>JARBWK010000018.1:11076147-11670220 GCA_030556195.1 Anolis apletophallus
GTGCAAGGATTTACACGGCCAGCTTGCAGAATGACTTTTTATGCAGTTATCGTGCAAGGATTTGCACGGCCAGCTTGCAGAGTGACTTTTTATGCAGTTATCCTGCAAGGATTTGCACGGCCAGCTTCCAGAATGACTTTTTATGCAGTTATCCTGCAAGGATTTGCACGGCCAGCTTGCAGAATGACTTTTTGTGCAGTTTTTGTGCAAGGATTTGCACGGCCAGCTTGCAGAATGACTTTTTGTGCAGTTATCATGCAAGGATTTGCACGGCCCGCTTGCAGAATGACTTTTTATGCAGTTATAGTGCAAGGATTTGCACAACCAGTGTGCGAAGACGTCCTTTTGTGCATTTTGAACCTGGTTTTGAAGCTTTCGAGGGACAAGGGCAGGAGGAAGAGCGAGAGAAGCTGGAATGTTTTAAAAGCATATAGTTGCGCTGTTCTTAACAAAACCAGGACACTTGATGCTCGGAAAGAGGTGAAAATCATGTATTTTTCTATTGCGTTTGATCCCGAATGTCCTGCCTTCCTCTCCCTATTCTCCACCTCGGAATTACAGTAATCCCTATTAGCCAAGTGCGAGCCCCAGGGAGAAGAAGCCCTGCTGGCATTATTTAACGCTGGAGTCTTCTTAAGGTGACAAATGCGCTGATTTATCGGGGTTTTATTTCCCCACAACACCATTCATAATTCATTGCCATGCAGGAGGCCCGCTGCCTCCTCACACTGACACTTCCCTTTCGAGCAGTGGGAACGGTCCTCCCGCTGGACGGAGCCTCAGACAACACACTTGATGGAGAAAGAAGAATATCGGTTCACATGAAATGACCATCAGGCTATAGATATAAGAAGTATACATGGGTTTTGGATTTGGATTTGAGTCCCGACTCCAGGGAAAGGTTTTCCCCTGACATGAAGTCCAGTCGTGTCCGACTCTAGGAGTCTGGTGTTCATCTCCATTCCTAAGCCAAAGAGCCGGCATTGTCCATAAACACCTACACTTCCTCATGTTGTGGTGACCCACCACCATAAAATTATTTTTGTTACTACTTCATAGCTATCATTGTGGTACTGTTATGAATTGTCATGTAAATATCAGATATGCCAGATGTATTCTCATTCCCTGGACCAATACCCAATATGCCCAAATTTGAATACTGGGAGGGTTGGGGGCTGGATTGATTTTGGCATTTGGGAGTTGTAGTTGTTGGGATTTATAGATCACCTACAATCAAAGAGCGTTCTGAACCCCACCAGCGATAGAATTGGGCCAAACTTCCCAGACAGAGCTGCCATGCCTTGAATGGACTTGCTGGAGCGAGCCTCCATCCAGCCTCCTTTCATTCTCATAGAACCTTCTTTGGGGTCCCTGCCATCACTTAGGAACTTCTTTGTGTTCCCTTCCGTCTCTTAGAACCTTCTTTGGGGTCCCTTCCATCTCTTAGGGCCTTCTTTGGGGTCCCTTCCATATCATAGAACCTTCTTTGGGGTCCCTTCCATCCCTTAGGAACTTCTTTGGGGTCCCTTCAATCTCTTAGGACCTTCTTTGGGTTCCCCTTCATCTCTTAGGACCTTCTTTGGGGTCCCTTCCATCTCTTAAGAACCTTCTTTGGGGTCCCTTCCACCCCTTAGGACCTCCTTTGGGGTCCCTTCTATCTCTTAGGACCTTCTTGTGGTCCCTTCCATCTCTTCGGACTTTTTGGGTCCCTTCCATCTCTTAGGACCTTCTTTGGGTTCCCCTCCATCTCTTAGGACCTTCTTTGGGGTCCCTTCCATCTCTTAGGATCTTCTTTGGGTTCCCCTTCATCTCTTAGGACCTGCTTTGGGGTCCCTTCCATCTCTTAATACTTTTTTGGAGTCCCTTCGATCTCTTTGGGCCTTCTTTGTGTCCCTTCCATCCCTTAGAACCATCTTTGGGTTCCCTTCCTTGTCAGGACGTTCTTTGGCGTCCCTTCCATCTCTTAGGACCGTCTTTGGGGTCCCTTCAATCTCTTCGGACCTTTTTGGGTCCCTTCCATCTCTTAGGACCTTCTTTGGGGTTCCTTCCATCTCTTAGGACCTTCTCGTGGTCCCTTCCATCTCTTAGGACCGTCTTTGGGGTCCCTTCCATCTCTTAGGACCTTCTTGTGGTCCTTTCCATCTCTTAGGGCCTTCTTGTGGTCCTTTCCATCTCTTCTGACCTTGTTGGGTCCCTTCCATCTCTTAGGACCTTCTTTTGGGTCCCTTCCATCTCTTAGGACATCCTTTGGGGTCCCTTCCATCTTTTAGGGCCTTCTTTAGGGTTCTTCCATATCTTAGGACCTTCTTTGAGATCCTTCCATTTCTTAATACCTTTTTGGGAGTCCCTTCTGTCTCTTAGAACCTTCTTTGAGGTCCCTTCCATCCATTAGGAACTTCCTTGGGGTCCCTTCCATCTCTTACGGCCGTCTTTGGGGTCCCTTCCATCTCTTATGACCTTCTTTGGGTTCCCTTCCATCTCTTAGGACCTTCTTGTGGTCCTTTCCATCTCTTCTGACTTGTTGGGTCCCTTCCATCTCTCAGGACCTTCTTTGGGGTCCCTTCCATCTCTTAGGGCCTTCTCGTTGTCCTTTTCATCTCTTCTGACCTTGTTGGGTCCCTTCCATCTCTTAGGACCTTCTTTAGTGTCCCTTCCATCTCTTAGGACCTTCTTTGGGTTCCCCTCCATCTCTTAGGACTTTCTTTAGTGTCCCTTCCATCTCTTAGGACCTCCTTTTGGGTCCCTTCCATCTCTTAGGACCTTCTTGTGGTCCCTTCCATCTCTTCGGACTTTTTGGGTCCCTTCCATCTCTTAGGACCTTCTTTGTGGTCCCCTCCATCTCTTAATGCTTTTTTGGAGTCCCTTCTATCTCTTAGAGCCTTTCTTGTGTTCCTTCCATCCCTTAGAACCATCTTCCTTGTCAGGACGTTTTTTGGGGTCCCTTCTATCCCTCGGGAAGGTTGAGAACCCCTTCCCTGCTGTGTTTTATTTTCTACTTCTCCCTTGCTTTATCCCAACACGTTCTCTTCTTCCTCCCCTATCCCTCTGCCTCATTCTATTCCCATTTCTCTCTCATTCCTTCCTTCCTTCTTCTCTTGGTGTTTGGGGCCTTAAATATTCATGGCCTTTAATGGGATGGGGCTGCTTTTCTGCCTTTGTTGGCGGAGGGGCCTTCCCGCTGCCCCTTTCCAAGGCCGGTTAATATTCATGGCCCTTAATAGAGCGCCCCTAGTCTATCGGGTCCTTTGTCTGGGGGTGTTCGCCTTGCACGGCCTCAATGGCCTGGCCCCCCTTCTTCCTCCGCCGCCCTTTTCTGTTTGGCAAAGAAAACATCTTTATTCCAGCTTGAGGCTTTGCTGGTTCCCTATTCACGGGGCAAAACGCCGCAGCCAATCCATCCTTCACGCCTGCAGAAGCCGCTCAAGGATGAGATGTGGGGTGGGGGAGCGGGGGGACCCCAAAAGCACAAAGGTGGGGAGGAAAAGGCCATGGCTTTCTAGAGGAAGGTTTCAATTGGTCGGGAAAGAAGACGACTTCCAGGCAACTTTCCCCAAATTGTTGTTGCAGCTGACAGGTGGTGATTTTGTCAGCGCTGATTGTTTTTAAGTGCAGGCCAGGGTCTTTAGGTGCTGCACCCAGTGTGCCCATCACCATTGGGACCCCCTTGACTGGCTTGTGCCAGAGTCTTTGCAGCTCCATCTTTAGATTATTATGATGATTATTATGACTTTAGGCTAGCATAGTGATCTTGTTTGCTGTGTACCAATCTTACTGTGTTTCAGGTAATAATAATAGCAGCAGTAGTAATAATACTCGGATCTGCAGACATTATTTTCCGATACATCACACAGTCCTAGACACTTGGGAAGGGTCCAACATGGGATCCAATACAACATCCAGCAGAGGAATCTTGTTTGCTGTGGACTCATCTTGTACTACTACTACTACTACTACTAATAATAATAATGTAATAATAATAGTATATATTACTATTTAAATATAATAATTAATTTGAAATAATAATTTATATTATATTATTGTTATTTTATAATAGTAATAGTATATATTACTATTTAAATATAATAATTTGAAATAATAATTTATATTCTTATTTTATAATAGTAATAATAGTATATATTACTATTTAAATATAATAATTTGAAATAATAATTTATATTATATTCTTATTTTATAATAGTAATAATAGTATATATTACTATTTAATAATAATAATTTGAAATAATAATTTATATTATATTCTTATTTTATAATAGTAATAAAAGTATATATTACTATTTAATAATAATAATTTGAAATAATATTTTTTATTTATATGCCACTATTCTTCATAACAGGACCCATTACTACTATTAATAATAATAAAAATATAAAAATATTCTTGTTATTATTTAATAGTAATAATAGTATATATTATTACTGTTTAATAATAATAATTTGAAATAATATTTTATTTATATGCCACTATTCTTCATAACAGGATCCACTACTACTACTATTAATAATAATAAAATATTGTTCTTGTTATTATTTAATAGTAATAATAGTATATATTATTACTATTTAATAATAATAAAAAATTATTTTAAATAATAATAATTTTATTTATTTCCTACTTTTCTTCCTAACAGGACCCAATAATGATAATAAATGCTATGATAATAATACATTACTATTATATTACTACTATTTCAAATAATCCTTTTTTTTTTTTTGTGACAAGCCCAATTCAACAGGTCTTTGAGGAGCCTTCCTTTGCCAGGCTTTTCCTATCACTCTCTTAAAATTTTCTCCAAGACTTTTCTCTTTGCCAGGCTCTCTTTCCTTTTTTGGAAGACTCTTTCTCTCTTTTTTTGAGGTGGGGGGTGGGGGTTAGGGCCATTCCCCCATTTTCCTGAATAGAGAAAAAGAAAGAGATTGAAAAAAGGCAGGCGATTGATTTATGGCTCTTGTTGGCGGAACATGTATTGCCCTTCAAGGGACAAGAGAGAAGGAACCTTTTGTCCTGAGAGAGAGAGAGAGAGAAGGGGGAAAGGAGGAGGAGAAGAAAAGCGCCCCTCAGAGATCTCCAGGCCTTTTGGGGGAAAGCTGGGGGGGGGGGGATGTCTCCCAATAGACACGTGTTCCCACCCTGACATGGGCTTATGTCTGAAGGTGCCTTTGCTGGGTTGCTACAGTCTCCCCTCCAAGCCCCATCCGAAGCCGGCCCTGCTTAGCATCTCAACTCTGGATAGATAGATAGATAGATAGATAGATAGATAGATAGATAGATAGATAGATAGATAGATAGAAAAGTGGGTGGGTGGATGGATGGATAGATAGGAAAGTGGATGGATAGATAGATAGATAGATAGATAGGAAAATGGATGGATGGATGGATGGATGGATAGGTAGGTAGGAAACTGGATGGATGGACGGACAGATAGGTAGGTAGGTAAGTGGATGGATGGACAGACGGACAGATAGATAGATAGATAGAAAAGTGGATGGATGGGTAGGTAAGTAGGTAGGAAAGTGGATGGACAGACAGACAGATAGAAAAGTGGATGGATGGATAGATTGATGGGTAGGTAGGTAGGTAGGTAGGTAGGAAAGTGGATGGATGGATGGATAGGAAAGTGGATGGATAGGTAGGTAGGTAAGTGGATAGATAGATAGAAAAGATGGATGGATAGATGGTTGGGTAGGTAGGTAAGTGGATGGATATGTAGGTAGGTAAGTGGATGGATGGATAGATAGAAAAGATGGATGGATAGATGGATAGGTAGGTAGGTAGGAAAGTGAATAGGTAGGTAAGTGGATGGATGGATAGATAGATAGAAAAGATGGATAGATGGATGGGTAGGTAGGTAGGAAAGTGGATAGGTAGGTAGGTAAGTGGATGGATGGATAGATAGATAGATAGGAAAGTGGATGGATAGGTAGGTAGGTAAGTGGGTGGATGGATAGATAGATAGAAAAGATGGATGGGTAGGTAGGTAGGAAAGTGGATGGATGGATGGATAGATAGAAAGAAAAGATGGATTGATAGGTAGGAAAGTGGATGGATGGATAGATAGATAGATAGGAAAGTGGATGGATAGGTAGGTGGGTAAGTGGATGGATAGATAGAAAAGATGGATGGATAGGTAGGTAGGTAGGAAAGTGGATGGATGGATGGATAGGTAGGTAGATAGATAGGAAAGTGGATGGATAGGTAGGTAAGTGGGGGGATGGATAGATAGAAAAGATGGATAGATGGATGGGTAGGTAGGTAGGAAAGTGGATGGATGGATGGGTAGATAGATAGATAGGAAAGTGGATGGATAGGTAGGTAGGTAAGTGGGTGGATGGATAGATAGATAGAAAAGATGGATGGGTAGGTAGGTAGGTAGGAAAGTGGATGGATGGATGGATAGATAGATAGATAGAAAAGTGGATGGATAGGTAGGTAAGTGGGTGGATAGATAGATGAGATGGATGGATGGGTTGGTAGGTAGGTAGGAAAGTGGATGGATGGATGGATAGATAGAAAGAAAAGATGGATTGATAGGTAGGAAAGTGGATGGATGGATAGATAGATAGATAGGAAAGTGGATGGATAGGTAGGTAGGTAAGTGGATGGATAGATAGAAAAGATGGATGGATAGGTAGATAGGTAGGAAAGTGGATGGATGGATAGGTAGGTAGATAGATAGGAAAGTGGATGGATAGGTAGGTAAGTGGGGGGATGGATAGATAGAAAAGATTGATAGATGGATGGGTAGGTAGGTAGGAAAGTGGATGGATGGATGGGTAGATAGATAGATAGGAAAGTGGGTGGATGGATGGATAGATAGGAAAGTGGGTGGATGGATAGATAGATCGATAGATAGATCGATAGATAGATCGATAGATAGATAGAAAAGTGGGTGGATGGATGGATAGATAGGAAAGTGGATGGATAGATAGATCGATCGATAGATAGATAGATAGAAAAGTGGGTGGATGGATGGATAGATCGATAGATAGATCGATAGATAGAAAAGTGGGTGGATGGATGGATGGATGGATAGATAGATAGGAAAGTGGGTGGATGGATGGATAGATAG
This sequence comes from Anolis apletophallus, assembly GCA_030556195.1. NCBI lineage: Eukaryota > Metazoa > Chordata > Lepidosauria > Squamata > Anolidae > Anolis > Anolis apletophallus. The sequence goes on from JARBWK010000018.1 coordinate 11,083,236, forward strand.
GAAAGTGGATGGATAGATAGATCGATCGCTAGATAGATAGATAGAAAAGTGGGTGGATGGATGGATAGATCGATAGATAGATAGAAAAGTGGGTGGGTGGATGGATGGATAGATAGGAAAGTGGATGGATAGATAGATAGATAGATAGATAGATAGGAAAGTGGGTGGATGGATGGATAGATAGGAAAGTGGATGGATGGATGGATGGATAGATTAGATAGATAGATAGGAAAGTGGATGTACAGGAAAGTGGATGGATAAGACAGAGGATGGATAATTGAAGATAGATAGATAGGAAGAGTGGATTGAGAAATACATAGGAAGAAAGGAATAGGAGAGGATAGATAGGACAGGTGATAATAGAGATCGATGTAGAAAGATGATCAATAAACAGGAGGGACGGATAGATAAGAGATGGATGGATGAAATATAAATAGATGGGTGGATAGAAGGGAGATATGGATAAATGATAGGTGCGATATAGGTAGAAATTGATAGATATGAATAAATGAAAGACAGGTGATATATAGGTAAAATGGGTAGGTAGGTAGATGAGAGAGAGAAAGAGAGAGAGAAGGTATAGACAGACAGACACGGGAGAGATGGATAGATGGAAAAGGGGAAGAAGGAGATACTAGGAAAGCCTGGGCTGCCTTCCTTTCCTTCCTCCGTCTTCTGCCCGTTAATTCGCTTTAGGTCCCCGACGAAGAGAGAGTGCGGACTGGTTGCCTTCGGGTCTTCTTTCCCCGGGTCAAAAGGCAAGGGAGGAGCGGGTGGGGAAAGGGAGGGTCCTTCTCCCCCCCCCCCGAAAAGCCCTTCAGGCGGGACCCACTCCGGGTTTGGGGGGGGGGGGGGGAGGCGAGCTCCGCTTGGCTTTCCCTCCCGAAAAAAAGGAACTTCCCCCCCGTTTCGGATCCGAATTGCGCCTCCCGAGTTCCTTCCAAGCCTGGTTTTGGACTTCTTCCTTTCCTCTTCCTTCCATTCTTCCGTCTTACACTCTTTCTTTCTTTCCTTCCTTCGTTTTCCTTCCTTCCTTCTGTCTGTCTTTCTGTCTTCCTCTATCCTTCCTTCCTTCCGTCTTTCTTTCCTTCCATTTTACTTCCTTCCGTTCCTTCATCTTCCTTTCCTCCCTTCCTTTTTTCTTCCATCCGTCCATCCTTCCGTCTGTCTTTCCTTCCTTTCCTTTTTCATCTTTCTTTCCATCTTATTTGTCTTTCTTCCTTCCTTCCTTCCTTCCACCCACCCTTTGCTTCCGTCTTCCTTACTTTGTGTCATCCCTCCTTTCTTCCCTTCCTTTCATCATTCTTTCTATCTTTTATTTCCTTTAATCTTTCCTTCCTTCCCTTTCTTTCATCTTTCGTTCTTTCTTTCCATCTTCTTTTCCTTCCTTCCCTCCCCTTCCTTTCATCTTTCCTTCCTTCCTTCCTTCCCCCCCTTCCTTTCATCTTTCTTCCTCCCCTTTCTTTAATCTTTCTTTCTTTCCATCTTCTTTGCCTTCCTTCCACCCATCCATCTCTTTGCTTCCGTCTTCCTTACTTTCTGTCTTCCTTTCATCTTCCTTTCTTTCTGTCTGTCTTCCCTTTCTTTTCTTCTGTCTTCCTTTCTTCCCTTCCTTTAACCTTTCCTCCCTTCCTTCCATCTTCCTTTCCTTCCTTCCTTCCTTTCTTTTCATCTTCTTTGCTTTCCTTCCTTCTTTCCACCCATCGATCTTACTTTCCTTCCATCTTCCTTCCTTTCCTTCATTTTTTTCTGTCCTTCCATCTTCCTTCTTGCTTTCTGCCTTCCTTCCTTCACTCCTTCCTTCCTTCCTTCCATCCATCTTTCCTTCCTTCCTTTTTCCTTCCTTCCTTCCTTCCCTCCCTCCGTCCTTCCTTCCTTCCTTCCTTCCTCCCATCCATCCTTCCTTCCTTCCTTCCTTCCTTCCTCCCTCCCTCCCATCTTTCCTTCCTTCCTTCCTTTCATCCTTCCTTTCACCTTTCTCTCTTTCTAATTGTCGGCTTTGCTTCCTCCCCGGAGGCGGCTTTGGAGGGACAGACCCGCTTTTGTGGCGGAGCCTTGCGGACGGCAGGAAACTAGAGGGAAAGAAAGTGGGGGAAAGGAGGGAAGAAGAAGGGGAAAAGGGTTGAAAGCGGGGAGGAAGGAGGAGAAAGAGAACCCAAAGGAGGAGAGGAAGGAAAGAAAGAGAGGGAAGGAAGGAAGGAGGGGGAAGCCTTGAAAGCAGGACGAAGGAAGGAGAAAGAAGGAAGGAAAGAGAGAAAGAAAAAGAGGAGGAAAGATGAGAAGAGACCTGAAAGGAGGAAAGGAAGGAGAAAGAGTCCTGAAAGGAGGAAAGAGAGAGACAACAATGTGAAGAAGGAAGAGGAAAGAAAGAAAAGAGAGGGAAGGAAGGAGGGGGAAGCCTTGAAAGCAGAACGACGGAAGAAGAAAGAAAGAAAGAAAGAAAGAAAGAGAGGAGGGAAGATGAGAAGAGACCGGAAAGGAGGAAAGGAAGGAGAAAGAGTCCTGAAAGGAGAAAAGAGAGAGAGACAACACGAAGAAGGAAGAGGAAAGAAAGAAACAGAGAAGAGGAAAGGAAAATGAGAGAAAGATGAGGAGAGAAAGTCGGGGGAGAAAGAGACCCGAAAGGAGGGAAGGAAGAGGAAGCTGGAAAGAAGAAAGAAAAAAAGAAGAGGAAAGGGGAAAGAGGAGGAGAGAAGGAGAAAGAGAAATAGACCCGAAAGGAGGGAAGAAGGAGAAAACGTGAAGAAAGGAGAAAGAAAGAGAGAAGGAAAGGTGAAGAGAGAAAGGAGGAGGAGAAAGAGACCCGAAAGGAGGGAAGGAAGAGGAAGCTGGAAAGAAGAAAGAAAAAAGAAGAGGAAAGGGGAAAGAGGAGGAGCGAAGGAGAAAGAGAAATAGACCCAAAAGGAGGGAAGAAGGAGAATACGTGAAGAAGAAAGAGAGAAGGAAAGGTGAGAAGAGAAAGGAGGAGGAAGAGGATGAAGAAAGGAGGGAAAGAGGAGGAAGAGAGGAAACTTTCCAAGTAGAAAGGATCCGAAAGGAGGGAAGAAAGAGAGAAAAGGCAAAAGGTGGAAAAGAAGGAAGAGGCAGGGAGAGAGAGAAAAACACCTTTAAAAGTGGGAAGAAGGAAGGAAAGAAAGGAAGGAAGGAAGGAGAAAGAGAACCAAAAGGAGGAGTGGAAAAGAAGGGAAGGAAAGAGAGGTAGGAAAGGAGGGGAGAAGTGGAAAAGTTGGAGGAAGAAGAAGCCAGGCAGGAGAGAGAGCAGAGCGGAGAGCCAGGTGAGGCGCGGAAGGAAGGAAAGAAAAGAAAAGGAAGGAAGGAAAGGAGGAAGGAAGGAAAGGAGGAAAGGAGGAAGGAAGGATAAAAGGAAGGAAGGAAAGGGAGAATGAAAGGAAGGAAGGCAGACGTGAGACCCCGTTCTTTTCCCCTTCTGCGAGTCTCTTCTTCCGCCTTCTGATTCTCCGACGGCTCCTTTTGGGAGAGTTCCCCCTCCTTCAATCCCAGGCCAGCCCCTTCCTCAAAACTCTGGGGAAGGGGGGTGGGGGCTTCCTGGGGGACCCCCTGGACCAAACCCCGAAACCTGGACCCCCGCTCAAGAGAGAGACAAAAAAGGAAGAGAAGAAAAAAAGAGGAGAAGCCTTTCCCAGCCGTCTTCTTTCCTGGATCCCCTTCTGCTGTGAGTGCCCCCCAATTGAGAGGAGGGGTCCCTTCTCTCTTTTTTCCCCTTTCCCCTAGGGTCTCATTCAATCCCATTCAATCCCCAGAAACCTTCTCCTCCCTTGGAAGAAAGAGAAGCCGGGGAAATTGCAGAAGGCAAGGTGCAGCTTCTCCCCTCTTTTGGGAAGGCAGGGGAGGGGGCTTCAAGGGGAGGGGCTTCCTGCCCCCCTTCCTTCCTTTCTCTCTCTCTCTTCCCTTTGAAGATTGGGCTCTTTGGGGCGGCCCCTCCCTTTGGGGAGCTCCAAAGTAAAAAAAAAAGAGAAGAAAAGAAAGGGTGGGGAGGGGGGATGCTTTGGGGAGGGGAGGGGGGAGGAGGAAGAGGAGGGGGCCATTAAGGACCAATTAGGGAGGTCAATGGAGCCCATATATAGCCTGCCTCCCGCCTGGGTGCGCTGGACTGACTTTGGGGGCCGAGGAGGAGGCTGAAGGAAGCCGGCGCAGCATCTCTTCCTCTCTTCTCTTCTCTGCCCTTCTCATCCCTTCTGGGAACCCCCCACCCTCCCTTCCCATTTTGGAGGTACTACTTTTGGGGTCCCTCTGCCTTTCCCCAAACCTCAGGGGTCCCTTGAGTCCGGTTTTGGCCAGGCTTCCTTTCCAAACTCCGAAGGGATCCCCTCCTTGAGACCAGGGTTGGGGTCTGGACTTGAAGCCAGGACCCCAAATCTTTGGTCCAGATTTTGGGGTTCCTCTTTCCAACTGAACCTCCTTTTATCCGGATGTTGTGTCTTCCCCCTTCCAACTGAGAGAGCTTTGGGTTTTTTGGGGGGGTGTATTTCTTTGGAACCAGGTTCGGGGACCCTTCTTTTATCCAGATTTTGGGGTCTCCCCCTTCCTAGCCCGAGCCAGGTTTTGGGGATCTATCCTTGAGACCAGGTTTGGGGTCCCAGCTTGAAGCCAGACTTGGGGACCCCCTTCTCAGTCCAGATTTTCGGTCTCCCCCTTTTATCCTGAGCTGTTTTTTTTGGGGGGGGCTCTTTTATTGGGCTTTTGGGGTCACCTTTTTCCAGCCCGAGACAGGTTTTTGGACCCCTCCTTGAAGCCAAGGTTTGAGGACTCTTCTTTGATCCAGATTTTGGGGTCTCCCCTTTCTAACCCAAGCTTGGTTTTGAGACTTTGGGGACCCCCCTTGAAGCCAGGCTTGGGGACCCCTCCACAATCCAGGTTTTGGGTCTCCCCCTTTTATCCTGAGCTTAGTTTTGGGGACCCCTCTTTGATCCAGATTTTGGGGTCTCCCCTTTCCAACCCGAGCTTGGTTTTGGGGATCCCTCCTTGAAGCCAGGGTTTGGGGACCCCTCCTCAATCCCCTTCCATCCTGAGCTTCCTCCTTCAGGCCAGGTGTGGGGGTCCCCCTTTCTTTTGGGGACCCCTTTCTTCTTCTTCCTCTTCTCCTCACTCTTCTGCTGCGGATGATGGGCTCGGTGCTGCCTGCTGAGGTGCTGGGGCTCAAGGGCCCCCCTCCCCCACCGGGGCCCCTCTCCTTGGCGGAGGTCATCACCTCGGACATCCTGCACAGCTTCCTCTACGGCCGGTGGCGCAGCGCCTTGGGCGAGCAGTTGCTGGAGGGCAAGGCGGGGGGCCTTCTGGGGGGCACCCACCCCCAGAGCCCCCCCTCGGCTGGAGGCACCCCCCACAGCGTGAACCCCAAGACCGCCTTCACCGCCGAGGTCCTGGCGCAGTCCTTCTCCGGAGGTGAGCTACCTTAAAGGGTCTCAGACCCCTTGTCAGGGGAAAGGGAAAGGAGGGGCCCTGCTTACAGAGCCGGGCTTTGGGGGCATCTTTGAGGGAGGCTGTGGGGAGGTTTGGGGCAAATTCCAGAGAGATTTGGGAGGAAATTTCAAAGGGATTTTGGGGAGATTTTTTGGAGAGGTTTGGGGAAGGATTTGGAGACAATTTGGGGAGAAATTTTGGAGGGATGTCAGGGAGACAATTCGGGGAGAAATTTCAGGGAGACAATTTGGGGAGAAATTTTGGAGGGATTTCGGGGAGACAATTCGGGGAGAAATTTTGGAGGGATTTCAGGGAGACAATTCGGGGAGAAATTTCGGGGAGTCAATTCTGGGAGAAATTTTGGAGGGATTTCAGGGAGACAATTTGGGGAGAAATTTTGGAGGGATTTCAGGGAGACAATTTGGGAGGGAGAAGACAATTCAGGAGAAATTTTGAGGGGAGACAATTTGGGGAGAAATTTTGGAGGGATTTCGGGGAGACAATTTGGGGAGAAATTTTGGAGGGATTTCGGGGAGACAATTTGGGGAGAAATTTTGGAGGGATTTCAGGGAGACAATTCTGGGAGAAATTTTGGAGGGATTTCAGGGAGACAATTTGGGGAGAAATTTTGGAGGGATTTCGGGGAGACAATTTGGGGAGAAATTTTGGAGGAGGGATTTCGGGGAGAAATTTCGGGAGTCAATTCTGGGAGAAATTTTGGAGGGATTTCAGGAGACAATTCTGGGAGGAGAGACAATTTGGGGAGAAATTTTGGGGATTTCTGGGAGACAATTTGGGGAGAAATTGGATTTCAGGAGACAAGGGAGACAATTCAGGGAGAAATTTTTGGAGGGAGGGGACAATTTTCAGGGAGACGGGAGACAATTTGGGGGAGAAATTTTCAGGGAGACAATTTGGGGAGAAATTTCAGGAAGACTTTGGCGAAATTTCAGCTAGACTTATTGAAATCTGGGGGGGGGGGACACACTTCGGATTGACCCTGGACTTCGGAAAGAGGTCGGAAAAGACACCCGAGAGACTTTGGATGGACTTTTTTTTGAGGGGGGGGGAGAGATTATTTGGAGAGAGATTTGCAAAGACATTCGGGGATTTGTTGGGACTTGGGTCCCAATCCCACTGAACCGCAAACAAATACCCCGGGTCCACGGAACCCCTCAATCCCAAAGCGCTCTTAAAGGGACAGGGACTGATCCTTGGCCCAAACCGGGGCCCTTCCTTCGTTCCTTGGGATTAACATTCCCCTCTTTCGCCACCCCTTTGGTTCCCAGAGCCCCCCTCTTTCTCACCCCAAAGCCCCCTTTTTTCTGATGCCTCTTTCCCTGACTTTTTTGGCTCCTTTTCACAGCCTTGAAAGCCTCCTTGGGCGTGTAATAGGACTGGAAAGCCGAGGCCCTTCGGTTAACTTGGGGCTGACTTGGAGGAAAGAGAGAGAGGGGGGTGGGTTGGTTGGAAATAAGACATTTCCAGGTAGGAAATCCCTATTGCAAGTTCACATTTCAACAAGGATGGAGTCGAGGTTCCCAAAGAAGAAACTAGAAGGAGGAAAAAGTGGCCAAGGACTTAATATCTCCTTTTCTTTCTTTCTTTGCCTCCAGGACCCCATTTTTCGCTCCCTTCTTCCCTTCTCTTGAGGAGAAGGGGAGGAATGTAAAAAAAAAGAAAGAAAGATTACTGTTCCTTTCTTTAATGCGCCGTGAAAACTCCCTTTTCGGGGCCTTTTCATGGGATGTCAACCAGCTAATCTCTCCCATTTTGTTTGGGGGGAAATTCCTGCGCCTTTTAACACACATTTCGGGGGCCTCCCCCCCCCTTCTCTCTCTGGGGGTGAATCTGAATGAACTTCGGGCCTAATGAATTTGGAATTAGCCACTTCCCTTCCCAGGGCCGTGAATCCCTTTAAACAGCGTGACAAATTGCTTTTATGGGCAGCGTTTAACCCCGGCTTTGGGACCTGCTTTTCCCAGGTATCCCCCCCTCCCTTTCCCCCCGGTTTGGCCTCAAAAGGGCGACAAAACGCTTGCAAAACGCCCTCCAGAATAGATTTCAGGGGTCCATTCAACGCACCGAGGGCCTATTTTGGAGGAGAAGTCCATTGACCGACCACTTTTTGGGGTGACAGGTTTCAAAGGGAAATATTTTTCTTCTACCTAATGTATTTTCTGGGGTGAAACAAGGCTTCTTTGGGGTCCCAGCAATGGAGGCCACCGGAGAGAGAATCTGGCCTCAGATGCAAAGATATAGATCCTTTTGGGGTAACCTCGGGCTTGTTTTTGGGGGGGGGGTGCAGGCCATTTCGGGGGTGCTAACTGGGGCATCTCAACCTGCATTTCCATAGAAATAGGTAGGACCAGAATGGATGCCACCCGAGAGAAAAGCAGGCCTCCGATGCAAAGATATAGATCCTTTCTGGGGTGACTTCAGGCTTGTTTTTGGGGTGCGTATGCCATTTTGGGGTTGTTAACTGGGGCATCTCAACCTGCATTTCCATAGAAACAGGTAGGACCAGAATGGATGCCACCCGAGAGCGAAGCTGGCCTCGGATGCAAATATATATATACTTTCGAGGTGACCTCAAGCTTGTTTTTTGAGGTGCACAGGCCATTTGTGGGGTGCTAAGTGGGGCATCTCAACCTGCATTTCCATAGAAACAGGTAGGACCAGAATGGATGCCACCGGAGAGAGAAGCTGGCCTCCTATGGAAAGGAGGTATTCTTTGCTGATTAGATGTGTGATTGAGCTTCTTGACCTGCTTGGATGAACATTGGAAGCCCGTGAAGTTCGAGCCCATGAACTTGAACCTTTAGGAATAGGAGACTATTGTGAGAATAAGATGCTGAATCCCATCCCCACTCAAGTATCCTTTCAAATGTTTGGATTCAAAGCCGGAGCGGATCCGCTGTCTGAATCCCAGGCCTTCGGGGACATCTGCTGGCCAAGGGTGGAAGGGAGAAGAAGAGAAGGAATATTTCGCTCTCTTGAGCCCTGACGTCCAATTGGGATCTGCGTGAACTGGATTCAGTTCTCTATTTAACAACAACAACAACATTTTATTATGGTCCATAGACCCAGCAGCAACAACAACTGCAGCAGCAGCATCAGCATTTTATTATGGCTTATAGACCCATCAGTAACAACAACAACGTTTTATTATGGTTCATAGACCCTTCAGTAACAACAACAACAACATTTTATTATGGTCCATAGACCCATCAGTAACAACAACATTTTATTATGGTCCATAGACCCTTCAGTAACAACAACAACAACAACAACAACATTTTATTAGGGTCCATAGACCCATCAGTAACAACAACATTTTATTAGGGTCCATAGACCCTTCAGTAACAACAACAACAACAACAACAACATTTTATTATGGTCCATAGACCCTTCTGTAACAACAACAACAAAAACATTTTATTATGGTCCATAGACCCTTCAGTAACAACAACATTTTATTATAGTCCATAGACCGATCAGTAACAACAACAACAACATTTTATTATGGTCCATAGACTCTTCAGTAACAACAACAACAACAACAACATTTTATTAGGGTCCATAGACCCTTCAGTAACAACAACAACAACAACATTTTATTATGGTCCATAGACCCTTCAGTAACAACAACAACAACATTTTATTATGGTCCATAGACCCATCAGTAACAACAACAACAACATTTTATTATGGTCCATAGACTCTTCAGTAACAACAACAACAACAACATTTTATTAGGGTCCATAGACCCATCAGTAACAACAACAACAACATTTTATTATGGTCCATAGACCGATCAGTAACAACAACAACATTTTATTATGGTCCATAGACCCTTCAGTAACAACAACAACAACATTTTATTAGGGTCCATAGACCCTTCAGTAACAACAACAACAACATTTTATTATGGTCCATAGACCCTTCTGTAACAACAACAACAACAACATTTTATTATGGTCCATAGACCGATCAGTAACAACAACAACATTTTATTATGGTCCATAGACCCTTCAGTAACAACAACAACAACATTTTATTAGGGTCCATAGACCCTTCAGTAACAACAACAACAACAACAACATTTTATTATGGTCCATAGACCCTTCTGTAACAACAACATTTTATTATGGTCCATAGACCCTTCAGTAACAACAACAACAACAACAACATTTTATTATGGTCCATAGACCCTTCAGTAACAACAACAACAACAACAACAACAACATTTTATTATAGTCCATAGACCCTTCAGTAACAACAACAACTTTTTATTATGGTCCATAGACCCTTCAGTAACAACAACAACTTTTTATTATGGTCCATAGACCCATCAGTAACAACAACAACAACAACAACAACAACATTTTATTAGGGTCCATAGACCCATCAGTAACAACAGCAACAACAACAGCAATATTTTATTATGGTTCATAGACCCATCACTAACAACAATAACAACAACAACATTGTCTTAGGGTCCATAGACCCATCAGTAAAACCAGCAGTCAACATAAATTCTCTCATCTCGGGAGAAGTCCATTGTACAAAATACATCTACATAGTTTCAAGTAATACCCATATCGGAGGTTAGTTACTTTCTCAGCCTTGTTGCCACTGTGAGGAATTATGTCACAATGAGAGTCACCCCGTGGCACTTGTCCTTTCAAAGATATCTCACAATCCCCTGCATATGAGGGATGGCCGGTCATGGGGGACAGGATTGGATCCAAAAGTTGGCTCCTTTGGACTGTGTAGTGGCGGCACTGCAATAAAACGTGTTCTATTGTTTCTATTTCATTTCCCTCACAGGGACATAGTTGTTGGGAGTAGGGAAATCCAGACAGTCTGGCTCTTGGCAGCTCTGAGGGAAATACATTTAACCTTTGCAAAGAGTCTGCGATATTTAGTCACTTTAAGGCTTTTTATATAGATTCGTACCTGATTTTGGAACAAACCTCTGCCGCCTTGCTTGTGTGTTGTGCCGTTCAATAAGATACCGACTTAAGAGACTTGGAGATCGCTCTCCTCGTTCACCGACTGAACCCACCTCTCCCCTTTCCTTGCAGAGGTCCAGAAGCTGTCCAGCCTGGTCCTGCCCTCAGAGGTCATCATCGCCCAGAGCTCCATCCCCGGCGAAGGCCTGGGCATCTTCTCCAAGACCTGGATCAAGGCCGGCACCGAGATGGGGCCCTTCACCGGGCGCATCATCGCCCCGGAGCACGTCGACCTCTGCAAGAACAACAACCTCATGTGGGAGGTGAGCAAGGTGACCCCCATCACCCCCCCTTGCTTTGACACAAGCCTCTTCGCACCTTCTTCCTCTTCTCAAGGCCCTTCTGACAGTTTCATCATGTCGGACCTCCCTTTGCCTGGTGGTCCATTCATGCGTGCCTATGGGACGCTGTTGTGGACCATTTCAGGCACTGCCGAGGTTGGTATTCCCTTCCACCATTATTATTATTATCATTATTATTTTACTGACATTATTATTTTACTGACATTATTATTATTTTACTGATATCATCATTATTATTGTACTAACATTATTATTGTTATCGTTGTTATTATTATTATTATTAGACACAACAAGATTGGTACACAGCACACAAGATCACTATGCTGGTTGTTGTATTGGATCACACATCAGACCCTTCCCAAGTGTCGAGGGCTGTGTGATGTATCGCAGTGTTTTTCAACCTTTTTTGAACCGCGGCACATTTTTTACATTGACAAAATCCTGGGACACACCACCAACCAAAATGACACAAAATGACACTCTAACACAGTAATGCCTATAGTTAATATGTTTTAAAATGTATTTATATACTCAGTGTGAAACCTGGGCCTGTTTCGATGAACACAACATAGATATCCAGCCAGGAATGGCAGAAAGACACAAACTTCCCACACAGAACTCCCATAACCAAGAGAAAATGCTATAACAGTTTGGTGGGCATTGACCTTGAGTTTTGGAGTTGTAGTTCACCTATATGCAGAGAGCACTGTGGACTCAAACAATGTTGGATCAGGACCAAACTTGGCATGAATACTCAATATGCCCAAATGCGAACACAGATGGAGTTTTGGGAAAATAGACCTTGACATTTGGGAGTTACAGTTTCTGGGATTTATAGTTAACACACAATCAAAGAGCATCCTGAACTCTTGCAACAATGGAATTGAACCAAACTTGGCATATTGAACTCTCATTACCAACAGAAAGTACTGAAAGGGTTTGCTTGGGAATTGACCTTGAGTTTGGAAGTTGTAGTTCACCTACACTCAGAGAGCACTGTGGACTCAAACAATGTTATGTTATGTTGTTGTTTGTTTTCTATCCAGAATCCTAATGTTGGAAGGAGGCTCACTACCTTAAGGTCCCTAAAACAGGCATGGGAAAACTTTGGCCCTCTGGGTGCTTTGGACTTCAACTCCCACCATTCCTAACAGCCCGAGGCCCTTTCCTGCTTAAGTGGCTGAGGGGGGGAAAGGAAAAGGACCTGAGGCTGCTAGGAATGGTGGGAGTTGGAGTCCAAAACACCTGGAAGGTCCAAGTTTGCCCATGCCAGCTTTCGACAGAGACCTCTTCCTCTCCCTTCGCGCCCTTTCTTCCCCCTCCTGCCCAACACTCACTTTTTCTTCTACATTGCTGCTTCTGCCGCCATTTTGATCCGAGGGGGCAGCGTGAGCGTGTTCAGGAGGGGAGGGGGGAGGGAGGAAGACGTGACCCGTGCGGGCGCTACTGCGCAGACTCGCCCCAGAGCAAAGCGAGGCAAAGCGAGTAGAGCGAGGCTGGGAAGAAGGGAGCCCGAGTGGAGAAGAAAAAGTGTTTGGCAGGAGGGGGAAGGAAGGGGATTGGAGGTTCCAATTTCCCACGGCACACCTGATGATCGCTCACGGCACACTAGTGTGCCATGGCACACTGGTTGGGAAACACTGATGTGTTGGCTACTATTCCCTGATTCCATAGCCATTGAAACTGTGCAAAACCTGCATTTATTTGGTGCTGTCTCTGCAGTGGATGCTGGGTTTTGTAGTCCTCTCCCCTCCATGAACCCATGTTTTGGCAGAGATGGATCGAAGAAGGCCTGATTTAAAGGAATGGCGCAAGTCGGGTTAATGTGGGGTTTGGTTGTCTTTGGGGAATCGCCCTTGCGCCGCCTTGCACAACGTACATGCCTTGTATATGCTGGTGCGCATTCTGTGTGCGAGTGTCAAGAGACCGGCACATCCCAAGATGCCCTGAGGATGGGACTGGGGATGGTGACACTCTGACGATGCGTTGCCTGTTCTTCTTGTTGTGTTGGCGCCAGGTCTTCAATGAGGACGGGGCGGTGCGCTACTTCATTGACGCCAGCCAGGAGGACCACCGCAGCTGGATGACCTACATCAAGTGCGCCCGGAACGAACAGGAGCAGAACCTGGAGGTGGTCCAGATCGGGAACAGCGTCTTCTACAAGGCCATCGAGGTCAGCCTCCGGGAAGGGGAGGAGAGGGAGCGGCTGTTGGCCACACTTTCGACCCATCTCCACCATGATTTTGATGGGATTTCCCACGCTTTAGCTGCCATGATGCAGAACTCAGAGAGTTGTAGTTTGCCACACTTTTGAGGCATCTATACTGTGATTTAGACTTTAGCTGCCATGATACAAAACCTCAAGAGGTCATAGTTTGCCAGGCTTTCGATGCATCTACACTGTGATTTAGATGTGATTTGGCACCACTTTAGCTGCCATGATACAGAACCAGCGATTTGTAGTTCGCCATTCATTAGATGTGTATACTCTATTATTTAGATGTGATTGGGCAAAACTTTACAGATGCCATGATACGGAAGCAGGTAGTCGTAGTTTGCCACACTTTGGAAGCATCTACGCTGTCATTTAGATGTGATTTGGCGCCGCTTTCGCTCCCACGATGTGGAGCCCTCTAGTTTGTAGTTTTCCAAGGCCTTTTTGAATCTTTCCGTCCAAGGAGCAAACGGCAAATCCCAAATTGTGGGACGAATGCAGCTTGGCACCATTGTCCCTGGTCTGGCTCCGTGCCGTGGAACTCTGGGAGTTGTCGCTGGCACTCTTTTGGAGAGGAGGCTCATGTCCTTGCCGTACTACAACTCCTGGGATACCATCGCATGCAGCCAGAGTGGCCAAAATGGCTCCAAATTGCATCGATCCTACAGTGTAGACACACTCTTACCATCACGCAGTGCAAGAGGAGTTGTGGTTTTGCAAGGCGGTGCCGCACTACAACTCCCAGGGGTCCCATTGAAGCGGTGCCAAACTGCAAATGAATTCCCAGCTTGTTGGACGATGGGTGCTGTAGTTCAAGGCTATAGGATCCCGACGAGGCCCTTGAGAGCCCAAAAGGCATCGAAAACTACAACTCCCTGATTCCGTAACCATCGAAACTGTGCGAAACCTGCATCTATTTGATGCCATCTCTGCAGTGGATGCTGGGTTTTGTAGTCCCCTTCCCCATAAACCCATGTTTTGGCAGAAATGGATCAAAGAGTGGTGTAAGTTGCCCATTCTGACCGACGGTGCGTGTTTGTACGTGTTTGTGTGCGCAAACATGACTCACGTGTATGGGTCGCGTTCTCTTTGGAGAGCCTCCGCTCTCGAGAAACCACGCAAGGACCGTCATTATCCAGCGTGTCTCTTTCCTTCGGGTATCACCCCCTAATGGGAAAATAATAGCCACGATTTTAGCGAGAGGCGCTCCGCAGAAAAGGAGGATGCGGGAAAAGAAGGGAGACATATATTTTTCTCCTTAAGAGGTTTGAACGCCGTTTAAGCCAACGCTCCACTCGCGGCCTTTTCTTCTTTTCTCCGCCGAAAGTGGGAAATAACTGCTCTAAGTGACTCTTAGCGGAAAAAAAGAAAAGGCCCACCAAGCGAGAGAGAGAGGCAGCACCGCTCTCTTGGGATTAACCCTTCGGCACCACAAAGGCCGATGCATACCTGCCTCGGGAGCTCAACAGGGCAGGGTGTCCACTCTGGGTTGCAGTCCGAACTATTATTCCTGGTATTTCTATTCGGGGCAGATCACAGAACACAATGCCATTAAACAGGCTGGAGAGACGGCAGATAGAGGTATTATACCAGCATTTTCCCCAACTTCGGCGTCCTGGAGGTTACGACTGACTCTGGCCACAGGGGGAGAGAATTCTGTCCCTCTTTGTCCTCTATGACGAAGAGCCCTTGATCACAGGCTTCCTCTTTCCCTTGATTGCTGGTGTTTTCTGGTACTTCCTTTTTATGGTGCCGTAAAACAGTGTTTTTCAACCTCTTTTGAGCCGCGGCACATTTTTTACATTTACAAAATCCTGGGGCACACCACCAACCAAAATGACACAAAATGACACTCTAACACAGTCATACACATAGTTAATATGTTTTTAAATGTATTTATACGCTCAGTGTGAAACCTGGGCCTGTTTGGATGAACACGACATATATATGACTTCCTCTCACATATTTATACATGGCTATTATGTCTTCTCTCAGCCTTCTCTTCTTCAGGCTAAACATGCCCAGCTCTTCAAGCCACTCCTCATAGAGCTTGTTCTCCAGACCTTTGTGAAATTTCACCCTGAGTGAAACTTGCTTCCAGTTAACTATGGATGTCATGAATCTGTTATAAACAGTTCCTTGGGGGGTGGGGGTGGAGGAGGCAACTCTCAAAAAATCCAGTAAAATAGTAAAAATAAATAAATTTCCAAGCGGAGAGGCTCAATTTGTTTCTTGGAAACCTGTGAGGGGGCTGCTAGGAGGGGGAGAGTGCCAATTTTTCCACGGCACACCTGATGATCGCGCACGGCACACTAGTGTGCCATGGCACACTGGTTGGGAAACACTGCCATAAAATACCTCTCGTCTTCTTCTTTTTTTCGTGTCAGGAGCGACTTGAGTAACTGCAAGTCGCTTCTGGTGTGAGAGGATCGGCCGTCGGCAAGGACGTTACCCAGGGGACGTAGCTAGGATGTTTTGATGTTTTCCCATCCTTGTGGGAGGGAGGCTTCTCTCAGGTCCCCTTTGCATGGGGAGCTATCTATCTATCTATCTATCTATATCCTTTATCTCTATCTATTATATCTTTCTCCATTCTCACTCTATCAATCCATCAATCCATTCATTCAATCTCTTTCTCACGTATCTATGTATCTATCTATGTATCTATCTATGTATCTATCGCTATCACCCCTATCTCTCTCTCATCCTATATCTTTATCTCTATCTAATATCTTTCTCCATCCTATCTCTATCCATCCAGCCAGCCATCTCTGTCTCTCTCTCTATCATCTCTCTCTATCATCTCTCTCTATCATCTCTCTCTCTCTCTCTCTCTCTCTCTCTCTCTCTCGCTGTCGGCACGTGTTTATATCAATATATGCCAAACCCGAAACCTTTATTGTTCCGAGGCACTTTGTCTGAAAGCGGCCCCCTCTTTCCTCTTTCCCCAGATGATCCCTCCGGACCAAGAGCTGTTGGTCTGGTACGGGAACTCGCACAACACCTTCCTGGGCATCCCGGGTGTCTTGGGCCTGGAAGAGGAGCAGAAGAAGGCCAAGAACGGTATGTCCCGCTTCTCCTTCTGGAAGGCTTTCGGCTGTGTCCTGTTTCCTTTCGTGGATTGGAGGGTTTCCTATGAACACAGTGGGCCGGCAGCCAGAAGCCCTCCGTCTCAATAGGGTTCACTATCATCCCAGGTTTCGTTGATCCGCATTTCACAAAATGCATCCTCTCTAGGCATTTTGTAGGTCCTCCAGCATCTCTCTCTCTCTCTCTCTCTCTCTCTATATATATATATATGTCTATCTATATATCTCTATCTTTATCTGTCTCTTTTTGTATCTCTCTATCTTTATCTAACTATCTAGGTTTTCACAAAATGCAAAAAAGCATCCTCTCTAGGCATTTTGTAGGTCCTCCACCATGACTCTCCTCTCTCTCTCTCTCTCTCTCTCTCTCTCTCTCTCTATATATATATATATATATATATATATATGTGTGTGTGTGTGTGTGAGAGAGAGAGAGAGAGAGAGAGAGAGAAAGTCATGCTGGAGGGCCTACAAAATGCCTAGAGAGGATGCATCTCTCTCTTTCTCTCTCTCTTTCTCTCAATCTATATATATAAATATATATTTCTCTATCTCTATGTGTTTATCAAATCACTATCTTCCTGCGCATGTGTCAAATCCTTCATTTTGTGAGGGTCCCCTATTCTCTGTGGCTCCCTGCATCCTCTCTTGGCCTTTCCTGGGTCCCCTTGCGCAGGAAGTCCCTCCTTTCTCCTCCCAGGCCCTTGCTGACTTCCTCTTCTGCCTTGCCTTGCAGAGGACTTCCATGGCTCGGACCCAGGCTTGGCCTCGGCGGGCCGCATGCGCTGCGTGATCTGCCACCGGGGATTCAACTCCCGCAGCAACCTGCGCTCCCACATGCGCATCCACACCCTGGACAAGCCCTTCGTCTGCCGCTTCTGCAACCGGCGCTTCAGCCAGTCCTCCACGCTGCGCAACCACGTGCGCCTCCACACCGGGGAGCGGCCCTACAAGTGCCAGGTCTGCCAGAGCGCCTACTCCCAGCTGGCCGGCCTGAGGGCCCACCAGAAGAGCGCCCGGCACCGGCCCCACGGAGGAGCAGCCGGGGCCGCAGGGGCTGCACTCCAGGCCGCAGCCGCCCTTCAGGCCCACTCCCCAGCTCTGGCCGGCGTCCCCCTCCCGGGCCCCATGGCCCACCACATCCCCACCATGGTCCTCTGAGGGCCACAGACACCCTGTGGACACCAGGCCTAGACTGACCACTCCTCCCTGGCACAAGGCTCGGACGCACAGGGCCATTGGTGACTTGACCCCCACGGAGGGTGTTGGAGAAGGTCTGGCACTCGATTCTCTTGGGATTGCCATCACTGCACCACTGTCAATGGGGTAGGATTGCCAACCAGATACCTAAGCACTCCCCATGTTTCTTTCCGGGCTTGACGGAGGCTCGCAATGATTCCTGATGGCAGATGGCAAAGCCTTCCCCATACTCTGTACTCATGGGATTGCCATAACCGCACCATTGTAAATGGGATAATCTTGCCAAACAGGCACTTATAACTCCAGCCCAATGCTGGAGGCTCTCCCCATATTGACGGAGGCTCACAAGGATTGCTGATGGCAGATGGCAAAGCCTTCCCCATTCTCTTTTGGTCATCCGGACATCCCAGTTGGGGCTGGGAAGGACTGGCCTGTGGGTTTCTTTGGGTGCCTTGAGAGCAAGAGAAGCATCCGGTATCCTTGATGCCTCAGTTTCAATGACTTGCCGGCCCCCGAACGCATCATAACACAGGGCCTAGACTGGCCATTCCTTCTCCCTAGCACAAGACTTGTGCGCATGGGTTAATTGGGGTGCCCTAAGCCCCATGGATGATGGCAAGAGAAGGGGAACGCCCTCTGGGCCCTTTGCTTTCTTTTCAATGGCGTTGGGGTTCCTGCCCCCCAAATGCATAACGCTGGGTCGGAATGACCACTCGTCCAGTTGTTGCAAGGCTTCGGTACGTGGGCCAATGTGAAAAATGGCAAGAGAAGGAACTGGCGGTCCAGGGAGCATTTGGTCAACTTCCAAACGAATCCCACTGATCGTAGATTGATCCTCTGCCCCGAGAGCCGTGTTTAAATATTGGAAAGGAGTTCCCATTGAGGAGAAAGGGGGAAAGTTTGTTTTCTAGAGAGATTCAGAGCCATGGATTCCAAGGGCTCGAAAAGAGAGTCCACCAAAACATTAGGAGGAACTTTGATGGCGGGGAGAGGCATATCTGCGTGGGAGTCTCCTTTGGAGATTTTATATAGCAAGGCAAGATGGCCATCTATCAGGAGGGATTTAGCTGTGTCTTCCTGCCAAGCAGAGAGAGGTTGGACTGGATGATCTTCGGGAGGGTCCCAATTCCCCATGACCCAATGCTGCTCACCCTGGGTTCTTTTCTCCTGGAGATGCCTGACTATATCTCCCATCGGTCAAGTGGGAGATGCCCAACGGATGGGAGACGTAGGGCAGGGTCTCTTCTGACTGGGTCTATCTCAGGCATGGGCAAAACTTGGGCCTTCCAGGAGTTTTGGACTTCAACTCCCACCATTACTAACAGCCTTTCCCCCCTCTGCCACGTTATATCTATTTCTTGAGACCTGAAGGTAGGCGTCTTTTAGGTCTATCACTCTATCATCTAGTGCAGTGTTTGCCAACCTTTTTTGAGCTGCGGCACATTTTTTACATTTACAAAATCCTGAGTCACACCACCAACCAAAATGACACAAAATGACACTCTAACACAGTAATACACATAGTTAATATGTTTTTAAATGTATTTAAAGGTCTACATCCGGCCACCAATCATAGTTTTTGGTCTTTAGATTTTCAATTAATGAACTCCAGTCTGTTTTTTTTCTATTAGTCTCTTGCGCCCTCTTCTGGGTGAGGATGTCCATTTTCATTATTTCAAATATCTTCGAATACCAGTCATCTATATTCGGTACAGTCTGGTCTTTCCACAACCTCGCCACCGTTAATCTTGCTGCTGTAATGCAGTATACAAGTATTTTTTCATTATTAACATCTATATTGAAGTCTAACAACCCTAATAACAAATACTCTGGCTTCAGAGGGAACTTGATTTTCAAAATACTTTGTAGTTCTCTATGTACCTTCACCGAGAACGGATACACTTTATTACAATTCCACCAACAGTGATAAAAACTTCCCCTTACCCTTTTACATTTCCAGCACTTGATATCATAATTTTTTGCATATTTTGCAATCCTGGTTGGCGTCAGGTACCATCTATAGAAAATCTTTATATTATTTTCCTTTAATTCGTACGCATACGTATATCTCCAATGCACGTTCCATACATAATATGTTTCTAAATGTGTTTATACACTCAGTGTGAAACCTGGACCTGTTTAGATATCCCGGGAGGAATGACAGAAAGACACAAACTTCCCACACAGAACTCCCATAACCAAGAGAAAATGCTATAAGAGTTTGGTGGGCATTGACCTTGAGTTTTGGAGTTGTAGTTCACCTATATCCAGAGAGCACTGTGGACTCAAACAATGTTGGATCAGGACCAAACTTGGCATGAATACTCAATATGGCCAAATGTGAACACACATGGCGTTTGGGGGAAATAGACCTTGACGTTTGGGAGTTGTAGTTCACCTACATCCAGAGAGCACTGTGGACTCAAACAATGTTGGATCAGGACCAAACTTGGCACGAATACTCAATATGCCCAAATGTGAACACAGATGGGGTTTGGGGAAAATAGACCTTGACATTTGGGAGTTACAGTTTCTGGGATTTATAGTTAACACACAATCAAAGAGCATCCCGAACTCTTGCAACAATGGAATTGAACCAAACTTGGCATATTGAACTCTCATTACTAACAGAAAGTACTGAAAGGGTTTGCTTGGGAATTGACCTTGAGTTTGGAAGTTGTAGTTCACCTACACCCAGAGAGCACTGTGGACTCAAACAATGTTACGTGATGTTGTTGTTTGTTTTCTATCCAGAATCACAATGTTGGAAGGAGGCTCACCACTTTAAGGTCCCTCAAACAGGCATGGGAAAACTTCGGCCCTCTGGGTGCTTTGGACTTCAACTCCCACCATCCCTAACAGCCCAAGACCCTTTCCTGCTTAAGTGGCTGAGGGGGAAAAAGGAAAAGAGCCTGAGGCTGCTAGGAATGGTGGGAGTTGGGAGTCCAAAACACCTGGAAGGTCCAAGTTTGCCCATGCCAGCTTTCGACAGAGACCTCTTCCTCCCCCTTCCCCTTTGCGCCCTTTCTTCCCCTCCTGCCAAACACTTACTTTTTCTTCTACACTGCCGCTTCTGCCACCATTTTGATCTGAGGGGGCAGCGTGGCGTATTCAGGAGGGAGGGGGAGGGAGGAAGACGTGACCGCATGCGGGCACTACTGCGCAGACTCGCCCCAGAGCAAAGCGAGGCAAAGCGAGCAGAGCGAGGCTGGGAAGAAGGGAGCCCGAGTGGAGAAGAAAAAGTGTTCGGCAGGAGGGGAAGAAAGGGGATCAGAGTCCCCAATTTCCCACGGCACACCTGATGATCGCTCACGGCACACTGGTTGGGAAACACTGATCTAGCATAAGTAGCTGAGGGGGAAAAGGAAAGGGCATGAGGCTGTTAGGAACGGTGGGAGTTGAAGTCCAAAACACTTGGAGGGAAGGCCAAAGTTGGCCCATGCCTAATCTATCTCTTCTCATGGCACCCTTCAAAGCAGATGAAATTGAATGCAAACAGATGACACGATAGCAACGGTATTCATTCGTATCAGGATCGGATGTACAGATGTGTCGCCGACGGCTTCCAGAGAACGATGGTCACTTTATATATGTACATAAAAATAATAATTGTCATAATAGTGACAACACTTCCTGTGTTTGCAAAGCTTTGTTATTCTATGAGATTGTATCCGCAGACTGTTCTTTGTACCTCTCTTTAGCCTCTCGGACTCCAAATACTGTAATTACTTAATAAATATATATATTTACCTGCAAGTTATTGTCCTGGGGCTTGAGACCTGGGTTCAAATCCCCGCTCAGTTACGCAAGTCGCACTGTCTCGGACTCATGGGAAGGCAGTGGCAAACTTTGCCCTCCTTTGTCATTGCCAACAGAGAGGCTGGGTGGTCATCTGCCAGGAGGGTTTTTGTGGTGCCTCCCTGCCTGGCAGAATTGGGGTTGGCTTGGATGGCCTTTACAGGTGATGGGGTGGTGTCATTTCCGTGGCATAATGAACCATGTGTAGTTCACGTATCATCAGCCCACACATTGCCTTTGGCAGAGAAAGTAAATATGCCACAGTAAAGAAAAATGTGGTCAGTTACACCAGCTCACGTAATGTCCTTTTATGAAAGATTTAAAATAGCCTTTCTCTGTCCATGTGCAGGGGCGGTCCTACAGGTAGGCCAAGGTAGCGGCCGCATGGGGCGCCATCTGGGAAAGGGCGAATTCCCCTGCCCACCGGGCGCCAGTACCAGACAGCGTCCTGGCCCTGCCGATGTACCTCAGGCAGCGCCGCGGCTGCCTGCTTTTGGGCCCCGGCCTTGTGCGCTCCGACACCACTTCTGGGCATGCGCAGAGGTTTTCGCGTAGGCACAGTTGCTCCGGAGCTGAAGTTGAGCGCAGGAGCAACTGCGCATGCGCGAAACCCTCCACGCATGCCCAGTAGCTCCTGTGTGCAGAAGCCTGTAAGCAAAGCACTCCCTATCGGGCAGGCAGGGAGTGCTTCCCCTCTCCCTTTGTCTCCGCCCTGCTGCCGAATACGGTGGCCCAATTGGGCAGGCAGGGGGTGGAGACAAAGGGAGAGGGGAGTGGAGCCAAAGGGGTATCAGCGACGTATTGCCTCCTGACAGCCGCCACCGGAAGTAGCCGCCGCGCACTGAGGCGAACTCCCTCGCCAGGCCCAATCACGTGTGAACCCTACCACACCCGCCCACCTCCCCGTGCGCGCACCGGCCAGGAGCATCAAGGAAAGACAGGCGCAACTGCGCAGGCAAATAGTAATATATAACATTTTATTTTACTTTATTTTGGGTTATTTGAGTTTTATAGGAGTAATGAAAATATTTAGTAGAGGATCATTTTATTTAAATAAATAATTTTATTTATTATTTTATAATAATAATAATATAATAGAACGTTATATTATATTATAACGTCAATATAT
Organism: Anolis apletophallus; assembly: GCA_030556195.1. Lineage (NCBI taxonomy): Eukaryota > Metazoa > Chordata > Lepidosauria > Squamata > Anolidae > Anolis > Anolis apletophallus. Next base: position 11,105,408 of record JARBWK010000018.1, read on the forward strand.
TATAATTGTATTGTAATGTAGTATAATATAATTATGATATAATATAGTATAGGTATGTACTATAATATATTGTATATACATTGATACAATATAATACTACTAATGGTATTGTGACATAATTGTATATTTGTTGTACATGGGGGGGCGCCAAAATAATGTTGGGGGGGGGCAAAATAATGTTCGCTTACCATATAAAATTACCTTAGACCGCCCCTGTCCATGTGGAGTAATCTTCCTTAGCAGCTCATGAAGCAAGAGCACACTCCAAACGGTCTCTCTCTGCTTCTCTTTTCTTCTCTCTCCACCTGCATAGCGCAAGCCTAAACAAAAATGTCACAGTACCCAAAAGTCCCAGGCTCAGCCTGCTCCCCGAGCATTGCCCGGCCAATCAGCTTCATGCAACGTATTTTACAGTTGACACACATACACATACATTAACCGATTCCTTGCATACGCCAATCATTCCTACCTTTATTATTCCATAATAGGCTTGCTTAGGTGGAAATTAAAATATATAGAATAGATGCAATAAGGGTGCTTTTTATTCCATTTATAAACCATTGATAAAGATGTCAAGGCCCAAAAAGAACCCGTGAAGGGTTTGGTCAGTGGAGGAATTACATAAGGCAATAGTGCAGTACTATCTAGCCCATCATCCCCCAGCACGAATGCAAGAAGATGGCAGGGAAATGTTGGCAGCATCAACTTTCATAGGGTGCATCTACACTTTCATGGGGTGCATCTACACTGTGGGATTGATGCGGCTTAGCATCACTTTTATTTCCTATGGCATCCTGGGAGTTGTTGTGTTGCAAGTAGAGAGTGATGGGATTTCAAGGTTGAAAATGAGATGGAATAATCAACTCAGTCTCCTGCAACTCCAATAATGGCCACTTGAGGGCGGCAAAGGACTGCAGTTGTAAACAAAAGGGGTTGCCAGTCTGTTCAATGGAGTAAGGCTTACAATGGAGTCAGCCAACAGACAAGAGTTAATAATAATAATAATAATAATAATAGTTTTAACTAGATAATTTGGATCCAAATGAGATTTTATTTAAAAAGCACACCAATATAATACACATGTCATACATTAATATTACATATAAAATAATAATCCAAATATAGAATTGCAAAATAATGATGATGACAATAATAATACATTTACTATAAATAAATTTGAAATAAATCATCTAGATACAAAGGACATTTGTAAAAAGCATGCCAATATAATATACATGCAATATAGTGTCATCTGTACGCAGATGATGTCCAGCTCTGTCACTCCTTCCCACCTGCTACTAAAGAGGCTGTTCAAGTCCTGAACTGGTGCTTGGCCGCTGTAACGGACTGGATGAGGGCGAACAAATTGAAACTTAATCCAGACAAGACAGAGGTACTCCTGGTCAGTCGCAAGGCCGAACAGGGCATAGGGTTACAGCCTGTGCTTGACGGGGTTACACTCCCCCTGAAGGCGCAGGTTCGCAGTCTGGGAGTGATCCTGGACTCATCGCTGAGCCTGGAACCCCAGGTCTTGGCGGTGGCCGGGAGAGCTTTTGCACAGTTAAAGCTTGTGCGCCAGCTGCGCCCGTACCTTGGGAAGTCTGACTTGGCCACGGTGGTCCACGCTCTGGTTACATCCCGAATACACTACTGCAACACTCTCTACGTGGGGTTGCCTCTGAAGACTGTTCAGTAACTGCAATTAGTCCAACGCTCGGCGGCCAGGTTACGAACAGGAGCAGGGCACAGGGAGCATACAACTCCCTTGTTGCGCCACCTCCACTGGCTGCCAATTAGTTTCCGAGCACAATTCAAACTGCTGGTTTTAACCTACAAAACCCTATACCAGTAGTTCTCAACCTGTGGGTCCCCAGATGTTTTGGCCTTCATCTCCCAGAAATCCTAAGAACTGGTAAATTGGCTGGGATTTCTGGGAGTTGTAGGCCAAAACACCTGGGGACCCACAGGTTGAGAACCACTGCCTTATACGGTTCTGGCCCAGTTTACTTGTCCGAACAGATTCTCCCCTATGAACCATCAAGGACATTAAGATCCTCCGGAGAGGCCCTGCTCTTGGTCCCGCCTTCTTTGCAAGTGCGCCTGGTGGGGCCGAGAGACAGGGCCTTCTCTGTGGTGGCCCCTCGGCTGTGGAACTCCCTCCCAAGCGATGTTAGATCTGCCCCCTCCCTGTTGTCCTTCAGGAGGCGGGTGAAGACTTGGATGTGGAACGAGGCCTTCCCAGAATAAGCTGAGATTGATTTCAATCCGAAATGGGTGACCACTTTTTTAGACCGAGCTGAATGTGATTTTAATTAATGGCCATGTGGTTTGTATGTATCTCTGTTTTTATGTATTTTAATATGCTGATTTAAGATGTTTTAAATTTGTATGGCATTGAATTTTGCTGTAAGCTGGTCTGAGTCCCTCCTTGGAGGTGAGAAGGTCAGGGTACACAAATCTATATATATAAAGGAAGAGTCGTCATGGAAAGACCGTCCCAAACAGAGAAACCTTACAACGCAGAAACACCAAATTTGCCAACAGAAATAGGCCTCAAGCAAGGTACGTTTGTAGCAAAGACCTGCACTAGCCAGCCAACATGAACATTCCGACCCATAATAAACTGTCAGAGGAGGATAAGGCAAAGGGCTGAGGCACAAACACAAACACCCAATTCACTTCCCACAGAAAATTTACACCCCTACAAATCACAGACCATGCCCAAAATTGACAGTAAGGCTTCATTAACTTAATTTCCCTGACTAGGCCTCACTTAATGGAATGCTGTTTACGCTCTGAATTGACAGTAAGGCTTCATTAACTTGATTCTCCCGACTAGCCCTCAGCTCATTGGACATTGTGTATGGCCTGAATTGACAGTAAGGCTTCATTAACTTGTTGTTCCTGACTAGGCCTCAGCTCATGGGACATTGTGTATGGCCTGAATTTACAGTAACCAACCTTGGCACACAGAGCCCCTATGACCCACACTACATTCTACCACAGTTTGGAGGAGGGTGGACCATGGATGATGGGATTTGATGTACCTCCATGGATAATGGGATTTGTAGTACTTCAAAACCCATCATTCCCCACAGACCACTGTGGCCCAGAACCAAGACCAATAAAGACCAAACTTGGCACACAGTGCCCCCCATGACCCACACTCCATCCGACTGCAGATTAGAGGAGGACACACCATGGATGATGGGATTTCAAGTACCTCCACTCACTTCCAAAGTACCCCACTCACACAAGCATCAACCTCTACATCAACACAGCAGACGGAAAGACATCCTGGCCGCGGCAAGGGCAACCACCTGCTCTACAGACCCGTGCCCGTCCCATCTGATTAAGTCCTGTGCGGGGAGCCTCTCGGCCACTCTGACAGGGTTGATAAATCACTCATTGGAGCTGGGAGCTTTCCCCGACGCTCTGAAGGAAGCTAGAGTCCGCCCGCTGCTGAAGAAGGCGAATCTGGATCCAGCGACGCCGGCAAGCTACCGTCCGGTCTCAAACCTACCCTTCCTCGGGAAACTGATTGAACGGGCAGCAGCGATCCAATTGCAGGATTTCCTGAAACCTCAGGAAGCCTGGACCCCTGCCAATCGGGTTTCCGCTCCGGACACGGGACTGAGACCGTTCTGGTGGCTATCACGGATGACATCCGCCGCCAATTGGAGAAGGGAGGTTCAGCTATCTTGGTGCTGCTCGACCTCACCGCGGTGTCCGACACGGTGGACCATGACCTGCTGACTCTCAGCCATTGGGATTCAAGGCACAGCTTTGGCCTGGTTCGACTCCTTCCTGCGGGGCCGCTCGCAGCGTGTTGTGTGGCGAGGCCAAGTGTCCAAGAAATCCATCCTGGACTGTGGAGTCCCCCAAGGCGCCATTTTGTCACCAACACTCTTTAACATCTACGTCCAACGCTTGGCAAGCATAGCCAGAAGCTTTGGTTTTGGGTGCTACCAATATGCAGATGACACCCAGCTCCTGCTGAAGCTTGAGCCAGGCGTAACATCGGTGCCTGAGAACTTTAGACAAGGACTAGAGGCAGTGACCAGATGGCTCCGCTCATACAAACTCAAGATCAATCCATCAAAGACGGAGATTCTATGGCCGGGACGCCCAGATCCACCCATTCCGCTGCCGCTCTTCGAGGGAGAGCCGCTGATCCCAGCCCCGTCGGTGAAGAGTCTCGGTGTGATACTAGACTCGAGACTCTCGCTGGAGGCCCAGGTTGCTGCGACAAGTAAGGGAGCTTTCTTCCACCTACGCCAGGCACGTCAACTGGCACCTTACCTTCCATCAGATGCGCTGGCTACGGTGGTCCATGCCACAGTGACATCACGGCTGGACTACTGTAATGCCTTGTACGTGGGGTTGCCACAGTCAACCACTCGTAAAATCCAGCTAGTGCAGAATGCAGCCGCCAGACTCCTCACCGGTTCACCGCTGAGATGCCACATCGCGCCATCTCTACAGCGCCTGCACTGGCTGCCAGTCGAGCTCAGAGCCATCCACAAGATCTTGTTGCTTACCTTTAAGGCCCTCCATGGCGCCGGCCCAGCTTACTTAAAAGACCGCTTGTTCGAACCAGTTCACCTAAGGTCGCCGCGTTCAGTGAACAGGGACCTTCTCCGCATTCCAGGTGTGAGTGAGGCCCGCCTCGACATCACAAGACGGAGAGCCTTCTCCATTGCGGCCCCTGTCCTTTGGAACTTGATGCCGGTGGAGCAGAGAGCTATCCTGGACATGCCCCAGTTCCTGACCGCATTGAAGACTTGGCTCTTCCGAAAGGCTTACGGCTAAGGACACCCTCCAGACTTAGCCTGAGCTACTGGAACTATTTTAATTAAATTCCTATTCTTTTAGCTTTTAACTATTGAACTGTTTTATGCGCTTTATGTGTAAGTCGCCCGGAGCACTGACGTGGAGGGCGACTCACAAATAATAAAATCAATCAATCAATCAATCAAAAAACATTGTATATCCACAAGCTATGCAGAACGCCAGCAACACCACACAACAACTCCCCAGGACTTCAACATCCCACCCACCAAAACAACCCACAACAACACAGCCATGACCCCAACAACACCATAACTAACAACAACTCCAACCCTTACATACTCAGACTTCCTCGCATCTCCAAAATAGGGCACAGCAACACGTGCCGGGTACAGGTAGTTTTTAAATAAATAAATAAATGTTAAATAATGGGGCCTCACTCACAATCCTAGGCCTGCAGTATCGGCAGGGGCCGCCAGAGGGCGCCGAAGGGAGAGCCTTCCATAGAGTACCGAGGCCTCGCCAGGCGGGACCGGAAGCTGAAGCCTTACCGGAAGCCTGTTTGCCCTTAGCCAAGATGGCAGCGGTGGTGGAAGTGCGGCTGCCGGTGGCTCGGAAGCGGCTGGCGAAAGGCGACGTGGAAAGGGACTTGGTGGCCCCCGGAGACACCATCACCACCGACCCGGGATACATGAGGTGAGGAGGAGGACTGCCACTCCCATCACCCACAGAGAGGGGATCATTCATGTAATATTAATCTATCTGTGTATATAATAAAAGTCAGTGTTTGCGATGGTGTGGTGGGAGGAATATGTGCCAGCATTTCGATTGGCTGCCACTGTGAGATTATTTGCATAAAGGACTCTGATTGGCCAGCCTCAGAACTCCAACATTCTACAGCCCCAGGCAGAGGGGAATGGTTGCCACTGAAATGGTGTTTGCAAAAAGGACTCCGACTGGCCAACCACGTTCCAACATTCTAAAGTGACTCAGAGGGAAAAAGAATTAGGCCTCAGGCAGTCAGCCACTGCGGCCCACAGCAATGGCGGATCAGGACCAAACTTGGCAAACAGGGGCCCAATGGCCCACTTCACAACCTGGTGTGGTTTAGGGCAGGATGGGCCACGAATGATGGGATTTGCAGGACCTTCACCTCATTCACTTCCCAAACAACTCTGTAGCCCCTATAAATCACAGACCAGGCCCAAAATTGACAGCAAGGCTTCCTTAACTTGATTTTCCTGACTAGGCCTCAGCTCATGGGATATTGTTAGGCTCCCTCAACTTGATTTTCCTGACTAGGCCCCCAACAATGACAGAACAAGACCAAACTTGGCACACAGACCCCCCAAGATGCACCCTACATCATGGTGCAGTTTGAGGGAGGATGGACCATGGATGATGGGACTTGCAGTACTTCCATTCACTTCCTTAGAGCACTGTGGCCCACACCAATGACGACTCAGGACCAAACTTGGCACACAGAGGCCACATGGCCCACTTTACAAACCTGCTGCGGTTTACGGCAGGATGGCTCACAAATGATGGGATTTGCAGTACCTTCACCCAATTCATTTCCCACAGAACATTGCAGCCCCTACAAATCAGAGACCAGGCCCAAACTTGGCACACAGAGTACCCATGCCCCACTCTACATCCTGGTGCAGTTTTGAGTGGGACGGACCACGGATGATGGGAGTTGAAGTACCTTCACTCACTTTCTGAGACCGCTGCGACCCTCATCCAATGACTGATCAAGACCACACTTGGCACTCAGAGCCCCCATGACCCACTCTACATCCTGGTGCAGTTTGGAGAACAGGGGACCATGAATGATGGGACTTCCACTTCCTTCCCTCACTTCCAGAGACCGCTGCAACCCTCATCCAGCGAATAATCAAGACCAAATGTGACACGCACTGCTCCCATGACCCACTCTACATCCTGGTGCTGTTTGGAGGGGGGTGGTCCATGGCCAATGGGACTCGCAGTACCTTCACTAAGTTCCTGAGACCACTGCAAGCCACATACACATCTAATAGGAACCAACCTTGGCACACAATGCCTTCCTCAAATAACCCGGGCACCGCCAGGTCCTCAGCTAGTATCTAAATATATCTAAAGATATCTATTTATACCCTTCTTACCTCAAACAAAGTCTGCTCAAGATATATGCATAAGCTGTATTATTAATATTATTATATTAATAATCACTGTGATGTATTCTTTTATGACCATCAGGGGCCACGGGACGTATTTGGGGGACGAGAAGCTGATTGCTTCGGTGGCCGGCCTGGTGGAGCGGGTGAATAAGCTGGTCTGCGTCAAAGCCCTGAAAACCAGGTGAGCTCGGCGTATGGTGGTTATTATAATGACTCAAATTAATGTTATCATTTCTATCCCAAAGCATTGCCAGATATCTTTACAGCTGTAAAGGTCTTTCCACTGGAGCGGTACCTATTAATCTACTCACATTTGCATGTTTTCAAACTGCTAGGTTGGCAGGAACTGAGGCTAACAGCGGGAGCTCACCCTACTCCCCGGATTCGAACTGGCGACCTTTTGGTTAGCAAGTTCAGCAGCTCAGTGATTTAACCCACTGTAAGGAGGGGCAGATAATTAATTATTTTTCTTATATATTTATTTATTATTCACTTTTATACACCGCTCCTCCCTGCAGGCTCGGGGCGGTTTACATAAAAACAATAAAATACACATAAAAACAGTTTAAATACATAAAACTCAAGGGTATGGACAGGAATATCAGGAGGCGCCTAGATTGAAAGCCTGCCTAAAAAGGAACGTCTTGCAGGCCCTCCGGAAGGGGGTCAAACTCTGTGATGGCGCGAGTAGCTCAGGTAGCTCGTTCCATAAAGTCGGCGCCACCACAGAAAAGGCTCTTTGTCTTGTTACTGAAAGGTGGCAGGAACGGATTGATGGGATCACCAGAAGATTTTGTTCTTCTGATCGCAGCGATCTCGGGGGAACGTATGGGGTGAGGCGGTCCCTCAGGTACACTGGCCCTAGACCATACAAGGCCTTAAAGGTCAAAACCAGCACCTTGAAGACAATCCGGTACTCTACTGGTAGCCAGTGCAATTGTTGTAGAATTGGTGTAATGTGCTCTCGTGTCGATGCTCCCACCAGCAATCGAGCAGCAGCATTTTGCACCAGCTTAAGTTTCCGGGTTGTCGACAAGGGAAGGACAATGTAGAGGGCATTACAGTAGTCTAGCCTCGAGATGACCGTTGCCTGGATCACCGTAGCTAGGTCATTCCTGATAAGTAAGTAGCCAGTTGCCTAGCCTGTCGGAGATCGAAGAATGCAGACCTGCTAACCATGGAGACCTGAGTCTCCACCGATAGCAGTGGGTCAAATGGGACCCCCAGGCTTTTTACCAAAGACGACGGGCTTAGACGCTCGCCATCCAGGGTAGGCTACCGGCACTCACCGACACCAGGACGACCCAGCCATAGGATCTCTGTCTTTGATGGATTCACCTTCAACCGGCTAGAACGCAGCCATCCAGTCACGGCTTCAAGGCATTGATGGAAACAATTGGGTACGGTGTCCGGCCTGCCGTCCATTCTCAGCACCAGCTGGGTGTCATCTGCGTACTGATGACACTCCAGGCCAAAATCACGAACCAGTCGGGCAAGTGGACACATGTAGATATTAAATAATAAAGGGGGAAGGATAGCTCCCTGGGGGACCCCACAACTTAATGGGAGTCTCCCAGAAGCTACCCCCCCCCCCTCTCCACACGTTGTCCCCGGTCTTGAAGAAAGGAGGCCACCCATTTAAGGGCAGCCCCCCTAACTCCCGTCATGGCTAAACGGTGGGTCAATAATGCGTGATCGATCGTGTCAAACGCTTCCGTGAGATCTAACAATACCAGCAGCGTTGCCCCACCATGATCCAACTGGCAGCGAAGTTGGTCTGTAATGGAGACAAGCACAGTCTCCGTCCATGCCCAATACGGAAGCCGGACTGGAAAGGATCAAGTCCAGCTGTGTCCTTGAAGAACTGTTCTTCTTCTTCTTCTTCTTCTTCTACTACTACTACTACTTCTACTACTACTACTACTACTACTACTACTACTAAAGGGGTCTTGCAGGCTGCAATTCTTTGAGTGAGTGAAATGCAACCCACTTTCATTCGACACCCAGGAAGTTCCAGAAAATAGGAATATTTTTTTTTGAAACAACATCTATTTGTGTTCTGGCACAATACATATTAAGTATTGTGCCGGTTGCCTACCCTGGATGGCGAGCAGCTTAGCCCGTCATCTTCGGTTAAGAGCTTAGGTGTTCAGTTGGACTCCCTGCTGACCATGGAGGCCCAGGTCTCCGCGGTCTGCAGGGGGTCCTTCTATCACCTACGACAGGCTAGGCGACTGGCGCCCTACCTGTCCGGGAATGACCTGGCGACGGTAATCCAAGCGACGGTCATCTCGAGACTGGACTACTGTAACGCCCTCTACGTTGGCCTTCCCCTGTCGACACTCCGGAAACTCAAGCTAGTGCAGAATGCCGCCGCTCGCTTGCTGACGGGTTCCTCAGTAAGGGAGCACATTACGCCCATTCTCCGGCAACTGCACTGGCTTCCGATCGAGTACCGAATTGTCTTCAAGGTGTTGGTACTGACCTTTAAGGCCCTTCACGGCCTAGGGCCTGCGTACCTGAGGGACCGCCTTACCCCGTATTTGCCCCCGAGATCACTGCGGTCAGACGAACAGAATTTGCTGGCCATTCCATCTGTCCGCTCCTGCCACCTATCCGCGACTCGACAGAGAGCTTTCTCAGCGGCAGCTCCAGTGCTGTGGAACTCTTTGCCGGACAGTGTTCGAGCCATCTCGGAACTAGTCCCTTTTAGAAGGGCTTGTAAGACCGCCCTCTTTGGACTAGCGTTCAATTAAACCCAAATGGATAGTATATTGTATACTCTCTGTATTCCCTGCACCTCGTGATATGTTGAATTTGTTTTTAACTTGTTTTATGTTTTATTGTAGGGCTGCATGTCTGTGACATGTTGCCCATGTGTACTTTTATTGTCATCCGCCCCGAGCCTGTAGGGAGGAGCGGAATACAAAACTGAATAAATAAATAAATAAATAAATAAGTATAGAATATTGAGGTGGCTGTCTCAAATATTAATGTTGACCTGATATCACTGTCTAAGAAAGTGACAATGCTGCAAATAAGAGTGACGAGTTGCAAGGAGGCAAAGACATAAATTTATGATGCTGGTGATTCATTATTTTGTTCTGTTCTTCAGGTATAACGGCGAAGTCGGAGACATTGTGGTGGGGCGCATCACTGAGGTAAACCAACCACATTTCTGGCTTTTGCACCTTGAATGCATCCAAAGCTTTCCTTAGGTAAAAGTAAAGGTTTCCGCTTGACATTAAGTCTAGTTGAGTCCAACTCTGGGGAGGTGCTTATCTCTATTTCCAAGCCAAAGAGCCAGCGTTGTCCATAGACACCTCCAAGGTCATGTGGCCAGCATGACAGCATGGAGCGCTGTTACCTTCCCGCCAATGTGGTACCTATTGATCTACTCACATTTGCATGTTTTCGAATTGGGAGTTGGGAGTTCACCCTGTCTCACAGATTCAAACCACCAACCTTTCAGTCAGCAAGTTCTGCAGCTTAGCGATTTAACCCATTGCACCACCACAGCCCTTTCCTTAAAGTCATCATCATCATCATTGTCTGTCCACAGCAGAAAAGGTCGCTCTGCTGGCTGTTGTATCGAATCACACGTCAGACACTTCCCAAGTGCCTAGGACTGTGTGATGTATTGGCGAATCATGTGCACAGATCCCACAAGGTGGCCTTTTGCAGCTGGCAGGTGGTCATTTTGTCAGCGGCGATTGTGTTTAAGTGCAGGCCAAGGTCTTTAGGCGCTGCACCGTGTGCCGATCACCACTGGGATCCCTTGACTGGCTTGTGCCATAGTCTTTGCAATTCGATCTTTATTATTATTATTATTACCCCAATTTCCCGCTCTACAAAAGAGACACCAAGAGGCTAGATTTTGCTTGTAGGTACCCCCTGCTCTATCTCATTTATACAAAGCTGCATACCTCTGACTTATTTTGAAAGTCTTTCTCCTTTTCTTTCTCCAAAGGTTCAGCAGAAACGTTGGAAGGTAGAGACCAATTCCCGGCTGGATTCTGTGCTTCTCCTTTCCTCCATGAATCTTCCAGGTGGGGAGCTGGTAAGTTAATGAAAGCGCTAGAAAGTCAGAGCTAGAAAGCCAGCTAGCCCAGGCCCGAGTGAGCTCCCGACCATTAATAGTCTTGCTTGCTGTTGACCTATGCAGCCCAAACAAGCAGATTATTATTATTATTACTATTATTAATCTTGGGAGGCTTACCTTTTTGGCAGCCCTATAGCCTTCCATAGCTGCCCCCCTCTGTTTGGAAACAATTGGATTCAGCTGAAAAGATGGACGCTGCTAATTCGGCTTTCTCCCATTCTGTTCCAGAGGCGGAGGTCGGCTGAGGACGAACTGGCCATGCGCGATTACCTGCAGGAAGGAGACCTCATCAGTGTATCCATAGTTTTGTCAAGTTGGGTCCATATCTATTCTAGTCTATTCTATTCTATGTATATAATAAAAGTCAGTGTTTGCGGCGGAAGTGGTGCGGAGGGAAGAATATGTGCCAGCATTTTGATTGGTTGCCGCTGTGGGATTATTTGCATAAAGGACTCTAATTGGCCAGCCCCAGAACTCCGACACTCTTAAGGCACCAGACTATTTGCATAAAGGACTCTGATTAGCCAGCCCCAGAACTCCAACACTCTAAGGCACCAGACAGAGGGCATTGGTTGCCACTGAGAGAGAATTTGCATAAATTGCTGATTGGCCAGCAAAACAGAATGCAACTGAATGCTTGAGTTAGCCAAATGACTTTTTTTCCCCGACTTGCAGTATCTTCACTAAGTTCCTGAGACCACTGTGAGCCACATTAACATCCGATAAGGAACAACCTTGGCACACAATACCTTTATCAAATAACCTGGGCTCTGCCGGGTCCCCATGCTAGTGAATAATGAATAAGACCACGCCTGGGAAAAGATAGAGCAACCGTCCATTAATTTTGTTTGCGCCTAATTTGTCACGTTCTTACTGGAGGGGATTGTGGGAGCTGTAGTCCAAATTGTCATGTTTCCAAGCCATCCCTCTATATCAGCGATCATTCGTGTCACGTTTCCAAGCATCTCCGGCTGAAATAAAGGGAGGGCCTTCGATGCTCTTGGCCTTTGTAATGGAGAGCCAAAGTGGCAGATTCCGGGAGCTTTCTCAATTTCAGCTTCACTCGAATGAGGAAACTCCCTGTGTTACCTGTCCAAAGGTGGTATTGTAGTATGATTTTGCAAAAATGCTGCAGCCCTTGGGAGTCTTGTTTCCTTAAGTCGTCCTTTCAGGCCGAGGTCCAGGCCGTGTTTTCCGATGGGGCCGTCTCATTGCACACCCGGAGCCTGAAATATGGGAAGGTGGGTGAAGCTTGAGTTCTTTTTCAGACTCGTTTCTTAGCTCTTGGTTTTGTAGTCCGATGAGCAGCGGAAGGGGGTCCGACGGCTTCTGTGTGTTGCTGCAGCTCGGCCAGGGGGTCCTGGTTCAGGTCTCCCCGTCCCTCGTGAAGCGGCAGAAGACCCACTTCCATGACCTGCCTTGCGGGGCTTCCGTTATCCTCGGCAACAATGGCTTCATCTGGATTTACCCGACTCCTGAACAGAAGGACGAAGAGGCCGGGGGCTTCGTCACTGACCTGGAGGTGAGCCTGGCCGCCGGGGGGGGGGGCTATCTATTTAATGCCATCGGCATTAAAATAACACATCTGTATATTGTTGGAATTTTTAGCTCTTCATGAGATTAAATGCTTTTGGTTAGAACAGTGTTTCCCAACCTTTTTTGAGCCGCGGCACACTTTTTACATTTGCAAAATCCTGGGGCACACCAACCAAAATGACACAAAATGACACTCGAACACAGTAATACATATAGTTAATACGTTTTTAAATGTATTTATACACTCAGTGTGAAACCTGGGCCTGTTTTGATGAAGTCAACATAGATATCCTGGCAGGAATGTCAGAAAGACACAAACTTCCCACACAGAACTCCCATAACCAAGAGAAAATGCTATAAGAATTTGGTGGGCATTGACCTTGAGTTTTGGAGTTGTAGTTCACCTATATCCAGAGAGCACTGTGGACTGAAACAATGTTGGATCAGGACCAAACTTGGCATGAATACTCAATAGGCCCAAATATGAATGCAGATGGAGTTCAGGGGAAACAGACCTTGACATTTGGGAGTTGTAGTTGCTGGGATTTATAGTTACTCTACAATCAAAGAGCATTCTGAACCCCACCAATGATAGAACTGGGCCAAACTTCCCACACAGAACCCCCAGGAGGCAAGAGGAGGTCTCTACTTGGGGAAAGCGAGGCAGGCCTTCCCAATGCATGGAGAGGGAGAGACCAAGTAGACAACGGGTGGGGAGGGGGTTGTTTGTAATTTTGTGCCTTTATCGAGGTAGGTTTCTTAGGGTTTTTATACTTCAACAAACTAGACTCCCCCAGGTTCCAATTTCCCACGGCACACCTGATGATCGCTCACGGCACACTAGTGTGCCCCGGTACACTGGTTGAGAAACACTGGGTTAGAACAACCAACTGGAATCCAAGGGTGTTTTCAGAAGGCCCGCCACTGAATCTTAAAGCAGCTGTGCACGTCCCATCCTCCGTCACATTGTCCCGAATGCGAAGACCGATCCATGTAGTGTTTTGATAAGCTGTTTCCTCTCTCGCCCCTTCGCAGCCGGTGCCATTGCCAGATCGGGAAGTCATCTCCCGCCTCCGGAACTGCATCATGGCCTTAATGGCTCAGAAACTGATGCTCTACGACACAAGCATCCTTTACTGCTACGAAGCGTCCCTTCCTCACCAGGTAATAGCCCTTTATACCTGAGGTTATGTATTTATTTATTTTTATTTACAGTATTTATAATCTGCCCTTCTCACCCCGCAGGGGACTCAGGGCAGATCACAATGCACATAGACATGGCAACCACTCAAAGCCATAGACCAGGGCTGCCCAGGAAGTCGATCGCAATCGACAAGTCGATCCCGAGCCCATCTGAGGTAGATCACAGCAGGATGTGGTGTCTCTACCCTGCGCGCGCGCACTCCGCCGCTTTTGCCGTTGCCTTCCGTCCGCGCGGGGCTTTCTTCCGCCCGTGCAGGACTTCTGCCAATGAGGCTTTAGTGGGCGGGCCCTGGCACTCGTATCTTCACAAGGTGTGGTGACGTGACCACCCATTGGGTGCTCCTGGGGGGGCGGGAGCAAGGCGAAGGCGCGCACAGGGATAGGATGCGAGGCTGCTGGAGGGAGGGAGTGAGTGTGTGTTGTGTGAGAGAGAAGGCCTCGCCGGAGGAGGATGGTCCCTGCGGTGGGGCTGCAGCTGACGAGCGCGCCCTCAACGACGGTGAGTGAAGCATGGACGGGGCCCCGCCTCGCGCTCCGCCCTGTCTCTCGCCTCGGCGGCACTGGGGCCCCATCCAGGCTTCACTCACCGGCGTCGAGGGCGCGCTCATCAGCTGCAGCCCCACCGCGGGGACCACCCTCCTCCGGCGAGGCCTTCTCTCTCACACAACACACACACATTAGATATTAAATAAACAGTTGTTAAAACACGCCAATTACAATCCGGATCCGGGTCAATTCATTGTCGCTTCGAAATTGCTTATGTCTCCTTCATACAAGCCGCTATTCAACAGTCAAACACAAGGCCCCACAGCCAAGTCTTGAGTTTCCTTCTAAAGGACAGGAGGGAGGTGGCCAATCGGATGCCTTTGAGGAGGGAATTCCACAGACAGGGAGCCACTGTTGAGAAGGCCCCGTCTCTCGTCTCTACAAATCGCGTTTGCGATGGCGGTGGGATTGAGAGCCACTCCAGATGACCTTAAACATACTTGACAGATGCAACTGTCTTCCGGGGTGTAAAGGTCGACAGCAAGATGGTTGGGAGCTTACTCTGACCCGGGCTGGCTTCGAACACATGACAGAATGGGGGACGATGCCTGGCTCGAGAGCAGTACGTGTGAAAAAGATATTGGGGTCCTCATGGACAACAAGTTAAACATGAGCCAACAATGTGATGCGGTGGCAAAAAAGCCAATGGGATTTTGGCCTGCATCAATAGGAGTAGAGTGTCTAGATCCAGAGAAGTCATGCTCCCCATGCTCTATTCCGCCTTGGTCAGACCACACCTGGAATCACACTGTGTTCAGTTCTGGCCACCGCATTTGAAGGGAGATGTCGACAAGCTGGAATGTGTCCAGAAGAGGGCGACTCAAAGGATCAAGGGCCTGGAGAACAAGTCCTGTGAGGAGCGGCTTCAAGAGCTGGGCATGTTTGGCCTGAAGAAGAGAAGACTGAGAGGAGACATGATGAGGACCATGTATAAATATGCGAGGGGAGGTCATAGGGAGGAGGGAGCAAGCTTGTTTTCTGCTGCCCTGGAGACTAGGATGCAATGGAACAATGGCTTCAAACTACAAGGAAGGAGATTCCACCTGAACATGAAGAACTTCCTGGCTGTGAGAGCCGTTCAGCAGTGGAACTCTCTGCCCTGGAGTGTGGAGGATGCTCCTTTGGAGGCTTTTAAACAGAGGCTGGATGGCCATCTGTCAGGGGTGCTTTGAATGCAATTTCCCTGCTTCTTGGCAGAATGGGTTGGACTGGATGGCCCACTCTAGGAGTCTTATGATTCTCTCTGTTCCTTCCCTTGCAGATCAAGGATCTACTGAAGCCGGAAGTAATGGAGGAGATCGTGTTGGAGGCTCGGCAGAGACTGCTGGAACTGGAGGGGTGATGGCAAAGGCGTTGCCTTCAAGAAGTCGTTGCCCTTTTCTCCCTTCCCATCAACGCTGGACTTGATCCACCTCTCCTCGTTCACATTTCACATCTTCTGGTGTCCTGCCCTTCACCTTGGGCTACCACTCTTGTAGCCTCCAGACATGGAATTGTGTTGGTTTTATACTTTTGGAAGTATCTCCTTTCTTATTTACTTCAGGTGTTTTGGACTTTCCCAATTCCTCACAGCCTCAGGCCCCTTCCTTTCCCCCCTCAGCCACTGAAGCGGAAAGGAAAAAGGAAAACTTGGACCTGGCACATACTCTCCTGTTGCAAAGGAAAGTAGAGCCAAAAAATATCACAGCGGATCTTTGCACAATATAGTGTTGTATTTAAAGTTCCACAAGTGTGTCCATAATAACAAAAATTTAACGGCGGTCAAGGCCTGCTATATTAAAGTTTAGTCACAAAAACACTCCCGAAGCGGCAGAAATCATCCGTGGTAATGTGAAATAATAATCCGAATTATATTGCTCTTGTCGCTTCGTTCTGGTCGACGGACTATAAATCCCATGCGCAAGCTCCGTTTCGCAGTAGCTTCTTCGGGACCAGGAGTATAAATGAACATCTGTTCGTGGATCACTGTATAACCCAAATGTATATAATAAGTATTTTTGATACAGTAATTATCATATATAAACATAAATCTTATAAGGCAAGCTATTTCTATAACAAGAAATGCTTAAATACAGTCAAGGCAACAGGCAGTGTTACATATGTATCATATATCTTATAATTAACCAAAACAAATACAGTTAGATCTGAATAACACAATATGTAATATAAATTCAACATCCTTGATGCGAGATAAGATAATTCAATACTAATCCTCAGAGAGGCTTCAACACCTTCCAGGTAACAAGCATAACTATGTACATGCATTACATAACAAAGTATGCTATCTTACACATGAGTACTGACCTTAGAGAATTATGCTATGCATATAAACGCATAGCATTAAAAAAGAAAATATTCAATATCAAAAGATCTCATTTTGTTGTTTTGTTCGATAAGGGAAGAAACATGTAGCGTCCTGCCTTTTCCTTGCTGGTTCTGCGCGTATTTCTTTGCAATTTCTGTTGAAGAAACCATCACTGGACCCCACTCAATTCGTCAACTATCGGCCTGTTTCCAATCTCCCCTTTTTGGGCAAAGTCCTGGAACGTGTGGTGGCCTCGCAACTCCAGGTATTCTTGGTAGACACGGATTACCTGGATCCGGCACAGTCTGGTTTTAGGCCGGGGCATGGTACCGAGACAGCCTTGGTCACCTTAGTGGATGATCAACGCCGGGAGCTGGACAGGGGGAGTGTGTCCCTGTTGGTTCTGCTGGACCTCTCCGCAGCCTTCGATACCATTGATCACGGTATCCTTCTGGGACGCCTTGCAGAAATGGGCCTTGGAGGTACTGTCTTGCAGTGGCTCCGGTCCTTTCTGGAGGGCCAATCTCAGAAGGTGTTACTGGGAGATACCTGCTCAACCCCTCAACCATTGTCTTGTGGGGTTCCTCAGGGCTCAATACTATCTCCCATGTTGTTGAACATCTACATGAAGCCGCTGGGGGAGGTCATCCGGAGTTTTGGGGTGCGGTGTTATCTGTACGCAGATGACGTCCAACTCTGTCACTCCTTCCCACCTGCTACTAAGGAGGCTGTTCAGGTCCTGAACCGGTGCTTGGCCGCTCTGTCGGACTGAATGAGGGGTGAACAAATTGAAATTGAATCCAGACAAGACAGAGGCACTCCTGGTCAGTGAAAGGCCGAACAGGGCATAGGGTTACAGCCTGTGTTGGACGGGGTTACACTCCCCCTGAAGATGCAGGTTCGCAGTCTGGGAGTGATCCTGGACTCATCGCTGAGCCTGGAACCCCAGGTTTCGGCGGTGACCAGGGGAGCATTCGCACAGCTAAAACTTGTGCGCCAGCTGCGCCCTACCTTGGGAAGTCTGACTTGGCCATGGTAGTCCATGCTCTGGTTACATCCCGTATAGATTACTGCAACGCTCTACATGGGGCTGCCTTTGAAGTTTGCTCGAAGCTTCAATTGGTCCAATGGACAGCAGCCAGGTTGATAACAGGAGCGGCATTCAGGGAGCGTACAACTCCCTGTTGTGCCAGCTCCACTGGCTGCCAGTTTGCTACCGGGCACAATTCAAAGTGCTGGTTTTGGCCTTTGAAGCTCTAAACGATTCTGGTCCAACTTACCTGTCCGAACGCATCTCTCCTTATGAATCACCAAGATGCTTAA
This sequence comes from Anolis apletophallus, assembly GCA_030556195.1. NCBI lineage: Eukaryota > Metazoa > Chordata > Lepidosauria > Squamata > Anolidae > Anolis > Anolis apletophallus. Next base: position 11,123,376 of record JARBWK010000018.1, read on the forward strand.
GTTCATCCGGAGAGGCCCTGCTCTCGGTCCCGCCTGATTCGCAGGCGCGTCTGGCGGGGACGAGAGACAGGGCCTTCTCAGTGGTGGCTCCTCAGCTTTGGAACGCCCTTCCTAGTGACATCAGATTGGCCCCCTCCCTCCTGACATTTCGTAAGAAAGTCAAGACTTGGCTTTTTGAGCAAGCATTCATACACAAACTAATCGAGATCAAGGATTACTATGACGACGAAATGGAAACCGATTTTAAGATTGTGGAGCTAAGATTTGTATTTTGTAGTTTTTAACTGTTAATTTTACATGTTTTTATATGACTGTTTTTGTCTTGTGATGTATTGTATATGGCCACTTGTTGCCGCTTGTTCACCGCCTCGAGTCGCCTTTGGGCTGAGAGAGGCGGTATAGAAGCATGGCAAATAAATAAATAAATACATATTCTTGCGAAAGGCAGCCATTGGGGTGCGATGGCAGCTGCAGCGTCACCAATGCTCCAATGTATGATCATGATTACTTCAAAACATATATGGCTGTTTTCTGTGCAACGTTGTGCTCCTTTCGCAGCCTGCAGAACAAGCCACAAGTTGACTCTCCCTTTTGGGAAATGTTTGAAGGAAACCAGAAGCGTTTTGAACATTTTTAGATTTTTATATCCCTGTATTTGTTTAGGCCAGGCATCGGAAAACTTTCTAACTTGGGTCCGCATGGTGGTCCAATGGGGAGGGGACAGGAGGAAGTGGGAGGGGGATTCTCCCCAAGCCCCCTTCCATGCGCTTTCCTCCCTCTTCTCTTTCGGAGGCAGGAAGTGAAGGAAAGATGTGAAATGTCTGAATCCCAAAAAGGTTGGCCTTGGTCAGGATGAGATGTCTGGATGTAGGTGAACTACAACTCCCAAATGACAAGATCATAGTTGGGCATATTGAGTATTCATGCCAAGTGTGGTCCAGATCCATCCTTATTTGAGTCCACAGTGCTCTCTGGGTGTAGATGAACTACAACTTCCAAACTCAAGGTCAATTCCCAAGCAAATCTTTTCAGTACTTTCTGTTGGTAATGAGTTCAATATGCCAAATTTGGTTCAATTCCATTGTTGCAAGAGTTCAGGGTGCTCTTTGATTGTGTGTGAACTATAAATCCCAGAAACTGTAACTCCCAAATGTCAAGGTCTATTTTCCCCAAACCCCATCTGTGTTCACATTTGGGCATATTGAGTATTCATGCCAAGTGTGGTCCAGATCCATCATTGTTTGATTCCACAGTGCTCTCTGGATGTAGGTGAACTACAACTCCCAAATGACAAGGTCTATTTCCCGCAAACTCCATGTGTGTTCATAGTTGGGCATATTGAGTATTCATGCCAAATGTGGTCCAGATCCATCATTGTTTGATTCCACAGTGCTCTCTGGGTGTAGGTGAACTACAACTCCCGAACTTCAAGGTCTATTTCCCCCAAACGCCATGTGTGTTCATAGTTGGGCATATTGAGTATTCATGCCAAGTGTGGTCCAGATCATTGTTTGATTCCACAGTGCTCTCTGGATGTAGGTGAACTACACCTTCCAAACTCAAGGTCAATTCCCAAGCAAATCTTTTCAGTACTTTCTGTTGGTAATGAGTTCAATATGCCAAATTTGGTTCAATTCCATTTTTGCAAGAGTTCATGGTGCTCTTTGATTGTGTGTTAACTATAAATCCCAGAAACTGTAACTCCCAAATGTCAAGGTCTATTTTCTCCAAACCCCATCTGTGTTCACATTTGGGCATATTGAGTATGCATGCCAAGTTTGGTCCAGATCCATCATTGTTTGATTCCACCGTGCTCTTTGGATGTAGGTGAACTACAACTCCCAAACGTCAAGGTCTATTTCCCCCAAACGCCATGTGTGTTCATAGTTGAGCATATTGAGTATTCATGCCAAATGTGGTCCAGATCCATCATTGTTTGATTCCACAGTGCTCTCTGGATGTAGGTGAACCACAACTCCCAAACGTCAAGGTCTATTTCCCGCAAACTCCATGTGTGTTCATAGTTGGGCATATTGAGTATTCATGCCAAGTGTGGTCCAGATCCATCATTGTTTGATTCCACAGTGCTCTCTGGATGTAGGTGAACTACAACTCCCAAACGTCAAGGTCTATTTCCCGCAAACGCCATCTGTGTTCATAGTTGGGCATATTGAGTATTCATGCCAAGTGTGGTCCAGATCCATCCTTATTTGAGTCCACAGTGCTCTCTGGGTGTAGGTGAACTACAACTTCCAAACTGAAGGCCAATTCCCAAACAAATATTTTCAGTACTTTCTGTTGGTAATGAGTTCAATATGCCAAATTTGGTTCAATTCCATTGTTGCAAGAGTTCAGGGTGCTCTTTGATTGTGTGTGAACTATAAATCCCAGAAACTGTAACTCCCAAATGTCAAGGTCTATTTTCCCCAAACCCCATCTGTGTTCACATTTGGGCATATTGAGTATTCGTGCCAAGTTTGGTCCTGATCCAACATTGTTTGAGTCCACAGTGCTCTCTGGATATAGCTGAACTACAACTCCAAAACCCAAGGTCAATGCCCACCAAACTCTCATAGCATTTGCTCTTGGTTATGGGAGTTCTGTGTGGGAAGTTTGTGTCTTTCTGCCATTCCTGCCAGGATATCTATGTTGTGTTCATCGAAACAGGCCCAGGTTTCACACTGAGTGTATAAATACATTCAAAAACATATTAACTATATGTATGACTGTGTTAAGAGTGTCATTTTGTGTCATTTTGGTTGGTGGTGTGCCCCAGGATTCTGCAAATGTCAAAAATGTGCCTCTGCTCAAAAAAGGTTGGGAAACACTCCTAGTTGCCTAGGCCTTCACACCTGAAGGAAAGCCCTTCAATATGGCGCCCTCATGAGGTGATTTTGTCTCCCTCATGAGGTGATTTAGAAGTCCCCCTTTTCTCCATTTCGGTGTGGAAAAACATCCCCAGAGAAGTCTTTATCTCCTGCAAAATGAAGGGAGGCGTGATATCCATAGTGTGGTGCTGGGAGACATGGCTTCCTCGAGGCTTCCCACAGGTGTTTTGGCCCAAGCGCCCAAAACCTGTGAGGAAGCGTCCCTCCCAAAATGGCGCCCCCAAAGGCTAGGCCCGGGAAGCTGGGGCCTCTCCTGGGAGGCTTCCCCGGGCTGCTCCTCCCCTCGCGCCGAGGAAGGGGCGGAGAAGGAGGCGGGCGGGAGGGGAAGGCCGGCTCCCTTGGCTTCCCTTCCCAACATGGCGGCGGGGCGCGCTGAGGAGGCGCCGAGCAGGGCCGCTTCTTAGGCCCCCTCCCTCTCCATTAGTACGCCTTTCTCGCCCCTTCTTTCCTTGCCAGACCCTCCCCCCTCTTTCTCCCCGTCTTTCTCTGATTCTTTCTGCATTTCCTCTCCCTCACACAGGCCACCTTTTCCCTCACCCTCTTCTCCTCAGTCTTTCCCCCTTTCCCTCATCTTTTCAGATACTATTTTGGGGTGTTTGTGAAGGGGAGAGGGGGGCCTTCTTTTCCTTCATCCAGCCCCCTCACTCCTTTCTTGATTCTTGCCCCATTCTCCTCATTCTGGGGTGGGATTTTGTGAGGGAAATCTGCATTGCTTTCCCTCACTTTTCTGGGGGTGTCTGTGCCTTCCTTCCCCTCTTCCACCCCTCACTCTACTTTCTTGATTCTTGCCCCATTCTCCTCATCTTGAGGGTGGGTTTTTGTGAGGGAAATCTGCATTGCTTTCCCTCACTTTTCTGGGGGTGTCTGTGCCTTCCTTCCCCTCTTCCACCCCTCACCCTTCTTCCTTGATTCTTGCCCCATTCTCCTCATTCTGGGGTGGGATTTTGTGAGTGAAATCTGCATTGCTTTCCCTCACTTTTCTGGGGGTGTTTGTGCCTTCCTTCCCCTCTTCCACCCCCCACTCTTCTTTCTTGATTCTTGCCCCATTCTCCTTATCTTGGGGGTGGGTTTTTGTGAGGGGAAACCTGTGTTGCATTCCCTCACTTTCCCCTTCTTACTCCCTTTTTATTGTGGACTTTGATGAGGGGAAATCTGCGTTGCATTCCCTCACTTTTCTGGGGGTGTTTGTGCCTTCCTTCCCCCCTTCCACCCCTCACTCTTCTTTCTGGATACTTGCTCCGCTCTCCTGCTTTACATCTTCATTTTGGGGGGTGGGATTTTGTGAGGGTGACACCTGCATTCCTTTCCCTCACTTTCCCCTTCTTGCTCCCTTTTTTGTGGTAGGCTTTTGTGAGGGGAAATCTGCATTGCTTTCCCCCACTTTTTCTGGGGGTGTTTGTGCCTTCCTTCCCCTCTTCCACCCCTCACTCTTCTTTCTGGATACTTGCTCCACTCTCTTGCTTTACATCTTCATTTTGGGGTGGGATTTTGTGAGGGTGACACCTGCATTGCTTTCCCTCACTTTCCCCTTCTTACTCCCTTTTTGTGGTGGGTTTTTGTGAGGGAAATCTGCATTGCATTCCCTCACTTTTCTGGGGGTGTTTGTGCCTTTCTTCCCTTCTTCTACCCCTCACTCTTCTTTCTTCTTGCCCCATTCTCCTCATTTAGGGGGTGGGTTTTTGTGAGGGAAAATCTGCATTGCTTTCCCTCACTTTCCCCCTTTTACTCCCTTTTTGTTGTGGGCTTTTGTGAGGGAATATCTGAGTTACATTCCCTCTTTTCTGGGGTTATTTGTGCCTTTCTTCCCCTCTTCCACCCCTCACTCTTCTTTCTTGATTCTTGCCCCATTCTCCTCATCTTGGGGGTGGGTTTTTGGTGAGGGTAAACCTGTGTTGCATTCCCTCACTTTTCTGGGGGTGTTTGTGCCTTTCTTCCCCTCTTCTACCGCTCACTCTTCTTTCTTGATTCTCGCTTCACTCTCCTGCTTTACATCTTCATTTTGGGGTGGGATTTTGTGAGGGTGGCATCTACATTGCTTTCCCTCACTTTTCTTACTCTACTCTCCTCATTTTTATATTTATTTTGGGGTGGGTTTGTGAGTGGGAAATCCGCATCGCTTTCCCTCATTTTTCTTACTCAGTTCTATTCATTTTTCTCTTCTTACTCCACTCTTCTAATTTTTAAGCACCATCTGGGAAGGTGTTTTTGTGAGGGTGGCACCAGCTTTTCTTTCCCTCACTTTTCACTTCTTACTCCATTTTTATAATAATTTTGGGGTTGGTTTGTGAGGTGGCAATCTACATGGCTTTCCCTCACTCTTCCCACTCTCTTCATTATTTATTTTTGTATTAATTTCTGCACTTCTTTCCCACACACTCCCTTCTTTCCCCCAACCCATTTCCTAATTCTTTACCTTCTTAAATTATCTCTTCTTTCCCTCCTCGAAACTTTTTGAAATATTAAATATTTGGGGTTTATGTGAAGGGGAGGACCTGTGCACTTCTTTCCTTTGCCTTTCCTTTCTTCCACTCCATTATTTATTTGCCCATTTCTTTCCCTCCATTCTTCACCTTCTTCATTATCCGCCCTTTCCTGCTTCATATTGTTTAAATATTATTTTTTGAGTGTACGTATATGAGGGAGGTCCTTTTTCCTTCCTTCCTTCACCTACTTTAATTCTTGTCTTTCCCCCCAAATTCACCCGCTTCTTTATTAGCCTTATTCTTTCCCTCCAGACTAAGTTTGACGTTCATTTGGGGGATTTGTATAATACTCCCCTTCTAACCATGCTCGTGACAAAAAGTTACTTTCTCCAAGGGCCACCTGTCCGTCCCCGCGACTGTAGTTGAATGTACCTTCTTGACATCGAACGACAAATGGCCCGACTCCGTGCAGATTTGGGATGTGTGTGTTTCCGTCCAAGAGCTGATTGTTTACCTCTGTCCTTAGCAAAAGAACTTGGACTTTTGGGAAGGTCTTGGCTTCGGTAGTTCTTTGTGCCTTACTCCGGTTTCGTCCCAGCGACCCAAAGTCAGTGAGTGAACTCCTCAAGAAAGCCTCACCAACCTTGAATTGGGATGAAGCCATCATTTTTGCCCCACTTGGATCGCTTCTGGTGGATGTTTCAAAACCTTCCTCCTGGAGAGAAGCCTAGGACTAACCAACCCTTTCCAGCCAGAAGCAATGCGCATCCGTCGTCCGGTGACATCTTTATTTTCAGGAATCGGTCAGAGGTGTGTTGATCCACGCCACATGCTGATGTGCCCTGTAACCAGGCTGCTTTTGTCTCCTTTTTCAAAACGATATCTGTCTGTCAACGTCCCAATTTGTATTTTACGGAGAAATGACAGTGGCAGATCTGTGCTGGGACAGATAGGGTCCCAATGAAACTCTTTATCTGTGACTCCCAATGAAATGTGCTTACTTACAACCAAATTGTGTCACGGAACCGCAGAACTCTTGAGGCCTTCTCTATGTGCTTTTTTGGGGGAGTGTATTATTGTCATATACGTCTCTGCCTCCAACTTCAGTAATACTTGAAAGCCAACCAACCGCTTGCCATTTGGGCCTGTGTTGAGTGAATGCTATGCCAAGGAAAAGGATAATCCCTTTGGTGCTGATCTGGGTGAGTTTGCTTCCTTTCACCCAGAGAACCCCTTGGAATGGTTTGCTCATTGATCCAAGATGAACTAGTTCCTGGAGTTGCTCCGGGACAAGAAGATGTAAATGCCTTGGGTGGCATTTGCCATTAGCAAGTGGACCTTCTAATTTAAAATGTGCTGAAAAAGCACAGTGCCTCTCAACTTGAACCTTGTGCCTTGAGTGTGTGGAGCCGTCTTACCTTTGGTCCTTTATGGGTCAGCAGCCTGGAAAGGTTCTTGGGGACCAACGAAGGCCGAGTTTGCCGGCCCTGCCCTTTATCAAAGGAGCAGGGAAGAAGGAGGCGTCCAAGCATGGAGTCCATCCCTGCAACGTCTTCCTGGAACATGGTAAGAAACACCATCTCGGCCTTACTTTTTTTTCCCTTGAGAAACTTGAATAAGTTTAAGATGCATTTGCAAGAAATTATTCATAAGCAGACGGCATTTAAAATAATTGCAAAAGGAGGTTTCAATGTAAATGAGTAAGTATGTGGTTTGAATGCAGGTTGCGCAAAATGCATGGGAGCAGAAGTGTTTTGGAGTTCAAGTTTTGGAATATTTGCCCATTTATAATAGTTTTGGCAATGGGACCCAAGTTGGAACACAAAATTCATTTATGTTTGTGTTCTGGATCTGGCGCAGCCTGGCTTCAGACTGGGTCATGGAACTGAAACAGCCTTGGTTGCCTTAGTGCCGTGGTTCTCAACCTGTGGGTCCCCAGGTGTTTTGGCCTACAACGCCCAGAAATCCCAGCCAGTTTACTAGCTGTTAGGATTTCTGGAAATCAAAGGCCAAAATATCTGGGGACCCACAGGTTGGAAATGGTCAACATTTTCTAATGTTACACCATTAAGCTGTATTTCTGGCATTGCATACAGATTGGCTGGTACATTTTGCTGGAAGAGCACTTTGGTTTTCTTGATGTTCAATGACAGGTCGAGCTTCTCGTATGCTTCTGCGAAGGTGTTTAGCGTGGCTTGTAGGTCTTCTGAATGCGCAGAGACTATGTTATCATCGACATATTGGAATTCTATAACAGATACTGTTGTGACCTTGGCTTTGGCTTTCGGTCTGCTGAGGTTAAATAGCTTGCCAGTATGCTTCTGCGAAGGTGTTTAGCGTGGCTTGTAGGTCGTCTTCTGAATGTGCTAAATATACACGCACAATCCCATACACTGATTCTAGGGGCAGGCTGGTCTGCTGCAACAATCACAATACGCTCAATGGCAATCAATATCAAATTGTATTATTCTCATATAACAAATGGCTCTATATTGAACCAATCTCACATACAGTGCAATGCGTTCACATATACAATCAAGCACTTATTTGTTATAAAGCCCTTACAACATATACATGGGCATAAAGGCGCAAGCATCCAGTCTGTGTACCCCTATGGGTAATCCGGAGGCAATTCACTCACGGATTGGAGACCGAGTCTTTGGGGGAGCCTACAGGGTTGGGCGAGCTGGCAACTGCTCGGTGGGCAGGTGCCTACGGCAAGAGGTAACGACTCCAGAAGGCCGTTTAGCGTATTCCACGCTTCCTCAGGGCGCTGGTGTCTTTTAGCCGCTCCTCCCCGGTATTATAGTCATCAACTTCAGACTCTTGGTCTATATGGAAGGTCGCGCGTTAGCGCTTCTTTTTACAATTCGCTCGTGCAAATCACCTCCCGGGCTGGAATCAGTATGCTTCTGCGAAGGTGTTTAGCGTGGCTTGTAGGTCGTCTTCTGAATGTGCACAGACTATGTTATCATCGACATATTGGAATTCTATAACAGATACTGTTGTGACCTTGGCTTTGGCTTTCGGTCTGCTGAGGTTAAATAGCTTGCCAGTATGCTTCCGCGAAGATGTTTAGAGTGGCTTATAGATCTTTTTCCGAATGTGCACAGACAATGTTGTCATCGGCATATTGGAGTTCTATAACATGTTGTTGTAACCTTGGTTTTGGCTTTCAGTGTGCTGAAGTTAAACAGCTTACCATCTCCCCGATAGATGATTTCCACTCCAGTTGAAAGCTTCCCACAAACAAAATGAAGTATAATTGTGATGAAGATGGACATAAGACATATGTCCGGTAAGACATATGCGCAGTTAGTTGCTAAAACTGGGGAAGAGAAGATAGAGCTTCAATGAATAATGGGTTTGCTCACTCCAATGCCAGTGCTTGATGCTTGGCATCCTTTCCTTCAAGCATCAGGATCTCTGCTAAGCTCTGTTGCCTGAGCATCATCTTCTTGGCTGGCCACCAAAGTAATATATACCCACAAATACAACAGTAGATATAGGTCAATGATCAATAAACAGGTATGAAATTTATTTATTTCCACCATTTCTACCCCGCTCTTCTCAACCCCCGAGGGGGGACTCAGAGCGGCCTAACAACGGCAACAATTCGATGCCAAAAACACAGTATACCTATAATAGAAAACCAAAAACAGTCAGAATTAAAATACATTAAAATACAGTTAGCATTAAAATACATTAAAATACAATTAACATTAAAATACATCATATACATTCACATAAGTTAAAAACAGTATTCCGTCCATAATAGAAGCATTGGGTCATGTCCACCAGTTTGCCATTTCAATCCAATCTAAAGTGCTGTATCGTGCTAATGTGCAAACGCCTGGTCCCATAACCAGGATTTGAAATACCTGTTTATATATGACTTTGGTGGATAATCAGGAACCCATGTAATTTATCTTCTTGACTGGCCAAAAATTGTGTTTTTGCTCCTCTTGGCTTCTCCTTTCTGTTATCCTGGCTTTGCCTTCCCTCAGGCCCTCCAGCGAACCCGTCCCTCCGCAGCCTTCCACCAAACTGAACTTTTGACTCTGTCTTTAACTCTGGATCATCTTTCTTGTTTGCCTGCCCAGCCCGCCCTCCAAACGCGCTTGCTCGCTTCCTGGCAGTGACCCTCTGCTTGGCTGCCTTGACTTGGGCTGGACGCTTTCCTTGCTGAGGTCTGCCTTTCCCGCGGGAGTCCCAGCCTGCCAATGTTTGCTTGCCCCCGGGGACTGGGATCGTTGCTGTAAAACTTGACTGGACATACTCTTTGAGGCGGACCAGGCCCTTGAAATGGGAACCGCAAAGAGTCGTATTTCTGAAACATGGCTTTGCTTCTCAGAATCTCTTCAGAGGTTGTTTCTTATGGATGTTTGCCTGGGGTGTAAGGCACACACTGGGTTGAGTGGCTTCCAGAGTCTCATTAAATGTGTGTTTTCAGAGCAATATTTCTCTTATACACAGGAGTAAGGGAATATGTAATTGGTTGGATTGCTTGACCTGGCCCATAGAAGGCTTTAAACCTGCTCAGATTTGGAAACTAAATGAGGTCAGCCCTGGTTAGTACTTGGATGAATGACCACACTACAGGAGTATTATGTACTTGTCCAAACGTATCTCCCCTTATGTCCCACCTCGAAATTTACGATCTTCCCGTGAGGCCCTGCTCTCGATCCCACCTTCGTCTCAAATACGTTTGGGGACGAGGGACAGGGCCTTCTCGGTGGTGGCCCCTCACCTGTGGAACTGGCTCCCCAGCGAAATTAGATCAACTTCTTCCCTCCTTTCCTTTAGGAAAATGTTGAATACGTGGCTATGGGACCAGGCATTTGGTTAGACATTCGGGTAGCAGACGGACAATAAAATGACGACACTGCTATGGAAAACGCACTGTCTTCGGATTAAGTTGTGATTGTAGAACTCTGGCTATTTGTACTTTTAAAATGGTTTTAAATCTATTTAATGTGTTATTTATTATGTAACCATTGTTTTTATTGATTGTATAAGTGGGGCATCAAATCGCTGCTGGCTGTGAGCCGCCCTGGGTCCCCCTTCGAGGGTAGAGAAGGGCAGGGTACAAATATTTGAAATAATAAAAATAAATATTGTAGGCTATATTTTCAGATGAACTGGCAAAATCGCCTCTATATCTTCTTTGCCTAAGGAAATCATTTGAAATAAAGGTGATTACCATAAATAGTCAGGTGATTTAAGGGCACTACATACATGTCGTGATACTTTGAGAATAATCAATCCTGTTGTTTGCTTGTCATGGAGGAAATTCCCCATTAATTCCATAGTAAGGGAAAGGATTTCCTCTCTATGCAATTGCTGCTTCTGAGGAAGTGGTTTCCTTTAGGTCAGAATTAAATGCCTGTGTTTTAACATCATGGTCTAGCTGGGCCCCGAGTAAGATTTTGGGCAGGATTGCACACTCGGGATCTGCTGGAAAACACTTAATTGATTGTGCAGCAAATCTCACTGTGTTGCGTAGGATGATAGGTTTGTAACAACAACAACAACAAACTTTATTTATATACCGCTCTATCTCCCCGAGGGGACTCAGGGCGGTTTTCACACATGCAATGACACAGTAGAAATATACAAAGTATTCAAAACAAAAACACAAAATATTAACACAAAAACCAATATACTTTAAACCAAGATCAAACACTATTCTATAATCTGGAATTTTCTATCTTGGAGAGGCAGATAGCATTAAAGATTGATTTCCTAGCATTGATAGAGACCCCAAAGGTCACCCAGTACAACCCTTTCTGCCAGGCAGGAATACTTAGGCGATCACTCATAGCCTAAGGATGATGGTCCTCCAAGTATAGTGTCTTGGCAGTGGGTCCGTAGGTGGCTGTGGAGTCCTATTCTTGACCTGCATGTTCTCCCGCAGTGAGGACATTGCTTTCCAGGTTGAAGGCAGTCCTGGTCAGGGTTGGCTTGATGTGCCTATCTCTTGGCACGTTTCTTCCTTTTGCCCTCCATGTGTGTTTCTTCAAAGTCCGCAGCACTGCTGGTCACAGCTGAACTCCAGCTAGAGTGCTCAAGGGCCAGGGCTTCCCAGTTCTCTCTCAGTGTCTCTGCCACAGTTTTAAAGGTTGGCTTTAAGCTGTTGTGAGAACATGATGCAGGACAGAAAAATGCAGAGATTCCTTTTCTGTTTTGAGACTTTGCTTAATCCACTTTGAAAAAATAGTGCATGGTTCTTCTTTGGCCACTGGATGTCGCCACTGGATCTATGCATGGAGAATGAAGAAATCCAAGAAACCCCTGTGGTTGTTTTGCTTTAGGATTGCCACAAGTTGGAAATAAGTATTTTAAAAGACCTGTCAACAGGCCAAAGACATGAAAGGAGGGAAAGAAGGTCATAACCGATTCATTTTCCTTTTAAAACATACAGGAAATATTCTTGTATCTATGGCGTGAACCTCATTTATGTGCAATAGGTTGGGGAAGGGTGCCTTATTTTATCTTGATATTACTGCTTATGGATGGAAACCGAAGAGCCGGCATTGTCCGTAGACACCACCAAGGTCATGTGGCCAGCATGACTACATGGAGCGCCATTACCTTCCCACCGGAGCGGTACCTATTGATTTACTCACATTTGCATGTTTTCATACTGCTAGGTTGACAGAAGCTGGGTCTGACAGCGGAAGCTCACCCTGCTCCCCGGATTCAAACCTGCGACCTTTCAGTCAACACGTTTAGCAGCTCAGCGGTTATATACTGGCAGTAGCTTAGCTCCTGAGAGGTGTCTCTTCTAGTGTTTAATGTTCATGAAAAGATGTTGTAAAACCCATGTAATCAATGGTAAAAGCTGTCCTTTGGAGCAATGTCATTTCTCCAATTCATTTATGAATTGATTGTATTTTCTCCTTAAAGGCCAAAGAGCACGTTAGATGGGCCAAAGCTAAATAAACAAACGATCCCATCAATGTTGTTCTTCGGTATAAGAAAGGCTTGTCTTGAAAGCCCACATTTTCCTCTCAGATTTCTATTATATTGGATGCACCTTTGATTTTCACTTTGTTTTGCCAGCTGTTGCGACATGACCTGCCATTCTCTGTGAAGATGACAGTGCAATTGCAGCATCTTAATGCACGACAGGCGTGCAAAATCTCTGACAGGCACTTTCATTCTCTTTACTCAATTGATTTTTTTAAAGATAAAGGACAGCTCCAATAAAGGAACACACGCTAGCAGCTATTTTCAACTTTTGGCTATTGTGGGCACTTCCGGAAAGTTGAGTAGAGATTGACCAAGGTTGTAATGAAGAGATCAATTAATTGCCTTTTTTACTGTGTGCATTTGGGTATCTTCTTTTTCATTGGACTGTCCAGCATGATCCCGAGACCTAATTTTTGGTTACCTTCTCAGATCTTATCAATGTTTATGAGATTATTTATTTATTTATTACGTCAGAAGTGAATGTTTTACAATACAGTTGTAATGTATTTTAAAAACACAAAGTTTTAAAAACTTGGCATTATATTAACTATCCTTTGACTAGAAACTGGCCACTTGGAGTGCCTCTGGTGTCGCTGTGGAAAGCTCCTCCCTTGTGCATGTGGCAGGGCTCAGGCTGCATTGCAGTAGGTGATCTGTGGTTTTCTCTTCTCCGCACTCGCATGTCGTGGACTCCACTTTGTGGCCCCGTTTCTTAAGGTTGGCTCTGCATCTTGTGGTGCCAGTCTATTGAGCGCCTTCCAAGTCACCCAGTCTTCTGTGTGTCCAGGGGGGAGTCTCTCATGTGGTATCAGCCATGGATCGAGGTTCTGGGTTTTCACCTGCCACTTTTGGACTCTGGATTGCTGAGGTGTTCCAGCAAGTGTCTTTGTAAATCTTAGAAAACTATTTGATTTAAGGCGTTGGCATGCTGGCTGATATCCGAACAGGGGATGCGCTGGAGATGTCACTGCCTTGGTTTTTTCACTATTGGTTGCTACTTCCTGGTAGATGTCAGGTGGTGCAATACTGGCTAAACAGTGTAATTTCTCCAGCAGTGTAGGGCGTAGGCGTCCTGTGATAATGCGGCATGTCTCATTTAGAGCCACATCCACTGTTTCAGCGTGGTGAGATTTCTTCCACACTGGGAACACATACTCGGCATCAGAGTAGCCAAGCTCAAGGGCAGATGTCTTCATTGTTTCTGGTTGTGATCCCCAGGTTATGCCGATTAGCTTTTTTATGATATTTTTTCTAGTGCCCACTTTTTGCTTGATATTCAAGCAGTTATTCTTGTAGGTCAGAGCACTGTCTAGAGCAGGGGTGCTCACACTTTTTCAGCATGCGAGCTACTTATAAAACAACCAAGTCAAAATGATCTACCTACCCACTACTCAGAGAGCCATAAAAGCAAAGTATCTGGAAATTTATTTCAGTGAGAGCCATATAATATATTTTAAGACTGAATTCAACTAAATGTGAGTATAATAAGCCCCTGAATTTATTCATAATAATAATGATGATAATATTCATTCAGCCTCTGCTACTACTACTACTACTACTAATAATAATAATAACAACAACAATAGGTTCCTAGAGTAGAAGGAGACCTCCAAGGGCCATCCAGTCCAACCTCCTTCTGCCATAAGGGAAAAAACACAATCAAAGCATTCCTCACAGATGGCCATTCAGGTTCTGATAATAATATTACTAATAATAACAACAATGGGTTCCTAGAATAGGAGGAGATCTCCAAGGGCCATCCAGTCCAACCTCCTTCTGCACCTGGGCGGAGCCTGCGGGGCGAGACTGAGCCTTCCTCCCACCCTGCCTGCGATCTACCAGGACGCCCTACGCGATCTACCAGTAGATCACGATCTATCTAATGAGCACCCCTGATCTAGAGTGACTCCCAGGTATGTTAGTGTGCTGCAATGCTCCAGTGGGATTCCTTCCTACGTCATCCTCAGAGCTCAAGATGCTTGGCTGTGCTTAAGATGCAAGGCATACACCTGTGTTTTAGATGGATTAAGAATCAGTTGGTTTTTCCTGTAATAGGCAGTAAGAGAACCCAAAGCTTTGGAGAGCTTCTGTTCAACCATTTCCAAGCTCCCTGCTTGAGCGGTGATGGCACGATCATCACCATAGATGCAACTCTCTGTCCCTTCTGGCAGTGGCTGGTCATGTGTGTAAATGTTAAATTTGGATGGAGCAAGCACAGGCCCATGAGGCAGGCTGTTCTGTTTGCACCATCTGCGTCTCTGGCCCTGGACCTCAGCAGAAAAGCTCCTGTTTTGTAGCAGATTTCCTATGAAGTGGGTAAAGTAGTAGTCCTTTGTGATATTATAATTTTTTCTCTGGAGAAGGTGATGATTAGAGATGGTAAGATTGTGCTTTTGGAGACCTGTGGTTTATTTTTGTTCATTACCTAAATAATTTGATTTCTTCTACAAACTCCGACACACCTCACCTCTTACCTACCTTTCTTTCCAGAGGCCATGTGAATACATTGCAGAAGTCTCCATTTATTCTTCCAGTCTACTTTCTTTACCAAAGAACCTATAAGAAAATCTCTTTCTTTAACCTGTGATTTCTAGGTTCGCTCTGTAGATTCTTTGTCAAGAGGATTGTGAAAGCCCATAATGACAGGTTATATCTTTTTCACCTGCAGAGAGAAAAGCAACCACGTTTGGCTCTCCGAGTGAGCTTCTGGTGGCTGGTGTTTGGGGAACCTCCTGTCTGGGGGTGCTTGATCACCTTGCTTCCCATTCCAAGCAATTACCATTTGTTTTGTCTTCAGGCAGCCACCCGGAGTAATACATTTTTCGGAAATTCGTTCCCACCCTTTATTAAGTCCTATATAATAGCTTCCGCTGCTCACTCATACGTTCATTTAGGAGAATTGGATGTATGCTGGCAGCCATTAGTAGAGAGCTAATAACCTCGCTGTGGGAAGGTGCAGTCGATTGGAATAAATGAATAGGAGCAAAAACAAATGAAATAACTTCATGGAAGTATGCGCAGCTAATTTGCTGCTGCTTTGAAAACAAATAGAGCTGATTTGCATGCATTTTGGTACTTTGAAAAGAGCTAATTTGACAGCACTTGAGGACCAGCGTCGTTGACAGGTGTGCGAAGTGGTGAGCAGGCCAAGGGGGTGCTGATCTCTCATTGAAGAAACACATTTTATTGCTGTCATTTTGGGCCATTGCGTTCGTACCTGCTCATTTGCGTAGCTTGAGGCTGTCCTTTCTCGGCGCAATTTTATGGGGGAGAAGTAAGCCTATTTCTCCCCTCTCTTGTATCTGAAGACCCTGGGTCTTGATATATGAGAGATTTGGTGCTTAGAGCTTCAAATCTTGTGTTAAGTCTGCAACAGCAACACATATTTAAAGGGGGGTTCTGTCAAAGAAAATATCTGGTCTCTATCTGGTCCCACATAGTTGCAAGTTTTGAACTTGGATGTGGAATTTCCAGAACTTTCTAGGGAAGTGCTGGTCTCTAAATGGCCATTCATCCCTTTACCGCTGGGTGGTGTTTCTCCAAACACTTCAGTAAATCCTCACTTGAGAAGAAGCAGCTGTGGAGTAATCCCATTCCGAAAGGACCAGAGAGTTGTTTCAACAAGTTGTAAGCAATACATAGACAGTGCCTACAGTGTCAGAAATTTGAACCTCAACTTGCTTTCAATCAGGGGTTCTCAAAGTGTGCTCCGTGGAGCCCTTGGGGCTCCGCAAAGCATCCCAAGGGGCTCCCCAGATCCCTCCTCCTCCTGCCTACCCCTTCCCCCTGCAAGCTTTTCCCCCTCTTTCCTATTCCTCCCCCTCCCCCACTTCCCTCTCCCACAAAAGTCTTTTCCTCTCTTCCCTCATAAGCCTTTTTTGTCACTTCCTTCACCCCAAAAGCCTTTTTTCCTCACCTCCCTCACCCCACAAGCCTTTCCTCACTTACCTTTTAAACGGTTCCAGCCCAGTTTACTTTTTTGAACGTATCTCCCTCTACGAACCACCAAGATCATCCGGGGAGGCTCTGCTCTCGGTCCAACCGCCATCACAATTGCGGTTGGTGGCGATGAGAGACAGGGCCTTCTCCGTGGTGGTCCCTCGGTTGTGGAACTCCATCTCTAATTAAGTCATATCTGCCCCCTCCCTCCTTACCTTCCGGAAGAAACATAAAACCTGGCTATGGGATCAAGCGTTCACAGAATAGTCCGATTTACTGGTGAAGACAAGACTTGAATTGACCGCAGTGGTTTGATTAGGGATGACGATTTTAACTTGACAAACTTTTAAAATGTATATTTATAATTGCTTAATGTATTTAACTCTATTACACACTATGTTTTATTGTGTTGGCACTGAATAGTGACCTGTTGGAAGTTGTCCTGAGTCCCTCTTAGGTGGTTGAGACAGACAGGGTGGAAATGATTAAAATAAATAAATAAATAACCTCCCCCCTTGCCACCCAGATCCATTCCCCTTTGCCTTACTTGCTTCCGTAACCCTATCTCGGGGAGCTTTTGCACAATTAAAACTTGTGTGCCAGTTGCACCTGTACCTTGGGAAGTCAGACTTGGCCACGGTGGTTCATGCTCTTGTTACATACCAAATAGATTACTGCAACACACACTATGTGGGTTTGCCTTTGAAGACTGTTTGGAAACTCCCAAGCCAACTCCACTAGTCCAACTGAACAGGCAGGTATCTGGTTGCTCACAAGGTTCAGTTTTGGGGCAGGAGGAGTAAATTCAGGGAGCATACAATTGTTCAGGTCCTCTGCTGTAAATGCCAGAAAACTCCACTGGTTGCCAATCTGCTACCAAGCACGATTGAAAGCTATAAAACACCTGAACAGTTATGGCCCAGCTAACCTATCTGAATGTATCTCCTGCTATGAACCATTGCAAAGGCTAATATCGACGGGAGAGTCCCTGCTCTCGGTTCCACCATCCTCGCAAGCATGACTGGTGGAGACGCGGGTCAGGGCCTTCTCAGTGGTGGCCCATTGCCTGTGGAACTCTCTACCCAGTGACATTAGATTGGTCCCCTCCCTCTTGTCCTTTAGAATGAAACTCAAAACCTGGTTATGGAACCAAGCGTTCAAACAGTAGAGGCAACAATTTAGAATGAAACCCAATTTGTGTGAATGACAATGGACTGACCTGGGCAAGATTTCAAACCTGCTTTATTTAAACAATGTTTTAGTAGGTTGTTGTAGGTTTGTCGGGCTGTATGTTCTATGGCAGGCATCGGGGGATGCCTACCATAGATGCAGGCGGAATGTCAGGAGAGAATGCTTCTAGAACATGGCCATGCAGCCTGAAAAACCTACAACAACCCAGTGATTCCGGCCATGAAAGCCTTCAACAATACAATGTTTTAGTAATTTTATGTTTTAATTGCTTTTTTCATTTATTAATAATAATAGAGTAAAATAATAAATGTAATGAAAACAATAATAGAGGAAAAATATATGTAATAATAGTAGAGTAAAATAATGAAAATAATAATAATAGAGTAAAATAATGAAAATAATAATAATAGAGTAAAATAATGATAATAATAATAGAGTAAAATAATAAATATAATAATAATACTAATAACAGAGTAAAATAATAAATAACCTTGACTTAGGTATAAGCTGAAGGGAGCTTTTTCACCCTAAAAAAGGGGCTGAAAAACTAGGCTTATTTATTTATTTATTTATTTGTCATATTTCTATACCGCCCCTCTCAGCCCGAAGGCAACTTGGGGCGGTTTACGCAAGGCAATCTCTGCCCTCCGGTAAAACACGAACCAAAAAAACCAAAACAATAACCATATAACAACAATTAGCAATTAAAACATACATTTACAGTCTCAGCGTCATGTTGAAATCACTTTCCCTCACATTGTCGTCATTCCATATATCTAATTAAACCGTTATATTTCATCAGCAAATGCCTGCTCAAACAGCCAGGTCTTGACTTTATTGCGAAATGTCAGGAGGGAGGGGGCCAATTCGATGTCTCTAGGGAGGCTGTTCCAAAGCCGAGGAGCCACCACTGAAAAGGCTCTGTCTCTCGTCCCCGCCAATCGCGCCTGCTTGTGTATATACAGCTTATACTTATGTATATACAGCATGTTGTGCCCCACCTCGAGCCATGAGGAAAGATGGATAAAGAATAAAATATTATAATAATAGCATCTGGCCCTTTTTCTATAAGATGAGAATCTTAACTAGCAACCTTTTACTGAAAGCTGTTAAGATTAAGATGTTGAGGAAATGTCATTTGTCCATTTGTGGGCAAAGCATCACATTCTTCATCATTATATAGTTTCAAATTCTTTTTGCCTCCCTGATATGTCGGGTGATGTCGGGTTTTCCCCCCCTGCCTTACAAGCAGGTCTCTAACATTCTTCTGTAGTGCATCAAACTGTGCACATGTACTTTCTGGTCCAGGTTTGCACATACATTTTTCATCCTTTAATGCGCCTGGGAACCTGCCCCGCATCTCCTTTTGCGTTGCGACGTCATTTGGCTCCAGCATTTGCCAGGTGAACCAAAGCCGATCTTGGGGCTGGAGGAGTGAGTGGAAATAACGTGGCTCGAGACATGTGTATGCAATTTGGGAGGATGATTCAAGGGGCCACCATGGCAACCAGCAATAACAGAGCAAGGGGAACTAAAAAAGCAGCTGTAGGCGAAGGCTTCATTTCAATAGCAATGCGGCCGTTAGGACTGTTATTCGAAATGGTTCAGGTTTTCCTTTGAGTTTTTCTCCTCTGGCCCTGGTCCTCTGTCTTATTTATTTATTTACGACATTTATATGCCGCCCTTCTCACCCTGAAGGGGACTCAGAGCGGCTTACAAGTAATATGTAAATACAATATATTATATTATTACCATAGCTTACTATATTGTACTATACTATTATACTGTAATAATATTAGTAATGTTACATGTAATATACGGTATATAATTATAATATATTATTAGTATTATATTGTATTACATCATAATATTATCAATATTATATGTATATACATTATATTTTATTATAATCCTGCCTTAGTACTTCATTCCAATCTTCAGGCTCTGCGATCCAAGGACACCAAATAGTTCATGTTGGTTTTCTTGAAAGATGATGGCTTTGACTTGGGTGGGCTGGGACAACTGTAGAGTTTCCATAGCCCTTAATTTTCACTCCGGACAAGTAAGAGCCTTTTTATAAAGCTTTGACTTTTGAGGTTGACTCATCACAGCCTTATTTAACCTCAAAACGAAGCTGTGCTATACATCTTATATAGTCTAAGAGGTGCCAATGCTTGGCCGGGGGTGCTTCCTTGATGTCTTCAGCTTGCTTTTCTGATGGAAGAGCGTGTTGGCGATGTCAAGGTTGTGTTCCATGCATTCCAACTGGATCTATCATATACATATATCTATTTCAATCATATCGATCATCATCTTTCATATCTATCTGGATGACCCTTGGGGGTCTCTTCCAACTCTAGGGTCCATATCTTATCGCATATATCTATTTCAATCATATTGATCTATTATCTCTCCCATATCCATCAAATCTATGGCCATATTCTATGGCAGGAGAACTCAACCTGTGGGTCCCCAGATATTTTGGGCTTCAACTCCCGGAAATCCTAACAGCTGGTAAACTGGCTGAGATTTCTGGGAGTTGTAGGCCAACTAACCTGGGGAACCCACAGGTCGAGAACCACTGCTCTACATAGAAGAGCAAACACAAGGACAGGTGACTTCTGATACTTCAGGTCTTAAAACCTTGGGGGCTCCACATTTTTTTGGATTCATTTATCTCCTGATTTGAGTAATATGTTCTCTCTAGGACTCTCTTTGTCCTCAGTGGTCAACTCCCATGGAAGTTGCATGATGCCCATTCAGGTATTTGAAGATTTTTATCATGGCACCTCCTCTCTTCTCCTAACTCCCTGGTCATTTCTCATAAGGGTTTCCAGACCTTTGACTGTTTGGGTCATCCTTCCCTGGGCATGTTCCTGTTTCTCCATATCCATGGTGTCCAATTCTGGTCACATGATTATATTTAAAATGGAGGAAAACAAAACCCCTCTATTTTGCCTTGATCAGACCACCTCTGGAATACCGTGTCCAATTCAGGGCACTACAAATATTGATTCAAAGCTGGAATGTGTCCAGAGGAGGGCAACCAAAATTATCAAGGTCTGAAGAACAAGCCCTATGAGGAGCAGCTGAAAGAGCTGGGCATGTTTAGCCTTCAAAAGAGAAGGCTGAGAAGAGACATGATAGCCATTGATAAATATGTGAGGGAAAGTCATAGAGAGGAGGGAGTAATATTATTTTCAGCTGCCCTGGAGACTGGGACACAATGGAGCAATGGCTTCAACCTACAGGAAAGAAGATTCCACCTGAACATGAGGAAGAACTTCCTGACTCTGAGAGCTGTTCAGCATTGGAACTCTCTGCCTCAGAGTGTGGTGGAGGCTCCTTCTTTGGAGGCTTTGAAACAGAGGCTGGATGGCCATCTGTTGGGGGTGGTTTGAATTCAATTTTCCTGCTTTTGTCAGAGTGGTGTTGGACTGGATGGCCACGAGGTCTCTTCCAACTCTAGGATTCTAATCAAGGAAGATGCTATTTGCTGAATGTGAAAGGTTTTGTATTAGAAAGATGGCTCGAGTATAGTGGACACTTCAATAGATGGCTACTGACTTACTGTACTTTCTGCATTTGGACTCCACTGTTATTTTTGAAAAGGGAGAAAAACAGAAACTAAGCACGTTTGTTGATAAAATAAAAGGGAGAAAAACAAACAAAGCAAGTTAATTTGTTTCTTGTGTAGAAATTAGAATGCAAAGTTCTCCCTCCTCTCTCCAGACAATCCTTGTGTTTCCTGTCTTTGGGATTCTGCAGCTTATTCCCATTTGGCTTTACCAATGCCTTCACTTTTGGTTTGCCGGCTTGTTTCCAGCTCCCTTCCTTCTGGCTGGAGCTGCCCTCCCTGGCCTTGGCACATTGCCTGTTGGTTTTACTTACCTTAGCTGTCGTTCCAGGGCTGCTCTTTCTATGTATTTGCGGCCATTTTTAATTAGGAGCCTGTCCCTTTTCACCACAGGTTCTTGTGAAAGCCAGAGCCTCGTGTGACTCGCATCATATGATTGCTGGCACTGTGAGCCAGTCCATCTACCAGAGACATGGGGTAGATTTTGGCAAAACTTTCCTCCTCCTCCTGCTGCTGCTGCTCCTGCTCCTCCTCCTCCAGCTTTATTGAGTTTGTGATGGAAATGCCTTTTTAGCCACTTTCAGTAGGACTTACTCTTTGACTTACTTACTCAGGTGATCCCTCGTTGTCGGAGTAAAATTGTCCTCCAAGTTCGGTGTCCTGGTGGTGGGTCCGTAGGTGACTGTGGAGACCTATTCTTGACCTGCATGTTCTCCCGCAGTGAGGGCATCGGTCTCCAGGTGGGAGGTGGTCCCAGTCAGGGTTGGTTTTATGTGCCTCCTTGGCACGTTTCTCTCTTTTGTCCTTCATTCGTTCCTCTTCAAATTCTACAGCACTGCTGGTCACAGCTGACCTCCAGCTAGAATGCTCAAGGGCCAGGGCTTCCCAGTTGCCTTTTTGTGGTCACTGTGAATGCATACATATGATGTTAATCCTGCACTTGCGCAATAACTTTGCATTCACAGGTGACCACTCAAGGAACCATGGTTACAGGTAAGCAACCCATGTTTCTCGTGCTTATGCCACAGTATTTAAGGTTGGCTTTGAGCCCATCTTTAAATCTCTTTTCCTGTCCTCCAACATTCTGTTTTCTGTTCTTGATTTGGGAATAGAGTAACTGCTTTGGGAGATGGTGATCAGGCATTCAGTCAACATGGCCTTCAGTCCAGCGGAGTTGATGGTATAGGAGCATGGCTTCAATGCTGGTTGTCTTTGCTTCATTTCCCAGCACACTGACCTTTGTCTGCCTGCCTTCCCAAGAGATTTTCAGGCAACGGTGATGGAATCATTCCAGGAGTTGCATGTGACGTCTGAACGGTTTGGGACCCGCCTATCTGCATGACCGCATTTCTGTCTACCAACCCATGCGATCTCTTCAATCATCTGGAGAGGCCCTGCTCTCTCTCACGCCAATTTCACATGTGCAATTGTTGGGGACGAGGGAGAGGGCCTTCTCTGTAGTGGCCCCCTAACTCTGAAAATCACTCCCCAAGGATATCAGACAGGCTCCCACATTGGCAGTCTTTAGGAGGAGCCTGGGGCTGTTCCCATGTGCCTTCCCTGAATAAAGGAAACAATGCCCTGCCCTGACCCTGCAAAATGTCCTCAGAAGCACATTAACTACCCGTTGGGTTGATCTCGCTACATTATCCTTTAAAACCCTCCTGCTTAGGTACCTCCTACCTCTGTTCGTGCCCAGTGTTTATTTTTAAATTTTAATATATTACATCTGGCCCGGCTATAAGGTTTTAAATTTTTGTGTTGTTGCTTATATGTGAGTTATATTAATTGTACTGTTTTATTTGCTAGCTGCTTTGTTGTTTTACTGATGTGTTGTTGGGCATGGCCTCATGTAAGCCGCCCCGAGTCTCCTTGAAGAGGTGGTGGTGGGGTATAAAGTATTATTATTATTATTATTATTATTATAGCAGCGTTGGGAGGATAATAGCTTTATAAACAAACCCTTTGGTATCCTTATGGATGTCCCGGTCCTCAAGCACTCTGTTCTTCATTTGGAAAAATGCTGCACTTGCAGAGCTCAAGCGGTGTTGTATTTCACTGTCAGTGTTGACTTTTACTCCTTGAAAGCTTGGCGCTATCAACAGATTTTCAAAGGTGTAGATATGAATGTTGAGCTCTTTGTTGGCATACACCCATTGTCTAATATTTATTGGTGCTATACCGCTCTAGTGTGGTCAAGCAGCCCTTCACATGTCTTTAGCCCCGGACAGCACCAGTACAGCTGGTTTCACTTAATGCTCTCTCTTTAAACAAAACTGTGTGACTGGAAGAGGGTTTGAAGTAGGCCATACCCGCTTTGCTTTCTGTGTTCTCCTCTGCTTATGGAGAAGTAAGAGGAGAGGGGGCGCCGAAAGAAAGCGTTCCACGTGGAATCGGTGTTGGAAAGACATTTAGGGGAAACCGTGATGTTTTTACAGCCATGCTCGGACGGCTTGATAATGTGTTGCCTTGAAGCAGTGTTTCCCAACCAGTGTGCTGTGGCACACTAGTGTGCCGTGAGCGATCATCAGGTGTGCCGTGGGAAATTGGCACTCTCCCCCCTCCTAGCAACCCCCTCACAGGTTTCCAAGAAACAAATTGAGCCTCTCCACTTGGAAATTGTTTTTTTTTACTATTTTACTAGATTTTTCTAGAGCCCCCCCCCCCCTTTAAGGAACTGTTTATAACAGCTTCATGACATCCATAGTTAACTGGAAGCAAGTTTCACTCAAGGTGAAATTTCACAAAGGTCTGGAGAACAATCTCTATAAGGAGCGGCTTGAAGAGCTGGGCATGTTTAGCTTGAAGAAGAGAAGGCTGAGAGAAGACATGATAGCCATGTATAAATATGTGAGAGGAAGTCATATATATGTTGTGTTCATCGAAACAGGCCCAGGTTTCACACTGAGTGTATAAATACATTTAAAAACATATTAACTATATGTATTACTGTGGTAGAGTGTCATTTTGGTTGGTGGTGTGCCCCAGGATTTTGTAAATGTAAAAAATGTGCCGTGGCTCAAAAAAGGTTGAAAAACACTGCCTTAAAGACAGGAAAAATGTAAAACAACTGGGCCCCTAACTAGCTGCCTACTAAAGGTTTTCCCTCTCTCCTCTGGTCGTTTGTCGAAACCTTTTGTTTTCCCTGTGCTTGGATAGGCCCAGAGATTGAGCAAGCCGCCCAGCCAAAGTGTTGTTGTCCTGGATCTGTTTCCTCTGGCTGTATGTTTGGATAACCTTTTGGGACAACCAGCTCATAATTAAATGCGGTTTTGGGGAAGAGAAGACATTCAAGCACTTGATTTCCTAATAGTTTTGCAACCGCTGTTTGAGAGGGACACATTGAGCAGGAAATATTTGATTGTACACCCTTTGTTTGAAAAGATCCAGAGGGCTGGCTCTGTTAACTTGCTTTCAAGCGCCTCGGAGATAACTTTGCAGGAGTATTGGCGTCTCCTTTTTCAGCCCACATTCCCACTGGACCGAATGCTTTGTGCAAGAGTTCCGCATATTTTCCTCTTTTCCTCCCTCTAGTCATTCCTTCCACCACCACCTCCTCCTCCTCAAGTGTAATTTGATCATTCAGGCCTGGTTCTCTGCTGGGGAATGACTTTGGTTAACTATTTCTTCCCATCAAGAACCCAGAATTCATGCTTCATTCATAGATGCTCAGATGCAGGCAAACCTTCAGTTTCACCTCTTCCTCAAAAAGAGACACTTAAACATTATATCCCTACATACGATACGTCTGCAGTTACACTTGGCTACATTATCTAGATTTCTATTCAATATATTGACCCATTTCCAAACAGACTTAGCGATGAGGAAGGCTGAAAGAAAGGGCTAAGGCAGAGTTTTGGGTTAGGGTCGGAACCCCTGGGGGAGGGGGTCACAAGGGGGTGTCAGAGGACAGAAAACACAGTATTTTCTGTTGGTCATGGGGGTTCTGTGTGGGAGTTTTAGCCCAATTCTATCATTGGTGGGGTTCAGAATGCCCTTTGATTGTAGGTGAACAATAAATCCCAGCAACGACAGCTCTCAAAAGTCAAGGTCTATTTACCCCAAACTCCACCAGTGTTCACATTTGGACATATTGAGTATCAGTGCCAAGTTTGGTCCAGACCCATCGTGGTTTAAGTCCACAGTGCTCTCTGCATGTAGGTGAACTACAACCCCCAAACTCAAGGTCAATGCCCACCAAAACCTTCCAGTATTTCCTGTTGGTCGTGGGAGTTCTGTGTGCCAAGTTTGGTTCAGTTCCATCATTGGTGGAGTTCAGAATGCAGGTTCGAATCGGGGAGAGCACGGGTGAGCTTCCTCTGTCAGCTCCAGCTCCCCATGCGGGGACATGAGAGAAGCCTCCCACAAGGACGGTAAAGCATCAAAACATCTGGCCATCCCTTGGGCAACATTCTTGCAGATGGCCAATTCCCTAACACCAGAAGTGAATTGCAGTTTCTCAAGTTGGTTGATTATGTACTGTAGAATTAATGCAGTTTGACAGTCCTGCCAATTGTAGTTTGGTTAGGCACCATCACTTTTAAGCAGAGAAGGCTAATGATGCCATAGCAGTAAGCCACGGCAATCTATAAAGTATCCAACTGCATTACTTCTGCAGTGTAGAAGCATCCATAGACATCAAACTGGTTCAGACGTCTGCTTGTGTTCGTGCCAGAGCTCAAGTAAATTGTGCTTTATTATTTTTTATCTAATTATACTCGAGTATTGTTTTTATGCATATGCATTCGCAATGGGGTTTGGATTGCAACTACCAGGAACATTAGCTAGGAAAACGGATGGGGCGGGACCACAGGTATAGTCTCCCAAAAAGCATCGCCTATATCTGGCATTAGAAAATCCTCCGAAATCAGAAAGGAAACGTAAGTCCTCCTTTGACCCTGGCGTTAGTCTCATTTTGGCTTGTCTGAAAACAGCCGCGTTCTGAAGGCGTAAAAAAAGAATTCTAGAAATCAAAAGGCCGTTGGAATGACCAATCCTTACTCATTCTTCTTTTGACATGGAGTGCATTGACTTTGTTTTCCTTACTTTCTTGAGCTCTAATGAGGGCGGTCTTAGTAACCCTACTTAGTAATTCCTCTGGAATTCTTCTGGAATTCTGCATGCCTTCTGGAGAAACCTCACGCTATGGAACGAGAAAGAGGCCAGAATTGCTTGGTTCCAGGGTTTGCCATGGTGACACGCCCTGCCATGTACATTGCAGATTCCCAGAACTGTTTTCCCATCCACGCTATGCGTTACATAATGTTCAGCTTTCTTGCCATTCAGCTTCCCCTCCCCCTCCTCAAAACACTGCTCTTGTTCAGCTCTGCAAGTCAACAAAAGCATTATTCATGCAGAATATTAAGACTGGGAAGCGGGTGCAAGAGCCAAGGAGTCCCGTCCCTTTCGGCCATGTAGGGATACACAGCTCAACAACTCCTGAGAGATGCCCTTCCACCCTCTGTTTAAAGACCCCAAAAGAAGGAGAGCCTCCCACCTTGCAAGGCAGTTTGCTCTAGTGTCTAAGAGGTCTTGCAGTAAGGTTCTTCAGAAAGGTAGGCCTGAAGAACATCAACGATCATACTTGGTTTTTAAAATTATTCTTACTATTATTTTTATTATTGTTTTATTTATTATCATTATTATTATTAATTGTATTATTATTATTACAAAGGCTGGGAGGTCATCTGTTGGGGATGATTTCATTGTGATTTATTATTATTATTACTATTATTATTTACTTGCATTCATATGTTACTCTCTAATTCTTTTGGGATAGTGTCAGAAAATTACCCCAAAGTTTTATTGTATTATTATTATATTATTATTATTACAAAGGCTGGGAGATAATCTGTTGGGAATGTTTGTGCTTTATTTATTATTATTACTATTATTATTTATTTGCATTCATATGTTACTCTCTAATTCTTTTGGGATAGTGTCAGAAAATTCCCCCAAACTTTTATTGTATTATTATTATTATTATTA
This sequence comes from Anolis apletophallus, assembly GCA_030556195.1. Lineage (NCBI taxonomy): Eukaryota > Metazoa > Chordata > Lepidosauria > Squamata > Anolidae > Anolis > Anolis apletophallus. The sequence continues at coordinate 11,150,357 of JARBWK010000018.1, forward strand.
CAAAGGCTGGGAGTTCATTGTTGGGGATGTTTGTGCTTTATTTATTATTATTAGTATTATTTATTTGCATTCATATGTTACTCTCTAATTCTTTTGGGATAATGTCAGAAAATTTCCCCAAACTTTTATTGTATTATTATTATTATTATTATTATTATTATTAGTAGTAGTAGTAGTAGTAGTAGTATTACAAAGGCTGGGAGGTCATCTGTTGGGGATGTTTGTGCTTTATTTATTATCATTATCATTACTATTATTATGTGCTTTATTTATTATTATTGTTACTATTATTATTTACTTGCATTTAATTCTTTTGGCATAGTGTCAGAAAATTCCGCCAAACTTTTATTGCATTATTATTATTAATATTATTTATTTATTTATTTATTTGCTATGCTTCTATACCGCCTCTCTCAGCCCGAAGGCAACTCGAGGCGGTGAACAAGTGGCAGCAAGTGCCCACATACAACACATCATAATAAGATAAAAACAATCATATAATACCATATAAATTAACAATTAAAACTACAAAATACAAATTATTTATTATTATTACAAAGGTTGGGAGGTCATCTGTTGGGGATGTTTGATTGTGCTTTATTATTTATTTATTTATTTGAATTCATATGTTACTCTCTAATTCTTTTGGGATAGTGTCAGAAAATTCCCCCAAACTTTTATTACATTATTATTATTATTATTATTAACAAAGGCCGGGAGATCATCTTTTGGGGCTGCTTTGATTTTGGTTTATTTTTATTACTATTATTATTTACTTGCATTCATATGTTACTCTCTAATTCTTTTGGGATAGTGTTAGAAAATTCCCCCAAACTTTTCCCTGAACCGGCTGTTGATGAGAGTGGCCAAATGTTTCCCTGTTGAGGAATTTCCCAAGGGTCAGCGGGGACCCTGACCACTAAAATACCCCATGGTTGACCCCCTTGTTCCTATGAATACAGAGCTATGAAGGGTTAAGTGCGCATTGGTGGGCGTTCCCAGCGCTCCTGATGTCACAAAGTCAGGCAGCCAAAGCCTTCAGGAGGCCCTTTTCTGGCAGTTCCACAGCAGCAGCTTTGCGGGATGGAAGATTAGGGGAGAGGGTCTTCTTGAGTGAGCGGCTGGCCGAAGAAACCCCCGAAACATGTAAAAAGAGAAGATCAAAGGCCTTGGAAGTTACTGCGTGATTGTTGTTTCTCTTTTTGGAAAAAGAAGGAGAGGCACAATGGAGCCTGTCAAAAATGGATGATCCATTGCTCCGGCTTCCCGAGTTAACGGTTTTGGGAAGGCTGGATTGGTAGGCTTCCTGTGCTAGCAGCGGAACTTGCTCTGTGTGCAAAGTTTTCAGTCGAAGAGTCGAGAGGAAGCCAGCGCACCATCAGGCCCTTCCTCCCATCTATGAAAATGTTGGAGATTTGCCTGAAATTAGTAGGTTGCAAGTCGAAGAAAGGACTCTCCTCATCTTCCAGCTGCTATTTGGAAGGTACGTTCGAAGGGACAGCTGTTTGAAAGTTGTGATTTCGGAACGCCTTCGGAGGCACTGGATTTGGAGTTTTTTTTACCTGCAATCCCTTTTGCTTAGGCCTCCTCCTGTGTGCTTTCATTGGGAAGCATTGGCTTTTGTTGGCTGAATTGGGGGCCTCCCAACCCCTCGTTCCACAAAGTTGCCGCTTTGGATTGTTTTCTGTGTTGGGATTGGGAAGGAAATGTGGCCTTGTAGGTAGAACCCGTCTAGCTGCCAATCCAGGCGGTTCTTGTTCACTACCCTTTCCAAGAGCGTGCCCCAGTCCTTTCCCATTTATGGTTGAAGAATATGGAGAGAGCTTATTTGCAGTCTATAAAACAAAGCCATATCTGTGGGCTTGTTTGATACCTGGACCAACTTTAGGCCCAGACCTTTTAGAGAAGGGGACAAAGACCGCTGGGCCCTTTAGAAGAATGTAAACAACCTTTAAAAAAAAGGTTTTTGTGTTGGCAACTCCGCCAGAAAGCAATCTTAATCATAATCATATCCCGTGGGATATTTTTTTGTCTGTTATTGTCTTTTTTAGTTTGCGTTCAAAAAGTTCAAAACGTCTTAATATTGTGAGCAAACTTCAAAGCAAGAAGCAAAAGGCAGCGTTGTTGTGTGTTTTCCGGGCTGTGTGGCCATGTTCCAGAAGCATTCTCTCCTGACGTTTTGCCTGGATTTCAATGGCTTCTCTGTGTAGTCAGACATGATAGTTATTAGAGTGGTCCATCATTTCTGTGTTCTCCAATAACAATCATATGCTGCATCCAGGTTGGTTCATCAAGTGCTCAGCTACGGCTCTGGTTGAAGTAGTCTGCAGTGCCTTTCATGTTCCTTGATCCTTGTTTGGGACAGCTAATCACCTCCCAACAAAGGATTCCTCCAGGCAGTACGAATCCAAACCTTGAAACTGCTAGGCCATTCAATGCTAATCAAGATGGCCAATTGAAACAGTCACACTCAGAGGTTGTGGGGTCTGTTGAAAACTAGGAAAACTGGGTTTATATATCTGTGGAATGTCCAGAGTAGGAGAAAGAACTCTTGTCTGTTTGGGGTAGGTGTGAATGTAGTAATTGGCCACCTTGATTAGCATTTAATGGCCTAGCAAGTTTCAAGGCCTGGCATCTTATGGCCTAGGGGAATCCTTTTTTGGGAGGTGATTCATTGGCCTGTTGGAAACTCAGCAAGTGAGGTGTGTGTGTGTATGTGTGTGTGTGTGTATATACATATATATATATATATATATATATATATATATGGAATAATGTCCAGAGTGGGAGAAAGAAAGCCTGGTTGCGTCCTGCCTTGGGGAATCCTTTGTTGGAAGGTGTTAGCTGGCACTGAATATTTCTTGTCTGGAATTCCCCACTTTTCTGAGTGTTGCTCTTTATTTACTGTCCTGATTTTAAAGGTTTTGAAAATATTGGTAGCCAGATTGTGTTCATTTTTATGGTTTCCTCTTTTCTGTTGAAATGGTGCACGTGCTTCTTGTGGATTTCAATGGCTTCTCTGTGTAGTCTGACATGGTAGTTGTTAGGGTAGTTCAGCATTTCTGTGTTCTCAAATAATAGGCTGTGTCTAAGCGAAATGAACTTTTTGTTTAATCCATTCCAGTTTACAGTATTACTTATGGACTCTGGAATGCTGGGGGTAAGAATACAGTTTTAACTCTACTACAGACTTTCCATTTGGACTTGAGCAAGTCAATATTTATTATTATTATTTACCGCATTTCTATCCCGTCACTTCTCAACCCCCGAAGGGGGACTCAGGACAGCTTACATTGGGCCTCGTTAAGAGACTATTACAACCAATTACAATACTAAAATCACAAATTAATATATAATTAAAACAATACATAGTTAAAAAACCATACATAAGCCAACATTAAAACAGTAAACCAGTCTCGTTAGTCGTATCGTCATTGCAATATGTCCCTTTAAAGTGCTGCATTACATCTATTGACCAAAAGCCTGGTCCCAGAACTATGCCTTTAATTTCTTTCGAAAAGCCAGGAGGGAGGTGGCCGATCTTACCTCAGTTGGGAGTGTGTTCCATAGGCAGGGAGTCACCACCAAGAAGGCTCTGTCTCTCATCCCCGCCAGACGCATTTGAGCTGTTGATAGGAGTGAGAGCAGGGCCTCCCCGGATGATCTTAGATTTCGAGGTGGGACATAGGGGTGGATGCGTTCGTTAATATCATTTCCCCGGTCCACCAGTTTCTAGAATGAGCACATACATATTTTCCCTGTCCAGAAATATATTTTTTCTTTTGGCATTCTTTGGTCTTCTCAGACAACTCTTGGCTTGCTGCTTCCAGGGCTTTGGAGAGTGACTTGGCCTAGGCCTCTGGATGTGATTCATATGCAAACATCACGCGCGCCACAAAGCTATTCTCATTGGTCGGTTTAGAGAGCCAAAATCAGTGCAGATGATTTTCTTGAACCAGTCAGCACTATGTGTTGCAAGGGTGTTGAATCTGGGCCAAAGAATTCTCCATGAGATTCTTCAAACACAAAGTTTTAAAAAGTGAACCATAACAATTCTAATAGTTACCACTTTTGGGGTAAAATTGTGGCTCCTCTTGGGTTTCAGAATTGAGAAACTGCCTTCTGAGATAATTTGAGGGCTCAAGCAACCTTCTTTTCCATGCAAATCAAAAGGAGTGGGTTTTTTTTTTAATCATCAAAGTTTCCATCTCCTTGGCCAGCTTCTTGTTTTAAAGAGTTGTCTTCCCAGTGTTTGTGTTTGTGTCGTGTGCCTTCACGTCATTTCAGGCTAAAGCAGACTTGTCACGGGGTTTGGACATCCTTTATCAGGAATTTCAAAATCCCAAGTACAGTAGAGTCTCATTTATCCAACATAAACAGTCCGGCAGGACGTTGGATAAGAAAAAAATGTTGGATCATAAGGAGGGATTAAGGAAAAGCCTATTAAACATCAAATTATGTTATGATTTTACAAATTAAGCACCAAAACATCAAGTTTAACAACAAATCGACAGAAAAAGCAGCTCAATACACGGTAATAATATGTAGTAATTACTGTATTTATAAATTTAGCATGTCATGGTTGGTCCTAAAAAGGTCAGTTGATTGGTTTGCTTGTTTGGTTGCACGCATGCCGCAAATCACTTCTAGTTGCTTCTGTTGTGTGAGAATCAGCCATGTACAAAGATGTTGCCCAGGGGATGCCTGGATGTCTTGCAATCCTGCGGGGAGGCATCTCTCATGTGTATTGAAGCACACCCAATCGCCTGGGAGTTACCCTGGATCATTAACTGATCTACAAGAAGCACTGTCTGAATACCAAGCAAAAAGTGGGCGCTAGAAACAATATCATATGAAAGCTGACCGCCACAACCTGGGGATCACAACCAGCCACAGTGAAGGCATCTGCCCTTGCGCTTGGCTACTTTGATACTGAATACAGTGTGGAAGACATCTCACCATGTTAAAACGGTAGATGTGGCTCTTAATGAGACGTGCCGCATTATCACAGGGTGTCTGCACCCCACACCACTGGAGAAATTACACTGTTTAGCTGGTATTGCACCACCTGACATCTGCCAGGAAGTAGCAACCAATAGTGAAAGAACCAAGGCAGTGACATCTCCAGCGCATCCCCTGTTCGGATATCAGCCAGCATGCCAACGCCTTAAATCAAATAGTTTTCTAAGATTTACGAAGACACTGGCTGGCACATTTCAGCAAGCAAGAGTCCAAAAGTGGCAGGTGAAAACCCAGAACCTCGATCCATGGCTGATACCAACTGAGAGACTTCCTCCTGGACACACAGAAGACTGGGCAACTTGGAAGGCACTGAACAGATTGCGCTCTGGCACCACGAGATGCAGAGCCAACCTTAAGAAATTGGGCCACAAAGTGGAGTCCACGATATGCGAGTGCGAAGAAGAGTAAATCACAGACCATCTACTACAATGCGGCCTGAGCCCTGCCACATGGACAATGGTGGACCTTCTCACATCGACACCAAAAGCACTCCAAGTGCCCAGCTACTGGTCAAAAGACATTTAATAGAACGCAAAGTTTTCAAAGTTTCTTTTTTTGTTTTAAATACAATACAAATGGACCCTTGGTTTGTTCCTGATACGATAAATAAAAAGCACCAAGACACAGCAATGTATTGGAACAGCTGTGGATCCAGGCAGGAGGCAGACTGCGTTGGGTAATACACAACGTTGGGTGAGCGAAGGTTGGATCAGCGAGGCTCTACTGTCCTCCAAATTGTCCCCATGGGTGGCTACCTTTGCCTTCTGGTGGTTCAATGTGCATGAATGTCATAAAAACATTTCCAAAATACCCCCCAAAAATCCAAAACACTACTGGTCCCAAGCATTTCGAAAAGCCTACGGTTTCAAAGAAACCGAGGTTCCTTGGATTTGGGTTGTTGTAGGTTTTCCGGGCTGTCTGGCCATGAGCTAGAAGCATTCTCTCCTGACGTTTACTCCATTCAAAATAAATGAATAATTAATCCATCACATTTGGTTCCATAGGCGCAGGAAAACATACAAGGCAACAAAGTGGGGGATTGGCAGAGCTCGCAACTAAAACCGCTTTGAGTCCCCCCGGGGGTGAGAAAGGCGGTAAATAAATACTGTAAATAAATAATAAATAAATAATAAATAAAACCAGTGAGCTTTCAATGTACGTAATTTTAATTGTATTTATTATATTTTAATAATTGCATTTTAACTTTATATCCACAAACAACTATTTAATTTGTTTTGTTTTAAATAGTCCTTAGATTATATGGTCATTAACTGCTTTGAGTCCCTATGAGGAGAAAGGCGGGGCATAAATAAAATTAATACTACTGCTATGATAATAATAATCTATCAGAATGTACTTAATTTGCACAATGTGTCCCGAATCACATTCTGAAAGGTCCATGCCCTTTCTCCCCAACATTTGTGGCAAATGAGAAGAAAAGGTGACCAATATGACCAATACTACTACTAATAATAATCTATCAGAATGTATTTACTGTATATATTTGAGTATAAGCCGACCCGAATATAAGCCGAAGCACCTAATTTTACCACAGAGTAAAATAATAAATGTAATAAAAATAATAATAGAGTAAACTAATGGAAATGTAATTATAACAGTCATAATAGAGAAAAATAATAAATGTAATGAAAATAATAATAGAAGAAAATGATGGAGAAGTAATAATACGAATAATAGTGTAAAATGATAAATGTAATAATAAAAATAGAGTAAAATAAAAAATGTAATAAAGATAATAGAGTAAAATAATGTAAATGTTATAATAATAGAGTAAAATAATACATATAATAAAAATAATACTAATAACTGTAAAATCTATCTATTCTATTCTATGTATATAATAAAAGTCAGTGTTTGCGGGCGGTGGGTGGGTGGTGCGACCGAGCGAATATGTGCCAGCGTTTCTATTGACTGCAACTGTCGTATTATTTGCATAAATGGCTGTGACTGGCCAGCCTCCCAACATTCCAACACAGGACAGAGAGGAAAGGGAAGGGCCTGAGGCAGGCATAAATGGCTGGAGTTGAAGTTAGCCAGTTGACAGTTTTTTCTGTTGGAAATGGAATGTTCAGTACCTTCACCCAATACACTTCTAAGGTGACTCAGAGGAAAAGCAAAAGGCCTCAGGCAGTCAGCCACTGCGGCCCACAGCTATGACGGATCAGGACCAAACATGGCAAACAAGGGACCAATGGCCCACTTCACAACCTGGTGTGGTTTAGGGCAGGATGGGCCACGAATGATGGGATTTGCAGTACCTTCACATCATTCACTTCCCAAACAACACTGCAGCCCCTATAAATCACAGACCAGGCCCAAAATCGACAACAAGGCTTCCTTAACTTGATTTTCCTGACTAGGCCTCAGCTCATGGGATATTGTTAGGCTTCATCAACTTGATTTTCCTGACTAGGCCCCCAACAATGACAGAACAAGACCAAACTTGGCACACAGACCCCCGAAGATGCACCCTACATCCTGGTGCAGTTTGAGGAAGGATGGACCATGGATGATGGGACTTGCAGTACTTTAATTCACTTCCTTAGAGCACTGTGGCCCACACCAATTACGAACTATGGCACACAATGCCTTCCTCAAATAACCCGGGCACCGTCGGGTCCCCAAGCTAGTAATAAATAACTTTGACTTTAAAAAGGGGCTGAAAAACTAGGCTTATACTCGAGTATATACAGTAATTTGTGGATTGGAAATGCTCACACTGTGTCCCAAATCACATTCTAAAAGGTCCATGCCCTTTCTCCCCAACATTTGTGGCAAATGAGAGGAAAACGTGACCAAAATGGTAAAATGTATTGTTGAAGGCTTTCATGGCCAGAATCCCTGGGTTGCTGTGAGTTTTCCGGGCTGTCTGGCCATGTTCCAGAAGCATTCTCTCCTGATGTTTCGCCCATATCTATGGCAGGCATCCTCAGAGGTTGTGAGGTCTCTGATGATGCCTTTAACCATAGATGCAGGCAAAACTCCGGGAGAGAATGCTTCTAGAACATGGCCGGACAGCCCGAAAAACCTACAATATCCCAGTGATTCCGGCCATGAAAGCCTTTGACAATACATTCCTCGGATTTTATTGATGTTTCCCTTTGGGGAACCTGAAAATGCACCATTGTTTTGAAAATTCTCCGTATGTTGAGAGGCTTGGGCCATGCCAAGCCCTCCTTGATTGTAGCCCAGTTTTGGCGTCCACAAGGCCTGTTCTGTCTCTTTTTCTTCCCACTTGAGCCCACCTGGTAAATATTATCTTAAGAGGCAGGAAAGCCCAAATGTTTGGCAGCTGCAGGCCATTCCCCTCCCTGCCTCCCTCCCTCCCTCTGCTGGGTCCTCCCCTTCCCCCAATTTCAAGGGGATGGACAGACAGATGCATTCTGGTCTCTAGGCAGATGTGCTTGGAAAATGAACTGCGCCTGAATGTCCCACGGAGGGGATCAAATGATCTTGCCATTTTCAAAAGATCCTGCTCTTAAAGCAGAAGAAGCCGTTCATTTCAAGCCTCACTCCAGTGAAGGAGAGAGACCCAGCTTGTGTATTACTCTAGCAAACCCCCTCTGTTTGGAAAGTAACCGGAGAAGCCGTTTCTTTAACTCCGAGCCGTTAGATATGCGGCAGGCCTTCTGGTATGGCTGAGTGTCCTATTACAGTCACCCCAGCCCAGCCCAGGGCAAGAAGCAACCAATGGAAGGGTGTTCTTTTTCTTGCAAAGAGCTGTTCTTTGTGCGCTTTTCAGTGTCTTTCAGCCAGATCCTGTTCCTAGCCTAACTGGCTCCCATTGTGAGAAATGAAGACCTCATTCTCCTCCTCCTCCTCCTCGGCCCATATAATGAATGGGGCCATTTGATTCTATGCAGAATGATAGGAGCACAGTTTTCATCATATCAAGTCAGTGCCAGTCAATCAAATTACTGTAATCCCTCGCTACTTCGTTGTTCGCTTTTCACGGACTCGCTACTTTGCGGTTTTTCAATAAATCTATCTATCAATATCTATCTATCTATATATATAAAGTCAATGTATGTATGTACGTATGTGGAGGTGTACGTGGCATCTTTCTGATTGGCTGCCAATTTCACAGGCCACTGTGACCAGCACGGGTGACGGACCTGGACCACACTTGGCACGCATAACCCCCACGACTCCCTTTACGTCTTGGTGCAGTTTGGAGGAGGTGGACCATAGATTACGGGATTTGTAGTACTTTCAAATGCTTCAATTCCCACAGACCACTGTGGCCCCCAGCAAAGACCGATAAAGACCAAACTTGGCACACAGAGCCCCCATGACCCACTCTACATCCTACTGCAGTTTGGAGGGTGGATCACGGATGATGGGACTTGAAGTACCTCCACTCACTTCTCGAGACCGCTGCAACCCTCATCCAATGACTGATCATGACCAAACTTGGCACACAGAGCCCCCATGACCCACTCTACATCCTATTGCAGTTTGGAGGAGAATGGACAATGGGACTCGCAGTACCTTCACTAACTTGGACAATGGATGATGGGATTTATAGTACTTTCAAACTCTTTGGTTCCCACAGACCACTGCGGCCCCCAACGAAAACCGATAAAGACCAAACTTGGCACACAGAGCTCTCATGACCCACTCTACATCCTACTGCAGGTTGGAGGAGGGCAGACTATGGATGATGGGACTTGAAGTACCTCCACACATTTCCCGAGAAGGCTGCAACCCTTATCCAATGACTGATCAAGACCAAACTTGGCACACAGAGCCCCCATGACCCACTCTACGTCCTAGTGCAGTTTGGAGGAGAATGGACCATGGACAATGGGACTCGCAGTACCTTCACTAACTTCCTGAGACCACTGCGAGTCACATAAATAACTGAGAAAGACCAGCCTTGGCACACAATGCCTTTCTCAAATAACCTGGGCACTTTCAGGTCCCCAAGCTAGTATTAATATAAATATTAACAGCAAATATAAATATTTACTGTTTTGCGGGTTTTTGCGGTAGTCGACCATCGGCATTGACTGGTTCTCCCACCAAATCTGGCAAATTCACTGCCAGCAAGGGCTGTTTTGATACATTTCAGAAGTGCTATGGAATTAAGAGCGCTTGTTTGTATCGAGAGGCTGACTCTGCAGATAAAACCGGAGCCGCGGATTACATGAACAACACGTTCAAGGAGGGTTATGTAGTGTATAAATGTGTGGGGAGGGTTTATAATAGTGTATAACTACTAAAATAATGTATAAATAATAAAATATAGTGTCCCTACTTCGCGGATTTTCACTTTTTGTGGGTGGTCCTGGAATGTAGCACCCGCAATAAGTGAGGGAATACAGTATACAGACAGATGCTGTTACCTTATTTGTACACCTCTTGAGTGCTTTTGGGAGAAAACGTTTGAGGGCGAGTTGTATGAAATGTGTCATCGCATTTGACAATTTGCAATCAGTTTGAAAGCAGTTCAATGCAGACCCCGATGACAGATCACGTTGTGTGGTTTATTGTTGGTTTAAGAGAAGCAGCGTTCTCTCATTTTACAAAAGAATTTCAGGAAGCAGTATGCACGAGCACCAAAGGTGATTCCTGACGTTTCTAAGCCTGCACGCAAATGGCAGGACGACATCCAGACAAAGCAAAGCCCTTTGAAGTCCCTTTGGGATGGCTCGTCCCTTTGAAGTCTGCCCGCCAGGCATCAACAAGCCCTCCTGTCATGTGTTTGTTTGTTTGTTTGTTTAAAATATTTATATCATGTCCACCCACGGCATTTCCATTTGCAGGCTGAAATATAATAAAACCCAACTCCAAAACAATCTGGGATAAAAATAACCTGGATTTTTGTATGACTTTGGCCAAGTGTGAGCGGGATTCAAACACTCTATGTACAGTAATATGGCAGGCACCATTGCACCCGTGGCTTGTGGGATGACTGTCGAGCAGTAGAGTCCAAGCCAAGTCGGAAGTGGAGTGGAGCTTATTGGTCAGTGGTCTGGCAGCGCTGGTTTTTGGCTTGGTCAGCTGGAACAGCCCAAAAGGACAGATCTTTGCATTTGGTATGCTGCAGTAGAGACCAGTAGACAGGTGGTTTGGTTTATATTCATTCCATCTGTCTACTGTCAATCTATTCACCTACGTGTCTATAGTTTTTATTTATCTGTCATCTATTTATCTTACCTATTTGGTAGAGGAGGTAGGAGTGTGCAATGATTCATAAAGACAGAATTATTGGCAGGGAGTGCTCATTGGCATAGGGATGGAGATTAACTGAAATAAAACACGTGGCACGGACTGTTTGGAAGGGGGAGTCGAGGGAATAATTCCAAAATAGACAGGTCGTGGCTTGGTTTGGAGGGGAACAGTTGGAAGAGGGAAGAGAGTGTCAAACTAGGCTTTGATATGCGTGTGAGATCCCTAGCATGTCATTTTCACAATGTGATTTCTCCAGAGAGATGTGTGTCATCATCGTAATCGTTCTAATACTTATTCCCCACTTTCCTCTCTCAAATGAGACTCAAAGTTTCTCGTTTCCTGTCATTTGAACCCATTGCTCTGTCCTGTGCAACATTTTATTCTGGCTATGTACACAAACGTAAATGAATCCCATGCTCAAACTTGGGTCCTCTCTCCAAAACGTCTTATTATAAACTAGCTGTACCCACCATGCATTGCGGTGGCTAACCTTCTCTCCTTCTTTCTCTCTCTCCTTCCTTCCCTTTTTTCTTTCCTTCTCCCCTTCCTTCCCCCCTTTCCTTTCCCTTCCTCTTTCTCTCCTTTCTTTTTTCTCTCCTTCCTTCGCTTTTTTCTTTCCTTCTCCCCTTCCTTCTCTTCCTTTTCCCTTCCTTCCCCTTCATTTCCCTTCCTCTTTCTCGCCTTTCTTTTTCTCCCTCCTTCCTTCCCTTTTTTCTTTCCTTCTCCCCTTCCTTCCTACTCTTCCTTTTCCCTTCCTTCCCCCTTCCTTTCCCTTCCTCTTTCTCTCCTTTCCTTTTCCCTCTCCTTCCTTCCCTTTTTTCTTTCCTTCTCCCCTTCCTTCCTTCTCTTCCTTTTCTCTTCCTCCCCCCTTTCCTCTTTCTTTCTTTCTTTCTCTCCTTCCTTCCCTTTTTTCTTTCCTTCTCCCCTTCCTTCCTTCTCTTCCTTTTCCCTTCTTTCCCCTTCCTCTTCCTCTCCTTTCTTTCTCCCTCTCCTTCATTCCCTTTTTTCTTTCCTTCTCCCCTTCCTTCCTTCCTTCCTTCCTTCTCTTCCTTTTCCCTTCCTTCCCCCCTTTCCCTTCCTCTCTCTATCTCTTTTTTTCTTTCTTTCCTTCCTTCCTTCTCTTCCTTTTCCCTTCCTTATCTCGCCTTTCCATTCCCTTCCTCTTTCTCCCCGGTCTTCCTTCTCTACCTATTCTTGGACTGCAGCTCCCAGCAGTCCTCCTGATCAATCTACCTACCAACCTATCTCAATCTAATCTATCTATCTGGAGGATTGCTGGGAGTTGTAGTCTAGGAATAGGAAATTAGAAATATGCAGGGATTGGGATGCTATCAAAGAAATCCAAGGAGAAGAAAGTTTGCAGCTTGGAAGCAGTGCATTTGGATCCTCCTCTCTGAAAGGTTTGGGTTTGGTTCTCAACCTGGGGGATGTTTTGGCCCTACAACTCCCAGGGAGCCAGTTTACCAGCTGTTAGGGTTTCCGGAAGAGAACCAGTGATGGAGCTGTATGCTATTGTATGTGTTTTGTTTTTGCCGGGGGAGTCGTTTTTGCGCATGCGCTGTAGCATCTTTTTGCTTTATTGGCTTTTTAAGTCCCTTCCACTGTGTTTTTAGTGTTTTTATGAGTGATGGTCACTTGTTGGTCCGAGAGGTGTCTTGGGTCCAAATTTGGCGTCAATTCGCCCAGTGGTTTTTGAGTTATGTTAATCCCACAAACGAACATTACTTTTTTATTTATATAGATGGACAAATATTCAAAAACTCAGACTCCAAAATACTTCTGGTCCAGGAAAGGAGATTCCACCTGAACATTAGGAAGAATTTATTGACTGTAAGAACAGCAGTTCAACAGTGGAACTCTCTGCCTTGGAGTCTAGTGGAAGCTTCTTCCTTGGAGGCTTTTAAACAGAGGCTGGATGAGCATCTGTCTGGGATACTTTGGTTTTGCTTTTCCTGCATGGCAAGGGGTTGGGCTAGGTGGTCTTTCTAAAGTGTCAAGGCTGGGAATCTTGGATCTGTTTTCATTGGGAGGCATTATTTTCTTGCTGACCAAGGTGAGAGGACATCCCACTGCGTACAGTTTCCAGGACAGCCAGGGCATCGGGGCAGGAAAGGGAAAAGGGCGGGCTTTCATCCCGGCAGCCTTCCTATCAGATGCAGGTTCATCCCCACTTCCAGTTGCATCCCGACTGTTTATTCCAGGTGTTTATCCAGCTGCTTATGTAACTCCAATAACTTTTCTTGAAGTTGGGGGGTGGGTTTGAGCTCCATCCAGCCCATATGGCGCCTCTTGCTTGATAAGCGGGTTTTAATGGGCTTGAGAGGATCAAAGCATTCTTTGCGGCGAAATGATTAATCAGCTTAATTTCCTCCAAGTAGCTTTCCTGTTTCTTCTATAATTGTGGCCATTAAAGCACGGCAGGGATGACAAAACGGATAATCTGCGTGTAAAAAGGAGCAACCAAGGGGAAGAGCAATGGAATCGCACGACGGGCTTAAAAACCTAATTATTTTGTGGCTGTCAGCCATGTGTTTTCAGAGGCAAAATAAGCGCGCAAATAGATGCAAACACAAAGTTATCCGGAAGATAAATTTCCAAACATCTCCAAACACAGAAGAAAATTGCATCACCAGAACTCTGCTTCTGGTCTGAGAGATGGTATTTTTTAACCATCATTTTAATTTTTAATCCCAATGATTCCTTATTTACTTTAGTCTCTTTATGGTGTTGGGTATTATTACATATTTATTATTATTTATCACATATACTTCTATCCCACCCTCCTCCCCACAAGGGGACTAAGGGCGGCCTCATAAGCATCCAATGATGCAGTCCACGTATACCCATAAAATACATAAACAATAAAATGCATTTAAAACATTATCAACAATAATTCAACAATAAATTCATTTACATTAAATTAGCGTGCCAATATACCAAGCCAAGCCGAAAATCCAACATCAAGATGTCCATAAGTTTTACTTTCATATTGCCGTTCCCCTCTAGTCAAATGCCTGGTTACAGAACCAGGTCTTCAGTTGTCTCCTAAAGTACAGGAGGAAGGTGGCTAGCCTGATGTCCTTGGGGAGAGAGTTCCACAGATGGGGGGCCACTGCCGAGGAGACCCTGTCTCTCATTCCCTCCAACCCCGTTTGCGAAAGAGCAGGGCCTCTCCTGACGATCTTAAGCTGCGTGATGTTTCATAGCAGGAGATACGTTCGGACAGGTAAACTGGGCTAGAACTGTTCAGGGCTTTAAAGGTTAAAACCAGCACTTTGAATTGTGCCCGGAAGCTGATCGGCAGCCAGTGGAGCTGGAGCAACAGAGGAATGGTACGCTCCCTGTACGCCGCTCTAGTTAGCAACATGGCTGCCGACCATTGGATTAATTGAAGCTTCTGAGAGGCTTTCAAAGGCAGCCCCACATAGAGAGCATTGCAGTAGTCTATTCGGGATGTAACCAGAGCGTGTACCACCGTGGCCAAGTCAGACTTCCCAAGGAATGGGCGCAGCTGGCCACCACCGAGACCTGGGGTTCCAGGCTCAACGATGCGTCCATGATCATTCCCAGACTTCAAACCTGTGTCTTCAGGGGGAGTGTGACCCTGTCCAACACAGGCTGTAACCCTATTCCCTGTTCGGCCTTTCGACTGACCAGGAGGACCTCTGTCTTGTCAGGATTGAGTTTCAATCTGTTCGCTCTCATCCAGATCAACACAGCAGCCAACACCAGTTCAGGACCTGCACAGCCTCCTTAGTGACAGGTGGGAAGGAGTCGCACAATACCTAGGGCAAGCAAATACAGAAAATATCCACGATAATTAAGCCAAAATACATTTATCAATATCAGTCCTATAGAAGCCTATCTGTAACCATTAACATAAAAATATGGTACTGTACTAACGTATCCCAAAAGTTCCACTAAAGTCCCGTTATTGGCGATATGGTGGAACCAATGAAGTTACCGTGTATTACAGTTGCTAATGCATAGGCCAAAGTCCAATATAGTGCAAGACAGGGTTTTCAGGGTAAGAATACAAGGTAATCAAAATTCAGACTGGGATGTGTGGGGAAGTATAAGGAGAGGAAATCCTCCCAGCGTTGCTGGTTCCGCATCTGTCGTGAGTAAATCCAATAAAATAGGCAAAGGACCCAAAGTTATTCAGAAACTCTCTATGTGGCAGATTAAAGCCATCTAAATATAGAAGTAAATATTGAGGTAATCCAAGGTTGTCATTCCAATACAAGGTAAATTTGAGAGTGTCGCATCCAACAGGTCCATATAAGGGTAAGTATCCCAACCTCCAGTGAACACCGATTCAGTAGGCCGATGGGGATGTTAATACTTAGGATTCCTCACACGTTTCGATCCTCTAGGGATCTTTATCAAGGCCTCAAGGTGTTATAAGATAGGTGTTGGAGTCTTGAGGACGCAATACATCAGCAAGTGGAAACCTCAGGTAACAGTATCCAGCATCTATAAAATATAACATATAATAAGGCCATCAACATAGCCACTAGCAACTCAAACTAATACAATTATACTTAGCATGTTAATACAAAAGAATACATATATTGGACTTTGGACTATGCATTAGGAACTGTAATACACGGTAACTTCATTGGTTCCACCATATCGCCAATAACGGGACTTTTCTGGAACTTTTGGGATAGGTGAGTACGGTACCATATTTCTATGTTAATGGTTACCGATAGGCTTCTATAGGACTGATATTGATAAATGCATTTTGGCTTAATTATCGTGGATATTTTCTGTATTTGCTTGCCCTAGGTGTTGTGCGAGTTTGTGCAACTCACCCCTAGTTTCTATAGATAGGTGGGAAGGAGTGACAGAGTTGGACATCATCCGCGTACAGATGACATCTGACCCCAAAACTCTGGATGATCTCTCCCAGCAGCTTCATGTAGATGTTAAACAACATGGGGGACAAAATAGAGCCCTGCAGGACCCCACAAGTCAAAGTTTGTGAGGACGGGCAAGTGTCTCCCAGCAACACCTTCAGGGAACAACCCTCAAGGAAGGACTGGAGCCACTGCAGAACAGTACCCCCAAGTCCCTTCTCCCTGAGGCGTCCCAGAAGGATACCGTGGTCAACAGTATTGAAGTCACTGAGAGCTCCAGCAGAACCAACAGGGACACACTCCCCCTGTCTAGTTCCCGGCGTAGATCATCCACTAAGGCGACCAGGGTTGTCTTTGTACCATGTCCCGGTTTAAAGCCAGACTGCCGGATCTAGATAATCCACGTCTACCAGAAACCCCTGGAGTTAGTTGTGAGGCCACCACATGTTCCAGGACAAAAAGGGGAGATTGGAAACTGGCTGAAAGTTGTCTAATTGGGTGGGGTCTAGTGATGGTGTTTTTGTATTTGTGGTAAGTTTTCCTCCCTGTACATATGTGTGTGTGTGTATCTTCAGGAATCTCTCAAAAAAGGCAGAAAAAGTTGGGAATAATGGGAATAATGCTTTCTTCTTCTCCCATTCCCCTTTTCCTTATCCATTTTCAGAAGCCCTTCAGAGGCCGGTTGTCTCTGAATTTGAGCCCCAAGGCTTGAGCGAAGCTGCCCGCTGGAACTCCAAGGAAAACCTTCTCTCCGGTCCCAGTGAAAATGACCCCAACCTTTTTGTGGCCCTGTATGATTTTGTAGCAAGTGGAGACAACACTCTTAGCATCACTAAAGGTAAGTAAGGGTAGAGACCGCTGAACTGATGTTACTCTAAACAAGTTCTTCCTAACATTTACCATATATACTCGAGTACAAGCCGGCCCGAATATAAGCCGAGGCACCTAATTTTACCACAAAATACTGGGAAAATGCATTGAGTAAAGTATAAGCCGAGGGTGATAAGACTGCCCAGCTCTGATTAAACCATTATTCGAACTTTCTTCAATATAAATGTGCTTACGTATCCTTCCAATAATACTAAAGAGAGTAAAATAATAAATGTTATAATAATAGAGTAAAATAATGGAAATGTAATAAAAACAGTAATAATAGAGTAAAATAATAAATGACATAACAACAATAAAGTAAAATAATAAATGTAATAATAATAATAATTGTGCCCTAGTCCGTAGAGCAGCAGAAAACAAGCTTGTTCTACCTTCAATATGGCATCCTTTCACATATAACCATCTCCAAACTAAACATCCCCAGCTCTCTCAGCAATTCCTCATAAGGCTTGGCTTCTAGACCTTTTCCCATTGTGGGTTGCTGTGAGTTTTCCGGGCTGGATGGCCATGTTCCAGAAGCATTCTTTCCTGACGTTTCACCCACATCTATGGCAGGCAGCCTCAGGAGAGAATGCTTCTGGAACATGGCCAGACAACCTGGAAACTCACAGCAACCCAGGGATTCCAGCCATGAAAGCCTTGGACAGCACATTTTGCCATATTGTCACCTTTTTTTCTCATTTGCCACAAGTGTTGGGGAGAAAGGGCATGGACCTTTCAGAATGTGATTTGGGACACAATGTGAACATTTCCAATACACAAATTAAGTACATTATGATAGATGATTATTATTATAATTGTAGTAGTAGTAGTATTAATTTTATTTATGCCCCGCCTTTCTCCCCATGGGGATTCAAGGCAGTTAATGACCACATAATCTAAGGCAGGGGTGCCCACACTTTTCCAGCATGCGAGCTACTTCTAATAAAACCAAGTCTGAAAGATCTACCAGGGCGGAGCAGGGGCGGGGCTTCGCGTTGCCTTGCTCTGCCCCCTTTCCCTCTGGCTTTAGCATTTCCACAGCTTCTGGAGGCAAGAGCGGGGGAATGCCAACCCAGTAGTGGCTATCTATGCCACTACTGGCTTGGCATCCCCCCCCCCCCCTTCTTTCCAGAAGCTGCGGAAGTGCTAAAGCCGGGGGATAGGGGGCGGGGGTTCACGCAGCCTGGCTCTGCCCCCCTTTCCCTCTGGCTTTAGCGTTTCCACAGCTTCTGGAGGCAAGAGGGGGGAATGCCAAGCCAGTAGTGGCTATCTATGCCACTACTGCCTTGGCATCCCCCCCCCCTTGCCTCCAGAAGCTGCGGAAGCGCCAAAAGCCTCTTCCACCCAGTCTCAGCCCCCCGAACCAAACTCAGCCCCTCCGAAACAAAATCCTGGCTACGGCCCTGAAGGGGGTGGGGCTTCACGCTGCCTGGCTCCGCCCCCTCAGAAGTGCCCCATCCAGCTGAGATCGACCTCCTTCGGTCCTGGGATCGACCAGTCGATCGCGATCTACCTAATGAGCACCCCTGATCTAAGGACTACTTAAAACAAAACAAATTAAATAGTTGTTTGTGGATATAAAGTTAAAATACAATTAAAATATAATAAATACAATTAAAATATGTACATTGAAAACACACTGGTTTTAGTTGCGAGCTCTGCCAATACCCGGCTTTGTTGTCTTGCATGCTTTCCTGTGCCTATGGAAACAAATGTGATGGATTGATAACTCCTTTATTTTGAATGGACAGGTGAGAAGCTCCGTGTCTTGGGCTATAATCACAACGGCGAGTGGTGTGAAGCCCAGACCAAGAACGGTCAGGGATGGGTCCCCAGCAACTACATCACCCCCGTGAACAGCTTGGAGAAGCACTCCTGGTACCACGGTCCCGTCTCCCGAAATGCTGCGGAGTACTTGCTCAGCAGCGGCATCAATGGCAGCTTCTTAGTGCGTGAGAGCGAGAGCAGCCCTGGGCAGCGGTCCATTTCACTGCGATACGAGGGGAGGGTTTACCACTACAGGATCAACACCGCCTCGGATGGGAAGGTGAGACCCAACCCTTCGCTGGCTTGACATTGTCATCCATAGCAGTTGGGCATTAGGGTGGTAGCTGCTGAAAGTCAATATGACTATACAATTTTCTTGGGGACCAGAGTCCGGGCAGTCCCCAGGATATGAACAAGATAAGTTCTGTAGGGTTGTTCTGAAACTGACTTTGTATATAAGTCAGAACAGGTACATTTTTAAAATGTAATTCCAACCTTTTTTTTAAGCATAGAGAATGTGACGTATCTATTTACCGTATTTTTCGCACCATAAGGCGCACCTGCTGATAAGACGCACCTAGTTTTTTTGGGAGGAAAATTTGAAAAAAAAAGGGGCTGGCTACACTAATATGGAGGGAGACACTAACATGGAGGGGGGAGGCGCTGGAGTAGAGGGGGGCCGGCGATGTACTCACGCTATATTCGGGGCCCCCGCGGCTCCGCGGCTCCAAGATGGCCAGACTCTTGCCGCCGTGTGTCGCCGCAGCCAGCCGGGCGCGCGGGAGGAACGGGGCGGAAGAGGGGACTCACGGACCGAGGAGGAGGAGGCCTCAGGGCGGCCCCACGGAGACGTAGCGGCAGCAGCCGCAGCAGCAGCAGCAGCGGAAGGGCCCGAAGCCAGAGGCGCATCTTCGTGACGTCACGAAGATGCGCCTCTGCCCGAGGCAGGGAAGTGGCGCGCTGAAAGAACGCCCATTAAAAGGGCGGAGGGAAGGAGGAAGAGTTCCCTCCCTCCTTCCGGCCTCTTTAATGGGCGTTCTTACAGCGCGCCGGCTAGACGTCAGGAATGATGATGACAATAATAATACATTTACTATAAATAAATTTGAAATAAATCATCTAGATACAAAGGACATTTGTAAAAAGCATGCCAATATAATATACATGCAATATAGTGTCATCTGTACGCAGATGATGTCCAGCTCTGTCACTCCTTCCCACCTGCTACTAAAGAGGCTGTTCAAGTCCTGAACCGGTGCTTGGCCGCTGTAACGGACTGGATGAGGGCGAACAAATTGAAACTTAATCCAGACAAGACAGAGGTACTCCTGGTCAGTCGCAAGGCCGAACAGGGCATAGGGTTACAGCCTGTGCTTGACGGGGTTACACTCCCCCTGAAGGCACAGGTTCGCAGTCAGGGAGTGATCCTGGACTCATCGCTGAGCCTGGAACCCCAGGTCTCGGCGGTGGCCGGGAGAGCTTTTGCACAGTTAAAGCTTGTGCGCCAGCTGCGCCCGTACCTTGGGAAGTCTGACTTGGCCACGGTGGTCCACGCTCTGGTTACATCCCGAATACACTACTGCAACACTCTCTACGTGGGGTTGCCTCTGAAGACTGTTCAGTAACTGCAATTAGTCCAACGCTCGGCGGCCAGGTTACGAACAGGAGCGGGGCACAGGGAGCATACAACTCCCTTGTTGCGCTACCTCCACTGGCTGCCAATTAGTTTCCGAGCACAATTCAAACTGCTGGTTTTAACCTACAAAACCCTATACCAGTAGTTCTCAACCTGTGGGTCCCCCAGATGTTTTGGCCTTCATCTCCCAGAAATCCTAAGAACTGGTAAATTGGCTGGGATTTCTGGGAGTTGTAGGCCAAAACACCTGGGGACCCACATGTTGAGAACCACTGCCTTACGGTTCTGGCCCAGTTTACTTGTCCGAACAAATTCTCCCCTATGAACCATCAAGGACATTAAGATCCTCCGGAGAGGCCCAGCTCTCAGTCCCGCCTTCTTTGCAAGTGCGCCTGGTGGGGCCGAGAGACAGGGCCTTCTCTTTGGTGGCCCCTCGGCTGTGGAACTCCCTCCCAAGCGATGTTAGATCTGCCCCCTCCCTGTTGTCCTTCAGGAGGCGGGTGAAGACTTGGATGTGGAACGAGGCCTTCCCAGAATAAGCTGAGATTGATTTCGATCTGAAATGGGTGACCACTTTTTTTAGACCGAGCTGAATGTGATTTTAATTAATGGCCATGTGGTTTGTATGTATCTCTGTTTTTATGTATTTTAATATGCTGATTTAAGATGTTTTAAATTTGTATGGCATTGAATTTTGCTGTAAGCTGGTCTGAGTCCCTCCTTGGAGGTGAGAAGGTCAGGGTACACAAATCTATATATATAAAGGAAGAGTCGTCATGGAAAGACCGTCCCAAACAGAGAAACCTTACAACGCAGAAACACCAAACTTGCCAACAGAAATAGGCCTCAAGCAAGGTATGTTTGTAGCAAAGAAACTTTCCCCCCCAAAACCAAAAAGGCCCCCAAAACAATGAGTTAAAAAAACTACATTTCCCAGGATCCTCCGGGGCTGCCAACGACTCTCCCAGCCTCTACATTCAGACAACATGATTGGCTGCCAATAAGGGCGGATTTGCATAACTCCTGTACTGGCCAGCCAACATGAACATTCCAACCCATAATAAACTGTCAGAGGAGGATAAGGCAAAGGGCTGAGGCACAAACACCCAATTCACTACCCACAAAATATTTACACCCCTACAAATCACAGACCACGCCCAAAATTGACAGTAAGGCTTCATTAACTTAATTTCCCTGACTAGGCCTCACTTAATGGAATGCTGTTTACGCTCTGAATTGACAGTAAGGCTTCATTAACTTGATTCTCCCGACTACGCCTCAGCTCATTGGACATTGTGTATGGCCTGAATTGACAGTAAGGCTTCATTAACTTGCTGTTCCTGACTAGGCCTCAACTCATGGGACATTGTGTATGGCCTGAATTTACAGTAACCCACCTTGGCACACAGAGCCCCTATGACCCACGCTACATTCTACTACAGTTTGGAGGAGGGTGGACCATGGATTATGGGACTTGAAGTACCTCCATGGATAATGGGATTTGTACTACTTCAAAACCCATCATTCCCCACAGACCACTGTGGCCCAGAACCAAGACCGATAAAGACCAAACTGGGCACACAATGCCCCCCATGACCCACACTCCATCCGACTGCAGTTCAGTGGAGGACACACCATGGATAATGGGATTTCAAGTACCTCCACTCACTTCCAAAGTTAACAAGCATCAACCTCTACATCAACACAACAGACGGAAAGACAAAAAACATTGTATATCCACAAGCTATGCAGAACGCCAGCAACACCACACACCAACAACTCCCCAGGACTTCAACATCCCACCCACCAGAACAACCCACAACGACACAGCCAGCGCCCCAACAACAACATAACTAACAACAATTCCAACCCTTACATACTCAGATTTCCTTGCATCTCCTAAATAGGGCACAGCAACGCGTGCCGGGTACAGCTAGTATAAATATATAATTATAATATCATTATTACTAATAGTATTATATTGTATTACATTATAATATTATCAATGTTATAAGTATATACAATATATTATATATTATATTATATTATATTATAAGCACAGTGCAGGAAGCAAGATGGAACTGCCTTCCTGGCCCCTCTCTTTACTCTGATCTCAGTTTATTAAAATAAACCACGTGTAGATCAGTCCACACACTGCCTTGCCAGAGAAAGAAAATACACCACGCAGGTGAACAATAAACATCAAGTAGTTTACTCTGTGTCTGTGTGTGTGTTTTATGAATTGGAGCCCTCTGGTTGCACAGCTGGTTAAACCACTGAGCTACTGAACTTGCTGACCAAAAGGTTGGCGGTTCAAATCCGGGAAGCAGGGTGAGCTTCCGCCCAGCTTCTGCCAACCTAGCAGTTTGAAAACATGCAAATGTGGGTAGATCAATAGATACTGCTCCGGTGGGAAGATAACAGTACTCCATGCACTCATGCTGGCCACATGACCTTGGAGGTGTCTATGGACAATGCCAGCTATTTGGCTTAGAAATGGAGAAGACTGGGCTTAATGTCAGGGGGAAACCTCTACCTTTTGACATTTTATGAGGGTTTCCCACCTCTGTGCTAGAGTGTAGTCCACTGTTATAGCAGTGAGCCTGCTTGATCTCTTCCATCTACTCTAGTACAACTTTAAGGAGATTAGAAAGCTGTAACTGCCTGAATTAAACTAATTATAATTTGCCGTTACATCCTTTGCAGACCAGGCTGTAATTACTTTAAACAGCAGCATATTGAAACTAGCCAGGATCCAGCGGTCCTTGTGTTTAAACAATACGACCTGTGTCAGTAATCCCTTGTCTAACTTCAGTTTGGAGGCTTGTGCTTGGCTACACTGGTTCCTCCCAAAATGCCACACTTTTAATTCTGTTGCTTCTACATTCCTCTCATTTTATGCATGACATAACATTATAATAATGGACTCATAAATCACTCAGCCACAATCTTTCTTGGACGTTCAGTGGTTTAAATTTGCTATGGCTTTTGCACATGAAACTAATAAATGCTTTCCAAGTTTTACCAAATAGATTAAATAGATGGGGACTGTGGCGCAGCTGGCTGAGAGTCAACTGCATTAAGATCACGACTGACTGAAAGGTCATGAGTTCGAAGCCAGCCCAAGTTGGAGTGAGCTCCCAACCAAAATTGTGTAGCTTGTTGTCGACCTTTGCAGCCCGAAAGACAGTTGCATCTGTCAAGTAGGAAATTTAGGTACCACTTTGTGAGAATGCTAATTTAACTGATTTATGAGGCCATAAAAATCTCCAGGAAGTATGCAAAGAATGAAGGAATGAGACAACTCCTCCTGGTGGCCAGAAGCTGGAATGTTAAATAGCCTCTGTGTGTCTGTCTATATATGTTGTGTGTCTATGGCATTGAATTTTGCCATGTATATGTACATTGTAATCCGCCCTAAGTCCCCTGCCGGGTGAGAAGGGCGGAATATAAATACTGTAAATAAATAAAATAAATCTACCTTCCTTCAATTCAGCTTTTGGTAACTTTATTGATAAGGCTATCACACATATCCTGTTTAACCCATTCTTTTTTGTCGGATTCTCCAACTTTTCCCAGGTTTTCACTATTTCAAATCTTGCAACACATAACAGGAGCAGTATTAAAATTTTTATTTACCAGATCCTTATTCTCACTTTCGAATACAGAAATCATTGATAAATTCTTTCCTCATGTTGGTGTTGTTTGGATTGAAAGCATGAGAGAAGTTGGTGAGGCACAGGTCTGCCCTGAAAGGTACTTGGAAGGATAGTTTGAGTGACTGCTTTAATAATAATAATCATCATCATCATCATCATCATCCTAGGCACTATTATTCTTAATTTTTATCTATATAAATAAAAATGTAGTGTTAGGTTGTGTGATTAACATAACTCAAAAACCACTGGGAAAATTGACACCAAATTTGGACACACTACATCTCAACAAGTGACAATCAATCATAAAAACACTGAAAAACACAGCAGAAAAGACTGAAAAAAGCCAGAAAACAAAAAACGCATGCACAAAACCACACACACATATATACGCGAACATATATACACATATACACACACAAAACACATATACACAGAGTGGGCCACAGCAACGTTTGGCAGGGGACGGCTAGTAAATAATAAAAACACAGTCCCAGACACTTGGGAAGTGTCCGACGTGTGATCCAGTACAACAGCCAGCAGAGTGATCTTGTTTTCTGTGGACTTACCTTGTTGGGTTTCAAATAATAATAATAATAATAATAATAATAGTCCTAGACACTTGGGAAGAGTCCGACGTGTGATCCAATATGACAGCCAGCAGAGTGATCTTGTTTGCTGTGGACTTATCTTGTTGGGTTTCAAATAATAATAATAATAGTCCTAGACACTTGAGAAGAGTCCGACGTGTGATCCAATACGACAGCCAGCAGAGTGATCTTGTTTGCTGTGGACTTGTTGGGTTTCAAATAATAATAATAATAATAATAATAATAATAATAATCCTAGACACTTGGGAAGTGTCCTCGTGTGATCCAATACAACAGCCAGCAGAGTAATCTTGTTTGCTGTGGACTCACCTTGTTGTGTTTCAAATAGTAATAATAACCGTAATTATAGTAATAACTATTTTTGTACCTTACTTTCATCTCCACGAAGGGACTCGGGCGGCTTACATATAGCACAAAGTGCCTAAGACAAAGCATAAAATAAACTCAAAGCTCCCGGTGGCGCACTGGGTTGAGCTGCTGAACTTGCTGACCAAAAGATCGCTGGTTCAAATCTGGGGAGCGGGGTGAGCTCCCGCTGTTAGCCCCATCTTCTGCCAACCTAGCAGTTCAATGACATGGAAATGTGAGTAGATCAATAGATACCACTGCGGTGGGAAGGTAACGGCAATTCATGCAGTCATGTCGACCACATGATCTTGGAAGTGTCTACGGACGACTCCGGCTTTTCGGCTTAGCAATGGAGATGAACACCAACCCCCAGAGTCGGACACGACTGGACTTAATGTCAGGGAAAACCTTTACCTGCCTACACAGTACAGTACAGTACAATAAAGTTAAAACCATAGCATATAAAAACAACAGAACCCAATGACCTCTGGTGACAACTACCATAAGACATGGCGAAACTGTAAACAAGATACGGGAATGATGGGATAGTGCAAATTGTGGCAAAAGAACGGGGTATGGGATGAAAGTGCAGTGCTCTGTTACCGATTGCAGGCCATTGGGGCTAGACCAGTTGGCATAGGCAAACTTGGGCCCTCTAGGTGTTTTGGACTTCAACTCTCACAATTCCTAACAGCTGGTTTTGAAGTCCAAAACACTTGAGGACTATTGGTTTGCCCATGCCTTTATTATAATACTAGCTGTACCCGGCCACACGCTGCTGCTTTTTCTCTTTCCTGTGTCCCAGTCTATATATATGTGTTTTGTGTGTGTGTATGTATGTATATATATGGTTTTGTGACTATGTGTACATACAGTATGTGTGTGTACTTATGTATATGTGTATATGTATATGTGTGTATATGTGTGTACTTATCTATATGTGTGTTTTTGTGTATGTATGTGTGTATATGTGTAGATGTGTGTAAGTACAGATGTGTGTATATGTGTGCATGTGTATATTTCAGTGCATGTATATACAGTATGTGTGCATGTGTGCATGTCTATATGTACATACGTGTGTGCATGTGGCGAAGACCAACAGTAACATCCCTTCCTGCCTTTTATACTTCCTTTCTTCCCTCTCCCCCGCATCCCTCAGCTTTTCTCTTCTCTCTGTCCTCCTGCCTCTTCTCTCTCCCTTCCTTCTTTCCTTTCCCTCCTTCCTGCCATCCCTCCCCTTTCTGTTTCAGTTCTTGCTCCCCTTGTCTCCCTCCCTCCATTCCCTCCCTACCTTTTTCCCCTTCCTTTTGCTAGTCCTTTCACCAGCTTCAACCTTTGCCTTTTATTACCTGTCTGTTTAGCATAACGGCTCTGAGTGGCCAGCACCACCAACATTCCGACACTATAAACTGCCAGAGGGAGGTGGTGTGTGGGATCATGGGAGTTGTAGTCCATAGTTTTTTTTGGATTTGTGGCCGTTGGTTCTTTTTTGGGGTTTTTTTGTGGTATGCATACCTCGTAGGGTTTTCTGGGTATGTGGGCCGTTTTTGTGTGTCTGCCTTGTGTGGTTTCTTTGTCTATAAGACAGGAACCACCACATGAAGGATTTTATATATATAGATTATAATATAATATTCGTATATGAAATCCCTGGTGGTGCAGTGGGTTAAACCCTTGTGCCAGCAGGACTGATGACTGATAGGTCAGAAGTTCAAATCCGGGGAGAGCATGGATGAGCTCCCTCTGTCAGCTCCAGCTCCTCATGCGGGGACATGAGAGTAGCCTCCCACAAGGATGGTAAAACATCGAAACATCCGGGCAATGTCCCCTGGGCAACGTCCTTGCAGACACCCAATTTTCTCACACCAGAAACAACTTGCAGTTTGTGCAAGTCACTCCTGACACGAAAAAAGTATATTATATTATTATATTATACTATATTATCATATTTATATTCTTAGCATATGATATTATACCAGGTATATATTATGCTTTGCTTTTGTGATTGTGTCCTCCAGCTTTACGTCTCTTCCGAAAGCCGCTTCAACACCTTGGCGGAGCTGGTCCATCACCACTCGACGGTAGCAGACGGGTTGATCACCACGCTGCACTACCCGGCCCCAAAGCGGAACAAGCCCACCATCTACGGCGTTTCCCCAAACTATGACAAGTGGGAGACAGAGCGGACGGACATCACCATGAAGCACAAACTCGGAGGGGGACAGTACGGGGAGGTGTACGAAGGAGTTTGGAAGAAGTACAACCTCACGGTGGCTGTGAAAACCTTAAAGGTAGGTGGTGTTTGTTGTTTTTTATTGCCATCTTTTTGTAAAGGGATCCTCTGAACCCCAAGGGGCATAAAGAAAATCCTAGAGTGGTCTCAAGGGAATGTTTCCTTAGGGCAGATCTGTTAGCAGAGTATAGCAGCGAGCTCAAAGTGTGTTTGGAGGAACCATGAGATATCACGCTTGAGGAGCTAGGCCAGCAGTTCAAGTGACCAAAGTTTGATTCAAAAGAATGACATAATTGATAGGAAAGGAAACCACTGACTGAGGTCCAACCTCTAGCTAGTCTAGGCTCAAAGCTTCTGAGGACAAAGGAATGGAAAGTTCCAGGAAGGGGGCTGGAAATTTGAGTAAAGGGAGTTGCCTAAGAATATCACTTGACACATCAAAAGTGGGGGCAGGGCAGACAGAGACAGAGGCCGAGTCAGGGGTGGGCTTCCCTACCAACTTCCTCTAAACCAGCATTTCTCAACCTGGGCGTCGGGACCCTGGGAGGGGGGGTTGCAAGGGGGTTTCAGACGGGTCGCCCAAGACCATCAGAAAACACATATTTCGGATGGTTTAGGAACACCTTTGGCAGAGAAAGCTGAAGATCTCTCTGCCTGTCCTTATCCTCCTTTTTGGAAACAGACAGCAAATCCTACTACCGAAAACCGTTCTCTGCTGTGATTGGCCAGCCTTTCAGACAAGGGGAGGGCTCTTTCTGAGACTCCAAACGGGGAGGGGATAGCAGGCATGCTTGATGCATGGCACTGTGGTGTGCATGTGCAGGCGAGGGAGAGCACACAAGGCTGGAAAGAGGTTTGTGCCGATGAGTCCCTTCTGTGTGGGATGTTTTCTATTGTTGGTGGGGTTCAGAATAGTCTTTGATTGTAGGTGAACTATAAATCCCAGCAACTACAACCCCCAAGTGTCAAGGTCTATTTCCCCCAAACTACATTGGTGTTCACATCTGGGTGTATTGTGTACCCGTGTCAAGTTTGGTCCAGTTCCATCATCGTTTGAGTCCACATCGCTCTCTGGATGCAGGTGAACTACAACTCCCAAACTCAAGCTCAATGCCACCAAGCCCTTCCAGTATTTTCTGTTGGTCGTGGGAGTTCTGTGTGCCAAGTTTGGTTCAATTCCATCGTTGGTGGAGCTCAGAATGCTCTTTGATTGTAGGTGAACTATAAATCCCAGAAACTACAACTCTCAAATGACAAAATCAATCCCACCAGCATTCAGATTTGGGCGTATTGGGTATTTGCGCCAAATTTGGTCCAGTGAATAAAAATTACGTCCTGCATATCAGATGTTTACATTACAATTCATCATGGTATCAAAACTACAATTATGAAGTAGCATTGAAAATAATATTATGGTTGAGGGTCATCACAACATGAGGAACCGCATGAAGGGGTTTCGGCATTAAGAAGGTTTAGAACCACTGGATTAAACCTTATCTACTTTTCTATCCATTCCAATAAGATCATCCAATAAGATCATCCCAAATTCCAATAAGAATTCCAATAAGATCATCCCAAAGAATCAAGCATCTCGAAATACCCATTTTCAGTATTCTTTCGCCCTTGGGATGGTTTTGGAAATAGGATTGGAAAATGTTTTGTCAGTGCATGGTTGCTCCTTATCAGAGATGTCAAGCTCTTCAGTTCTCTGACTCTTAAATAGCACTCCTTTCTTGGCAAGTCCATATCCTTATTTTATTTACGACATATGCCGTCCTTCTCACCCCAAAGGGGACTCAGAGCAGCTTACAAGTAAAATGTAAATACAATGTATTATATTATTGCCCTAGCACAATACTAATATTATATATTACATTGTACTATAACATTATACTGTAATATTATTAGTAATATTACATGTAATATAAAATATATAATAATAATATATTATTAATAGTATTATATTGTTTTACATTATATAAAATATATAATTATAATATCATATTAATAATATTATATTGTATTACTTTATAAAATCAATATTATATGTATATACAATATTATATTATATTATAAGCATTATAATATTATCAATAATTACATTATAATGTTATCAATATTATATGCACAGTGCAGGAGGCAAGATGGAACTGCCTTCCTGGCCCCTCTTTTCACTCTGATCTCAGAGCGGCGGTTGGTGCGGGGGGCTCCCAACTTCCATCCTGCTTTCCCACAAAACAGGGTATAGATCAGGGGTGGGCAACCTACGGCCCATGGGCCGGATGTGGCCCGGCAGCCAATTCTGTCCGGCCTGGGGAGAAGGGCATCGGGGGCGGGGCCAAGAGGAAGGGGTCCTGCCGCCGCCATCCCATCGCAGGCTCTGTGGGGTCTGTGTCGGCAGACAGGCTGGAGGAGCGGCGGCTTTGGAGTGCCTGCCATCCCTGGAGGCAATCCGGGCCTGCAGCGGGAGCATTCGGCAACCTACAGCGGCTGATCGCCCTGGCGACCCGGAAGACTTGATCGTCTTCCGGGTCGCAAGGGCGATCAGCCGCCTCAGATCGCCGTCTGCTCCCCCTGCAGGCCCGGATTGCATCCAGGGATGGCAGGCACTCCAAGCAGGACGATCAGCTGAGGAACGACTGGGAGCGAGAGCGGGCGGAGACCTGCAGCCTCCGATCGCCTGCTGCTCTGCTCTCCTCTGCTGCGGCGGCGGCTGGGTCCGCTTTGCCATTCTCTGAGCTGGGTCCATCCTCTGGGCCATTCCATCTTGGTTCGCACCTTGTCTTCTTGAATTTTATTTTATTTTATTTTAGTGGTTTTTATTATTATTTTATAATAATTTTATGATAATAATATAATATAATGTTATATTATATTATAATTTCAATATATTATAATATATATATATACTATAATATAATAATTATGATATTAATACTAATAATATATGAATATTTCTTGATATATTAATATGTTAATATTAATGATGTGTAATATATAGTAAATATAGTAAATAAATAAATAAATAATGTAGATCAGAATGTAGTTCAGCCTTTCGGTGCGGCCCTCCATAATATTTTTTGGCTCTCGTGTGGCCCCTTGGAAAAAATAATTGCCCACCCCTGATAGATTGAGATGATCACATTGTCCAAGCCTAGTCAATGAGGAATTCCAATCACGTGAAGTATTAACAGATGTCAATGTTTTAAAGACATTGATTTAATGGTCTGAAAAACCCACAAAATGTTTGACACAGGCATTGAAAAGGTTTGGGAACAGGCTGTGTTGTGTTTAGTTCTATTCCTGCCCATATGGACTTTCTCCTTTCCTCCGAATGCGTGCGTTTGTGCGCAGACACAAGAAACTCAAAATGCACAGGAGGATGGCATGGTGTTGTGATCCCCCCCCCCCCCCAGGACGTATCTAAGAGGGTTGTGTCATGACTTGGGCATTGTGACTTGTTGTTAGTTGTTCCCATTGCCACCCATGAGTTTGGCCAAAAAGAAGGAAACTAAACAGCCCCAAATTTCCTTCGAAGATTATTTTGAAATATATGGAGAGAGTGACACCTAGTGTTGACATTGCTGATCATAAGACATTGAAGAAGCAAGTTATGTTTCTGTATCTTAAGGAAACGGGAACTATACTAGAAGGTCACAGACTTGGAATTGGTTAGTAAATATATGTGATGGGCAACCTGTTAGAACTTGGTTTCAAAGAAGTCCAATTTTAATCTACTTGGAGGAAGGATGGGATAGGAAAAGACGGTGGTGATGGTGACGCGTGCCTCGAGAGGAGAGCTTTCCAGACTTCCCATGTTAGTGACTTGCTTTCTAGATACATATCCTTTTGCGACACCATCATTTGTTTTTTACTAGCAAACCTGAGGTTAAACCAGGATAAACTAAAATATGGATCAGCATTTTAAAAGCTGAACAGAGAAAAGGAATTAAAATGCTGCGATTTTTAAAAAAATCATGAGTGGATGGATAAAGCACGTAGAAGAGAAAATTTACAAACTAGCTAAAACCTGGAAAACATGGTTTCATACCATATATACACATGATAAGATACACACACACACACACACTAAAGGTAAAGGTTTCCCCTGACATTAAGTCTAGTCATGTCTGACTCGGGGGGGTGGGGTTGGTGGTGCTCATCTCCATCTCTAAGCTGAAGAACCGGCGTTGTCCGTAGGCACCTCAAAGATCATGTGATCAGCATGACTGCATGGGGCACCCTTACCTTCCCGCCATCAATAGCGGTGCCTATTGATCTACTCACATTTGCATATTTTTGAACTGCTAGGTTGGTAGAAGCTGGGGCTAACAGCAGGAGCTCACCCTGCTCCCCGGATTCGAAACGCAGACCTTTCAGTCAACAAGTTCAGCAGCCTAGCTCTTTAACCCACTGTGCCACAGGGGGTTCCATATTACCTATGTCAGGAATGGGCAAACTTTGTTTCTCGGGGTATTTTGTACTTCAACTCCCACAATTCCTGGCCTCAGGCCCTTTCCTTGATAATAATATAATGTAATACAATATCATACTAATAATAATAATACAATATAATATTAATTCTATATTATATATTCCATGTAGTATTACTAATAATATTGCAGTATAATAGTATGGTACACTAAAGTAATATACAGTATAATGCTAATATTGTGCTATGCTAATAATATAATATATTGCATGTGTGTGTGTCTATATATGTATATATATAGAGAGAGGGGGGGGGAGAGAGAGAGAGAGAGAGAGATAGTGTGTATAATGGGCCACAAGGGGGCCCATTATACATATAATACACACAATATATAATATATATTTCATATCATATCTTTACTGTATAAACAAAGCTTGGGAATGTTTCCGACGTGCTGCAGTCGATTCTTGTGTTGTTTCCTCTATAGCTGCTCCATCACAAACATCATTGTCAAGAGATTTTATTTTCCTAATTGGACACATCCATTTTAGGGGTAATTATTGCAACTCAATCAACAAACAGCGCAAATTATAAAAGTTATAAGAATCCGTACACTTGAACAGCACCAGCACTCCACTTCTGTAATGATTCAGCCTCTCTGGATGTTTTTAAATTGAGGCGAGATGGTCATCCATTGGGAGGGCTTTGACTGTGCCTTCCTGCTTAGCTGAGGGGGGTTGGACTAGATGCCTTTTGCAGATCCCTCCCAACTCTAATGAATTATAGACTGCTTGGGGGGAGTCAATTGGAGTCTCCTCTGGTGGTTTTTGAACAGAGGCTGAATGGCCATCTGTCGGGAGGGCTTTGGCTGTGTCTTCCTGTCAGATAGGCTTTTTTAGAGTTGGGCGGGACGATGACAGTGACATTTTTCATGATTGCACCTGTGGACTACAGGAGACACACTGGTATGTCCCAATATACACTTCCATAGAATAATATAATGTATATACATATAATATAATATAATATAATGTATATACATATAATATTGATAATATTATAATGTAATACAATATAATCTCTCTCTCGGCATTACTTCGCGAACAAAGATTCTTAGGAAGGACTCGTCCCACGCTTTTTACAAGCGCGTTGATGACTAAAAAGGCCAATCTGAGATAGGCAAGTTCGGTTGCAGAAAGCACAGCAGAAAGTCTCCTTGGGTGATGTTGTTTCCAAGTTGTGGTTCTTTCTGCGTTGTCGTTTCTCTTCGAGACCCATTTGGCGTGTCTTCTCGAAAGAGGCCGCAGCATTGTGGATAGTGCGTCTCCATGCCTCCCGATGTGAGGCCAGGGTGGACCATTGTTGGTGATCAATCTGGCCGAGCCTGAGATGTTGTTTCAGGGAGTCCTTACAGTATATCTCTTTTTGGGGGTGCCTCTCTTGCACTGACCCGTGGCGAGTTTACCGTAGAGTAGTATCTTTGGGAGGCGGTGGTCCTCCATCCTAGAGATGTGCCCTGCCCAGCGCAGCTGTGTTCTCAATAGCATGGCCTCAATGTTGGTGATCCCTGCTTGCTGAAGGGCAGCAACATTAGTCACATAGTCGGTCCAGTGTATATTTAGGATTGTGCGAAGACAGCGCTGATGGAAGCATTCAAGGAGTCATAGGTGTTGGCGATAGGTGACCCATGTTTCAGACCCATAGAGGAGAATAGACCGTATGATAGCTCTGTATACACTGATTTTGGTGCTTTGCCGCAGGTGCTTGTTGCTCCAGACTCTTTTGTGAAGCCTTCCGAATGCACTCTATGCCTTTGCTAATCTGTGATCTATCTCTTTGTCAATCTTGGCGTTTGAAGAGATTATGCTTCCCAGGTAGGTGAACTGCTGAACGAACTTAAGCACAGATGTGCCTATGCTGACGTGGGGATGATGGTGTTCTTCCTGTGGTGCATACAATATAATACTATTATTAATAATATGATATTATAATTATATATTTATATTACATTTATTTATTTGTTTACGACATTTATAACAGTATAATGTTATAGTACAATGTAATATATAATATTAATATTGTGCTATGGCAATAATATATTGTATTTACATGTTACTTGTAAGTCGCTCTGAGTCCCCTTCGGGGTGAGAGGGGCAGCATATCATTGCCGTAAATAAATAAATAAATAAATAAAATCCTTGAGTTGGCAGACACCTGGTCGGCCAGCCAATCCAATCCAATTCTGTCAAGAAGCAGGAAAATCACATTCAAAGCACTCCCGACAGATGGCCACCCAGCCTCTGTTTAAAAGCCTCCAAAGAAGGAGCCCCTACCACACTCTGGGGCAGAGAGTTCCACTGCTGAATAGCTCCCACAGTCAGGAAGTTCTTCCTAATGTTCAGGTGGAATCTCCTTCCTTTCCTGTAGTTTGCACCTGAACACGAGGAAGAACTTCCTGGCTGTGAGTTTGGAAAGTTCTGCTCCAGAGTTTGATCTGCCATTGCTTCTCAGTAGATGAGGATACAACAAATACACTATTTACGCATATAAATGTCGTAAATAAATAAATACATAATAGTTCTTTCCCCAGAAAGAGCAAGATTTGTGTACGTGTATGTATGTGGACACATTCACACTCATAGAGTTGGGGTAAAAGCTCCTTTGAATGGCAGAGATAATACATAATGTTGGGAAAATGAGTACAAGAATTTGCAAGGGGTTCCTCCCCCTTCGGCCCAGGAGTCTGGGCTCAGGTGCCAAATCCTCTCGGAAGCCGCAGCAGGCATTTCTATCACGAAATCTCTCTGCTGTTTTGTCTTTCTTTTGTGTGCAAGTGGAAAGCAGGTACTTTGCCACGCTCCGCCGCCGGTGGTACCAAAAACGCTAGATAAATACTTAATGAAGGATGACTGGAAGCAAGAGCGAAAATAATGCCAAGCAATTCTCCCACTCCCGCTCCTGGTTGCTTTCCGTGAGAAGAGAGTAGATGCTGCAAAAAAAAAACCCTCCAAAGAGATTCCTACAATGCTGGAATTATGCATGCCAAAAAAACCCCACTTGAAAGTCGGCCTTCTAATCCACCTTTCTCAAATCCATCCATCCCCTGTTCTTGACAGGGAGGATTACGACTCTCTGTTCGTTCAAAGGTGTGGGGGGATGCTTGCTTTTTAAATACCCTCCTCTCTGTCTTTAAGCACCGGCAGAGGGAGACAAGGCCTGCTTGGCTTCTCCTTCTGGGAAAGTGCCGGAGCAACACTATTCGTCTTGTGAGGAAGCTGCCCTTCCCGAACCACTTTGGCGGCCTCCTCCCGTGCCACCAAAACGCCCTCTTCCCCTGCAGAAAACAAGATTGCGGTGGTAATATCATAATGGAGGGGGAAAGGCCACCGCACGGTGGTGGTTCCGACAGATTCTGTTTTTGAGGAATTGTTTTTGCAGCAGCCTATTTATTATCCTCTTTCAAAGTGGCTGGAAGCAGCGGAGAGCCAGCTTGATCAAGTAGTTTCTGCAGAGAGGAAAATGAGGGCCAGGCTCCCCCTATTCTTTAGCCTTCAGCTCTGTGGGGCCATTCAGTCACACTTCAATTAGCAAGTGCTTGAAGAGGAGGAGGGAGGAAGAAAGATCATCGAGAGGGCCTCAGGTGGATTTGAGTCTCTCAAGAGCCCAAAACAGCAGCCCTGTGAGAAACTGGCTTCATATGGTGAGGGGCATCCCCCAGTTCCGATTTCTGGCAGCGCATAGGGGAGGAACTGGTCATGGGGTTCTCTGGGCCAGATTTAGAATCATATAGAATCATAGATTTGGATAAGACCTCATGGGCCATCCAACCCAACCCCATTCTGCTCAGAAGAAGGAATGCGTTGCTGTGGCCAATCTTCCCTCTCTCTTTCTCTCCTACTTTCTTTCTCTCCTTCTTCCCTCCTTCCTTCCTTCCTTCTCTTTCCTTCCTTCTCTTTTCTTCCTTCCTTCCTTCTTTCCTTCCTTCCTTCTCCTTCCTTCCTTCCTTCCTTCTTTCCTTCTCTTTCCTTCCTTCCTTCCTTCCCCTTCCTTCCTTCCTTCCTTCTCTTTATTTATTTATTTACTTTGCTTCTAGACCGCCTCTCTCAGCCCGAAGGCGACTCGAGGCGGTGTACAACAGTAAAAACTGCTTTAGACAAACATATCAACAATTATCAATACAATTCCAACATATACAAATTAGCATTCAATGTTAAAAACACAATATCAGCGTCTCATTAATTAAATCGACTTCCAATTGCATCGTCGTTGTTCCTTAGATCTCAATTTGACAATCATACTACATCTGCAAATGCCCGGTCAAATAGCCAGGTCTTAACCCTCCGGCGAAATGTCAGGAGGGAGGGGGCTGATCTGATGTCATTAGGAAGGGCGTTCCAAAGCCGAGGAGCCACCACTGAAAAGGCCCTGTCTCTCGTCCCCACCAATCGCGCCTGCGAAGCAGGTGGGACCGAGAGCAGGGTCTGTCCGTATGATCTTAAGCATCTTGAAGGTTCATAGGAAGAGATACGTTCGGACATGTAAGTTGGACCAGAACCGTTAAGGGCTTTAAAGGCCAAAGCCAGCACTTTGAATTGTGCCCGGTAGCAAACTGGTAGCCAGTGGAGTTGGCGCAACAGAGGTGTTGTGCGCTCCCTGAGTGCCGCTCCTGTTATCAACCTGGCTGCTGTCCGTTGAACCAGTTGAAGCTTCCGAGCAGTCTTCAAAGGCAGTCCCACGTAGAGGGCGTTGCAGTAATCTATACGGGATGTAACTACCGTGGCCAAGTCAGACTTCCCAAGGTACGGGCGCAGTTGGTGCACAGGTTTTAGCTGTGCGAATGCTCCCCTGGTCACCGCCGAAACCTGGGGTTCCAGGCTCAGCGATGAGTCCAGGATCACACCCAAACTGCGAACCTGCGTCTTCAGGGGGAGTGTAACCCCGTCCAACACAGGCTGTAACCCTATGCCCTGTTCGGCCTTTCGACTGACCAGGAGTGCCTCTGTCTTGTCTGGGTTCAATTCCTCCCTCCCTCCCTCCCTTCCTTCTCTAGCTCTTTCCTTTCTTCCCCTCCCTTTTTCTTTTTCTCCTTTGTTCCTTCTCTACCTATTCTTGGACTGTAACTCCCAGCAGTCCTCCTGATCAATCTGTCTACCTACTATCTTTCTCTATCTAATCTATTTCTTTATAAATACAAATGTAGTGTTTATTTGTGGGATTATCATAACTCAAAAACCACTGGGCGAATGACACCAAATTTGGACACAATACACCTGTCAGGCCAACGAGTGACCATCACTCATAAAAACACTGGAAAACACAGCAGAAGAGACTCAAAAGCCATAAAATATATATGTTACAATGCATGCACAAAACTACATATATACACAAACATACAGAAGCACATATATATACACACACAAAACACATATATACAGACTGGGCCACAGCAACGCATGGCAGGGCACAGCTAGTACCTTATATATCTGGAGGATTGCTGGGAGTTGCAGTCCAGGAATAGGAAATATGTATGGATAGGGATGCTCTCAAAGAAATCCAAGCGGAAGCAAGCTTTCAGCTTGGAAGCAGTGCATTTGGAGCATCCTCCTCCCGTAAAGGGCCTGGTCTGGGGATGCTGGGAGCTGTTGTTTTCATGCATGTGCTGTATCATCATTTAGCTTTTTGGGGGTTTTTAAGTCCTTTCTGATGCTTTTTGGAAGGGGTTTATGAGTGATGGTTACTCGTTGGTCTGTTAAGGGTGTCGTGTCCAAATTTTGTGTCAATTTGTTCAATGGTTTTTGGGTTACGTTAATCCCACAAACGAACATTATATTTTAAATTATAGAATCATAGATTTGGAAGCGACCTCGTGGGTCATCCAGTCCAACCCCGTTCTGCTAAGAAGAAGGAAAATCACACTCAAAGCCCCCCTGACAGATGGCCTTCTAGCCTCTGTTTCAAAGCCTTCAAAGAAGGAGCCTCCACCACACTCCGGGCCAGAGAGATATATAGTTCCACTGCTGAACAGCTCTCTCTCTCAAAGTCAGGAAGTTTTTCCTCATGTTAAGGTGGAATCTCCTTTCCTGTAGTTTGAAGCTATTGCTCCATGGTGTCCTAGTTTCCAGGGCAGCAGAAACGAAGCCTGCTCCCTCCTCTCTAGGACTTCCCCTCACGTATTTATACATGGCCGTCATGGCTCCTCTCAGTCTTCTCTTCTGAAGGCTAAACATGCCCAGATCTTTCAGCCACTCCTCATAAGGCTTGTTCTCCAGACCCTTCGTCCTATGAGACACCCTCCTCTGGACTCATTACAACTTGTCAACATTTCCCTTCGATTGCAGTGCCCAGCATTGGATACAGTGTGATTCTAGGGCAGGGGTGGGCAATTACCGGCCCTCCAGGTGTTTTGGACTTCAACTCCCAGAAATCCTAGCCAGTTTACCAGCTGTTAGGATTTCAGGGAGTTGAAGTCCAAAACACCTGGAGGGCTGGTTATTGCCCACCCCTGTTCTAGGGTGTGGTCTGACCAAGATAGAATATTTATTTATTTGTTTATTTATTTACAGCTTTTTTGCCCCGCCCTTCTCAACCCCGGGAGGGGGGCGGGACGGGACTCAGAGCGGCTAATAGAGAATTTTTACCCCGCACTACCTCAACTCCGAAGGGGACTCAGACCAGCTTCCAGACTCAATGCCTCATTATACATAAAAACATACAAATACAGAATATACATGAAAATATTTAAAAGGGCATGAATGCATTACATATAGGGTTAAACACTGCACAAAGACCTGAAATTGTAGCCCAGAAGCCGCTTAATAATAATATGATATTATAATTATATATTTTATATTACATGTAATATTACTAATAATATTACAATATAATGTTATAGTACAATGTAATACATAATATTAATATTGTGCTATGGCAATCTATATATAAAGGAGGACCCGTCATCGAAAGACTGGCATAGGCAGAGAAACCTTCCAAGGCAGAGACACCAAACTTGGCAAAAAAAATAGGCCTCAGGCAAGGAAGGTTTTTAGCAAAGAAACTTCCCCCCCAAAACCTAGAAGGCCCCCAAAACAACGATGAAAAAAAACTACATTTCCCAGCATCCTCCGCGGCCGCCAGCGAATCCCATTGGCCGACATCGGCCCACACAAAATGCTGGCGGCGCTTCCCAGCGGAGGCCACGCTCCCTGCCATCCCCACAACCACTCCACCCCCTTCCCCCGACCAGGCCCCGCCCCCTGCCATCCCCAAAACCACTCCACCCCCGGCCTGGCCCCTGCCCCCTGCGCTCGACAATTTCTCCAAAATAACTGCCGCCAAAACAAATCACCTCAGGACAGCATCCCACACACCACAGCCAGTCGGACTGCCGAGGACACGCAGTGCCAAAAGGACAGGCTCCTTCAGCCTCGCCCACACTGGCCAAACCACGAAAACTAACCACTGGTAATCACCACAAACCACTGACCACGGTACGACTAGCCACACACACAATCACAACAACATCAACAAAAAACACCACACACTCCTCCAGACACTACAACTCTCACAACCACACTCGAGAAACACAATCAAAAAGACCAAGCCAGCACTAAATACCACACAACGCCAATATGCAGAAGATACACAACTATGTGCACAGAGCACATACATACCACTCACAGGACAAAAGACACCCACAACAAAAGACACTTAACAAACACCACACCCACAACATGACAGCCACACAACTCGAGATACTTACCTCTAGAGACCCACTACACAACTCACACACAACACACACAACGCATACATACCACTGCTAAACAGAAACCTGCACAGTACAACCAACTAACACACCCCACATACACACCGTACATCCACACCACACTACCACTGCACACTCACAACAACAAACTAAACACTCAACACCACAAACTCTTCTCCAACCACCATCCCAACCACACACCACCAATCCTCCACTATACAAACACCACCCCCACAACAT
Organism: Anolis apletophallus; assembly: GCA_030556195.1. Classification (NCBI taxonomy): domain Eukaryota; kingdom Metazoa; phylum Chordata; class Lepidosauria; order Squamata; family Anolidae; genus Anolis; species Anolis apletophallus. Next base: position 11,189,997 of record JARBWK010000018.1, read on the forward strand.
GACCACCACACAACTCGCGATGCCTACCTCTACACACCGACAACTCCACAGGACTTCAACATCCCACCCACCAGAACAACCCACAACGACACAGCCATGACCCCACCAAGACCGTAAGTTTCCAACCCTTACATACTCAGACTTTCTCGCACCTCCTAAATAGGGCACAGCAACGCGTGCCGGGTACAGCTAGTAATATAATATATTGTATTTACATTTTACTTGTAAGCTGCTCTGAGTCCCCTTCGGGGTGAGAAGGGTGGCATAGAAATGTCGTGAATAAATAAATAAAAATAGATCTGGACACTATACTATTTATGCAGGCCAAAATCCCATTGGCTTTTTTTTTTTTTGCCGCTGCTGCCCGACATTGTTGGCTCATGTTTAACTGGTTGTTCGGAAGGGCTTTTCCTTGGCCTCCCTCTGAAGCTGAGAGAGCATGACTTGCCTCAGTTGGCCAAGCAGGGATTCAAATCCCGGTTCCCAGAGTCCCAACTCTCCACCCACGTTTTCAGTCTTCAATTTTTAAAAAGCCACTCGAGGCACAACATCCTCCGCGATTGCCAAAGCAGAATTAAAAACACCATCAGTTCCAATCCAATCAATGAGTTCATTACATTGGGGCTGGTCGCTGGAAGCAATTGCATTATCATCAGACTCTAATGGGAGTTTTTTTTTTCTTGGTTGCTGATGGCTCTGATTCAGTTCTGATTCATCTGGAAGCCCAGCAAGAAGGGAGCCAATCACTCGCCCTTTCTGTCCACTATGCCTTCTTCCTTGCAGAAAAAACAAGCAAGCACTGGTTCTATTTCTTGGCCCCAAACGCCAGAGATGTGATTGCATCTAGCAGCCCGAACATCCTCCCTTCCCTCTGGGATCAGAGGTTGAGACATGCTTCTGGCCAGCTTTGGGAGACCTTGCCTTGTGCCTGACCTTAGACGGACCTCGCTGCCACCCTGGGCCTTGCGGGAGGCGGAAGACCAGTCAGTTCGGAATGTCTTCCTGCCCAGTGGGTTTGCAAAGAGATGATTGTTACTGTCACATCCCGTCTGTTCTGCTGTATACGTCCCTGGAGGAGGAGAAATGGTCACTGAGTGTCAAAGAGATAAGACACAGAAGCGTTTTGGGGATGCATGGGAGTTGGTGAAGAGATTGGAAACCTCAGACTAGGATTCCAGGGCCCTTTGTTGGTTTTGTGTGTTTTGTGAAGTTGTTGGGGGGGAGGGGGGAAGGGGACTCTCTCACGAAAGAAACATCACAATACACAGGAGCAGAATTGTCCAAAGAAGGAGCAAGAGAGAGTTGCAACCAAAGTAGAGTTTGTCAGAAATATTAAAAATTAACTAGGTATTTTTAATTACAAAAATGTGAGTCAAGCACTGAAAGAGTTAAATGGATACTCTCTCTCTCTCTCTCTCTCTCTCTCTCTCTCTCTCTCTCTCTCGGCATTACTTTGTGAACCAAGATTCTTAGAAAGGACTTCTCCCACGCTTTTTACAAGCGCGTTGATGACTAAAAAGGCCAATCTGAGATAGGCAAATTCGGTTGCAGAAAGCACAGCAGAAAGTCTCCTTGGATGATCTTGTTTCCAAGTTGCGGTTCTTTCTGCGTTTTCGTTTCTCTTCGGGACCCATTCGGCGTGTCTTCTCAAAAGAGGCCGCAGCATTGTGAATAGTGCATCTCCATGCCTCCCGATGTGAGGCCAGGGTGGACCATTGTTGGTGATCAATCTGGCCGAGTCTGAGATGTTGTTTCAGGGAGTCCTTATATCTCTCTTTGGGGGCGCATCTCTTGCGCTGACCCATGGCAAGTTCACCATAGAGTAGTATCTTTGGGAGGCGGTGGTCCTCCATCCTAGAGACATGCCCTGCCCAGCGCAGCTGTGTTTTGAAAAGCATGGCCTCAATGCTGGTGATCCCTGCATGCTCAAGGACAGCAACATTCGTCACACAGTCGGTCCAGTGTATATTTAGAATTGTGTGAAGACAGCGTGCTTGTTGCTCCAGACTCTTTTGTGAAGCCTTCCAAATGCACTCTATGCCTTTGCTAATCTGTGATCTATCTCTTTGTCAATCTCGGCGTCTGAAGAAATGATACTTCCCAGGTAGGCGAACTGCTGAACGGACTTAAGCACAGATTTGTCTATGCTGACGTGGGGATGATGGTGTTCTTCCTGTGGTGCTGGCTGGTAGAGGACTTCCGTTTTCTTCAGGCTGACTTCCAGCCCAAACAGCTCTGCAGCAGGATGTTATGCAGAATGGGCAACAAGGGATGGATGCAATGACTCAGTAAAAGCTGCAGTTCAATTTAAGCAGGTCCGCCTGTAGCTTAGTAGCCCTCAGTCTGTGGGAGGTGTTTGTGGGAGAAGGCCTCAGTGTGTTAGTAGGCCTCAGTATGAGAAGGCCTCAGTATTAGTTTGCCTCAGTGGGAGAAAGGCCTCAGTCAGCAAGCCCTCAGTATGAGAAGGCCTCAGTGTTAGTTCACCTCAGTGTGAGTAGGCCTTAGTGTGAGTAGGCCTGGTGTGAGAAGCTTTGGTGAGAGAAGCCCCAGGTTGAAGGCCATCATGTGTGTAAAGGCTGCTGTGTGTAAAAAGCTCCTGTGTCACTTTGGTGTGAGAAGTGGCTCTGTGAGAGCGAAGCTGTTTATCTGCCTGAGAATGGAAACTGTTCAAAGAAGGAAGTATAAAGAACTGTGTTCGTGTTATGGAAACCTTGTTCTTACAAATACTGTGACCATGTTATTTTGCTATAAAGAAAAACCTCCAAAGGAAGAGATAACACGGGACTGTGTGTTTTTATTCTTTTTATCACTTTTGGGCTACTGGTGCTGGGTCCTGCTGCTGCTAATAAGTTGTACATTTATGGGGATGGTCTTTCTTTAATCAGCCCAATCGCTCAAGAGAGTTAAGGTTGAGGGTTATCAGCACCTCATTCCTGTGTTTTGAGACCTTCCTCTTTCCCAAGCGTTTTAATTCCCACTTTTGCTTTTTCAGGAGGACACAATGGAAGTGGAAGAGTTCTTGAAAGAGGCGGCAGTAATGAAGGAGATCAAGCACCCGAACTTGGTGCAATTACTGGGTAAGTGACAGGCTTACCAAGCCGGGTGGCTTGAACCAACGCCCTGTGCTGCGATAGGGATGTTAAGAAGTCGATAAGCTACTTAGCATATTGAGGCATTGCATAGGAACATCTTAATTCTGTGGCAGAAGCCTGTGATTTCTCAAAACTAGAGCAGATTTTTTAATGGACTCATCTAACTTGCATTTAATATCTTGAAAGGCTTAAGGCTGAAACGTCTCTAAGCAGTTTTCGGGGGAAACTTTCTTTCGCCTTCTATTTGACTCTGACTCCTAAGCCCTGACCTAACTAACCCTAAGCCAAAACAGGCCCTAATCACCTCTAAACAGACCCCAAAACAGGGTTCTCTTAAGCAGAACAACAGCAAGACTGAGGTTTTTTTACATTGATTCTTCCGCAGGTGTGTGTACGCGGGAGCCTCCGTTTTATATCATCACTGAGTTCATGACCTACGGGAACTTGTTGGACTACCTCCGGGACTGCAACCGGCAGGAAGTGAATGCCGTCGTCCTGCTGTACATGGCAACCCAGATCTCCTCAGCCATGGAGTACCTGGAGAAGAAGAATTTCATCCACAGGTGAGAGAAAGAGAGTAGGTCCATTTTACCAGATCAGAGTCTTCTTGTGGCTTTCCTGTTATCATCCATTGCATTGTACAGGTGCTTCATGGAGAATTCTGTCTTGGGAGAAGTGGCCCAGGAGGCAGGACCCATAGTCAGAATAGCCTAATTTCTTTATTTATCGTACCAGAAGTGAACCGAGGGTACAATTGTAATGTATTTGTAAACACAAACAAAGTTAAGAAAAACTTGGGATGATATTAAATGTCCTTTGACCAGAAGCTGGCCACTTGGAGTGTCTCTGGTGTGCCTGTGAGGCGGTTCTCCATTGGGAATGTAGCAGGGCTCAGACTGCATGGCGGTCGGTGGTCTGTGGTTTGCTCTTCTCCACACTTGCATGTCATGGACTCCACTTTGTGGCCACATTTCTTAAGGTTGGCTCTGCATCTCATGTTGCCAGAAAGCAGTATGTTCAGCACCTTCAAAGTTTCCCAGTTTTCTGTGTGTCAGGAGGCAGTCTCTCATTCGGTATCAGCCATGGATTGAGGTTCTGGGTTTTCGCCTGCCACTTTTGGACTCCCGCTTGCTGAGGTGTTTCTGCGAGTATCTCTGTAGATCTTAGAAAAATATTTGTTGATTTAAAGCGGTGGCATGCTGGCTGATTTCCAAACAGGTGATGGGACAGAGATGCCACTGCCTTGGTCCTTTCATTACTGGCTGCTGCTTCTCAACGGATGTCAGGTGGTGCAATACCGGCTAAACCAGGGGTGGGCAATTACCAGCCCTCCAGGTGTTTTGGACTTCAACTCCCAGAAATCCTAGCCAGTTTACCAGCTCTTAGGATTTCTGGGAGTTGAAGTCCAAAACACCTGGAGGGCCAGTAATTGCCCACCCCTGGGCTAAACAGTGTAATTTCTCCAGCGGTGTAGGGCGTAGGCATCCTGTGATAATGCGGCATGTCTCATTGAGAGCCACATCCACTGTTTTAATGTGGTGAGATATGTTCCACACTGGGCATGCATACTCAGAAGCAGAGTAGCCAAGTGCAAGGGCAGATGTCTTCACTGTGTCTGGTTGTGATCCTCAGGTTGTGCCCATCAGCTTTCGTATGATATTGTTTCTAGCACTCACTTTTTGCTTGATATTCAGGCAGTGCTTCTTGTAAGTCAGAACACGGTCCAGGGTGACTCCCGGGTATTTTTGTGTGCTGCAATGCTCCAGTGGGATTCCTTCCCAGGTCATCCTCAGAGCTCGAGGTGCTTGTCCATTCTTAAGGTGAAAAGCACATGTCTGCATTTTAGATGGATTGGAAATCAGGTGGTTTTCCCTGTAATAGGCAGTAAGAGCACCTAGAGTTTCGGAGAGCTTCTGTTCAACCATTTCAAATCTCTGTGCTTGAGCGGTGATGGCCCAATCGTCAGCATAGATGAAACTCTCTGTCCCTTCTGGCAGTGGCTGGGCATTTGTGTAAATGCTGAACATTGATGGAGCAAGCATGCTCCCCTGATCCTAATGCACTTGCAGCACAAGGGGGATCTGGTTTGGATTGCTCACAACCTCTTTGCAAACAAAGAGCTACTGTGAATAATATGTCTCATTGTTCAAGAAGGAAGTAATGTGGGGCATCCTTGTCCCCTTTTATTAACCCCAGAAAGCTCTTTGCCCCCATGGTTTGCCCTCCTCACCATCGCACTTGGATTTTCTATGGTCGGGTTGAGTCAAGGTGAGGCCGCAGTGCTCACTCCTCTATGGTTCCACAATAAGGACTCATGATGAAACCTTACTTCCTTCCTAATCATGGCAGCTCTTTGTAAAAATGGCTCTCCCCATTCCCTCTCCAGGAGCCAACAAATCACCTATAATGACACCTTTCCTCTCAAATCATCAGCTCTACTTGAATTCTCAGCGAGAAAAAAAAAAGCCCAACTTTCTTTTTTCTTCCCGTTGCCTTTTCAACATGCCTTCTTCCCTCTTTGTCACCCGGCGCTTTAGCAATTCTCTCCCCGCCATTGTCTGAACGGCGTTCCTCTGCCTCCTCCATTAAGCGTCTTTGCAAGTCCCGCTGTCTGGAGGATTTTGACCTTTAAGTTTGCTGCAATTACGGTTAGCGCTTTGCATTCTTTGTCTGTGGAATTGGCCTCTGAGCAATGACCGCATTGGGCGATTTGATCAACTTTTCTGCATTCTCCTCTGCGCGTCAAATGGAAAGGAACCGGGGCTTGGCTCGCTGATGTGAAGGATGTCAAAACCGATAAAATGCTGCCCTTGGACTTGATGGGCATGCATTTGAAGGCATCTCTGGAAAGAAAGGAGGTGGTTGGCACACCAAATGAAAGGACCCAGAGCACTTCCCAAAAGGGTTTTAAGAATTACACATCGCCAGTAGGGTTTCAATGGGAACATGTAAAATCATAGAATCTTGGAAAGGGTCCCAATGGGCATCTTTTCCAATCCCCTGCTCTCAATAAAAAGTGATTATGATGACGATGATGACGATTGAATCACAACCACAGTGCTCAACAGCAACCGTCTTTATTGGCATACACTAACAAAATCACAACACAGAACTACCACACTCATCCAGCCTCCATTTAAAGGCTAGCAGTTTTACCAGCAAGGAGCCAAACCCAGTCAAATAATAACAACAATATTAATAATTATTTATTGTTTATTTATTAGTTCGATTTGTATACCGTCCTTTCCACATTGGCTCAGGACGGTTTACAGCATATCTAACTATAACAAGAAGCATAAAACAGTAAAAAAATCAGACAATTTAAACAATATTCCGCTAAAACCAAGAGGTTAAAGGCTAAATGCCTGCCGGAACAACACCGTTTTGCAAGCCTTCCGGAAAGCCGGCAGCTCACTAATTTCACGTACTTCCGGTGGTAAATTATTCCACAGGTATGGTGCTGCCATGGAGAAGACTCTCTGCCTGGTTGACGACAAGTGGATGGTTCGCAGGGAGGGGATCTTCAAGAGGTTGAGATCCTCAGAGCGAAGAGATCTCTGGGGAACATATGGGAGTAGACGGTTCCCCAAGTACACCGGCCCCAGACCATACAAGGCCTTAAAGGTCAAGACCAACACTTTGTAGATGATCCGGTGCTCGATTGGTAACCAGTGCAGATGCTGCAGAGTTGGAGTGATATGAGCTCTGGCCGGCACTCCAGCCAAGAGTCCCGCTGCCGCGTTCTGCACCAGTTTGAGCTTCCGGATGACCGACAAAGGGAGACCAATGTAAAGGGCGTTACAGTAGTCTAACCTCGAGATGACCGTCGCTTGGATTACCGTGGCTAGGTCGTTTCCAGAGAGATAGGGCGCCAGCCGCCTAGCCTGCCGCAGATGGTAGAAAGCGGATCTACTGACAACGGAGACCTGAGCCTCCATTGTCAGCAGCGGGTCCAACTGGACCCCCAGACTCTTTACTAAAGGCGACGGGCGTAATGCCTTGCCATCCAGAGTAGGCAGCCAGAGCTCACACCCACCCAGTTGACCCAGCCAAAGGATCTCTGTCTTCGAGGCATTCACTCTCAACCGACTGGCTCGTAGCCAACCAGTCACAGCTTCAAGGCATTGTTGGAAACAATCGGATACAGAGTCTGGTTGGCCGTCCATCCTCAGCACCAGCTGGGTGTCATCAGCGTACTGGTGACACTCCAGACCAAAACTCACCAACTTGGCAAGTGGTCGCATGTAGATGTTAAACAATGATATTTATGGCATAATAATAATTTATTATCCTGCTGTTATTGCGGCTCAAGACAGAGTACAACTGCAATAAAACAGAATGATAAAACACATATAACACAGTTGAAATACATAACCACATCAATAAAATGTAGGTTAACATCAACTGGGTGGGCCCGCCAGGAAGAGGTAGCTCTTCAGTGACATCTTGAACTCTGACAACTGATTGAACTGTGGAAATGGTTGGGCGAGTTGGCCTTTTGACAAAAGACCCTCCCCATAAAGACACAGCAGAGTAACTTATTAGCAGCAGCGTGACCCAGCACCAGTAGCCCAAAGTGATAAAAAGAACAAAATCACACCGACCATTGTTACATCTTCCATAGGAGGGAGGCTTTTCTTTGTAGTAAAATAATAGAGTTGCACTATTTACAAGAACAAGGTTTCCATTACACAAAGTTCTTTACACTTCCTTCTTTGCTTTCACGCTGGGCTTCTTTCTCATGCAGATAAACAGCGTCGCTCTCACGGAGCCTCCTCTCACAACAAACTTACACACAGTAGCTTTACACACAGGCCCTCAATCTGGGACTTCCTCTCACCGAAGATTTATTATTTATTTATTTATTTACTTCATTTATATTCCGCCCTTCTCACCCTGCAGGGAACTCAGGGCAGATCACAATGTACACATTACATTTAGACACACAAACACACAAGACAGACAGAGGCAATTTAACATCTGGCCACCAGGGGGAGCTGTCGCACTCCTTCATTTCTCAGCATGTTTTCTGGAGATCTTTTTTATGACCTCGTAAATTAATTAAATTTAGCTTCTCCACAAAGTGGTACCTTAATTTCCTACTTGACAGATGCAACTGTCTTTCGGGTTGCAAAGGTTGACAACAGGCTACACAATAGGTCGAGAGCCCACCTCGACCCGGGCAGGCCTCAAACTCATGACCTTCTGGTCAGTAGAGATCTTATGCAGCTGATTCTCGCACTAGGCCTTCTCAAATTGAGGCCTACCAACACACTTATGCCTTTCTCCCACTGAGGCCTTCTCACACTGAGGGCTCTCTCAGACTGAGGTGAACTAACACTGAAGCCTACTAATATACTGAGATCCTTCTCTCACAGAGACCTCTCACAGACTGAGGGCGATTAAGCTACAGACACACCTGCTTATATTGAACTGCAGCTTTTGCTGAATCATTGCATCCATTTAATCCTTTCAGTGCTTGACTCACATTTTTGTAATTAAAAATACCTACTTAATTTTTAATATTTCTGACAGAAATCCCTTCCAGAGGGTCCTTCATGAATCATACCGTTGGAAGAGACCTCGTGAGCCATCCAGTCCAACTCCATTCTGCCAAGAAGCAGAACAATCCTGTTCAAAGCACCCCCAACAGATGGCCACCCAGCCTCTGTTCAAAAGCCCCCAAAGAAGGATCCTCCATCACACTTCGGAGCAGAGAGTTCCACTGCTGAACAACTCTCAGAGTCAGAAAGTTCTTCGTAGTGTTCAGGTGGAATCTCCTTTCCTGTAGTTTGAAGCCATTGCTCCATTGCATCCTAGTCTCCAGGGCAGCAGAAAACAAGCATTCTCCCTCCTCCGTATGACTTCCCCTCACGTATTTATACATGGCTATCATGTCTCCTCTCATCCCTCTCTTCTGCAGGCTAAACATGCCCAGCTCTCCTCATAGGGCTTGTTCTCCAGACTCTTGATCCTTTGAGTCGCCCTCCTCTGGACACATTCCAGCTTATCAATATCTCTCTTCAGTTGTGATGCCCAGGATTGGATACGGTATTCCAGGTGTTGTCTAAGTAATTTATAAGCCCTTCCCTGACTCTAAAACTGCTAGGAACTGATTCTTTCTCAGTTTCGGTTTGCTATCTGACTTCTGTTGAAGTCTAACTGAGCGTCTTAATTGCTGCACGGACTGTCTCTGTTTACTGAAACTTCTTTTCTTATTCAAGGTGTCACTCCCCTCATTAACTCCTGTGCCTGGTATCTCAGAATCAATTCAATTCTCAGATAACTGACCAGGGGTCTGCGGCGAAAAGCCTTTCCCTAGCTCAGGGCCTTGGGAATCCTCTTGCGGCAACTCTGGCCTCTCTTTTAGACTCCACTCAGGCTCTTGCAGCAACTCAGGTCTCTCTGGCCTGTCATCCCCAGACCCTGGCCCAGAAGCCAAATCAGCATTCCCATTCCCATCATGAATATCGACATGAACATCAGACATAATCACAGACTGAACAGGCTGATATACAGCACTAGGAACCACCAATGATGAGGGGAAACGAAAAGGCTTCCTTTTAGTCTTCCTTCACATCTCATTCTATCCACCACTTTCCTTTTCCTTACAAACTCTCCATTCTCACATGATGGCACCCAAAGACTACATATCTTCGGGTGCCATCATGCCCCTTTCAGAGGATTTCAAATTGCTGAATGAATTAATCAAGCAGGATTTGGGGGTGGGAGGGGGGGGGAGAGAAACAGAATGGGTGCTAATGACCTGATGCTTTTCTTTTATCCACGGCACAGTCGCTGATGAGAAACGAGGTACAAGCTGGATGGCACGGTGTGACAAATTAACATGCCCTTTTGCAGGACTCGCTCTTATCAAACACTGAGTTTGCTGCCGCCGCTCCTGGCTGTGCGAGGAGCTTTTTGAAGATCAAGCGCCGCTGAGAAGGAGATTCATATCTCATGCTAGAGGCCTGCGAAGCATTGTCATTGGATCAATTTCCAATTTAGCAAGACATGGCGTTAGAAACATTACTTTCTTCCTCTCTCTCTCTCTCTCTCTCTCTCTCTCTTAGCCCATTATCTTCCATATTCCTCCAGTTTGTTTACCATTGTCAGGGAGGAACGTTGCCAACCACTTTGGCTTCTTGGCCCAATCACATAATACAAGCGTTATCCGGAAAGTAAGGTTACAATTTTAAAAAAATACAAAGAATGAATACATTTTAATAAATCTGACATGGATTGTAACCTAGGTATTACATTATTTTTCCACACCATCACCATTCAGTTCAATACATTTTGTCATTCGTGGGACGAATTTTTGATGTCGGTGTCACACAAGTTTCCCTCCGCCTTTTTCAGCCAGTTCATCCGTTCGATTTTCACCTCCTCCTCGTCGGAAAAGTGTTTTCCACCCAGGTGTTCCTTCAATTAAGTGAACAGATGAGAGTCCGGGGGTGCGAGATTGGGGCTGTGAGAGGGGTGGCTTCAAACATCCCAACCAAAGGAAGTCAACCACACTTGCGTTGCATGAGCGGTGTGTGGACGTGCATTTGTGATGAAGGAGACAGACGTCTGCCGTCAGCATCCCACAACGTTTGTTTTGAATGTCTCTGCAAAGTTTCTTTGTGATCTCCCAATATATTCCGTACCCATTTTGTCACATATTGTCTTGACCAGCATTGAGGCCATGCTATTGAGAACACAGCTGCGCTGGGCAGGGCACATCTCTAGGATGGAGGACCACCGCCTCCCAAAGATACTACTCTATGGTGAACTCGCCACGGATCAGCGCAAGAGAGGTGCCCCCAAAAAGAGATATAAGGACTCCCTGAAACAACATCTCAGGCTTGGCCAGATTGATCACCAACAATGGTCCACCCTGGCCTCCCATCGGGAGGCATGGAGACGCACTATCTACAATGCTGCGGCTTCTTTCGAGAAGACACGCCAAATGGGTCTTTAAGAGAAATGACAACGCAGAAAGAACCGCAACTTGGAAACAACATCACCCAAGGAGACTTTCTGCTGTGCTTTCTGCAACCAAACTTGCCTATCTCAGATTGGCCTTTTTAGTCAACGCGCTTGTAAAAAGCGTGGGATGAGTCCTTCCTAAGAATCTTCGTTCGCGAAGTAATGCCAAGAGAGGTCTTGACATTACATCCTCTCCATAAACCGAAACAATTTTGTGATGAATCGCAGCAGTATTCATGCCCTTAGCATTTAGGTAGCGTATTACAGCGCTAACTTGGCATTTGGAGGGAAACAGAATGAGGACGCTAATCTCTAACCTTCACCACAAGGCCAGTCGATGAGCTACTGACGACTGGCACTGCTCGTTCACTCCCATTGGCATCCTGCTACACGACTGTGAGACCAATTTCCCCCGAGAAAATTCCCCACGAGATCTACGTGCCTTGTAACCTTACTTTCTGGATATCCCTCGTATAGCACGAACTTCACACTTGGAGGGAAACGGAATGAGGACGCTCATCTCTAACCTTCACCACAACACCACTTGATGAGCTACTGACGATTGGCACTGCTTGTTCACTTCCATTGGCATCCTGCTACACAGCAGTGAGACCAAATTCCCCCAAGAAAATTCCCCGCGAGAGCTACGTGTGCCTTGTAACCTTACTTTCCGGATAACCCTCGTATTATTATTTATTTTATTTATTTACTATATTTCTATACCGCCCCTCTCAGCCCGAAGGCAACTCGAGGCAGTTTACATATAGCAGTCAATGCCCACAAGATAAAAACAAGATAAAAACTATATAAAAACAGTAAACAATTAGCAATTAAAACCATTCAAGGGCTATACCACAACACCTCACTCAGAGTAAGATGCTCCCAGACTGGCCACTTCTCCGAAATAGTTTTTGCCAACAGAGGCGTTAGGCAGGGATGTATTCTGGCCCCCACCTTATTTAACTTATATATAAATTCTATGGTAAAAGCTCTGAAGGGGGATCATTTCCAACCCCCCGCGCTTAGCCCACAGACCAATCTCTACGCTACTGTATGCAGATGATGCGGCCATAGTATCTTATTCACAAATTGGTTTAAAAAGGCTATTACTAGAACTCCAAAGATACTGTGAAAAAGATTCCCTAACTATAAACTACAGTAAAACCAAAATAATATTTTTACCAGACCAAAAATCAGACCAAAATGGACTATCAATGGATTACCCATCGAACAAGTAGACAAATACAAATATTTGGGGATCATGTTCCATTCTTCGGGTCGGTGGAACGAACAGATAAAATCAGCAACAGATAATGTGCAAAGAGCCTGTAGAGCCATCAAGAATTTTTATTTCACCAAGGGAGGCCAATATATCCCAGCTGTCACAAAAGTGTTTGCAGCTAAAATAATTGCCCAACTTCTGTACGGTGCACAAGTATGTGCCTTCAAAAAACTGGACACATTCGAAAAAGTCCAAACCAAATTCCTGAGAAGTATTCTAGCAACTCCATGCTGTGTCCCTAACAACACCCTACGTCTAGAAGCGGGCTTACCCTCCATGGAGGCAGGAGTCCAGACTCTTAGACTAAACTTCTGGCTAAAGTTAAAACACTTACCTAAAGGACTGGCCCCTTTAACCCTGACAGACTCTTTTAGGTCTACATGGAAAAATACGATTCTCATAAATCTCAAACTGTCAGGGTTACAGGAAGACGAACTGGACCACCTGGGATATATGAATGCTAGAGTAGCAGTAAGGCGCAGAATAATGGATATAGATTACCAAAAACATCTAGCCTGTGCCAGATACCATCCACTACTAAAATGCAGTACTAACGTACCCTTTGCTACACAAAATTATTTAACAAATTTAACAAACCAAACATAGGAAAGTGTTGACTCTGGCCCGAGTCAAGGCTCTGCCAACAGCTGTGCTACTGGGAAGGTACACAAAAGCACCCTATCATGAACGTATATGCCCCTGCGATGCAGGGATGGTTGAATCTATAGAGCATGTGTTGTTTCACTGCCCTTTGTATTTGGATGCCCACCAATCCTGTCCCGTTTACCTGGTAGACCTGAGGAATTCTACCTATACTGGCTGCTTGACAACAAACACAAGGAGATAACCAACTTGGTGGCCAAATATCTCATGGCCGTTCTGGTCACGAGGAACCAGCATAATAAACTGACGCGGAAACACAATAGGCCAGATACTTTTGGTGTTAATTTTAGAGTTGAATGGAGTTTTAACATTTATAGTGTTCTATTTTCTGTATAATATGATGTTGGTCTTCGACCGTAAATAAATATCTATCTATCTAATTAAAACCATAAAATACAATTCTCAGCGTATTACTCCTGGATTTTTTTCACCTCTCCACCATTAATTCGTTACCGGTTCTTTAGATCCCTTTTCAACAGGCTCCCGACTTTCTGGGACCTGTTTCCAGAGGTCTTTCTCCAATTTTTTTGTAAGAGGAACAGTTTTTTTGTCTGAAGGGGTTTTCTTTCCTCAACCATTGTACACAAAGAAGCTCCCTTCAAGATTAGTCTGATCCATATCCAACGAAAGAAACAAACAACTTCAACTTTTGTCACTTTGCATTACACAGATCACTTTGATATTAATTCTGGTGGGTTGTTTATAGATTTGCTCTCCCTTTCGCCTATTTGACGGTGTGAGTTATTAGGCAGTGCTTTCAATATTTTATTGGGAGTCCCCCTTGATCATGTGCCTGAATATTGGTATATAAATCCAGATCAGTAAGCAAACGACCTGACACTATTGATTTGTTTTCCTTTATTAAAGAACAGCAAAAAAGAAACATTGGATTCTCTGGCCATTCGGGAAGTGTCTTTGTCTATTACCGTTTCAGGAGAAAGGTCTTTCTTGAGGCCGTTCTGTCGTTCTGAGCCTCCCATGTTGGCCTCTCCTGAGAGTTGATGGCCTTAAGGTCTACACCAGGAACAGATACTTTCTCCGCACTTGTTAAAGCTACATAAATTTGAACTTGCGACTCTCAGCATCCTGCTTCTTTTTTGTTTTCCTGGGATTTACAGACCACAAAAGTAACTTTTCCAAGTGCTTCTCTTCCCAAAGGCTCAAATTATTGATTAATTGATTGACGACATTTATATGGCGCCCTTCTCACCCGAAGGGGACTCAGAGTGGCTTACAAGTGTTATGTAAATACAGTATATTATATTATTACCATAGCACAATTTCTCTCTCGGCATTACTTCGCGAACGAAGATTCAGGAAGGACTCATCCCACGCTTTTTACAAGCGCGTTGATGACTAAAAAGGCCAATCTGAGATAGGCAAGTTCGGTTGCAGAAAGCGCAGCAGAAAGTCTCCTTGGGTGATGTTTTTTCCAAGTTGCGGTTCTTTCTGCGTTGTCGTTTCTCTTGAGACCCATTCGGCGTGTCTTCTCGAAAGAGGCCGCAGCATTGTGGATAGTGCTTCTCCATGCCTCCCGATGTGAGGCCAGGGTGGACCATTGTTGGTGATCAATCTGGCCAAGCCTGAGATGTTGTTTCAGGGAGTCCTTATATCTCTTTTGGGGGCGCCTCTCTTGCGCTGACCCGTGGTGAGTTCACCGTAGAGTAGTATCTTTGGGAGGCGGTGGTCCTCCATCCTAGAGACGTGTCCTGCCCAGCGCAGCTGTGTTCTCAATAGCATGGCCTCAATGCTGGTGATCCCTGCTTGCTCAAGGACAGCAACATTCGTCACATAGTCGGTCCAGTGTATATTTAGGATTGTGCGAAGACAGCTGATGAAAGCGCTCGAGGAGTCGTAGGTGTTGGCGATAGGTGACCCATGTTTCAGACCCATAGAGGAGAATGGACAGTATGATAGCTCTGTACACACTGATTTTGGTGCTTTGTCTCAGGTGCTTGTTGCTCCAGACTCTTTTGTGAAGCCTTCCGAATGCACTATATGCCTTTGATAATCTGTGATCTATCTCTTTGTCAATCTTGGCGTCTGAAGAGATGATGCTTCCCAGGTAGGTGAACTGCTGAACGGACTTAAGCACAGATGTGCCTATGCTGACGTGAGGATGGTGGTGTTCTTCCTGTGGTGCGGGCTGGTAGAGGACTTCTGTTTTCTTCAGGCTGACTTCCAGCCCAAACAGCTCTGCAGCTGTTGCAAAGCAGGATGTGAGGCGCTGCAGGGCTGCTTCTGAACAATATTAGTATTATATATTACTATACTAGCTGAGGACCCGGCGGTGCCCGGGTTATTTGAGGAAGGCATTGTGTGCCAAGGTTGGTTCCTATTAGATGTTTATGTGGCTTGCAGTGGTCTCAGGAACTTAGTGAAGGCACTGCAAGTCCCATTGGCCGTGGTCCACCCCCCTCCAAACAGCACCAGGATGTAGAGTGGGTCATGGGGGCTGTGTGTGTCACATTTGGTCTTGATCATTCTTTGGATGAGGGTTGCAGCGGTCTCGGAAGGTGAGTGAAGGTATTTTAAGTTGCATCATCTGTGGTCCGTCCTCCTTGAAGCAGCACCAGGGTGTAGAGTGGGTCATGGGGACTCTGTATTGTAATTCGTAATTGTGGCATTGGGTGGGTCACGTTGTGAAGTGGGCCATTGGGCCCCTGTTTGCCAAGTTTTGTCCTGATCCGTCACTGCTGTGGGCCGCAGGGTCTGACTGCCTGAGGCATTTCCTTTTTCCTCTGAGTCACCTTCGAATGTTGGAATGTGGATGGCCAATCGGAGTCCTTTATGCAAATACCATTTCAGCGGCAACCAATCCCCTCTGTATGGGGCTGTTTGGGCCTGGTCTGTGATTTATAGGGGCTACAGTGTTGTTTGGGAAGTGAATGAGGTGAAGGTACTGCAAATCCCATCATTCGTGGCCCATCCTGCCCTAAACCACACCAGGTTGTGAAGTAGGACATTGGGCCCCTGTTTGCCAAGTTTGGTTGTGATCCGTCATTGCTGTGGGCCGCAGTGGCTGACTGCCTGAGGCCTTTCCATTTCCCTCTGAGTCACCTTAGAATGTTGGAATGTGGTTGGCCAATCGGAGTCCTTTATGCAAATACCATTTCAGTGGCAACCAATCCCCTCTGTCTGGGGCCGTAGAATGTTGGAGTTCTGAGGCTGGCCAATCAGAGCCCGTTATGCAAATAATCCCACAGTGATAGCCAATCGAAATGCTGGCACATACACCACCGCCCGCAAACACTGACTTTTATTACATAGATAGATAGATAGATAGTACTATACCATTATACTATAATACCACTACTGACTGAAAGGTCATGAGTTCAAAGCCAGCCCGGGTTGGAGTAAGCTTCTGACCATTTGTCTAGCTTACTGTCGACCTTTGCAGCCTGAAAGACAGTTGTATTTGTCAAGTAGGAAATTTAGGTACCGCTTATGTGGGGAGGCTAAGCTAACTAATTTGCGACGCCATAAAACTCTCCAGCAATGTGCAAAAAGAATGAGGAAGTATGCCATTGGTATCACAAGTGGACGGTGAAGCAACCGCTCCTCCGGTGGCCGGAATTCAAAGCATACTCTCATATATTGTGTGTCTATGGCATTGAGTGTTTGCCATATAAATGTGCATTGCGATCCGCCCTGAGTCCCCTGTGGCGTGAGAAGGGCAGAATATAAATACTGTAATCAAATAAATAAATAAATAAATAAAATGAAATGTATAATTATAATATTGTATTATTATTAGTATTAGTATTATATTGTATTACATTATAATATCAATATTATATATATTACATGTAATATAAAATATATAATTATAATATCGTATTATTATTACTATTATATTGTGTTACATTATAATATTATCAAATGGCATGAGAAATGAGTAGGCTGGTGTGCGTGAGGACGAATGGCCTTGCCTTGTTTCACACATCACTTGTTTCCCTGTTTCCTGCCTCTGTGTGCATTTGGTGATGGCAAAGTGTGAGCGGGCTTGTGCACGCAATAATCTGACAACTGTATCGCTCCAGCACTTCCTTCTTTAGATGCGGGTTGCCTCTTGAGGCTGTAACGAATGGGTGATTAACCAGGCTCTCATTAGCTAAAGAAAACAAGACTGCAGAAGACGTTCTCCATGATGTCGCTTATTGCTGAGTGATATCAGGCTGAGCTTTCCTTCTCCCTCGAGGGATTCCCTAACTAACCCATGTTCCTGCTGTCTTCCTAGGGACCTTGCTGCCCGGAATTGCCTCGTTGGGGAGAACCATCTGGTGAAGGTGGCCGATTTTGGCCTGAGTCGGCTGATGACGGGCGATACCTACACGGCGCATGCCGGCGCCAAGTTCCCTATCAAGTGGACCGCACCAGAAAGCCTCGCTTACAACAAGTTCTCCATTAAGTCGGATGTCTGGGGTAAGAGCCTCATATCGCCTTAAAGCAGTTGGGTTGAGGGCTAAACTCTCTGGCCCAAAGCAAGCAACATAGAATCATAGAGTTGGAAGGGATCCTCAGGGGCCACCCAGTCCAACCCCCTTCTGCCATAAAGGAAAAGCATAATCCCTCCCGACAGATGGCCATCCAGCCTCATAGACATTATCAGGTTCACTGAGGTCAGGCTATAGAATCAAAGACAGATGGCCAGTCCAACCCCTTCTGCCTCATAATCCCTCCCGACAGATGGCCATCCAGCCTCATAGACATTATCAGGTTCACTGAGGTCAGGCTATAGAATCAAAGACTCCTAGAGTTAGAAGAGACCCTCAGGGGCCACCCAGTCCAACCCCCTTCTGCCATAAAGGAAAAGCATAATTGAAGCCTTCCCAATAGATGGCCATCCAGCCTCATAGACATTAGCAGGTTGATGGAGAAATAGTGTTATAGAATCAACGATTCCTGGAGTTATTTATGTTATTTACTTTATTTATATTCCTCTCTTCTCACCCCGAAGGGGACTCAGAGCGGATTACAGGTACACATACTTAGCAGACAATCCCTGCCGTTTCCACATACACACATATAGACGAACAGAAGCAAACTCTGGCCACCAGGGGAAGCTGATGCACTCCTCATCTCTCAGTGTTTCCAGCGTCCCTTGTTGTTCCTTCCGCATTCCTCAGCGTTCCTGAATTTCTTTAATGGCCTCATAATTCAGTCAAAATTTGCCTCCCCACTTAATGTGGTACCTTTATCACCTACTTGACAGATGCAACTATCTTTTGGGCCGCAAAGGTCGACAGCAGGCTACACTTAAAGGTCGAGCACCTACCTCGACCTGGGCAGGCCTCGAGCTCATGACCTACTGGTCAGAGAGATCTTATGCAGCTGACACTTAGCCAGCTGCGCCACATTTGAAGTGACCTCCAAAGATCTTCTGCAACAAAGGAAAAACAGGTGGCCACCCAGCCTCGCTTTCAAATCCTCCCAAGAGGGAGCTTCCACCGGACCCTGAGGCAGTGAGTTCCACTGCTGAACAGTTCTTCTTATGTTCAGGAAGCTTTTCCTCATGCTCAGGTATAAACTCCTTT
Organism: Anolis apletophallus; assembly: GCA_030556195.1. Lineage (NCBI taxonomy): Eukaryota > Metazoa > Chordata > Lepidosauria > Squamata > Anolidae > Anolis > Anolis apletophallus. The sequence continues at coordinate 11,208,545 of JARBWK010000018.1, forward strand.
CTTGTCATGTGAACCCATGGCTTCAGTGAATCCTAGCCTGAAGGGCAACGGAAAACAAGACCGGTTCCCTCTCATTACATCCTTTCAAACATGGCTGTCGTGTCGTTTCAAAGCAAGAAACATAAAGATGGTGGGCCGGAATAGGTCCCATTTTTCTATTCCAGGAGGCACCTTGGCTTATTTGGCAGAGCAGATGCCTTTGTGCAGAAAGTCTCAGGTTCAGTGGCTGCCATTTGCACATGGAGAGAACACTTGGGGCGGGGGGATTGACCCAAAGGAGGGTAAGTGACCCATTGGGGAGAGTTCCATGGGCCTGGTTCCCCCTCAGTACGCAGCCAGTGGCCCTTCGCCTCCCCTTCTGCCTGCTCCATTTAGCCGCAGATGCCGGAGATGGAGCCTTGGGTTTTCTGTATGCGAGGCAGGTGCTCCGCTACTGAACTGTGGCCATCTGTATTGTGAACATATGCGCCTGTTATGCAAATGGCCATAGATTTGGGCCCCCCTTCCTCCCTCTGCCCAGAATCTGGGTTTGCTAATCATTCTGAAGCAACACATTTCTCGCTCTTTACGTCCTCTATTTATCACTTTCTCGTTGGTTCACCCGAATTGTAACTGGCCTTTCGATGTGGCGGTCCCAATCCCGGCATCACGGGGCTTTTGTGGGGGGCTGAATTCCATCAAAACAGTATGGAAGCAGGCACTTCCCAGGCAGAGGGGTCTTGTTGCGACATAGCACTGAGTTCCCTTTTCTCCTCTTCTTTTTTGAAGGGCAGCCTTGCTTCTCCACTTGCTTGGGGACAAAGGTTGAACAAAGGGACCCGAAATGGCTCGTAGTTATGTCTCGCGTAATACGAGGTGATGTTTACCTCTTCTGCGAGTCGGCACCGGCCTTCTCTTCACATTGAGAGAGAAGGCAAAGGGTGACGGAAGTAATTATGAACAGGCTGCTGAGCCGATGGTAAACAGGTAGCCTTTGTACCAGGCAAATGCATATTAATCTAGTGTTTTTATAGCTGCGTTTCAAGAACTCCTGTATCATTATAAATTCTGGATTGGTTGCCACATCTTCTAGGTTGGTGGTGGGTTAGTTTCTCTCTCTCTCTAAACTAAAATGTCATTTTCCGGTCTGTTTGAGAGATTGGAAGTCTGGACATGATTTTTAATAGATTGTAATAGAAAATACTCTACTTAAAAATTAGGAAGACATTATTGGCTGTCAAAGCTGTTGGAGGGTCGGTCCTTCTTTGGAGGGTTTTTAACACAGTCTGGATGGCCATCTGTCAGGAGGGCGTGGATAAATGTCTTGGACTAGACGAAAATAATAATAGCTTATTATTATTATCAACAATACATTATTTATATTTTACCTGCCCAAGCAGAGACAGATAATACATAAATTATTTATTAAGATTAGTATTTATTTATTTACGACATTTATATGCCGCCCTTCTCACCTCGAAGGGGACTCAAAGCGGCTTACAAGTCATAGGAACACACAGCATACTACATTACTAGCACAGTACTAATACATCATTCATAATATTAGTAGGTATGTTTTGTATTCACAGTGGTATTTACTGTATGTATGTGTATGTGCTGTATGATTTAATATGGTCAAAATTGACTAATCAATAAAGATATATATATATATATATAAGTATTATGTAATATTATATTGTTGCTGGGGTTTTCCCAATAAAGGTTTTCTCCTGCCATTAGGTCAAGTCGTGTCCAACTCTTGGGGGGGGGGGGTGTGTGCTCATCTCCATTTCTAAGCCGAAGAGCCGGCATTATCCATAGACACCTCCAAGGTCATGTGGCCGGCATGACTGCATGGAACGCCATTACTCACATTTGCATGTTTTCGAACTGCTAGGTTTCTGAAGCTGTGGCTAACAGCGGGAGCTCACACTGCTCCTTGGATTGAAACCACCAACCTTTTATTTATTTATTTACTTTATTTATATTCCGCTCTTCTCACCCCGAAGGGGACTCAGAGCGGATTACAGTACACATACTTGCAGACAATCCCTGCAGTTCCACATATGACATATAAACATGTGACATTTATCACAGTACAGTACAGTACATACATTTTTTACATATTACACATATAGATGAACAGAGGCAAACTTTCTGGCCACCAGAGGGAGTTAACGCACTCCTCATCTCTCAGCGTTTTTTCCAACGTCCTTGTTGTTCTTTCCGCATTCCTCAGCGATTCCTGGGTTCTTTTTTTAATGGCCTCATAAATCAGTTAAAATTTGCCTCCCCACTTTAATGTGGTACCTTTATCTCCTACTTGACAAATGTAACTGTCTTTCAGGCTACATTTAAGGTTGAGAACCCACCTCGACCTGGGCAGGCCTCAAACTCATGACCTACTGGTCAGAGAGATCTTATGCAGCTGTCACTTAGCCAGCTGCGCCACATTCCCGGTGCTTTTGGTCAGCAAGTCCAGCAGCTCAGCAGTTTAAACCGCTGCACCACCGGGAGATCCCTTTTTTTTACAATAATGCAAATTATTATTACTGTTGTTCTAATTGGAAGTCGAAAACCTTTCTCTCCCTCCCATTTTCCCACAATCCGAAATCTTTTTTTTTCATATTTTTTTCTTCTCCATCCTATTACTCCCTGTCTTTTCCCCTCTTTACCTTTATCCCCTCTTTCCTATTTTAAGATATGGTAAATAAGTAACTTTACTTAATACAAATTATTTTGAAAATAATAATAATAATGAATTGCCTGCCTCTTTCCAACAGTGTCGAAACAGAAAGATAAAACCAAACACTATTAAAATAGTCATAAAAAATACACCCAGGTGAAATGTATATATTAACGTTCACTGATAAAATGCAGGAAAGTGAGAGGGCAAATACGAGCAAAGGTTGTTGTGTCCAAGTGTGTGTATTTTTCACTTATCTGATTTGCAGCGGCCGAGGTTTCCATTAATCTGCTTTGACGTCTCTTAATTGTGCCTTTAACGGGACTTGAAGGGACTCGAGGCGCTCAGGTTGGAGACAAACGAGTCATCTGAAAATTAGGCTAATTCCAACCTGTCATGTCTTGGAAGGAAGCTGGCCTGGATTGACGGAGGGCCCTGTTCCCCTCCTTTAACACTTCCGCAGCCTCGAAACACCTCAAAGCCTAATTGTTTATCTTTTTGCAGCCTTTGGCGTCCTGCTTTGGGAGATCGCCACCTACGGCATGTCCCCTTACCCTGGGATCGACCTCTCGCAGGTCTATGAGCTCCTGGAGAAAGACTACCGCATGGAACGCCCCGAAGGCTGCCCAGAGAAGGTCTACCAGCTGATGAGAGCATGTAAGGAGGGTCCTTTGGAGGCCAGGAGCTCCCTCTCCCTGTAGGACTTCCTGGGAAGGTGGGCAGGGACTGAAGTCGCGCTCCAGCCCCCTTCAGTTGCTAACACATCCCTGTTTTTCCAGGCTGGCAGTGGAGCCCATCGGACAGGCCTTCGTTTGCTGAAATCCACCAAGCTTTTGAAACTATGTTCCAAGAATCCAGCATCTCTGAAGGTACGTGTTCTTGCCGCCCGTAATTCTCGCTCTGTGGGAAGCGAGATAAGTGCTTTGTTTTCTGCATGGTTGCTCCAATCTGCATAACCCCCACGCACCGTTCTCTTTCCCCTTACCAAGGAAAGCTTATCTTATCTTTTTTCTTCTTCTTGGGTAAGTCAAGGCAGGGGTTGAGAACTCCAGATCAGTGAGCATCCGTCTCTAATAAGTGGAGAGAGAAAAGGAAACTGAGCTCTTCTTAAGAGCTTAAAAGGCTGGGAAAATCCTGAAGATCCTTGAATTCATAGAATCACAGAGTTGGATGAGACCACACGGGTCATCTAGTCCAGTGTTTTTCAACCTTTCTTGAGCCGCGGCACGTTTTTTACATTTACAAAATCCTGGGGCACACCACCAACCAAAATGACACAAAATGACACTCTAACACAGTAATACATATAGTTAATATGTTTTTTAATGTATTTATACACTCAGTGTGAAACCTGGGCCTGTTTCGATGAACACAACATAGATATCCTGGCAGGAATGGTAGAAAGACACAAACTTCCCACACAGAACTCCCATAACCAAGAGAAAATACTATAAGAGTTTGGAGGGCATTGAACTTGGGTTTTGGAGTTGTAGTTCACTTATATCCAGAGAGCACTGTGGACTGAAACAATGTTGGATCAGGACCAAACTTGGCATGAATACTCAATAGGCCCAAATGTGAACACAGATTGAGTTTGGGGAAAATAAACCTTGACATTTGGGAGTTACAGTTTCTGGGATTTATAGTTAACACACAAACAAAGAGCATTCTGAACTTTTGCAACAATGGAATTGAACCAAACTTGGCATATTGAACTCTCATTACCAACAGAAAGTACTGAAAGGGTTTGCTTGGGAATTGACCTTGAGTTTGGAAATTGTAGTTCACCTACACCCAGAGAGCACTGTGGACTCAAACAATGTTATGTTATGTTGTGTGTTTTCTATCCAGAATCACAATGTTGGAAGGAGGCCCACCACTTTAAGGTCCCTAAAACAGGCATGGGAAAACTTCGGCCCTCTGGGTGCTTTGGACTTCAACTCCCACCATTCCTAACGGCTTGAGGCCCTTTCCTGCTTAAGTGGCTGAGGGGGGAAAAGGAAAAGAGCCTGAGGCTGCTAGGAATGGTGGGAGTTGGAGTCTAAAACACCTGGAAGGTCCAAGTTTGCCCATGCCAGCTTTCGACAGAGACTTCTTCCTCCCCCTTCCCCTTTGTGCCCTTTCTTCCCCCTCCTGCCGAACACTTACTTTTTCTTCTCCACTCGGGCTCCCTTCCTCTGCTGCCATTTTGATCCAAGGGGGCAGCATAAGCGTGTTCAGGGGGGGGGAGGGTTGAAGGAGGAAGACATGACCCGTGCGGGCGCTACTGCGCAGACTCGCCCCAGAGCAAAGCAGGCAAAACGAGCAGAGCAAGGCTGGGAAGAAGGGAGCCCGAGTGGAGAAGAAAAAGTGTTCGGCAGGAGGGGGAAGAAAGGGTATTGGAGGTTCCCATTTCCCACTTCCCACGGCACACCTGATGATCGCTCACGGCACACTAGTGTGCCACGGCACACTGGTTGGGAAACACTGATCTAGTCCAACTCCCTGCCATGCAGGAAACGGACCATCAAAGCATCCCCAAAATATGGGTGTCCAGCCTCTATTTAAAAGCTTCCAAGGAAGGAGCTTCCACCATACTCCAAGGCAGAGAGTTCCATTGATGAACAGCTCTCACATTCAGAAAGCTCTTCCGAATGTTCCTGAAGAATTGCTGGGCTACATGGACAACAACAACAAATATACTACTAATAATAATAAACTTTATTAATACCCCTCCACCATCTCCCCAAAGGGACTCGGGGCGGCTAACATGAGGCCAAGCCCAAGGATTACAATACAGCAAAGTAAAATACAACATCCAATTATAGCAACAAAGTAAATTGCAAACAATAGCAAACACACAATAAATGAACGCAAAATAAAATAGTGTATTTCGAGGGTTATCCAGAAAAAACTGGTGAGACATAACTGTTTGTTTCCAAAGAGTTTGAGCAATCCAAAGCATCTTCCCCTTGTGCTTCAAGTGCATTAGGCTCAGGGCAGCGTGCTTACTCCATCAATGTTTAACATGTATGCAAATCATCAGCCATTGTCAGAAGGGACAGAGTTTCATCTATGCTGACAATCGTGTCATCACTGCCCAAGCAGGGAGATTTGAAATGAACTGAAGCTCTCTGAAGCTTTACGTGCTCTACTCCACGTGGTCATGCTGGCCACATGATCTAGTAGGTGTCTACAGACAATTCCAGCTCTTCGGCTTAGAAATGGAGATGAGCACCAACCTCCAGAGTCAGACACGACTGGACCTAATGCCTAGAGGAAACCTTTACCTTTCCTTTAGAGCAGTGTTTCCCAACCTTTTTTGAACCACGGCACACTTTAAACATTAAAAAAATCCGGGGGCACACCAACAACCAAAATGACACTAACACAGTAAAGAACGGCTGGGGGATGGTGGCCTGCTGGGAGCAGCTGCTGGGAGTGCCGAAGCTGGGGAGGGGGCGGGGATAGGCTGCGCCATGCCCGCCCCATCCCCCAGCTTCAGCTCTCCCACAGTTTCTCCAGCCTTGAGGGGGCAATGCCAAGCCAGCGGTGGCAGAGCCAGTCATGACGGAGAGCAGCACCGGGTAGGGGGGCCATGACCCCCTGCCCCTCGCTCGCACTGTCCCCTCAAGGCTGGAGAAGCTGTGGGAGTGCCAAAGCCGGGGAGGGGGCAGAGCCAGGCCGTGCCATGCCCCGCCCTTTCCCCCATCTTCAGCTCTCCTACAGCTTCTCCAGCCTTGAGGGGACAGTGCGAGCGAGGGGCAGGGGGTCATGGCCCCCCTACCCGGTGTTGCTCTCCGCCATGACTCCCGCCCCTTGCTCGTTTAAGCCGCGCAAAGGAGGAGGAGCATGAGCAGTGGGCGGGCTTCAGTGGGCGGGGCTCCTCCGTGCAGCTTCAGCAAACAAGGGGCAAGAGTCATGGTGAGAGTCATGGCGGATTGGAGGCTGGCTGGGGAAACGGCCAAAGGAGGTGGCGCTTCGGCCCCTTCTTCCTTTTCTTCGCCGCCCCCCGGCCCTTCCTCCCCCAAGCAGCAGGAGTTCGGCAGGAGGAGGGGGGAAGGAAGGGGGGCAGAGAGCTTTTCTCGCGGCACAGCAGGAGGTCCGTCATGGCACACTACTGTGCCGTGTCACAGCGGTTGGGAAACACTGCTTTAGAGAATAGAGAACATTCCATCATGTGTGGAGGTGTCCTGCGACTCACAAATGTCCTGGAAATGTTTTCCCAAAACATTTTCACCCCCAATGTCTTCTGAGTTGTATATATTGAGTCTGTTGCTGGAAAGGAAAGTGAGACAGAAAAGTGTTTGGTTCCGTCTCTTCCTTCCATTGAGATTAGTACCATCCCAACAGGATGGCTGTTCCTTGCCTTGGCTTTAGACCTGGCTGAATGTTTCTTTTCATCCTCTCCTTCCCAGAGGTGGAGAAAGAGCTGGGCAAGAAAGGGATGAGGAGCGTGGTGAACACCTTCCTGCAGGCACCAGAACTGCCGACCAAGACGCGGACGTCCAGGAGAGCGGCGGAGTCCAAAGAGGCCAACGAGGGCTTGGAGGCAGTGGCCACAAAAGGTCTCGGGGAGTGCGGTACGTTTCCGGTCTGGTTCCAGAACAGAGAATGATCCGAAAAGGGACTCCCCTTCTCCTCCCTCTTTCCTCTTCCTCCTCTTCCTCCTGCATGGAATTGCCCAGTCCCCCTTTAAAGCCTCAACACAGTGAAGAGAAGGAGCTCTAGGACCCCCTTGTGTGCCTGCCCTTAGGGGAGCTTTCCTTCCTGCAACACAGGGGATCCTCAAACCCATGTACCGTAAAAAGGGTTATTGACATAATGTATGTGAAGCACTCTGAACACTTTAGAAAAGGAGAAGGAGAAATGGGTGAATAAATACCAAATCTTGTTATTACAGCAAGCGTGAACAGAGAGAGAGCGCCGTGAGCTGCATTGCAAATTAGAGACTGGTGGGGTGATGGGGGTGAAATTGAGCCAAGCAAAGGGATGATGTTCTCTCTGTGTGGTTGAAAGCGTTCCTGGCCAGAATCACTGGCTTGCTGTGAGTTTTCCGGGCTGCCTGGCCATGTTCCGGAAGCATTCTCTCCTGACATTTTCCCCACATCTATGGCAGGCCTCCTCAGAGGTTGTGAGAACTAGGAAAATGGGGTTTCTGAATCTGTGGAATGATGTCCAGGGTGGGAGAAAGAAAGTGTGAATTCTGCAATTGGCCATCTTGATTAACATTGAATGGCCTTGCAGCTTCAAAGCCTGGCTGGTTTCTGCCTGGGGGAATCCTTTGTTGGGAAGTGTTAGCTGGCTCTCATTGATTCTTGTCTGGAATTCCCCTGCTCTTTGGGTGTTGCTCTTTATTTACTGTCCTGATTTTAGAGATTTTTTAAATAATGGGAGCCAGATTTTGTTCGTTTTGTCCAGGAAGCAGCCAGGCTTTGCAGCTGCAAGTCTATTTAATGCCAGTCAAGCTGGCCAATGGCAACATTCACACTTGCCTCCAACAGACAAACGTTCTTTCTTCCACCCTGGACAGATACACACACACACACCTCAGTTGCCTAGTTTCCAATAAATCCCTCAACCTCTGAGGTTGCCTGCCATAGATATAGGTGAAACGTCAGGAGAGAATGCTTCTGGAACATGGCCAGGCAGCCCAGAAAACTCACAGCAATCTGATCTTCTCTCTATCTTTTCCAACAGAGCCCGTGGAGCACGATCCGGCCATTTCCCCCTTGCTGCCCCGGAAGGAGCGTGTCGCTGCGGACGGTGGTGTGAACGAAGAAGACCGCTTGCTCCCCAAAGACAAGAAGACCAACCTTTTCAGTGCCCTGATCAAGAAGAAGAAGAAGATGGCCCCAACGCCACCCAAGCGCAGCAGCTCCTTCCGAGAAGTGGACAGCCATCTGGACAGGAAGGGAAGGGCCGAGGACGACTGCAAGGAGGGCAGCAACGGGGCTTTGATGGCGCACCCTGCGGAGGCCGAGGACCGATCCCGGTTCCAGAGCAACGACACTGGAGTGGCCAATGGGACAGTGGCGGGGAACTCGGGATTGCTCTCGCCTCACCTCTGGAAGAAATCTGTTCCCGTGCCCGGCAGTCGACTGGCGGCTGGGGAAGAAGAGTGCAGTCTGAACTCTTCCTCCAGTAAGCGCTTCCTGCGCTCGTGTTCAGCTTCCTGCGTCCCCCACGGAGCCAAGGACACCGAGTGGAAGTCAGTGACGCTTCCCCGGAACCTGCAGTCTGTGGGCCGTCAGTTCGATTCCTCCACCTTTGGCGGCCACAAAAGCGAGAAGCCTGCCCTGCCCCGGAAGCGGGCCAACGAAGCAAAGCCTGACCCAGTGGTTACCGCCAGAGGTACCGTCACCCCTCCTCCCCGACTGCTCAAGAAAAACGATGAGGCGCCACCCGAGGATGCCTCGAAGGATGCCGAGTCCAGCCCCGGCTCCAGCCCTCCCACCTTGACTCCCAAACTCGGCCGGAGGCAGCCGCTCGTCCCTCCCATGGCCCCTCTGTCCCAGAAGGACGAATCGGTGAAGCCTGGTGCGGCATCAGAGCAGGCTCCAGCCACCAAAGCTGGGATATTCTTGGGGATTGGCAAGGCCGAAGAGCCGCGGTTGAGGAAGATGAAGCAGCTGTCTGAGAAGGAAAAGGGGAAACTGTCCAAATCGAAGCCGGCGCCTCCCCCTCCACTATCCTCAGCCGTTTCTTCCGTTGCCAAAACGAGCAAAGTGGGGCTTGGCTCTGACGTGCCCGAGGGGTCCTTGGCCAAAGCTAAGCCGTCCTTCCAATCTGCAGACTCGGCCAACATGGCAGAAGGGATGAAAAAGCCCGTCCCAAAGCTCTCGCCTTCCGCCAAGCCCCTCCTGATGACCACTGCCCCTTCTTCCTCCTCCTCTCCCTTTTCCACCCCGTCTCTCTCCACCACGGTTGCCCCAAGCTCGGAATTGGCAGCCTCCACGGCCTTTATCCCCCTCATTTCCACCCGGGTTTCCCTGCGGAAAACCCGCCAGCCTCCGGAGAAGATTGCCAGCGGTGCAGTCACCAAGGACACCGTCCTGGAGAGCGCGGAGGCCCTGCGGACGGCCATTAGCAGGAACTCTGAGCAGATGGCCAGCCACAGCGCGGTGCTGGAGGCCGGCAAGAACCTCTACACCTTCTGCGCCAGCTTTGTGGACTGCATCCAGCAGATGCGCAACAAGTTTGCCTTCCGAGAGGCCATCAACAAGCTGGAGAACAACCTCCGGGAGCTGCAGATCTGCCCCGCCACGGTCGGAGGGGGCGGCCCCGCGGCCACGCCGGACTTCAGCAAGCTGCTCGGTTCTGTGAAGGAAATCAGTGACATTGTCCAGAGGTAGCAGAAGCCACCGGAGGCCTGGACACAGGCAGGAGTGGCCGCCTTAAGCGCAAGCAAACATTTTTGGTGCCTGAGACTCAAAAAAGGAAATTGCACACAAGTGCAGCTTCAAGGAAGGACATTTTGGGGTGTTCTCCCGTGGATTTTCTTGCGGAAGTGAGCAGGAACTGTGCCTGAGAAGCCCCTGTCCTTTCCTTCCGCCTTGTATGCCCAAGATGGCTGCCTTTCCTTGGCGTGGATGTGGCCAGAGACTCCTTGAGGGAGGATGTTTCCCCCTCTCCTTCCTTCCTTCCTTCCTTTTTCCTCAATCCCTCTTCTCTCCTCAAAAGCCTCTTTCTTATCTTTGGAGAGTCTTTGCCTCTGAGGGACTTTGCAAGCCTTCCAATGTCTTACTGGCTATCTTCTGAATATTCAGTTCCTTTTGGAGCATGCTTTACGCCGGACGCTGCCTCCGCCTGGTCAGCTTCCTTTAAGATTCCTCTTGTTCCTCTCCCCTAACCCTCAATTATGTATTCTTATGGCAATAGCCCTACCACATTTTGTCCATCACTATTCTCTCTGCTGTCAACAAACACACTGGCCTAGGAATCGTGGTGGTGGGCGGGCATTTTGACAACACAAAGCAGGAACTATAAGAGGACCTGGACCATTCTCTGACCTGTCCCAGAGTTGAAACATTCCTGTTCTCCCTAAATTATTTTAGCGATTGGATAGGCAACCAGACCATTGCTCAAAGCAGAAATTACCAAAGGGTGTCCTATACAGAGATTGTGAAAAGGGGCTAGGAAGCTCCTGTGAGCCCAAAGTAGGAGAACTTGCCTACCGCCTCTCTGTGTGAGTTCTCTTCCTCCTCCCCCAAGACCCTTCTTCCTCCTCCTCCTGCTCTGCAAATGGATTCACTTCCATTCCCTTTGCATGGCCCTCGTGCCTTGTCTCCATTTTGAAACTATTTAGGAGCCTTGTCTCCATTTCTGGCCATTGAGGGAATGAATCCATTTGGGATCTGATCCCCAGCAGCTAAATGCCTCGCACCCATTGCCTTTCTTTACTAGCACTGGGCCTTGAATGATGTTTGAAGGATGTGGCCTTTCTTCATGGAGTCTGTGAAATCATGCATATGGCAGGCCTGGATTACCCATAAAGCCACCCTAAGCCATGGCCTAGGGGCGTAAGCCCAGGGGGGCGCAATTCACGGACCAAAAAAAATGTTCAAACAAAACCGCAACATGTGGCATGATGACTCTCTCTCTCTCGGGGGAGGGCGGGGGGAGAGCGCTGCGAGGGGGCAGGAGAGGAAGGAATGGCGCCCCCCCCTCGCCATCGCCCCCGCCCCCTTGTGAAGGAAGGAGGGCGTGAGGAGGATGAGGCAGACAGAAGCCCCAACCCTGGGGCCGCTGGCGGGCATGCGCACACAGCAGGAGCGCACCTCTGCCTCCTCCGCCATGTTCCTGGGTGCCGCGCACGGCCGGCAGCGCGACCCCGGGGGCTTCCCTTCTTTCCCCCTCCTCCTCGGGAGGAGGAAGGAAGGGAAGCCCCCGGGGCCATTGCCGGCCATGCGCGGCAACCAGGAACATTGGGAAGGAGACAGAGGCGCTCGCGCCCTCCTGCCAAGCGCGCATGCTCACCAGCGGCCCCGGGGGCAGGGCATCCCTCCGGCTCATCCTCCTCATGCCCAAGGAAGGAGGGTGGGGCGAGGAAGAGGAGGCGGAGGGAAGCCCCATCCCCGGGGCTGCTGGCGGGCATGCGCGTGGTGGGAGGGCGCGAGCACCTCTGCCTCCTTCCCCAATGTTCCTGGGTTCCGGTTCCAGAAGGCCCTGGGGCCGTGAAGGGGCCTGGGAGCGGCTCCCTGGGCTCCTGCCTGGTCCAGCTGCACAAGGGTGCCGAGCTGGGCCTGGGCGACGCCTTGGTGGCTCTCCCCATGCAGCACATTGGTGAGAGAGGAGAGGCAGGCAGAAAGAAGGAATGTGGGGGGGGGGGTGCGGTAGAGATTGGTTTGGGGGCATAATTCCAAAATGTGGCCTAGGGCGCCAAAAGGGGTTAATCCAGGCCTGGCACATGGGCTGTCTTTTGCGCATGCGCAGCCGTTTGTGCACATGCACAGAAGATAACCTATATGTGCAAATTTCACAGACAGCACTCTAAGAACCCAGTTACAGGTAAGCAACTCGTTCTTCTTCATGGAGTCTGTGAAATCACACATCTGGGCTGTCTTCTGCACATGCACAGTAATTTGTCCGCATGCGCAGAAGATAATCCATATGTGCAAATTTCACAGACTAGCACTCGAAGAACACAGTTACAGGTAAGCAACTTGTTCCTTGTGGAGTCTGTAGAATCGCACATCTGGGCTGTCTTCTGTGCATGCGCAGTCGTTCGTGCGCATGTGCAGAAGATAACCCATGTGTGTGGATTTCACAGACTAGCATTCAAAAGAACACAGTTACAGGTAAGCAACTTGTTATTATTCTAAGTCATATGTACGTCTCCTTCTATGAACTTCACCTGGAAAAATTACTCATGGGAGACTCTCTCGCACCTTTTGACAGCCCCAAAATACGTAAAAACACGACCAAAGGTTGCCTTTGAAAACACACACGTTTATCAGAAACCACCCCAAAACACAGCTCACAAAGCCCCTTTCCTCTTGGACCTCTCCGTTTTCTGAGGGTACTGACATTTTGCGGACCATCTTTGTTGTTGCCACTATTGTATACATTTATATCTCCATGTTACACACTGCTTTTTGTAGAATTATCCTCCCCCCCTTTTCCGTTGTGTAGATAGATAGCTCTGCCTCTCCTTTCCCTCCTGTAATCTCTGCCGGGCTTGGCCTTTATCCCCCTCCCGAATATATGACTCTCCAGACCCCTCCTTTCTCTGTCTTTTGTCTTTCTGTTTTTTAAAGTGAAATATTTCCAGATTTTTCTTCCTTAGTGTTTTTTTTAAATAAATGAATGCCCAAGAACAGTTTGTCTAACAGCCTCTCTCTCTCTCTCTTTTTCAATTTAGATAGGTAAACACACGCTCTCCGCTCTCTATATGCACACACGACGATAATACAATTGGCCCTCCATATTCACGGATTCCACCCTCCACAGCTTGAAAATATTTTGAAATAATCCCAAAAGCAGGGCCTGATTTTGTTGTTTGACTATGCTATTGTGTATAAGGCAGCCTTTCTCACCCGGGGGGGTCACAAGGGGGGTGTCAGAGGGGTTGCCAAAGACCATCAGAAAACGCAGTATTCTTTGTTGGTCATGGGGGTCCTGTGTGCCAAGTTTTGTCCAGTTCTATCATTGGTGGGGTTCAGAATGCTCTTTGATGGTAGGTGAACTATAAATCCCAGCAACTACAACTCCCAAAGGCCAAGGTCTATTTTCCCCATACTGCTTGGGCATATTGAGTATCTGTGCCAAGTTTGGTCCAGATCATTGTTTGAGTCCACAGTGCTATCTGCATATAGGTGAACTACAACTCCAAAACTCAAGGTCAGTGCCCACTAAACTCTTCCAGTATTGGCCATGGGCATTCTGTGAGCCAAGTTTGGTTCAATTCCATGGTTGGTGGAGTTCAGAATGCTCTTTGATTGTAGGTGAACTATCAATCCCAGGAACTACAACTCCCAAATGACAAAATCAACACACACCCCCAACCCCACCAGCATCCAAATTTGGGCGTATGGGGTATTTGTGCCAAATGTGGTCCAGTGAATGAAAATACATCCTCCATATCAGATATTTACATGAGGATTCAGAACAGGAGCAAAGTTAGAGTTATGAAGTAGGAACGAAAATAATGTTCTGGTTGGAGGTCTCTTCCAACTCTATGGTTCTATGAGGGCCATGGATCAAGAGATGAGGGGAAGTCCTAGATAGGAGGGAACAAGCTTGTTTTCTGGCTGCCCTGGAGACTCGGAACGCAATGGGACTATGGCTTCAAACTCTAGGAAAGGAGATTCCACCTGAACACGAGGAAGAACTTCCTCTCTGCCCCGGAGTGTGGTGGAGGCTCCTTTGGAGGCTTTGAAACACAGGCTGGATGGCCATCTGTCAGGGGTGTTTTGAAGGAGATTTTCCTGCTTTTTGGCAGAATGGAGTTGGACTGGATGGCCCACCAGGTCTCTTCCAACTCTGGGATCCTACGAAGCCTTCTAAGCCTAAAGGAAGGCAAGGGCAACCTTCTCTGGATGAGAAACCTGTGGAAGAGTGACATTTTAGGTTGGTGTCCAAGACGTAGAACATGAGAACATTACACTTTGGTTGTTTCTCCTTCTTTTCCAGATGCAGCCAGAGGCAGGAAGGGATCTCCAGATTGGAGAGAGCAAAGGAGAGATCTTTCTTAAGGGGAAGGTGGGTTTGGGGCACTAAACGCAGCCGAATACAGTGGGAGTCGGTTGAACAGACCGATGCCTTTAGGAGCGTGATCGCTCCAATTTTCAGGGTGATTGAGCCTGAATGTGCAAGTGCCTGGAGGCGTGGAAAAAGCATTTCTTTGGTGGTTGAAAATAGAGATGTTGACTGTCAAGCAGGTCTTTTAGTGCCAGCTGTGGACTCTGGCGAGAAAAATTACTTGAGCTCCTCACTGGACAACTTGTAAAAAGGGAGCAAATGGAGACGGAGAATGCTGTTGTTATTGTTTTTGTGTTGTTTTATGGACGTGAAGAACGTACACGGCGTATTATGTGATGCTTTAGCAAAGTGTCTCTGAAGCAAGAGCTTTCTTTTGTGCCTAAGGGGGTGTTTGTATATCAGGGTTGGCTGATGAACGCAGCTCCGCAAATGGACTGCCACGTTGGGTGGAATTCAAAAATAAACCCAGGCGTCCAGGCCGAAAGCCAAGACCCAGAGACCGCTCCTGTGGAGCCATTGTTGCACATGCTTGCATTGAAAGGGGCATTTCAGCAGGTTGCGCCTTGCTCCTTCTCGCATGGGAATTCCCTCTTCTGCACAACAATTTGAGGCAGTTTCACTCCTCATTCCTTCAGAGGCTTCTAAATATCATCTCTTGCTTCTCCCTTCCTGGTTTAGCCCTGGCTTTTGGGTCTTATGAGGGGCGCACATGAAAGATTTCCCCTGACCCACTTCTATTTATCCCCAGACGCCAAAACTGCACATGTGTCATGATAGAAGTCTCTACGAGATTGTTCCAGGTCTGAGATTTGTGGGGGCTACAGAGTTCCCTGTCGTGGTCATCTGTGAATACGTACTGATGGTATATTCTGCGGGGACGCAGAGCAGATCGGAACCTTCTAGAAAGATAAAATGACACATTAGGGTAACCCCACCCACTCCCCTATATAAGGCCCGTGGGAGGGGCTACCACCTCAGTTCTCTTCTTTCTGCGCGTGCCAATTTTGCTCCAGGTCTGTCGTTTTATCAGGATCACTGTTGTCTTAGGAAGTGAGCGAAGGTACTGCAAATCCCACCATCCTTAGCCCATCCTCTCCCTAACTGCACCATGATGTAAAATGGGTCATGCAGTGTCTGTGCGCCAAGTTTTGTCCGTATCCGTCATTGGTGGGGGTCGCAGTGGTCTGTGGTAGCCAAAGCGATGGATAGTACTGCAAATCCCATCATCCATGCTACATCCTCCCCCAAACTGCACCAGATCGTGAGGTGGGTCATGGGGGAGGGGTCTGTGAGCCAAGTTTGGTCCAGGTCTGTCATGCGTGGGGGTCGCAGTAACCTGTGGAAGTGGCAGCCCATCAGAAAGCAGAAGGAAACAACACCGCATACATACAAACACTGACGTTTATTATAGAGATAGATGGGGGGCTACAGTATTTGGCCCTATGTCCCCCAGTTTTCGTGCCCTGGGATTAGTAGAGTCCCTGATGGAGATGAAAATGGGCTACAGAATGTGCAATCTTGGAACATACTGTTTTCCTGAGGCCTAGAGGATATCTTTAGCCCCATGGATAGAAAGGGGTTTCCCTGCCTCCCCAGACCTCGGTCTGTCTCCCCCTCCTCCCAAACCGGAAGCTGAATCCCCCCTTCCTCCGGCTATATCCATGCAGTTCCTCGGCTAGACCCTCAAGGCCGCCGGCCCTCTTCTCCCCATCTTCTCCCGGCAAGGAATTGGCAGCTTCGTTGTCATCTGCTGTTCCTCTTCTGAACCGGATGCCGCCGTGATCCTTTCCAAATTTCTCCGTCTCTTGGGCCAAGCCTTGTTGGGGCAGTCGGTTTCCCCTTGGCAATCCCCCGAAACCAACAAGCCCTGGTTCTCCTGCAACGTGTCCCAAGTCGTGGCCATTGTCTGGAGGGAGGCAGGTCCCAATGCTGAGCAGGAGGAGGCAAGATATGGGGCAGGAGACATTCATCTGCAGGAGAAATGGACCACAGAAAGGGTGAGAGGGGCCTAGGGTGACCTCCGTCTTGCGCTGAGGGACATTCCAATGTTCTCAAGATGATCAAAGATAGGTGAATGGGGATAATGTTATCTTACCCTTCCTAGGCAAAAGCAAACTGTTGTAGCCTCTCTTCATTGATTGATTGTTTTGGGGTGTTAGTTCATAGGTAAAAGTAAAGGTTTTCCCCTGACATTAAGTCCAGTTGTGTCCGACTCTGGGCGTTGGTGCTCATCTCAAGTTGTCCATAGACACCTCCAAGGTCATGTGGCCAGCATGACTGCATGGAGCACCGTTGCCTTCCCACTGGAGCGGTACCTATTGATCTACTCACATTTGCATGTTGTCAAACTGCTAGGTTGCCAGAAGCAGGGGCTAACAGCGGGAGCTCACCCCGCTCCCTGGATTTGAACCACTGACCTTTTCGGTCAGCAAGTTCAGCAGCTCAGTGGTTTAACCCACTGCGCCACCGGGGTTCCTTATAGTTCATATCATTTAGTTAATTAGTAAACTCTATTGGTTAGGAACAAGCCAGAATGTGATTTTGTTTTTTATGAATGTTCCCATTAGAAAATACATAACGATCTGGGTGAACTACAATTCCCAGAATCGTGGGTCGGTCCTCCCCAAACCAGGCCTGTACGCACAGATGACTATGTTGGTGCTGTGTGCCATATTTGGTCCAGATCTGTCATCGGCTGGGTTCAGTGCTCTCTGGATAAGGGTGAACTACAACTCCGAAATGTCAAGGGCACTCGCCCCCAAATCCTGCCAGTATTTACAGTTGGCCTCAGTCCCCCAAACGCCTCCAATCTTTGCAGTTTCTGATCAATTCCTCTGTGTTTGCTGTGTGGCATAGAAAAGGCTAGGATAGGTTTAAGGGAGAGGCAGTGGGCGGGATCATGGAAATTCCACACCAATGGAGAGAGAAAAGAACCCTGGGATGCCTGCATGTGCTGGGGGAAACAGGTCAAATCTAGGACGAAATTCTCCCCAAATGAAAGCCTTCCTTGGGTGGTGGGCCGTAGTGTTTGGGGAGGACATGGGAAGAGGTTGGGCTATGTGTTCCTGACGCTCGCTGTAACCTGTAAAGTCAGTGGAGGGAAATCCTTTGGAGGCTTCTCCGCACTTGGAACTATAGACTGTTTGTGGAGGCTGGAAGCTATCTCTGTAAGGCGGACACCTCTGCCACATACACACACAGATATTTTTCACTTTTATTATGTGTATAGAATAGATATTTTTTTAGGAGCTGCGGTGGTGCAATGGGTTAAACCCTTGTGCCGGCTGAACTGCTGACCTGAAAGTTGGCAATTTGAATCCGCGAGACGGGGTGAGCTCCCATCTGTCAGCCCCAGCTTCCCATCGTGGGCCATCCAGTCCAACCCCATTCTGCCAAGAAGCAGGAAAATCTCTCTCAAAGCACTCCCGGCAGATGGCAGTACCGGGTCTGGTTATTCCAAAATGAGTGGGTTTTAGGTTCAAAATATATCCTTTTATGGAGGCCAACTTACTGATCTTTGTCTCTAGTTGTCACAAGGTCAGTGTCTCATTCTAGACCAGGCATGGG
This sequence comes from Anolis apletophallus, assembly GCA_030556195.1. Lineage (NCBI taxonomy): Eukaryota > Metazoa > Chordata > Lepidosauria > Squamata > Anolidae > Anolis > Anolis apletophallus. Next base: position 11,226,459 of record JARBWK010000018.1, read on the forward strand.
CAAACTTTCTAACTTGGGAGGCCTGCATGGTTGATAAAGCAACCTTAGTTGCTTTATCGCTGCAATTCGTGAGTCTTTTAATCACCCCGGTCGGTAAGAATACGCCAACAGGAAGGAGGGCGTTCTCCCCAAGGCCCCTCGCTGCCCATTCCTCCCCTTCCTCTTCTCTTTTGGAGGCAGGAAATGAAGAAAGACAGGAAGCGTTGGGACCCCAAAGGGGTTGGCCTTGGTCAGGATGAGAGAGAAAGCATGTCTCCATGAGACCCCGTCTTGTCTACTCTTGATCTAGAATCCTAGCACTGGAAGAGACCCCAAGGGCCATCCAGTCCAACCCCCTGCCATGCAGGAAGGCACAATCAAAACACTCCCGATAGGCGGACTCTGCGGAAAAGTCTCCAGAGAAGGAGACTCCACCACACTCCCAGGCAGCCTAGGCCACTCTTTCAGCTGAATCTCTTTCCCTGCCATTTGAACCCTGGTCCCTCCTCCTCCTCAATGGGACACCTTTGAAATTTTGAGACAAGGTTCTCCTGTTCCCTCTCCACCTTCTCTTCACCCATAGAAACATCCCTCAGCAGGAAAGGGAGAAGGAAAAAGAGAAGGAAGGGAGAAAGAGGAGGAAGGAAGGGTTGGAAGGAGGGGAGGGAGGGAGTAGAGGGTTGGAGAAAAGACTAAAAGGAAGGAAGGAGAAAGGGAGGGGGAAGGAGGGATGAAAGGGTGGAGGGGAATGGAGAGAGAGAGAAAGAGGAGAGGGCGGGAGGAAAGAAAGAAGAAAAGACAAGGAAGGAGAAAGAAGGAAGGAAGGACGAAAGGGTGGGAATGAAGAGGGAGAGGGAGGGCAGGAGGAAGGAAGGAAGGAAAGACAAAAGAGAAGGAAGGAAGAAGAGAAGGACGGAGGAAAGATGGAAGGACGAAAGGGTGGAAGGGAATGGAGAGGGGAGGACAGGACAGGAGGAAAGAAAAAAGGAAGGAAAGACAAAGGGAAGGAAAGAAGGAAGGAAAAACAAAGGGAAAGAAAGGAAGTAGAAAGAGAAGGAGGGAGGAAAGAGATGGAAGGAAGGATGAAAGGGTGGAAGGGAATGGGGAGAGGGAGAAGGGAGGGAGGAAAGAAGGAAGGAGAAAAGGAGAAGGAGGGAGGAAAGAGATGGAAGGAAGGGTGGAAGGGAATGGAGAGAAGGAGGAAAGAAGGAAGGAAAGACAAAAGGGAAGGAAGAAGAAAGGGGGAGAGGGAAGGAGGGAGGGAGGAAAGAGGGAAAGAGAAAGGGAGGTAAGGAAGTGAGGGAGGAAAGCAAAGAGAAGGAACAAAAGAAGGAAGAGGGAAAGAAAGAAGGATGAAAGTGTGGAAGGAAAGGAGAGAGGAAGAAAGAGGGAAGTAAGAAAAGGGAGGGAGAGAAGGAAAGCGAGAGCTAAGGATAGGATAGTGAGAGAGAGGAGGGCCTAAGAAAAGAGCCCAAGGGACCGCATCCAGCCCCAGGGCCTGGGTTTGCCCATACGTCTTCTATACCTGAGTTACAGACCATTGTTTTGTGCAGCCCTTTCAAAGTACCAAACCTAGGAGTCCCACCTTCAGCACCATGGGCAGCTCACCTGAAAACCAGGCTACAAGTGGGAAGGCCCGTATGTTTCGGGGTGTTGCGAAGTGATCCCTGGGGAAGCATTTGCACTCTAGTGATTGTAATGAACAGTCAAAACAAAGGTATTGCACCCTGTCATTGTTTGACAGCTGTAATATGCTATTATTGATTGATTGATTGATTGATTTTATTATTTATGAGTCGCCCTCCACGTCACAGACTTACACATAAAACACATAAAACAGTTCAATAGTTAAAGCTAAAAGAATAAGAAATTAGTTAAAATAGTTCCAGTAACTCAGGCTAAGTCTGGGAGGTGATCTTTGTTTCGGAAGAGCCAGGTCTTCTGTCAGGAACTGGGGCATGTCCAGGATAGCTCTCTGCTCCGCCGGCATTATGTTGCTCAACCCACTTTAACTGCCGCTGCTGGAGTCTCTGGACTTGTGGGAGCTGTAGTTTCCCAACTAGAATAGACTTGAGGTGCATCTACGCACTTTAGAACAATGCAGCTTAGCTCTACTTTTAACTGCCATGGCTCAATGTGATGGAATCACGAGTTACCGTTTGGCAAAGGACTTTAACTTTTCCCTGCCAAAGAGTTCTAGCGCCTCTCCAAACTACAACTCCCTTTCTGAATATTATTATTGCGAAACTTCTCAAAGGAGTAAAAGATAGTTATTTAAACAACATGTTGAATTGTTGGTCTCAATTCTGTACAGATGGACAACTGAATGTGGATAGGAGGATGAAAGAGAACGCCACAGAAGGAAACCTACCTTGGCGAGCGCTGCCGATCCGCTAGTTTGTGTGCCGGAACGGGATGCAAGTGAGGTACCCTTGGGCCCCCGCCTTTAAATAGGACCCCTCATTAACAACTCCCCGCTCCTCCCCTTCCTCGGCTTTTCTGGCCCTGCATTCCTGAGCCTGGGATGCCATTGTGGGCAGGTGGAGTCAGGCCTGAAGAGATCCGCTTCTCGGTTGCCGGCCTGCAAATGATTGTCTCAAGGGGCATCATCATTATTATTAGCCTCTTGTGCCATTTTACTCATTTGTGCTCTTTCAAGAGGGAACGGACAGGCAAGGAACTCCGAGGCGGCCTTGTTAACCTTTGAATCGGTGTTGGGAAGAAAACGGTGCTCATTGAGGACCTAGGGAGGTTTATTGATCATTATTTGGGTATTTATGAAGAAGGAAGGGGGGGGAGAAATGTGTCTCCGTGTTCGTCTTCTGCAGACAACATTCCTGGGACAGAAACATAGACCTGGAAGATCCTTGATTCCGATTGGTGGTGGTTCCAGTGAGGACCCCGTGAGGGTTTACTGATAGTTGTTTTGGCTATGTGTGAAAATGAAAGGAGGTCTAAAGAGGTCTCTTCTGAAGAGGGCCTTACTGAAATGGAAAGGCAGACCTGACCATCCTGCAAGATCCTTGATTCTGATTGGTGGTGGTTCCAATGAGGACCCCGTGGTGGTTTATTGATAATTATTTTGGATATGTGTGAAAATGAAAGGAGGTCTAAAGAGATCTTCTCTTCTAAAGAGGACCTTACTGAGATGGCAAAGCAGACCAGATCATCCTACTGCCATTGCAGTTCTGCTGGAATCTGATTTTAACTGGGGGTTTTATCTGGTTTTATTGCATTTTATGTGGTTATCTGTTTTTAACTCTGTAAACGGCTCCAGAGAGAGCAGTATATTAAGTCGAACGAATAAATAAATAAATAAATATCATCCTGTAAGATCCATAATTCTGATTGGCGGTGGCTCCAATGAGGATCCCACCCTGTGGTGGTTTACTGATCACTATTTGGGTATATTCATTTATTTATTTATTGTTTCGATTTGTATACCGTCCTTTCCAGCTGGCTCAGGGCGGTTTACAGTATATCAAACTACAAACAAAAGCATAAAACATGAAAATTAAAACGGTACCACATAAGAGCAAAGACACAAAAGAATTATAAAACAATTTCATGTAGGACAGTTCCACCTTCTCGGGATATTTATAGACTAAATGCTTGCCGGAACAAAGCAGTTTTACATGCTTTCCGGAAAGCCGTCAGCTCACTGATTGAGCGCACTTCAGGTGGTAAGCTATTCCACAGGTATGGTGCTGCCATGGAGAAGACTCTCTGCCTGGTTGACGACAAGTGGATGGTCCGTAAGGGGGGATCTTCAAGAGGTTGAGATCCTCAGAATGGAGGGATCTCTGGGGAACATATGGGAGTAGACTGTCCCTTAAGTACACCGGCCCCAGACCATGCAAGGCCTTAAAGGTCAACACCAACACTTTGAAGATGACCCGGTGCTCTATTGGTAACCAGTGCAGACGCTGCAAAGTTGGAGTGATATGAGCCCTGGCTGGTACTCCAGCTGGGAGTCTCACTGCAGCATTCTGCACCAGTTTGAGCTTCCGGATAACCGACAAAGGAAGACCAATGTAAAGGGCGTTACAGTAGTCTAGCCTCGAGATGACCACTGCCTGGATTACCATGCCTAGGTCATTACCGGAGAGGTAGGGCGCTAGCCGCCTCGCTTGCCACAGGCGGTAAAAGGCAGATCTGCTGACAGTGGAGACCTGAGCCTCCATTGTCAGCAGCGGGTCCAATTGGACCCCCAAGCTCTTTGCTAGAGACGACGGGCGTAGTGCCTCGCCGTCTAGAGCAGGCAGCCGGAGCTCACACCTGCCCGGGTGACCCAGCCAAAGGATCTCCGTCTTCGAGGGGTTCACTTTCAACCGACTGGCACGTAGCCAACCAGTCACAGCTTCGAGGCATTGTTGGAAACAATTGGGTACAGAGTCTGGGCAGCCGTCCATCCTCGGCACCAGCTGGGTGTCATCAGCGTACTGATGACACTCCAGACCAAAACTCTGCACCAGCTTCGCAAGGGGTCGCATGTAGATGTTGAACAATAAAGGGGAGAGAATGGCTCTCTGAGGCACCCCACAACTTAAGGGGAGCCTCTCAGAAACCATACCTCCCCTCGCCACTCACTGGCCCCGATCAAGAAGAAAGGAGGACACCCATTTAAGGACTGACCCCTAGGAAAGGAGGAACAAATGTGGCTCATCATTTCTTCAGAAGACCTTCCTGGGACAGAAAAGTCAACCTGGAAGATCCTTGATTCTGATTGGCGGTGGTTCCTATGAGGACCCTGTGGGGGTTTATTGGCAATCGTTTTGGATATGTGTGAAAACGAAGAAGGGTGAGAGTTTAGGGTCAAGCCTCACCTTCATGATGAAGAATTGCCAACAACACAGGTAATACGTAATAATGAGTTCCTTTTTATTATTAAGGAGTTTGAGCAAGTCCAAAGGTTACAGCACCGGACACCAATCATCACACGCTAGATCTACTTCCCCAGATCAGATCAGCAGGCAGTGGGTGATCCGCCTCAATGTTCAGGCCCTGAACTGGGTTCCCTTGCTGACATTTCCAAACGGTGCCTCTCCCTCCCCACTTGAGTTCCCCTTGCAACTCCAGTGGCATTGCAAATTCCCCCTTTTTGTAATGGTGGGGAGGTAGACATTGGTGGGAAACTCAAATTCGAAGCATGTTCTGGCACGACGAAGATGGAGGAGCTTTTCTGGAGCGGCCCATTTCTCTCCTTTGCGACAGGAATGCAATTCCTTCCTCCCTTCCGCCCACCTCAAGCCGCCTTTACCTGCCAAATAAATTCTTCTTCCCAGCGAGATCTATCCCTGAGCAGCTGAAGGGATTTCGGTTTCATCAAACCTGGGCAATTGTCCCAATTTTGAACATCTGGGCTTGACGGGGAACAGCTTGGTCCGCTAACTAACTATCTGGCGGAGATGGTCATTTGCGAGCCGGGCACTGCGGCATTTGCTCAAAAGCCTCTTTGGCAATCCCGTTTTCTGCCGAGCCGAAGGAAAGAAAAAAAGAACGAAAGAAGAGAAGGAGAAAAGGGAAGGAAGGCAGGGAGATCCTCAAAGCTCCTCCGCTTTAAAGGGAAGGCTCCGTTCCTGACGTGACCCATAACCCATGGAGGAAACGTCCCCTTTGATTGACTCTACGAGACCATAATTGGGAGAAATGAGAATTTTCAAAGGAGTATGGCTCATCGGAAAGGAGCTGCCGCCTGCTTGTTATGAGGATAGCGGGCACTTTTGTGATGCTATTCGGTCGTTTCCGAACTCCGGAGACCATCAAATTGCAATGGAAGACCTAGAAAAAGCCTAAAGAAGCAGGCATCCAATGCGACTCTATAGACAGGGGTGCCGTTTGGTCATTCATAGCCAAAGAACCACAAACCTCCCAAAGCTAGGGTCTCAGAAATCCAATTTACTCCATTTCCCCCAAAATAAGACCTGCCCTTAAATAAGCCCTAGCATGATTTTTCAGGATTTTTGAGGATGCTCAAAATATAAGTCCTACATAAAATATAAGCCTAGCTACAATTAAATAAATATATCTATTTGGGGGGAAAGGCATCCCCTGACAATAAGCCCTAACCCATCTTTTGGGGCAAAAATTAATTTTCAGGGAAACAGGGTCGGATCTCGTAACCACAAAGCAATAACCACAAAAAACGGAGGCCATGGTGGTGCAGCAGGTTCAGCGGTTGGAACCTGCTGCATCGAAAGGTCAGCGGTTGGAATCCTCGGAGCGGGGTGAGCTCCCGTCGTTAGCCCCAGCTTCTGCCAACCGTGCAGTTCGAAAACATGCCAATTTGAGTAGATCAATACATACCGCTCCAGTGGGAATTTAACAGCACTCCATGCAGTCATGGCAGACACATGGCCTTGGAGGTGTCTATGGATAAGGCCGACTCTTCGGCTTCGAAATGGAGATAAGCACCACCCCGCAGTTGGACACAACTGGACTTAATGTCAAGGGGAATCCTTTACCTCTAACTACAAAACTGAGGGACCAAAACCTCCTGTCCTTTCCAATGCCTTTGCCCAGCTGCATAAACCAAGATAGTAGGGACAGTATGAAATGCAGTAGAGTCTTGCTTATCCAACATACACGGGCAGAATGTCGGATAAAGAAAAATGTCGAAAAATATGGAGTCTACTATCGTTACCCATCCGATGCCATGCTAGAATATTAACAACAGGGACTCAAAGGGTTAAGGCAAGGCAATGCCTCGGGGCTAGAGCAGCCCAGCAGGAAGTGCCCGGATGCGGAAGAGGCGCATGGGAATCACAGAGGGAAGGAGGGAGGGCGCTTCTGCTTCCGGTCCTGCCTCTTTTCCCCCTTTCTCCCTCTCTCCTCATCTTGCCTTTTCCACTGATAATGAATGGAGAGAGAGCTGGGAAATGCTGGAAGATGAGGGGGCATCGGATAAGACGGAATGTCGGATAAGCAAAAGTCGGATAAGCAAGACTGTACTGTAGTCAAGGTGAACTTGCATGGTGGATGGACCGGCAGCCGGTGGGCAAGTGAGGCTGAACATGGCTCGCTGGATTCACCAATTGTGTGCGGGCAAGACGGAATGTCGGATAAGCGAAGGTCAGACAAGCGAGACTCTGCTGTATTCAAGGAGAACTTACATGGTGGTTGGATCAGGATCAGCAGTCGGTGGGCAAGTGAGGCTGAACGTGGCTTACTGGATTCCCCGATTGTGTATGGATAAGGCAGATTGTTGGATAAGCGAAGGTTGGATAAGCGAGACTCTACTGTATTCAAGGAGAATTTGCATGGTGGATTAACCAGCAGTCGGTGGGCAAGTGAGGCTGAATGCAGGGGCGGTCTAAGGTAATTTTAAATGTTAAGCAAACATTATTTTGGCGCACCCCCCAAAAAACCATTATTTTGCCCCCCTCCGCGCATGCCCAGAAGCTCCTGCACTCCCTATTCGGCACACGGAGGTTTGCTACGGCGCGGCGTCGGAGCGCACAAGGACCAAAAGCGGAACATCAGCCGGACGCTGTCTGGCGGGCGGAGGAATGCGCCCTTTACCCAGATGGCGCCCCACACAGCGGTGTCCTTCGCCTACCAGTAGGACCGCCCCTGGCTGAATGTGGCTTGCTGGATTCTCCGATTGTGTGCTCTTGCAATGATGTTTTGGTCCTCTTCTCAAGAAATGTGGCTCCCAGAAGCTGTCTCCACACTAGATCCTTTCTTTCCCATCCATGGCTCTTGTTTAGCTGTGTTTCCTTCCTCTTCCCTCCGCAGAAAGAGCCAACGTAAGGCGCAGCTCACCCATTGGCTTGTAATTCCCTTGGCTGCGAGAAGATCCAAGCTTTTCTTATTTGCCCTTCCCCCCATCTCCCCTAAAACAGTGTCTGTTGGAGGATCTCCCATCCTTTTTTGTGCATCAACAAACATAACAACGGAGAGTGTATCTGTAACATCAGCTCTTGTTTTGTGTGATGGCACAGCAGGGATTTCGCCCATTGCTTTGCAACGCCTCCGACCTGCCCTTGCGTTGAACCTACTAAACAACCGCAGATGGAAAGGCCTAACCTACAGTGGATGGATGTGCTCGGACCCAAACGAAAACACCCCTCGCATTCCCATTCTTTGGATTTTAAAGCATTTTTTTCTGTTTTTCTACAAAAAAGGGAATACGAACGTGTGTGATCTAGTAAGACTCCCCGTCATGAGGGGTTGCTGGCTCGAAAGAACACATTTGGATTCAGCACCGACAGAGAGAGTTACCTTTGGAAGGGACATGGTTTTATCCCCGGACTCAGACAAAAGACGACACTGAGCTACGGGGAGGGGGGGGGGTCAATGGGTCAGTGCCTCGGTGGGGGGTGGGGAGGAGAGGGTCACGGTGGAGGGGATTCGCAGCTAGTTCTCATCCCGGGCGGGCCGGATCTTCATCTCGGTGAACTTGAGGGAGTACTGCCACCCGGTCCAGGAGGACCACTCCACGCCGTCGGCATATGAGCTGTGCTGTCCCTTGAGGTACTGCCCGTTCAGGTTGGAGGTGTGGCAGTTGCGGTACCACCAGGCCCCGTGGTAAAAGGTGGCGCAGTTGTTGTCCGAGTGGTCGTTGTCCAGGTCCTTAGTGGTGAAGCGCATGCCGTTGTGCTTCAAGAAGGAATCTCCTGGAATGGGAAGGAGGGAGAACACAAAGCGTCATGCAGTCACAGTGTCCTTGGAGGAGACCTCAAGAGCCGTCCACTCCAACCCCATTCTCGGGCAGGAAGACACCATCGGATCCCTCCCGACAAAGGACCATTCAAAGAAGGACAATGGAATCCTAGACTTGGGAGAACATAACACGTCACTGAATCACAGTGTCCTTGGAGGAGACCTCAAGAGCCATCCAATCCAACCCCATTCTCAGGCAGGAAGACATCATCGGATTCCTCCCAACAGAAGGTCCAAAGAAGGATAATTAAATCCTAGACTTGGAAGAGGCCCCCAAGGGCCATCAAGTCCAATCCCATTTTGCCAGGCAAGAAGACACCATCTGATCCCTCCCAACAGATGGTCATTTAGCCAGCCTCTTCTAAGAAACCTCCAGAGAAGGAAGGTGGCTCCACCAAACTTCAAGGGAGTCTACAGTCAACTATGGTTGGAAGGGTTCCTCAAAGCCATCCAGTCCAACCCATTCTGCCAGGCAAGAAACCTGCTAAGGAACCTCCAGAGAAGGAAGGAGGCTCCACTGGAATCCAAGACAGTCTACAGCAGACCTGGGCAACATACGGTCTGTGGGCCGGATGTGGCCCGCCAGCCGATTCTGTCCGGCCCGGGGAGAAGGGCGTCGGGGGTGGGGCCAAGAGGAAGGGGTGCCGCTGCCACCATCCCATCGTGGGCTGTGGGGCCTGCGTCGGCAGACAGCCCTCCGGTCCAGAGAACAATCGGAAGAGCAGCGGCTTTGGAGTGCCTGCCATCCCGGGAGGTGATCCGGGCCTGCAGCGGGAGCAGTCAGTGACCTACGGCGGCTGATCGCCCTGGCGACCTGGAAGACTTAATCGTCTTCCGGGTCGCCAGGGCGAACAGCCGCCTCAGATCGCTGAGTGCTCCTGCTGCAGGCCTGGATCACCTCCCGGGATGGCAGGCACTCCAAAGCCGGGATGGCAGGAACTCCATGGCAGGGCGATCAGCTGGGGAATGGCTGGGGGCGAGAGCGGGCGGAGGCCTGCAGCCTCCGATGGCCTGCTGCTCTGCTTTGCTCTGATTTGCTGCGGCGGCAGCTGGATCTGCTTTGTCATCCTCTGGGCTGGGTCCATTGGGCCATTCCATCTTGGGATCCTTCCTCTCTTGAGGATGTCAGCCTCTATCTTGGTTCGCACCTTGTCTTCTTGAATTTCATTTTATTTTATTTTAGTAGTTTTTATTATTATTGTATAAGAATTTTATTATAATAATATAATAATATAATAAATAATATAATATAACATTATATTATATTATAATTTCAATATATTATGTCTATATATATATATACTATAAATAATAATAATTATGATATTAGTATAATATATGAATATTTCTTGATATATTAATATGTTGATAATAATGATGTGTAATATATAGTAAATATAGTTAGTAAATAAATAAATAAATAATGTAGATTAGAATGTAGTTGAGCCTTTAGGTGCGGCCCTCTATAATATTTTTGGCTCTCGTGTGGCCCCTTGAAAAAAATAATTGCCCACCCCTGGTCTACAGTCAACTTTGGTTGGAAGGGTTCCTCAAAGTCCATCCAGTCCAACCCCTTCTACCAGGCAAGAAGATACCATCTAATCCCTCCCAACAAATGACTACCCAGCATCTGCTTTAAAAAAAACACCCCCAAAAGGGAAAGGAGGCTCCACCAGACTCCAAGGCACTCCACACTCAATTATAGTTGGAAGGGTTCCCAAAAGATCATCCAGTCCATCCCATTCTGCTGTGAAGGAAGGCACCATCTGATCCCTCCCAAGAAATGACCACTTGCAACTCTTGATACTACAAGAACCTTGGAGATGTAGTATCAGAAGTAACTTTTTCCCAGCTAAAATTGGAGGGAGTTCATTGACTCTTCTTGCCATTGCATTCACTTGATGTCAGCATTACATGGAAGTCAGGTTTGCAAAACGAAAGGCCACACATACACACGTGTGTGTGTGTATGTATTAGGAAGTGTGTGTGTATGTATTAAGTATACAGCCATTGAGATGAAACGTATTTTTTATTTTCCCTGTCAGGGAGACCTATTTATCTCGGCGCCAGCCGCTGACCGTTGGGCTCGCCGTGCAAATTGGGCCCTCCCCGTCCGCGGCTCTTATCGCAGGGTGAAATGTCAATTTCCGACACGGAACTTCCATCCCACAGCGGAGGTTTTGAAGTGGAAATGTGCCTTTCTGACAGGCCGAGCCACCTCAATACCATTAGCGCTGGCACGGATGCGCTCCTAATGTGCATTTTTCGGAGCGAGTGGCCCTCCGTCCTGCACTTGGGGAAGTGATAAAAGAAAACAGGCATGCGTTGGAATGAATGCGACGATGGAAAATTGGCATTCTGCTCAGAATCAGAATAGAAACAGAAAAGTTTGCATTGCAGCAACTACTCTTAATTTGTATATGATTCAAAATGGATACTAAGAAAACCCAGTAATAGGTTCGCCATACATTGGAGTCACACAAGAGTAGTAGTAGTAGTAGTAGTAGTAGTAGTAGTAGTAACATAAACCAATTTTTGAGGCGTTTCTAATTTATGACAATCCTGATCATAATATAATAATAATAATATTATATCATGAATAAAATCATCAAGCCATTAATGTTGTTGTTGTTGTTATAAATATTACTTAGTATCTCAATCAAGATAAGACAGAAATAAATATAATTATACTGATGATAATAATATTGAGATAAAAGCAGAATGTAAATATTATAATAATAACAGCAACAATAAAAAAACCTGTGTGCATTTGAGGCGTTTCCAATTTATGACGACCCTGATCATGATCGAAATCATCAAGTCATTATTGTTATGAATGTGTCCCAATTGAGGTGAAAGGCAGATATAAATAAATATTATTTTTAAAGTTATTATAACATTGAAGTAAAACAGAGGAGATAAGGCGGGATATAAATAAAGATGACGATTATGATGATGATGATGATTATTATTATTATTATAAGCAGGATATTATTATTAATTTAGTAATAATCAGTGTGCCTTTGTGGTGTTTCCAAAATATATAGACCCTGATTGTGAGCAAAAGCTCATTCACCCAGCTCATTCTGAGGATGGAGGGCAGGCCGGGTTCCGTCCCCGATAATTTCCAACACTGCCTCGAAGCCGTTACTGGATGGCTGCGAGCCAGTAGGTTGAGGGTGAATCCGGCAAAGACGGAGATCTTGTGGCTGGGCCGCCCGGGTGATGTAGATGTCCAGCTTCCGAGCCTGGACGGTGCGGCGTTATGCCCATCGTCTTCCGTAAAGAGCCTGGGGGTCCACTTGGACTCCCAGCTGACCATGGAGGCCCAGGTCTCTGCGGTCAGCAAGATCGCCTTTTTTCATCTGCGACAGGCAAGGAGGCGGCCTGGCCACAGTGATCCAAGCCACGGTCATCTCAAGGCTGGATTACTGCAACGCGCTCTACGTTGGCCTTCCTCTGTCGGTGACCCGAAGCTCAGGCTAGTGCAGAACACTGCCGCCGGCTCCTGTCTGGCACGCCAGCTGGCGGCCACATAACACCTGTTTTGCAGGATCTGCACTGGCTGCCAATTGAGCACCGGATCACCTTCAAAGTGTTGGTTCTCACCTTTAAGGCCTTGCATGGCCTGGGGCCAGCGTATCTGAGGGACCGTCTCACCCCATACTGCCCTTTGAGATCACTTCGGTCCGAGGACTCCAACCTCCTGGAGATACCTTCGGCGAAACTTGCAAGATTGACATCTACCCGCCGGAGGGCGTTCTCTGTCATAGCACCTACGCTGTGGAACGCCTCCCGGCTGGAACTCGGGCTATGAAGGACTTGCTCCCGTTTAGACGGGCTTGTAAAACCTACCTGTTTAAGCAGGCCTTTGGCGAGTAAGTCCTGCCCATGCCCCGCCATCTGTTCGTTCGTCCTAGGACGATGTGCTGCTCACTGTTGAACTGTGCTATTGTTTGCTGTATCGCTGTTGTTTTTAATTGTTTTTAACTGTTTTATTGCCTTGTATTTTACTGTGCCCTTCGGCTCCTGTAAGCCGCCGCGAGCCTCAGGGAGTCGGCGGCATAGAAGCCCGAATAATAATAAATAAATAAATAAAATAATCAAACCATTATTTATTATTATCATTGTTATTGTATTTGCTTTATGTCTTAATCCAGATTTGCTTTGCATCCCAGTTCAGATAAAGGTGGGAATATTTATTTATTTATTTGTTCAACTTCTTAGCCACCACTCCCGGGTGGCTCAGGGCAGCTTACAATCCAAAAGAAGCAAACAACAGTAAAACACTAGCACTAAAAACACAATAGCAATAAACATTAAATATTACATTAAAAACAACAGAATTAGCTAAACTAACTTATGTGACTAGACTGACTCAACATTAAAGGCCAGCCGAAATAGCCAGGTCTTACAGGCTTTCCCGAAAGTCAGAAGGTCACGAAGTGACCTGACCTTTGGCGGCAAGGAATTCCAAAGCGTAGGGGCAATGATGGAGAATGCCCTTCTTCTCGTCGATGTGAGACAATAGGCTTTGGCACTCGGGATATGGAGAAGATCTTGATCCTCGGATCTCAGTGATCTCATGGGACAATATGGGGTAAGGTGGTCCCTCAGGTACACTGGACCATACAAGGCCTTGAAGGTCACAACCAACACTTTGAAGGTGATCCGGAATTCAATAGGCAGCAAGCGCAGTTCCTGCAATACAGGTGCAATGCGGTGGCCCACAAGGGTGCCTGTGAGCACACGGGCTGCAGCATTCTGCACTAGCTTAAGTTTCCGGGTCACCGACAGAGGTAGGCCAATGTAGAGAGTGTTACAGTAGTCCAGTCTTGAGATGACTGTCGCTTGGATCACCGTGGCCAGGTCGCGTCGGGACAGGTAGGGGGCCAGCCTCCGAGCCTGGCGGAGATGGAAAAATACAACTCGGCTAACCATGGAGACCTGAGTCTCCATGGAGAGCCAAGTGTCCAGACGGACTCCGAGGCTTTTTACTGAAGGCGACGGGCATAAAGCCACGCCGTCCAGAGTCGGAAGCTGGAGACCCCCACCACACGGGCGACCTAGCCAAAGGATCTCCATCTTCGCTGGATTCACCTTCAACCTACTGGCTTGCAGCCATCCAGTGACGGCTTCGAGGCAAAGATGGAAATTATTGAGTACCGAGTCGGGCTGGCCCTCCATCCTCAGAATGAGCTGAGTGTCGTCAGCGTACTGATGACACTCAAGCCCAAAGCTGCGCACCAGCTGGCCAAGTGTTCGCATGTAGATGTTAAATAATGTAAACAAATATAACAACAACAACCTGTGTGCCTTTGGGTAGTTTCCAATATATGCCGACAGCAAAATCACCATGCTAGCTATTGTTGTTGTTGCTGTGTATCTCAGTCAAAATAAAAAATGGGATAGTGATGATAATGATAATAATAATAATTCTGTTGATATATTGAGGTTCCAAAATGTCAGTGGATGCAGAAGCATATAAATGTGCAGACAAAGAAACAAAAAGCTGAATTGTTCGGGAGGTAAACGGAGTGGATCCGGTCCCAATCCTTTTCCCTTTGCTCTCTGTAGGTTATGCACCAGATTCCACTGATGCTGGATACAACATCATGACACAACTCTGGTGAGATGCATCATGTTTTGCCTTCCATTTCAGCACATTTGTATGCCCAGAATGTCCCCATCCCAGGCCCTTACCCGCCGTCCCAGAATAGTCGGCGATGTTGATCGGGTATCCGTCTTCCTCGGGGTCCACCGAGAACAGACCCACCGAGAAGGTGCCGTAGTGCGCATAGGCCGTCTCGTTCTCAAAGTCCTCCAGATCAATGCGCAGCTCATAGGCGGCTTGGGTGGTCAAGGCGTAGATGCGCTTCAGGCCTACAATGGGAAAAAGCAGTACAAGCGGGATAGTATCCTTTCTCCAAAATGTTCGGGGCCAGAAGTGTTTCAGTTTTTGGAAGCATATGGAGAAATCTTGAAGATGGGACCCTAATCGAAATATGTACGGAAGGCCATTTAAATCTACAATACAGATGGAGTCTCGCGGTTTTGTATTTTGTATTTCAGAATATTTGTGTCTCCAGTAGAGTCTTGCTTATCCGACATTCTGTCTTATCCAACGCTGTTCCTTCTATTATTATTATTATTATTATTATTATTGCAAAGGCTGGATGGCCATCTGTTGGGAGTGCTTTGGCTGTCATCTTTCTACATGAAGGCGGAAAAGGGTTGGACTTGGGTTGCTTCTTCTTCTATTATTATTATTATTATTTCTGACATTCTGTGTTATGCGACGCTCTTATCCGAGGCCCCCTTTCCCTCCAGCATTTCCCCTTCCATTAAAGGAGCGCTCCCCAACTCTCTCTCCTTTCTCAACCAGTGGAAAAGGCAAGGCAAGGAGGAGAAGGAGGAAAGGAGGAAAAGAGGCAGGACCGGAAGCGGAAGCAACCTCTGTGATTACCACGCTCCTGGAAACTAGGAAAATGAGGTTTATGTATCAGTGGGAAGTCCAGGGTGGGAGAAAGAACTCTTGTCTGTTGGAGGCAAGTGTGAATGTTTCAATTGACCACCCTGATTAGCATTTGATGGCCTAGCAGTTTTCAAGGTGTGGCTTCTTACTGCCTGAGGGAATCCTTTGTTGAGAGGTGATTGGCTGTGGCTGATTATTTCTTGTCCGGAGCTCCCCAGTTTTTGAATGTTGTTCTTTAATTAGTTATGGTTTTAGCTACCAGTATTGTAAAAAAACCTACAAGGCTACCAGTATTTTAAAAAAACTCTAAAATTATAACAGTAACGAAGAAAAACATTCAAAGACAGGGGAACTCCGGACAAGAAAAAATCAGGGACAGCTAATCACCCCTCATGGCCGGAATCGCTGGGTTGTTTGTTTTGAATTTTATTTATTTATTTATTTATTTCTTCAATTTTGTATTCCGCTCCTCCCCACAGGCTCGGGGCGGATAACAGCAATATATATGGGCATCATGTCGCAGACATGCAGCCCTACAATAAAAGCATAAAACACATTAAAACACAATACATCACATCGCGAGGTGCAGGGTGACATATAAAGTTTCTTAGGGTACAATCCTTCTGGGCCTAATTGAAGGCTAGTCCAAAGAGGGCGGTCTTACAGGCCCTTCTGAAAGGAGCCAGCTCTGAGATGGCTCGAGCATTGTCCGGTAGAGAGTTCCACAGCGCTGGAGCTGCCGCAGAAAAGGCTCTCTGTCTAGTCACAGACAGGTGGCAGGAGCGGATTGGTGGTATCGTCAGCAGATTCTGTTCATCTGAGCGCAGTGATCTCGGGGGTACATACGGGGTAAGGCGGTCCCTCAAGTACGCAGGCCCTAGGCCGTGTAGAGCCTTAAAGGTCAATACCAGCACCTTGAAGGCAATTCGGTACTCAATGGGAAGCCAGTGCAGCTGCCGAAGGATGGGCGTGATGTGCTCCCTCACCGACGAGCCCGTCAGCAAGCGAGCGGCGGCATTCTGCACTAGCTTGAGTTTCCGAATTGTCGACAAGGGAAGGCCAACGTAGAGGGCGTTACAGTAGTCCAGTCTCGAGATGACCGTCGCTTGGATCACCGTCGCCAGGTCGCTCCTGGACAGGTAGGGTGCCAGTCGCCTAGCCTGTCGTAGGTGGAAGAATGACACCCTGCTGACTGCAGAGACCTGGGACTCCATGGTCAGCAGGGAGTCCAACTGAACACCCAAGCTCTTAACCGAAGATGACGGGCTAAGCCGCTCGCCATCCAGGGTAGGCAACCGGCACCCAACCAGCCCAGGGCGACCAGGCCACAGAATCTCCGTCTTCGACGGATTCACCTTCAGCCGGCTGGCACGCAGCCAACCAGTCACGGCTTCGAGGCATCGTTGGAAACAATCGGGTACGGTGTCTGGCCTGCCGTCCATTCTCAGCAGAAGCTGGGTGTCATCAGCGTACTGATAACACTCCAGACCAAAGTCGCGGGCCAGCTGGGCCAGGGGGCGCATGTAAATGTTGAATAATAAGGGGAGAGGATGGCCCCTGGGGACCCCACAATTAAGTGGGGATCTCCCGGAAACCTCCCCACCCCCCTCCACACGTTGTCCCCGGCCCTGGAGGAAGGAGGCCACACATTGAAGGGCGTTCCCCCCGACCCCAGCGCCGGCTAAACGGTGGGTCAACAGTGCGTGATCTACAGTATCAAACGCTGCTGTCAGGTCTAACAAGACAAGCAGTGCTGATCCACCCTGGTCCAGCTGGCGGCGAAGTTGGTCTGTAATGGCGACAAGCACGGTCTCCGTCCCATGCCCAATACGGAAGCCGGACTGGTAGGGATCAAGTCCAGCTGTGTCATCTAAGAACCGCTGCAGCTGATCCACTGCTGCCCTCTCAATTACTTTGCCCAAAAAAGGCAGGTTGGAAACAGGCCTGTAATTGGAGGGAGCCGAAGGATCTAAATTCGGCTTCTTCAGCAGCGGTCTTACCATAGCCTCTTTCAATCCCCCTGGGAAGACTCCTTGCTCAAGGGAGCTATTTATGATATTTCCCAGGGGGCCTCGTAGCCCCTCCCGGCAAGATCTAATAAGCCAGGAAGGGCACGGGTCGAGGGAGCAGGTAGTTGGCCTACCTGTATGGCCATTTTCCTGAAGCATTTTTCCCGACGTTTCGCCTGAATCCAGGCAGCTAATCACCTCCCAACAAAGGATTCGCCCAGGCAGTAAGAAGCCAGACCTTGAAACTGCAAGGCCATTAAAGGCCGCTCTGAGTCCACCTTGTGGGGAGAAGGGCGGGATAGAAATATACGAAATAAATAAATGCTAATCAGGGTGGCCAGTTGAAACATTCACATCTGCCTCCAACAGACAAGAGTTATTTCTCCCACTCTTGACATTTCACAGATATATAGAAACTCAATTTTCCTTGTTTCCAGCAGACCTCACAACCTTTGAGGATGCCTGCCATAGATGCGGGCGAAATGTCAGGAGAGAATGCTTCCGGAAAGCACACAACAACCCAAGCTTCAGTGGAGACCCCTTTTCCCCAGGATAATAATTATAGCCATACCTAGCCAATGCTCCCCAGTGAGCTTCCCGAATCCGTCCCGATAGGCCTCCCATCCGCGGAAGAAGTTCACAGAGCCGTCCTCGCGCCGCTGGAAGACCTGTGGAAACACCAATCGCCGCAGTGTTAACACAAGGTGCTTGTTGATGAAGCCATTGTCCTCCCAACCCTTTTATATGCCTATGAAACGTGGACTGTCTACAGATTTCAAACTCAACTCCTGGAATGATTCCATCAGCGCTGCCTCCGAAAAATCCTGCAAATCTCTTGGGAAGAATACAGGCGGAGAAGCGTCAGCGTGGTGGAAGAAGAAGCAAAGACCACCAGCATTGAAGCCACGATCTTCCACCATCAACTCTGCTAGACTGAAGGACATGTTCGTTTATTTATTGACAGTATTTCTATTCTGCCCTTCTCACCCGGCAGGGGATTCAGGGCGGATCACAATGTACATATACATGGCAAACATTCAATGCCATAGACGCACAATATATATAGACAGGCACTCAGGCTAAGTTTCCAGCATCATGAGGGTATGCTCGGTTCCGGCCACAGGGGGAGCTGTTGCTTCACCATCTATTTGTGACACCAAGTCCTTTGATTGAGCACTTCCTCATTCTTTTGCACGCTGCAGGAGATTTTTATGGCCTCGTAAATCAGTTAAATTCGCCTCCCCGCATAAGCGATACCTACATTTCCTACTTGATAGATGCAACTGTTTTTCGAGTGCATAGGTTGACAGCAAGCAAGACA
The DNA here is from genome assembly GCA_030556195.1 of Anolis apletophallus. Taxonomy (NCBI): domain Eukaryota; kingdom Metazoa; phylum Chordata; class Lepidosauria; order Squamata; family Anolidae; genus Anolis; species Anolis apletophallus. The sequence continues at coordinate 11,244,907 of JARBWK010000018.1, forward strand.
AATGGTTGGGAGCTCACTCCGACCCGGGCTGGCTTTCAACTCATGACCTTTCGGTCAGTATTGATGTTAATGCAGCTGACTCCCAACCGGCTGCACCACAACCCGGTCTCCCAAAGCACTGACTCTACTCCCAACGGGAAACATAACATTGGTGGACAGGAAACGAGATTGAAAGATGGGCTTAAAGCCAAACTTAAAAACTGTGGCAGAGACATCGAAAAATGAGAAGCCCTGGCCCTTGAGCGCTCTAGCTGGAGGTCAGCTGTGACCAGCAGTGCTGCAGAATTCAAAGATGCACAAATGGAGAAATGTGCCAAGAAGAAGGAGGCGCGTCAATCCAACCCTGACCGCGACCGCCTTCCATCTGGAAAACAATGCCCTCACTGCGGGAGAAGATGCGGATCAAGAATAGGGCTCCACAGCCACCTATAGACCCACCCCCATGTCAACAGACTTGGTGGACAATCATCCTTGGAGAGCGAGGGATCGCCTAAGTAAGCAAGTAAGGATCGGGAGATCTGGATCTGCGCAGACAGAAAGAAAGAAAGGGACGCCAGTTTTTTGTTGGCTGGGTTTTGGCCTCCCGGCTGCCGTGCGGCTTGCGAGACGCGGCCGCGAATTAATTTGGAAACGCCTTTGAAATTGGCTAATTAAATTGGAGCGGCTCCGCACTGGGAGGGATGCCAAAATCAGACGGCCTGTCAGGAGGGAGACGTGTATAGGGTCGGGAAACCGGAGTGGAGTGTATCGCTGCATACTGGGAGTCACGCGGATCCAGGAGACATCAGACTCGGTCAAGGTGTGCCAAAAGGTATTCAGGTGTGTCTACGTTATGGAACGAACATGGTTCGACCTTGCCCGCCTCCGTTTCGAGTTGCTGAAGGCCGACTATACTTTCCCTTCCGGAATTAGAAATGGGATTTATATCCACACCCTGAAATGGAGGTGTTGGCGGTCTGCACGGCCATGGTGATAAAAGGACTGAAGAATTGCAGTCATAAAGCAATTAAATAGTTTATTTACATCAGTGTTTTTCAATTGAGCCGCGAGACATTTTTTACATTTACAAAATCCTGGGACACACCACCAACCAAAATGACACAAAATGACACTCTAACACAGTAATACATATAGTTAATATGTTTTTAAATGTATTTATACATTCAGTGTGAAACCTGGGCCTGTTTCGATGAACACAACATAGATATCCTGGCAGGAATGGCAGAAAGACACACACGAAGTTCTTGCTCAACAGCTGTCAGTCATGGGAAAACTTCGGCCCTCTGGGTGCTTTGGACTTCAACTCCCACCACTCCTAACAGCTTGAGGCCCTTTCCTGCTTAAGTGGCTGAGGGGCGAAAAGGAAAAGGGTCTGAGGCTGCAAGGAATGGTAGGAGTTGGAGTCCAAAACATTTGGAAGGTCCAAGTTTGCCCATGCCAGCTTTCGATTCCATCGCCACATCTATCTTCAGCCTCTGGCAGTTTGAATATATGTGATTATCTACGTGATTTTCTACCTTGTCGCTATGATTATGGTGCTGTTTTTTAAATTGTCCGTAAACTGTGTTATTGTGCGGATCCCGGAACTGACATTGGATAACATCGTGAGGATACACTTTGTTTTTTGCACTCACTTCCGTGATTTCATCAAATATCGCGAGTTTTCCATAGAGGAGCGCTCCGTGAACTCGCTACTTCCTGGTTCGCAACTCCTCCGCTCTCTGTGGCGACCATGCCGAACTACCTTATGTAAGACTTTTGATTTTCTCCAGCAGGATTGGGTACTTTGAATGTGTTTTTTTGCATATGATTATGTATGATTAATTGTGCATTTTGTACTGTGACATAGCGGCGCTCCTTTAATAAGTAAGGGTATTGGAGGTTCCAATTTCCCACGGCACACCTGATGATCGCTCATGGCACACTAGTGTGCCCGGCACACTGGTTGGGAAACACTGATTTACATGATATACAGCAGCACATACGTAGCAAACACGCCCGCTCGCTCCAGTAACGTCCTCAGAAAAAAATGACAATTTGGTTATGCTGGATGGCCATCTGTCAGGGGTACTTTGATGGTGCTTTTCCTGCATGGCAAGGGGTTGGCCTAGATGGCCCATGTGGAATTTTTGTTCCTGGGTTAACAATGACAACACGCAGATCTGGCCTGGCTCAGTGTGCTGGGAATCCTTCCAAGGCCTTCCTTTCCAAAGAGTGCCAATCTAGAGCTGCAGAGTGTCAAACTACCTACGTTCGAAAAGCCCCTCTTGGTTCTACTGGCGAGGGTCCTAATGCTGATTGACAGGTGGGGGCTTTGGACGTGCCCGAGAAAGGGAAGGGAGATGGCACAGAGAAGGTGCTAATGCCATTAATCTGCTTCGACCTCTGGCCAGTTGTCCGGGGGCTTGGGAGGCATTAGTGGGCGCTTGCTTCTCTCGAGCCGGCCAGCCCTCCCCCTTCAACGGTCAGCCGTGATTACAAACGCCTCGGGAGATTAGCGGCAGCCTTTCCTCCGGCCAATTATCCCTTTCGCAAAGGTGCGGACTCCATCGCGGCAGCCTTCGGTCTCTCCAAACCCTGGCCTTGCAGTGGGGGCTCTTCCTATTTTCGAGCTGAATTTTCAGGGAAAGCGTTTAGTATCTCTTTGCTATTGGTCTCAGCCACTGATTGAGGTGCTGGGTTTCAGCCTGCCACTTTTGGACTCTTGCTTGCTGAGGTGTTCCTGCAAGTATCTCTGTAGATCTTCTTGATTTAAGGCATTGGCCTGCTGGCTGATATCCGAACAGGGGATGATGGGCCGGAGATGTCACTACCTTGATCCTTTCGTTATGGGCAGATGTCAGGTGGTGCAATACCAGCTAAACAGTGTAATTTCTCCACTGGTGTAGGGCATAGATATCCGTGAAAACACAGCATATCTCATTTAGAGCCACATGCAGGTTTTACTGTAGTGAGATGCATTACACACTAGCATAGCATGTATAGCAAAGTAGCCAAGCACAAGAGCAGATGTCTTCACTGTGTCTGGTTGTGATGCCTAGGTTGTGCTGTCAGCTTTCGTACAATATTACCGTATATACTCGAGTATAAGCCGACCTGAATATAAGCCGAGGCACCTAATTTTACCACAAAAAATGGGGAAAACATATTGACTCGAGTATAAGCCGAGGGTGAGAAATGCATCAGCTACTGGTCAATTTCAAAATAAAAATAGATACTAATAAAATTACATTAATCGAGGCATCAGGAGGTTAATTTTTTTTGGAATATTTACATAAAACTGTAATTTACGATAGGACTATCCAACTCTGATTAAACAATTTTTCTAATCTTCTTCCATGTAAATATGCTTATGTATCCTTCCAATAATAATAGAGTAAAATAATAAATGTAATAATAATTGAGTAATACAATAAATGTAATAACAATAATAGAGTAAAATAATAAATGTAATAAAAACAATAATAGAGTAAAATAGCAATTGCAATGAGTAAAATAGCAATTGCAATAATAATAGAGTAAAATAATCTATGTATATAATAAAAGTGTTTGCGGAGGTGCAGAGGGAGGAATATGTGGCAATGTTTCGATTGGTTTCCACTGTGGGATTATTTGCATAAAGGACACTGATTGGTCAGCCTCAGAACTCCGACACTCTAAGGCACCAGATTATTTGCATAAAGGACTCTGATTGGCCAGCCTCAGAACTCCAACATTCTACGGCCCCAGACAGAGGGAATTGGTTGCCACTGAAATGGTATTTGCATAAAGGACTCCGATTGGCCATCCACATTCCAACATTCTAAGGTGACTCAGAGGGAAAAGGAAAGGCCGCAGGCAGTCAGACACTGCGGATCAGGACCAAACTTGGCACACAGGGGCCCAATGGCCCACTTCACAACGCGACCCTCACCCAATGACCAATACAGTCCAAAATTAGCACACAGAGCCCCCTTGACCCACTCAACACCCTGTGCTGTTTCAAGGAGGATGGACCACAGATGATGGGACTTGAAATACCTCCAGTCCCCTTCTGAGACCGCTGCAAGCCTCATCCAAAGAATGATCAAGACCTAATGTGACACACAGAGCCCCCATGACCCACTCTACATCCTGGTGCTGTTTGGAGGGGATGGACCATGGCCAATGGGACTCGCAGTACCTTCACTAAGTTCCTGAGACCACTGCAAGCCACATAAACATCTAATAGGAACCAACATAGATCACAGATTAGCAAAGGCATAGAGTGCATTTGGAAGGCTTCACAAAAGAGTCTGGAGCAACAAGCACCTGAGGCAAAGCACCAAAATCAGTGTGTACAAAGCTATCGTACTGTCTGTTCTCCTTTATGGGTCTGAAACATGGGTCACCTATCACCAACACCTACGACTCCTCGAACGCTTTCATCAGCGCTGTCTTTGCATAATCCTAAATATACACTGGACCAACTATGTGACGAATGTCGCTGTCCTTGAGCAAGCAGGGATCACCAGCGTTGAGGCCATGCTATTGAGAACACAGCTGCGCTGGGCAGGGCACGTCTTTAGGATGGAGGACCACTGCCTCCCAAAGATACTCGCCAAAGATACTCTATGGTGAACTCGCCATGGGTCAGCGCAAGAGAGGCACCCCCAAAAAGAGATATAAGGACTCCCTGAAAAAACACCTCAGGCTTGGCCAGATTGATCACAAACAATGGTCCACCCTGGCCTCACATCAGGAGGCATGGAGACGCACTATCCACAATGCTGCGGCCTCTTTCGAGAAGACACGCCGAATGGGTCTTGGAGAGAAACGACAACGCAGAAAGAGCCACAACTTGGAAACAACATCACCCAAGGAGACTTTCTGCTGTGCTTTCTGCAACCGAAGTTGCCTATCTCAGATTGGCCTTTTTAGTCATCAATGACTAAACGTGGGATGAGTCCTTTCTAAGAATCTTCGTTCGCGAAGTAATGCCGAGAGAGATATTATCCCTAGAGAGGAATGCGGATAAGCAGTACCGCAGCTAAATGAAGGCCTTCCAGCTCAGGAATACTACAGAATCAGGGCTTTCCTGCACCCGGATGTCATCGAAATCATGTTTTCTGCACGAAAAGGCACAGTTTTCTGCACAAGAGAACCCCACGCAGATGTTGTGCGTAATAAGTCCCCAAATGCAAAGAAGTCCAAAGTTTCCCGAGTGTGTTTGAACAAACGCTCCCCTTGCTTTGTCTCGAAACTGACAAGCGCTCGATGGGCACGTCATTTTCCTGCCAGTGTCGTTCTCCTTTCCTTCGCAAGGCCCCCGGGGATCCTGCGGACTAGGTCAGCTTTAAATAGACATTTAAGTAATTGAGTTCTCATCCCCTCCTGGCTCTGAGAGCTCGGCCGCCCGAGGCAGAGAGAGCGGGGCGGCAGGGGAGCTCCTCGCCTGGTTTCCACAGGTTGCTCCTCGTGCGGCTTCTCTCTCCAAGGCTTCTTGTCTGGAGGCCCTTCTCTTTCCCCGTCTTGGAAGGGACCTGCAGAGGGCATCTAGTCCCACCCTGTTCTGCCTGGCAGGAAGTCACAATCCAAGTCCTCCTGACAGATTATTTATTTATTTATTTATTATTTCGATTTATATACCACCCTTCCCAAAAGGCTCAGGGTGGTTCACAGCAAAAAACAACACAATCACAACATACTTAAAAACATAATAAAAACAGATTAAAACCAGAGTAGAAATTACAGCCTTGGAGATTGAACGCCTGTCGGAACAGGCCCTTCGAAAGGCCTGTAGATCACTTATTGCTCGTGCCTCCTCTGGGAGGGTGTTCAAAAGGGTAGGCGCTACTACAGAAAAAGTACGCTGCCACGTCGATGACAAGCGGCAGATCTTAAGTGATGGAACCTCCAGTAGGTTTTGATCCATGGACCGTAGTGGTCTCTGGGGAACGTGCAGGGAAAGGCGCTCCTTCAGGTACACTGGCCCCAGGCCATGCAAGGCCTTAAAGGTTAACACCAGCACTTTGAATGCAATCCGGTACTCGATGGGGAGCCAGTGCAAGCGCTGTAGGACTGGTGTGATGTGGCACGATAGTGTCACTCCAGCCAGCAGTCGAGCTGCAGCGTTTTGCACCAGTTTCAGTTTCTGGATTACCGACAGAGGACGGCCAATGTAAAGGGCGTTACAGTAGTCCAGTCTCGAGATGACTGTGGCCTGGATTACCGCGGCTAGGTCGCCACCGCCTTGCCTGCCGCAGATGGAAAAACGCCGCTCTGCTCGCGGTGGAGACCTGAGCCTCCATCGTCAGCAGATGGTCCAGTTGGACCCCCAAGCTTTTAATCAGGGCCGATGGGCTAACCACCTCGCCATCCATTATTGGCAGCTGGAGCTGCCCCCCCCCCCCCGGGCGACCCAGCCACAGGACCTCCGTCTTCGACGAGTGCACCTTCAACCTGCTGGCCTGTAGCCACCCAGTCACGGCTTCAAGCCACTGATGGAAATAATCAGGTACAGAGTGCGGCCGGCCTTCCATTCTTAGCACCAGCTGGGTGTCATCAGCGTAGTGATGGCACTCCAGACCAAAACTACGCACCAGTTGGGCAAGTGGACGCATATAGATGTTAAATAATAGAGGAGAGAGGATAGCCCCTTGGGGGACCCCACAATTAAGGGGGACCCTTTCGGGAACCATCCCTCCCCTCTCCACCCGTTGTCCCCGATCTTGGAGAAAGGAGGCCACCCATTTAAGGGCGGACCCCCTCACTCCCGTCATGGCTAAACGGTGGATCAATAGAGAATGGTCGACTGTGTCAAATGCTGCCGTGAGGTCCAATAATACGAGCAGCGCTGACCCGCCTTGGTCCAACTGGCAGCGCTGCTCCGTCCCGTGCCCCAAGCGGAAGCCGGACTGGAAGGGATTTAATCCGGCTGTATCGTCCAAGAACCGCTGCAGATGACCATCTAGCCATAGATATGAGAGCAAGATGATAGATTGGTAAGATACGTGGATACGATAGAGTTGGAAGAGAGCCCCAAGGGTCATCCAGTCCGCCCCTCTTCTGCAATGCAGGAAGACACAATCTGAGCACTCCCAACAGATGTCCTTCCAGCCACAGAGAAATGGCTGTAGAATTGACAGATATGTGTGTGTGAGATGATAGATCGATATGATTCAGATAGATATATGGATATATGTCTGGATCTGTTGCTTTCTGGCAAAACAATGATCTCACGAACAAAGATGGAAGTCTTTAATTCAAAAGCATGCATTAGGGCAGTGATTTTTAACCAGTGTGCTGCGGAACACTGGTGTGCCGTGAGAGATCATCAGGTGTGCCGTGGAAAATTATTTTTGAACTTCATTCATATATAAACTATAAGGCGCATCTGTCCCTTTAAGAAATGGAACCATCGCACTCTCCCGTCACCTAAGAAGTGACGCGAGAGTGCTATGGTCGCACCATCTTGGATTCGCTCAGACGTGGCTAAGTAAACAAAGTTAGAGTTAGTGCTGCATCTGCGCATCAATTTGGGATCACAGCAAGACAAGCGAGTGACAGTGATGGAGAAGTTTTTGAGAAGGGAAAATGCAAATGCCGAACAGGGCCCTGGACAAAATTATGACACAGATGAAGGCCCTACCATTCCTGCCAGGAAATCTATGTTGTGTTCATTGAAACAGGCCCAGGTTTCACACTGAGTGTATAAATACATTTCAAAACATATTAACTATATGTATTACTGTGTTAGAGTGCCATTTTGTGTCATTTTGGTTGGTGGTGTGCCCCAGGATTTTATAAATGTAAAAAATGTGCCATGGCTCAAAAAAGGTTGAAAAACACTGCATTAGGGAATGCAACAAAATTCCAACTGCCAGTTATGTCCCTTGTGCCTCCTGTCCTTCACTCTGGCTGCTCCCTTCTTTGCTCCCATTTTCATGTCAGCCCTCAACCTTGCTTCAAATATACACAGGGCTGATCTAAGGATTCAGCCTAATGTCCTGGCTTCACACAAAACCAGGAAATAAGGTCATGACAATATGATGGATATCGACCCTAGAGTTAGAAGAGACCTCCAGGGGTCATCCAGTCCAACCCTGTTCTGCAGTGCAGGAAGACACAATCCAAGCTCTCCTGACAGATGTCCATAAATAATTCCAGAGAAGGAGGCTGGAGTTGGAAGGGATCCTAAACAGTCCTTCAGCCCAACCCCAGAGTTGAGAGTGGCACCAAAGGGTCATCTAAACCAATAACATTTCTGCCATTCAGGAAGACACAATCCAAGGTCTCCTGAAAGATGGTCATCAAGCCTCTGTTTCAAAACTCCCAGAAAAGGAGACTCCGCCAGTCTCAAAATCCTAGACCTGGGTCATCTGGTTGGCTCCCATGCTGCAATACAGGAAGATACCACCCAAGCCCTCCCAACAGACGTCCATAAAAAAACGTTGGCGGAAGAGTTTCAAGCAAATTCAGAATCCTGGATTGGGATGGGACCCCAAGCGTCATCCAGTCTAGCCCCTTTCTGTCATAAAGGAAGACACCATCCAAACACTGGGGTCCAAATCCTAGACCTGCAAGGGATCCCCAAGGATCATCCAGTCAGGCCCGGATTAACACCTTTTTGCGCTCTAGGCCACACTTTGGAATTACGCCCCCTTTAAGCCAACCTCTACTGCCTCCCCCCCTCCGGGAAAGGGCCGGACCCCCTCCTTACCCACCGGGCAGCAGAGCAGGAAGGCCAAGGCCACTAGGAGGCTGCGGCAGGCACTTCCCATGGCCAGGCGGAAGGAGGAGTGTCCCGGGCAGCCGAGAGCCAGGGGCCGGGCTGGGACAGGAGAGCTGAGGCAAAGCAAGCGGGCGGGTGGGTGTCCTCCGTCCCTGTGTCCGTCCGTCCGTCTGTGCCTGACCAGTGTGCCAGGAAGGCAGAAGAGTCCCACCTGGCAGGGCAAGGGGCAGGCTACGCCCACAGCCAACCCCCCTTCCCCTGGCGGAGAACGTGTCCTCCCCCCACGCGGACCCTGAGCCTTGCCCAAGACCGGAGGCCCATCCCTCCCTTCTTCCTGCCTCCCTCCCTCCCTGCCTGCCGGTTGCAAGGTCCTGGGCTCCCCGAAGATGTGCCCTCAAAGGCAGAGGCTCCCCGAGGGGGCGGGTCTGTTGCCTACCTCTCTCCCTCCCTCCCACAAAAGCCACATTTTGGCAGCTGAACCCACTCTCCCCACCCATGTTTTGATGATAGAAGCCACGAGGAAAGACTGGCTGACATGGGCAACTCACCAGCCCTGGAGGAGACTCCGGCAAGAAAGACCCTCCCCCTGGGACTGCCCCCCGCGCAACCCATTCAGAACACACACACACATTCGTAAGGGTCATTATTGGCACAAAAGCAGAGAGTTCCCCTAGTGAACAATAGCTCTCTCTAACACACACAGTCAGGACAGAGCCAGGCACCCTGCCCGCAACCAACACACCCAACCCTTGGCATTCGCAAGCTCCGAGAGTTGGGAGAGACCCCAAGGGCCGGCCACGGGGGTTTTATTTGTTTCAACATATATTTTTTTCGTCGTTGTTCTGCGCCCCCCTTGGCTTGCGCCCCTAGGCCATGGCATAGGTTGGCCTTATGGGTAATCCGGGCCTGCATCCAGTCCAGCCCTGTTTGGCCATGGGTGAATGGGATAAAGCAAGATTGTGGGGTTTGTTGAAAGACTGGGACAATGCGGACTGGTGGCCCTTCCCAAACTGGTTTGTTCCCAAGGGCTAGCTCTCTGGTAGTCAGGCTCTCCAAGCCATTTCTTCTCAAGGCAGATCCCTATTGCGTAAAGTCATAGGCTTATGAGTTACGGAAGGGGATCGTTGGCCTTTCTGGCTAGATGCCCTTCACACCTTCAGGCCACCGCTTTCGTGTCCTCAGGGTCCAGGGCAAGAAACCCAGGAAGAGATGCGGCCCGTAGACGTTCCAAGCCACGGATTAGCGCGCTAGCCTTGTGAACTGGGATCGATTTGATATTTATTTGTGCCGACTTTCCCTTCTGTAGCAACAAGCAGACCTGGGTTGGCCTCTCCCAGCTCAAGGATTCTCTTTTTGCATCATACGGATTCTGCACAAAGGACTTGGCCTTGGGTGCATTCGTCCCCTTTGTTTCCCAGCGTGAAAAACAAATTGTAAAATCAAGAATCCTTGAGACATTCAGCAGGTATTGATTATGGCATCCAAATAAGACTTATGTGGATCATCTTTCAGTATCCGTCTTGAATGGGATTGTTGTATGTGACTCAATAGGGTTTTATCTCTTGTTTTAATGATGCACCTTGCCTCAAGCTGCAGGAAGAGGTGGGCAATAAAATAATAATAATATATTAATATTAATAAAATAATAATAATAATTACCCACCTCTTCCTGCAGCTCGAGGTGAGGCACATCATCTATATAAATAAAAATGTAATGTTCATTTGTGGGATTAACATAACTCAAAAACCACTGGACGAATTGATATGAAATTTGGACACTACACCCCTAACAGATCAAGAAGTGACAATCACACATAACCCCCCCCCCTCAAAAAAAGAGCGGAAAGGACTTAAAACCCCCCAAAAAGCGAAATGATGATACAGAAGGAAGTAAAGAGGGAAGGAAGGAAGGAGAGCAAGAAAGAAAAGAATAAAGAAAGAAGGAGAGAATGAGGGAGGGAAAGAAAGAAGGAAAGAGGTGGAGAAGGAAGGAAGGAGAAAATGAAAGAAAAAAGGGAAGGAAGGAAAGAGGGAGCAAAGGAAGGAGGGAAAGAAGGGGAGAAAGAGGGAGGGAAAGAAGGAAAGAGAGATGGAAGGAAGGAAAGACAGAGAAGAAAGGAAGGAAAAAAGGAAAGAAAAAAGGGAAGGAAAGAGGGAGCAAAGGAAGGAGGGAAAGAAGGAGAGAAAGAGGGAGGGAAAGAAGGAGAGAGAGAAGGAAGGAAGGAAGGAAAGGCAGAGAAGGAAGGAAGGAAAAAAGGAAAGAAAAAATGGAAGGAAGGAAGGAAAGGGAGCAAAGGAAGGAGGGAAAGAAGGAGAGAAAGAGGAAGATTGGCCACAGCAACGTGTGGGGAGAGCGCAGCGGGTGCAAACTCGCTCCAAAGGCGCACACGAGAGAGAGAGCACCCGCGCAAGAGAGAGAGCACGCTCACGAGAGAGAGAGGGGGGGAGAGTGCACGAGAGAGAGAGCAAGAGAGAGAGAGAGATATGTCTGCTTGGCGTGCACTCCCGGAGGGGACGGAGCAGAGACTTTGCCGGGAGAAGGAGCGAGGAGGGTCATGAGAAATGGGGAAAGAGGTGCGCGGACCAGCTTTTTTTGGGTCCGTGATCTGCGCCCCCCCCCCCGGCTTGCGCCCCTAGGCCATGGCCTAGTTGGCCTTATGGGTAATCCGGGCATGTTGCAACATCCTTCTCCGCCCGACTGCAACTCCCCACATTCCATGGCAATCTCAGGTGGTGCCAAACCTCATTAATTCAACTGTGTAGACGGCACTCTTGCTCTCAGTATTGACGTGTTCGCGTCGTCCTCCTTCAGCTGACCTTCTGATTTGGGAAGGATGCTTGGCACTTCTCCTTCGGCGTCTCTCTCATTCTTTCTGGCATTCCTTCGTGTTTTTCTCTCCTTTTCTGCAGGCAGGGCCTGTCAATCGCATCTTGCCCCAAGTCTAGTAGATCAGCAATAGGCAAATAGGCAGCGATTGCCGTGGCCTCAGATTCCCCAAGGAAGGACGATGCCGATGACTCCATCCCTCCCCAGGAAACATATGTCACAGTTCGCCAACGATTAGAGGATTAAGATGTACTTGCAAGCGTACCATCTCTTTGTCATGTCTTAAATTCAAACTCAACATGAAGAAATAGACGGAAAGCTTGGAAACTTTATTTTTGTGTGTGTACCACAATGAAATAAAGGCTTCCCACTTTGTTCGTGAGGTAATTTCTTCACCAGAAAGCTACAGATTCGGACACTATAGATTTCTTTTTCTCCACCATCTCAAGGCCCCTTTGCTTAATGTGGATCGTTTCCTCTTCAGTCTCAACTTTGATACCAGTCATAGGCTAAGCGTACTCTTTTTTTTTTAACTACAGCTCACATGATTCTCAGATTTGAAGTCAAGAACCGCCCAATAGTCTGGAGTCTCCATCTTAGACAGAGGTCAGATGCCCATCTCTCCAGAGTGCTTTCACTGTGTACCTCTTCATGGCCAAATGGGTTTGGACTGGGTTCCCTTTCCAAGATCTACCCAATGTTGCATTTTAGATTTATTTCTTAAGCTATTTATTTATTTATTTATTTCCTCGATCTTATATACCGCTCCTTCCAGCAGACTCGGGGTGGTTCACATACAAATAAAAATTCGCGAAAATGCAACAATTACATAAAACAGTAAGTCACAGATAGTACACGAGACATCAACGATTGGAGGACAATAGACGGTTCCGCATCCGGGCCTCAATTGAAGGCATGCCTAAATAAGATGGTTTTACATGCTCTCCGGAACGGGATGAGTTCTGTGATGACCCGAACATCATCCGGCAATGTGTTCCAGAGTACCGGGGCTGCAACCGAAAAGGCACGTTGTCTAGTTGAGGAACGGTGACAGGAGCAAAGTGTTGGTATAGACAGAAGATTTCGCTCCTCCGAACGCATTGATCTCGGGGGAACATACGGGGTAAGGCGGTCCCTCAGGTACACTGGCCCTAGACCATGCAAGGCCTTAAAGGTCAAAACCGGCACCTTGAAGGCAATTCGGTACTCAATTGGTAGCCAGTTCAGATGCTGCAAGATGGGAGTGATATGCTCTCTCACCGGTGCTCCCACCAGTAGTCGAGCCGCAGCATTCTGCACTAGCTTGAGTTTCCGAATTGTCGACAAGGGAAGGCCTATGTAGGAGGGCATTACAGTAGTCTAGTCTCAAGATGACCGTCGCTTGGATCACCGTAGCCAGGTCATCCCTGGACAGGTAGGGGGCCAGTCGCCTAGCCTGTCAAAGATGGAAAAACGATGTTTTGCTGACCAGAAGATTGAAATCCAAAACCAAGGTCACAACAACGTCTGTTATAAAACTCTAGTATGCTGATGATAACGTAGTCTGTGCGCATTCAGAAGAAGATCTACAACAGGGGTGCCCACACTTTTTCAGCATGCAAGCGACTTACATTAAAACCAAGTCAGAAAGAGCTACCTACCTCCTCAAGGCTGGAGAGGGGCGGGGGCGGGGTGGGGCTTGGCCAGAGGGGGGTGAAGCCAGGCTGTGCCAAGCCCTGCCCCTTCCCTCTGACTTTGGAGCTCCCAGCAGCTTTTCCAGGCTTAAGGATGGCAATGCCAAGCCAGTGGTGACATAGCTAGCACAAGGCTAGCTTGGCCCTGCCCTCCACAAGCCTGAGAAGCTGATGGTAGAGCAAAAAGCCACAGGGGGCGGAGCCAGGCTGCACCAAGCCCCGCCCCCTTCCCTCTGGCGTTGGAGCTCCCAGCAGCTTCTCCAGGCTTGAGGATGGCAATGCCAAGCCAGTGGTGGCATAGCTAGCACAAGGCTAGCTTGGCCCTGCCCTCCACAAACCTGGAGCAGCAGCTGGGAGTGCTGAAGCTGGGGCTTGGCATGGCCTGGCTCCGCCCCCTCTGAGAAGCGCCCCATCTGGCTGGGATCGACCTCCTTTGGTCCCGGGATTGGCTGGTTGATCGCGATCGCCTTCCTGGGCAGCCCTGATCTACAACATCTATTATATAAAGGAGGTCCCGTCATCGAACGACTGACAGAGACAGAGAAACCTTCCAAGGCAGAGACACCAAACTTGCCAACACAAATAGGCCTCAGGCAAGGAAGGTTTTTAGCAAAGAAACTCCCCCTAAAATCTAGAAGGCCCCCAAACCAACGATACAAAAAAACCCTACATTTCCCAGCATCCTCTGCGGTAGCCAGCGAAACCCATTGGCCAACATCAGTTACCATAGTAACGGTGGGCAAAGCCACTTAGTGATTTCAGTTGAGGGTTAAACTGCCACAGTCAAGATCTAGGAGGGAGACAAATAGGGCACCAGGGACACAGGCACCACTGACAAATACATACCCCCAGAATAACAAAAGTAATACCTACACACAACACAATACGCACATAACACAACCTTGCGTCTACTGCTCAACCCATTTGTATGCCATTCCTTCCTTCCACACAGGCATAAGCTGACCCAAAAGACAAGCCATGCCTCCTAAAAAGAACAGCATCGGATGACACACTCGCAACGCTACATACATCACACAAAAAAAGGGCAGAACAAATGCCAGAACAGAAAGACACTGCACTACACTAGCTTTTGCCATTACCATAAACAAGGCTCAAGGACAAACACTACAAATCTGTGGCACAGACCTTTACACAGAATGCTTCTCCCACGGACAACTCTACGAAGCGTGCTCCAGAGTTGGGAAACCACAGAACCTCTACATCAACACAGCAGACGGAAAGACAAAAAACATTGTATATTCACAAGCTCTGCAGAACGCCAGGAACACCACACACTGACAACTCCACAGGACTTCAACATCCCACCCACCAGAACAACCCACAACGACACAGCCATGACCCCACCAAGACCATAAATAACATCAATTCCAACCCTTACATACTCAGACTTTCTTGCATCTCCTAAATAGGGCACAGCAACGTGTGCTGGGTACAGCTAGTTGGTTATAAAATTCCAATATGCTGATGATAATGTTGTATGTGTACAATCAGAAGATCGACAACATCTGTTATAGAACTTCAATATGCCAATGATAACGTAGTCTGTGCACATTCAGAAGAAGACCTACAAGCCACTCTAAACACCTTTGCAGAAGCATATGAGAAGTTCGGGCTCTCTTTGAACATCGATAAAACCAAAGTGCTCTTCCTGCAGACACCAGCCAATCTCTCTGCAAGTTCAAAAATACAGCTGAATGGTGTTGCATTAGAAAACGTTGATAATTTCGGCTTCCTTGGCAGCCACCTCTCCACAAAAGTCAACATTGACACTGAAACACAACACCGCCTGAGCTCTGTGAGTGTAGCATTCTTCCGAATGAAGCAGAGAGTGTTTGAGGACCGGGACATCCTTAGGGAGGTCAAGAGGCTTGCTTATAAAGCTATTGTCCTCCCAACCCTGCTCTACGCCTGCGAAATGTGGACTGTCTACAGACGTCACACTCAACTCCTGGAATGATTCCATCAGCGTTGCCTCTCAAAAATCCTGCAAATCTCTTGGGAAGAAGACAGGTGGACAAATGTCAGTGTGCTGGAAGAAGAAGCAAAGCTCCTACACCATCAACTCAGGTGGACTGAAGGCCACCTTGTCCGAATGCCCAAAGATCACCGTCTCCCAAAGCAGTTACTCTACTCCCAACTCAAGAATGGGAAACGTAACATTGGTGGACAGGAAAAGAGATTGAAAGATGGGCTTAAAGCTAACCTTATAAACCAGTGTTTCCCAAGCAGTGTGTCATGGCACAGTAGTGTGCCGTGAGCGATCAGCAGGTGTGCCATGGGAAATTGGCACTCTTCCCCCTCCTAGCAGCTCTTTCTCCCTCTTTCCCTCCCCAAAGATCCTCCCTGAAGCAAAGGAAGGGCTCCACCGAATACCGGAAGCTCCACGTCGGTGAATTGGGCAGTGAATCGGGAGGCTGAAGCATTCACAGGTTTCCAAGAAACAAATTGAGCCTCTCTGCTTGGAAATGTTTATTTGTTTACTATTTTACTGGATTTTTCAAGAGCCCCCCCCCCCCCCCGGACCTTTTTATAACAGCTTCATGACATCCATAGTTATCTGGAAGCAAGTTTCACTTAGGGTGAAATTTCACAAGGGTCTGGAGAACAAGCCCTATGAGGAGTGGCTTGAAGAGCTGGGCATGTTTAGCCTGAAGAAGAGAAGGCTGAGAGAAGACATGATAGCCATGTATAAGTATGTGAGAGGAAGTCATATATATGTTGCATTCATTGAAACAGGCCCAGGTTTCAAACTGAGTGTATAAATACATTTCAAAACATATTAACTATATGTATTACTGTGTTAGAGCGTCATTTTGTGTCATTTTGGTTGGAGGTGTGTATCTTTCTGCCATTCCTGCCAGGATATCTATGTTGTGTTCATCGAAACAGGCCCAGGTTTCACACTGAATGTATAAATACATTAAAAAACATAATAACTATATGTATTACTGTGTTAGAGTGTCATTTTGTGTCATTTTGGTAGGTGGTGTGCCCCAGGATTTTGTAAACGTAAAAAACGTGCCGCGGCTCAAAAAAGGTTGAAAAACACTATGGCATTGACACCGAAAACTGGGAAGCCCTGGCCCTTAAGCGCTCTAGCTGGAAGTTAGCTGTGACCAGCAGTGTTGCGGAACGGGAGAAACATGCCAAGAGGAAGGAGGCGCGTCAAGCCAACCCTGACCAGGACCGCCTTCTGCCTGGAAACCAATCTTCTCACTACGGGAGAACATGCGGATCAAGAATAGGGCTTCACAGCCACCTACGGACCCACCGCCAAGACACTGCACTTGGAGGACCATCGTCCTCGGGCTACGAGGGATCACCTAAATATGTGTAAGTAAGTAAGTAAGTAAGTAAGTAAGTAAGTAAGTGAGTGAGTGAGTGAGTGAGTGAGTGAGTGAGTGAGTGAGTAAGTAAGCAAGGACTTGATTTCCCCCAATGCATTGGAAGGGGAGTGAGCACCGCCATTCCATACATCATGTTTTCCACACCTTGCATTATTAAGCTTGGCTTCCCCCCATAAACCATAATTTCTGCTGAGGAGTAAATCTTAACTTGAGCAAAGTTCTCCTTCCAATTGAAACGCTTCTGTTTGCAGATTCGGCCGGTTAATTACTCCCTGTTGATCTGGCTGAAGAAAGGATGATAAATAGCTCGCAACTTTGAAAGGCTGCTCAAGGACTAATAATTCTATTCCTTCCTGCGGTCGAGACGGGGAGGGAGGTATTAATAACCAATTTTCTCGTGCATTTTAAAAAATAGTTCGGCATGGTTGTTTTTTTATATTATTATTATTATAGGCTTGCTATGGAATTTATTTGGCATTGCTGAGCGTTGCTTTATTACAGCCTTGCTACAAAATGGAAGGAGGTTTAGACTATTTCACACCGAGAGGTGGATTAATTACGAAAGAACAAAGAAGGTTGAAGATACGAAGTTGCGTTCCTAATTAAATGGCAATCTTAGCCTTGAGTTATTTTTGATTGATGGGCAATCTACCAAGTATGTTTTTCTGTTCACGTTTTGGGGAGATCATCTGTTTCCTGAATGGTCTGGGGATCTTGGCAAAACTTGGGGATAAGGTCATCTGTCCCTTGACCACTCTGCAGGTCAAGATGGGAGAAAGCCATCTCTCTCTTGACTGGTCTGGCTTTCTAGGCTCAACTGGGGAGAAGGTCATCTGTCCCTTGACCACTCTGCAGGTCAAGATGGGAGAAAGTCATCTTGACTGGTCTGGGTTTCTTGGCTAATCTAGGGAGAAGGTCACTCTGCAGGTCAAGATGGGAGAAAACATCTCTCTCTTGACTGGTCTGGGTTTCTTGGCTCAACTGGGGAGAAGGTCATCTGTCCCTTGACCACTCTGCAGGTCAAGATGGGAGAAACTCATCTCTCTTAACTGGTCTGGGTTTCTTGGTTAACCTAGGGAGAAGGTCACTCTGCAGGTCAAGATGGGCAAAAACCATCTCTCTTCACTGGTCTGGGTTTCTTGGCTAACCTAGGGAGAAGGTCATATGTGGGGGGTCGGGAGCAGGTTAGGGTTTTGCCATCCCTTCTGCTCGAGATCCCCGTGTACAACTGGTGGGCCACTGTGTGATACAGAATGCTGGACTAGATGGGCTGAGGTCCGATTCAGCATGGCTCTTCTTATGTTCTTATGTTCTTATATGTCCCTTGACCACTCTGCAGATCAAGATGGGAGAGTCATCTCTCTTGACTGGTCTGGGTTTCTTGGCTAACCTAGGGAGAAGGTCATCTGTCCCTTGACCACTCTGCAGGTCAAGATGGGAGAAAGTCATCTCTCTTGACTGGTCTGGGTTTTTTGGCTAACCTAGGGAGAAGGTCACTCTGCAGGTGAAGATGGGAGAAAACCATCTCTTTCTTGACTGGTCTGGCTTTCTTGGCTCAATTGGGGAGAAGGTCATCTGTCCCTTGACCACTCTGCAGGTCAAGATGGGGATGGGAGAAATCTTTCTTGACTGGTCTGGGTTTTGGCTCAATTCATCTCTTGACTGGTCTTGACTGGTTTAGGTTTCTTGGTTAACCTAGGGAGAAGGTCATCTGTCCCTTGACCACTCTGCAGGTCAAGATGGGAGAAAGTCATCTTTCTTGACTGGTCTGGGTTTCTTGGTTAACCTAGGGAGAAGGTCATATGTCCCTTGACCACTCTGCAGGTCAAGATGGGAGAAAATCATCTCTCTTGACTGGTCTGGGTTTCTTGGCTAACCTAGGGAGAAGGTCATATTTCCCTTGACCACTCTGCAGATCAAGATGGGAGAAAGCCATCTCTCTCTTGACTGGTCTGGCTTTCTGGGCTCAACTGGGGAGAAGGTCATCTGTCCCTTGACCACTCTGCAGGTCAAGATGGGAGAAAGTCATCTTTCTTGACTGGTCCAGGTTTCTTGGTTAACCTAGGGAGAAGGTCATCTGTCCCTTGACCACTCTGCAGGTCAAGATTGGAGAAAGTCATCTTGACTGGTCTGGGTTTCTTGGCTAATCTAGGGAGAAGGTCACTCTGCAGGTCAAGATGGGAGAAAACATCTCTCTCTTGACTGGTCTGGGTTTCTTGGCTCAACTGGGGAGAAGGTCATCTGTCCTTGACCACTCTGCAGGTCAAGATGGAAGAAAGCCATTGCTGGTCTGGGGGTTTCTTGGCTAACCTCTGCAGGGAGATGTACTGGGTTTCTTCAATTTGACCACTCTGCAGGTCAAGATGGGAGAAAATTGCTGGTCATCTCTTTCTTGACCAGTCTGGGATTATTGACTAAACTGGGAGGAAAGGTCATATCTTTCTTGACTGGTTGGGGGAGGGGTCTTGGCCAAGATGGGAAATAAGGTCACCACCTGTTCCTTGACCAGTCTGTAGGACAAGATGGAAGAAAATCTTTTCTCTCTTGACTGGTCTGGGAAACTTGGCTAAACTGGGAGGGAAGGTTATCTCTTTCTTGACTGGTTGGGGGATCTTGGCTAAACCTAGGTAGAAGGTCATTGTGCTGTTTTGACCAGTCTTCAGGTCAAGATGGGAGAAAGCCATCTCTCTCTTGACTGGTCTGGGGTCATGGCCAAGTCTCCCTTGACTGCTCTAAATTTGTGGAGAAGCGTCTTGACCAGTTTGAAGCTCAAAATGGGGAAAGTTCATCCCTTTCTTGACTGGTGTGGGGGTCTTGGCTACGATGAAGCTTCCCTCATCTCGTTCTTGACCAATCTGAATGTCAAAGCCAGAAAACCCATCCCTTTCTTGACCGGTCTGGGGATTTTGGCTAAACTTGGAGAGAAGGTCATTGGTTTCTTTATCATTCTGGGTGCCTCAACTATGCTGTTATTCCTTGACCATCCTGAAGGTCAAGATAGGGGAAGTTCATCACTGGTCTTGACTGGTCATCTCTTTCGTGACCATCCTAGGGATCTCAACTATGCTGGAGTGTGCCTGTCATCTCTTTCTCGACTGGTCTGGGGGTTTGGGCTAAGAATAGGGAAGGCCACCTCTTTCTTGACCATTCTTGAGGGCTCCGCAAAGTCAGAGGAAAGGTCACCTTACCGTCCAGCCTCCGCCGTCGGTGGTCATGTCGCAGTAGACTGGGAACCCTTCTGGAGAGTGAGTGGGGAAGATGGAGAAGACCCCGTCCTCTTGCTGTCCGTTCACGTAGAGGTCAAAGCAGTCCCGAGGCCGAGAGCCTGCGGAAGGGACAGAGCGAGAGAAAGCAGAAACGCAGCCAGTTAATTGTCTCAGTCCGGCACCGTTTGCATTCGCTTTGGTGGTTAATTGGCCACCGGGACTCCAGCACCCTTCATCCCTGGCTGCCTTCCCGGGCTTTGGGCAAAGGCAGCCCTGGCCCCAATCGGCGGCCAAGGCCAAGCGGCGAGTCCCAATCAAAGCACGTTTTGGGTCTCTGGGTCTTTTCCTTCCAGCTTTGCCCAACAAGAAATGCCTTTCTGCGGAGCACTCAAGGATCACACGGCAGGATGAAACTAAAGGAGATCTGGATGCGTATATATATATGTGCATTTGAAAGAGAAACTCTCCGAATCAGACTTCAAAAGCAAAGCTCAAACAGCCTTGAATCGATATTGGGGAAGTACGGGTTGAAAGGACTCCCTTTTAGTATAAAGCCCGATTATATTCTAAAGTGTCCTTGATATAAAATGGTAAAAATCAAGCTTTAGCGGCGAATATTTTCAATACTTGGATGCACAACCCATGCATGTAGAGCAGTGTTTCTCAACCTTACAGCATTGAGGCCATGCTATTGAGAACACAGCTGCGCTGGGCAGGGCACGTCTCTAGGATGGAGGACCATCGCCTCCCAAAGATATTACTCTATGGAGAACTCGCCACGGGTCAGCGCAATGTTTTTAATGCTTTTTAATGACATTGATTATATGGTGTATTTTAAATTGTATTGTGGTGTTGCGGCCTGTAGTGCTGCAAATGTAAGCCGTGCTGAGTCCCCCTGCGGGGGTGAGAAGCTACGGGGTACAAATACCATAAATAAATAATAAATAAATAATAAACTTTCTCTAATAAATTGTCATTTTATGACGATGCTGCTCTTGTCGCCCATTCAGAAGCAGCCCTGCAGCACCTCATACCCTGCTTTGCAGCAGCTGCAGAGCTGTTTGGGCTGGAAGTCAGCCTGAAGGAAACGGAAGACCTCTACCAGCCCGCAACACAGGAAGAACACCATCATCCCCACGTCAGCATAGGCAAATCTGTGCTTAAGTCCGTTCAGCAGTTCACCTACCTGGGAAGCATCATCTCTTCAGACGCCAAGATTGACAAAGAGATAGATCACAGATTAGCAAAGGCATAAAGTGCATTCGGAAGGCTTCACAAAAGAGTCTGGAGCAACAAGAACCTGAGGCAAAGCACCAAAATCAGTGTGTACAGAGCTATCGTACTGTCTATTCTCCTCTATGGGTCTGAAACATGGGTCACCTATCGCCAACACCTACGACTCCTCAAACGTTTTCATGAGTACTGTCTTCGCACAATCCCAAATATACACTGGACCGACTATGTGACGAATGTTGCTGTCCTTGAGCAAGCAGGGATCACCAGCATTGAGGCCATGCTATTGAGAACACAGCTGCGCTGGGCAGGGCATGTCTCTAGGATGGAGGACCACCGCCTCCCAAAGATACTACTCTATGGTGAACTCACCACGGGTCAGCGCAAGAGAGGGGCCCCCAAAAAGAGATACAAGGACTCCCTGAAACAACATCTCAGGCTCGGCCAGATTGATCACCAACAATGGTCCACCCTGGCCTCACATCGGGAGGCATGGAGATGCACTATCCACGATGCTGCAGCCTCTTTCGAGAAGACACGGCGAACGGGTCTTGAAGAGAAACGACAACGCAGAAAGAACCGCAACTTGGAAACAACATCACCCAAGGAGACTTTCTGCTGTGCTTTCTGCAACCGGACTTGCCTATCTCAGATTGGCCTTTTTAGTCATCAACGTGCTTGTAAAAGGCGTGGGATGAGTCCTTCCTAAGAATCTTCGTTCGCGAAGTAATGCCGAGAGAGACCTGAAGTATATATCTCTTTGGATTTGCACTTTCCTCATCTCTATATACCTAAAGCAGTCGGAAGGGCTGTGAATCACGTGAATGACTCAGTTAAAGTTGGATACAGTTCTTCCTGTTGTGCTGACCCCCAACCATCACATTATTTTCGTTGCTACTTCATGACTGTCATTTTACTCCTCTTATGAATCGTAATGATCTGCAGGATGCATTTTCATTCACTGGACCAGATTTGGCACAAATACCCCATATGTGATTGATTTTGTCATTTGGGAGTTGTAGTTGCTGGGATGTATAGATCACCTACAAACAAAGAGCATTCTGAACTCCACCAACGATGGAATTGAACCAAACTTGGCACTTAGAACTCCAATGACCAAAAGAAAATACTGGCAGGGTTTGGTAGGCATTGACCTTGAGTTTGGGAGTTGTAGTTGCTGGGATATATAGTTCACCTACAAACAAAGAGCATTCTGAACTCCACCAACGATGGAATTGTACCAAACTTGGCACCTAGAACTCCCATGACCAACAGAAAATACTGGCAGGGTTTGGTAGGCATTGACTTTGAGTTTGGGAGTTGTAGTTGCTGGGATATATAGTTCGCCTACAAACAAAGAGCATTCTGGACTCCACCAACGATGGAATTGAACCAAACTTGGCACCTAGAACTCCCATGACCAACAGAAAATACTGGCAGGGTTTGGTGGGCATTGACCTTGAGTTTGGGAGTTGTAGTTGCTGTGATATATAGTTTACCTACAAACAAAGAGCATTCTGAACTCCACCAACGATGGAATTGAACCAAACTTGGCACCTAGAACTCCCATGACCAACAGAAAATACTGGCAGGGTTTGGTAGGCATTGACTTTGAGTTTGGGAGTTGTAGTTGCTGGGATATATAGTTCGCCTACAAACAAAGAGCATTCTGGACTCCACCAACGATGGAATTGAACCAAACTTGGCACCCAGAACTCCCATGACCAACAGAAAATACTGGAAGGGTTTGGTGGGCATTGACCTTGAGTTTGGGAGTTGTAGTTGCTGTGATATATAGTTTACCTACAAACAAAGAGCATTCTGAACTCCACCAACGATGGAATTGAACCAAACTTGGCACCTAGAACTCCCATGACCAACAGAAAATACTGGAAGGGTTTGGTGGGCATTGACCTTGAGTTTGGGAGTTGTAGTTCAACTACATCCAGAGAGCACTGTGGACTCAAATAATGATGGATCTGGACCAAACTTGGCACCAATATTCCATATGCCCATAGTGAACACAGAAATAGACCTTGACATTTGAGAGGTGTAGTTACTGGGATTTATAGTTCACAGTATCCACTGGGACTTGGTACCGTAAACTGCAATTATATACAATGGAACCAATTCCTTGTGTGTGTGTGTTGTGTGTGTGTGTGTGTGTGTGTGTGTGTGATGACAAATGTTGGATATTTTTGGAAAATATGCAAGCCGGAGATAGTTGAATGCAAAACCTGTGTATACACAAGGCCAACAGTATACACAAGTTTTGCATCCTGACAACTTGAATATGGTTGTATTAATGCTATGGTTCTATTCATCCAAATGACCATTCCCCCCTCCCCCCTTTAATGACCCCGTAGGAAACGACAAAGGTTCTTTCATACCGTTGGAGCATCCTTTGGGTTTTGCGCTTCGAGATGGCGGCTTTTGGAGGTCTGCTTTGGCCTTTGGCCGCACCACGCCGCGCTCCTTCTGCAACGTGTCCAGGATATCGCTGACCGAAGTGACCAGCCGGGCCATGTTGGTCTGACTCTCCGAAAGCAGCTGAAAAGGGGAAGAAAGAACGCCAAATCGAGCGTGAGTCCATCTTTCCTCTTTGCAGGAAACCGCTTGTTTTTATTGACTTGCATTTAGATATTGGAGCAGGGAACGCTTTCCATTTATTAGAACAGAAAAATGTGTCAAGTGGAGCTGCGTTGTGTATTGCCTTTCCCACCTCCGCTTTCGAACGTGAATAACATACAAGTTTAATAACGCATGATTTCAGGGAGCGAAAGACACAGAGCTAAAGTAAAAGGCTGCCTGATTTTGCTCCATCTGCTTCCGAAATCAGAGTAAATGGCCACCTTTGGCCTCATGTTATCTGTCATTCAAATTTTAATAATAATAATAATAATAGTTGATGTTTGGCGAATGGGCTTATTACAAAAGACCCATTGCTATATTTCTTCAGCCTCTATATGGTCTCTGTGTGTACTGGTCTACACTGGGTGATACTGGTCTACACTGGGCCCATAACCCTTGTTGGGCGAGTGGGCTTATTAACAAATGACCCATTACTATATCTATCTATCTATCTATATAATAAAAGTCAGTGTTTGCGGGCGGTGGGTGGTACGGTGGGAGGAATATGTGCCAGCGTTTCGATTGGCTGCCACTGTGAGATTATTTGCATAAAGAGCTCTGATTGGCCAGCCTCAGAACTCCAACATTCTACGGCCCCAGACAGAGGGGATTGGCTGCCACTGAAATGGTATTTGCATAAAGGACTCCGATTGGCCAACCACATTCCAACATTCTAAAGTGACTCAGAGGGAAAGCAAAAGGCCTCAGGCAGTCAGCCACTGCAGCCCACAGCAATGACGGATCAGGACCAAACTTGGCAAACAGGGGACCAATGGCCCACTTCATAACCTGGTGTGATTTAGGGCAGGAGGTGCCACGAATGATGGGATTTGCAGCACCTTCACATCATTCACTTCCCAAACAACACTGTAGCCCCTATAAATCACAGACCAGGCCTAAATTTGATAGCAAGGCTTCCTTAACTTGATTTTCCTGACTAGGCCTCAGCTCATGGGATATTGTTAGGCTTCCTCAACTTGATTTTCCTGACTAGGCCCCCAACAATGACAGAACAAGACCAAACTTGACACACAGACCCCCAAGATGCACCCTACATCCTGGTGCAGTTTGAGGGAGGATGGACCATGGATGATGGGACTTGCAGTACTTTAATTCACTTCCTTAGAGCACTGTGGCCCACAACAATGAGGAAAAAAAAACAATGAGGAATCAGGCCCAAACTTGGCCCACAGAGGCCCAATGGCCCACTTTACAAACTTGCTGCGGTTTACGGCAGGATGGCTCACAAATGATGGGATTTGCAATACCTTCACCCAATACATTTCCCACAGAACATTGCAGCCCCTACAAATCAGAGACCAGGCCCAAACTTGGCACACAGAGTACCCATGCCCCACTCTACATCCTGGTGCAGTTTTGAGTGGGACGGACCACGGATGATGGGAGTTGAAGTACCTTCACTCACTTTCTGAGACCACTGCCACCCTCATCCAATGACTGATCAAGACCACACTTGGCACACAGAGCCCCCGTGACCCACTATACATCCTGGTGCAGTTTGGAGAACAGGGGACCATGGATGATGGGACTTCCAGTACCTTCCCTCACTTCCAGAGACCGCTGCAACCCTCATCCAGAGAATTATCAAGACCAAATGTGACACACAGAGCCCCCATGACCCACTCTACATCCTGGTGCAGTTTGGAGGGGGATGGACCATGGGCAATGGGACTTGCAGTACCTTCACTAAGTTCCTGAGACCACTGCAAGCCACATAAACATCTAATAGGAACCAACCTTGGCACACAATGCCTTCCTCAAATAACCCGGGCACCGCCAGGTCCTCCGCTAGTTTCTTCTATAGTAATAATAATAATAATAATAATAATAATACTAATCCACCTCGCCTATAGCCTGAGATGGAGTGCAATATGGTTAAAATAAACAGAACACTATTAAAATACATATACCAAAATACACACAACAACAACAATAATAACAAATTGCTGATATGTATAGTTCACCTACAATTAAAGAGCATTCTGAAACCCACCATCAATGGAATTGAATCAAACTTGGTACACAGAGCTCCCATGACCAACAGAAAAACAATAGTGGGCATTGACCTTGAGTCTGGGAGTTGTAGTTCACATATATCCAGAGAGCACTGTGGACTCAAACATTGATGGATCTGGACCAAACTTGGCAGGAATACTCAATATGCTGAAATGTGAAGACTGGTGGAGTTTGGGGAAAGTAGACCTTGACATTTGGGAGTTGTAGTGGCTGGGATTTATAGTTCACCTACAAAGAGCATTCTGAACCCTAACAACAAAGAGTGACACCAACATGTAAGGAGAGGTGGGTAAGAAATAGATGATAATGATGATAATAATAATAATATAATAAGTAGGTTAAAATTAATTGTTTGACATTGTTCAAAACCCAATTATTCTCAAGTGTTGTCTCTGCTCACACCAGATTTAAAGGGACGGCTCCCAGGGGCGGTCCTACCGGTAGGCAAAGGACGCCGCTGTGTGGGGCGCCATCTGGGTAAAAGGCGCATTCCCCCACCCGCCAGACAGCGTCTGGCCGCTCACGGAAGCCCCGGTGCCAAGGAGGCGCTGCTCCTGCTCCGAGGCGGCAGGGACGGCGGGAGCTCCCTCTCGCCCCGCAGGTAGAGCTCGCCAAAGGGGGGAGTGCAGGCTAGCACCGCTCAAGGCTGGGTGGGGGATCATGGGAGCTGTAGTTCCACAAGGCCTTACAGCAGGCATGGGCAAACCTCTGCCTTCCCTCCAGGGGTTTTGAACTTCCACCATTCCCTCAGCTGGGCAAAAGCCCCCACCCCGAGGCTATTAGGCTCGCCTCGGGGCCGCACACACAGGAAGCCCGGTGCCAAGGAGGCGCTGCTCCTGCTCGGAGGAGGCAGGGAAGGCGGTGGCTCGCTCTCGCCCCACAGGTAGCCAAGCTCACGGAGGGGGGGCAGGCTGGCCCCGCTCAAGGCTGGGTGGGGAATCCTGGTAGCTGTAGTTCCACAAGGCCTTACAACAGGCAAAACTCAGCTGAGGGGGGAAATGGAAAGCGCCTGTTAGGAATGGTGGGAGTTGGAGTCCAAAACCCTTGGAGCGAAGGCCGAGGTCTGCCCATGCCTGGTGTAAGGAAAATAATGTTCTCTTACCATTTAAAATTACCTTAGACCGTCCCTGACGGCTCCCCAATCCATCCTCTGCAAATCCCACTCAGTTTGCAGCCATTGCTCTGAGGACGAAGGGAGAAGAGAGCAACTGGGACATTTCCAAAAAGTGGGATGGCAGGGGATGACTTGAGATGTTTGGGATGGGCAGCAGAGGCGACTCTCAAGGGGCAATGGCTGAAGAAGGTAAAGAACACCAAGCTCTGAAGTGCTTCGTTGGTGGAGAAGGAAAACTGGGGAGAGGAAAGCCTTTGCATGTTTCGCACGTAGGTCTGGAGCGCTCCTTTGCCAGGCAGGTAGCTAAAGACTGGTCAGCCCTCAGGATATGTAGGCTTACCTCGGTGAACTTTCCCGCATTGTCGATGGAAGCCCTGCAAAATCGGCACGGATGCCCCAGGCGAAGTTGCGGGGAAAGAAGGAGGAGCAGCTATGACGGGTGTGGGGAGAGGGAGGTATAATCCTGGTGCAAAAAGGCGGAATAGTCAGGTTTAATAGGGTGAAGGGATTCGGCCCGAACATTTCGTACCAGGAGGTACCCTTGGAAGAGTCCCCAAATGAGAATACGAGGACGTATTTGGCCTATGTGGCTCGTGACAAAAATACTACCTGGACAATGCTAGGTGGGTTGGGAATTGGTTTACCGCCAGGACCAAAAGCATGCTCCTCAATGGCTCCATTATGGCCAGAAGTCAGGCCCGGATTACCCATAAGGCCACCCTAGGCCAAGACCTATGGCTGCAGGCCTAGGGGCGCAGATCAGATCAGTATGTGTATATATATATAAGCACAAAAAATATATATATATATAAAAACCCGCCCCCTAGCAGCGCTCTCCCCTCGCCCAAGAGAGAGAAAGAGTAATCATACCTTGGGATAGGGCGGGGGAGAGCACTGTGTGGGGGCGGGGGAGGAGGGAATGGTGCCCTCGCCATCGCCCGGCTGGCCCGCCCCCTTGTAAAGGAAGGAGGGTGGGAGGAAGAGGAAGGGAAGCCCCACCTCGCCAGGGCCGCTGGTGGGCATGCGTGCATGTGCACGCGGCAGGAGGGCGCCTCTCTCTCCTCCGCCATGTTCCTGAGTGCCGCACATGGCCGGGAGCATCCCCGGGGCCTTCCCTTTCTTCCTCCTCCCCAGGAGGAAAGAAGGGAAGCTCCCCGGGCCGCAGCCGACCATGCGCGGCACCCAGGAACATGGCAAAGGAGGAAGAGGCGCCCTCCTGCTGCACGCGCATGCCCGCCAGCGGCCCTGGGGGCGGGGCTTCCCTTCTCCTCCTCGTGCCTTCCTTCCGGTTGCAGGAGGAGGAGGCGGACGGAAGCTGCACGGCAGAAGCCCCGGCCATGCGGCTTCCGTCCGCCTCCTCCTCCCACGGCCAACTTCCGGTTGCGGGAGGAGGTGGACGGAAGCCCCACGGCCAGGGCCACTGCCGTGCATGCGCAGCAGCACCCTGGGGGTGGGATTTCCCTTCCTCCTCCTCCCCGCGACCAACTTTCGGTTGCGGGAGGAGGTGGACGGAAGCCCCACGGCCAGGGCCACTGCCATGCACACGCAGCAGCACCCTGGGGGCGGGACTTCCCTTCCTCCTCCTCCCCGCGACCAACTTCCGGTTGCGGGAGGAGGTGGACGGAAGTCCCACGGCCAGGGCCACTGCCATGCATGTGCAGCAGCACCCTGGGGGCGGGATTTCCCTTCCTCCTCCTCCCCGCGACCAACTTCCAGTCGCGGGAGGAGGCGGACGGAAGCCCCGGGGGCGGCCTGGCTTCTTTTGGCCTAGGGCGCCAAAAGAAGTTACTCTGGGCCTGCCAGAAGTGATTATTGGTGTGCCAAAGAGTTGCTGTTCAACATTTTTATCAAGGACTTGGATGTTGGGATAGAAGGCACATTATTCCGATTGGCAGACCAAATTGCATGTGATGCCAAAAAAGTGGCGTCAAATAACATCAGAGTGGAGCATTGGATAAGAAGGTCGGATAAGCGAAGGTCGGCTAAGCGAGACTCTACTGTATACTTATTCCCAGGGTGCACCGACCCCCAGAGTCGGACATGACTGGACTTAATGTCAGGGGAAAACCTTTACCTTTTACGAGCGTCGCGTCGGACGGGTAACACTAGGAGACTCCATAATGTCCGACATTTTCGTTTATCCGATGTTCTGCTGACCCGTTTATGTCATATAAGCAAGACTCTACTGTAAAACCATGGAATCACAAGTTGAAGCAACTCCAAGGGCCATCCAATCTAAGCCCCCATTGGCCAACCAGGAAGACACCACCAAAGCCCTCCCAACAGATGGGTATCCACACTTCAAGGCACTGTGGGACAGCTCTGAGCAAAAGGAAGTGCTTCCTCGTGTTTTGGTGGGAATCCCTTTTCCTGCCAGTGTGAGAGGACCTCAGTGGGAGAAAAGCCTCAGTGTTAGTTGGCCTCAGCATGTGAAGGCCTGGTGTGAGAAGCTTCAGTGAGAGGAAGGCCATTGTGTGTGAAGGTCCTGTTTAACTTCGGTGTGAGAAGAGGCTCTGTGAGAGTGAAGCCCTCAGCCTGAGAGGGGCCTCAGTATGAGAACGCTCCAGTGTGTGAGAAGGCCTCAGTGTGAGGTAGGCCTCAGAGTTAGGAAGCCTCTGTGAGTGATGAGGCCTGGTGTGAGAAGCTTTGGTGAGAGAAACCCCAGGTTAAAGCTACTGTGTGATGCTCTAGTGTGAAGGCCGCAGTGTGTAAAAAGCTACTATGTGGAGCTCCTGTCTGTGAGAAGAAGCTCAATGAGAGCGAAGCTATTTATCTACATGAGAAAGAAGCCCAGCGTGGAAGCAAAGAAGGAAGTATAAAGAATTTTGTTCATGTATGGAAACTTTGCTTTTGTAAATAGTGCAACCATATTATCTATGTATATAATAAAAGTCAGTGTTTGCCGGCGGTGGTGCGGAGGGAGGAATATGTGCCAGTGTTTCAATTGGCTGCCACTGTGGGATTATTTGCATAAAGGGCTTCGATTGGCCAGCCTCAGAACTCCAACATTCTACGGACCCAGACAGAGGGGATTGGTTGCCACTGAAATGGTATTTGTATAAAGGACTCCGATTGACCTACCACATTCCAACATTCTAAGGTGACTCAGAGGGAAAAGGAAAGGCCTCAGGCAGTCAGCCACCCATAGCAATGACGGATCAGGACCAAACTTGGCACACAGACCCCCCAAGATGCACCCTACATCCTGGTGCAGTTTGAGGGAGGATGGACCATGGATGATGGGACTTCCATACTTTAATTCACTTCCTTAGAGCACTGTGGCCCACACCAATGACGAATCAGGACCAAACTTGGCACACAAAGGCCCAATGGCCCACTTTACAAACCTGCTGCGGTTTACAGCAGGATGGCTCACAAATGATGGGATTTGCCCCCATGACCCACTCTACATCCTGCTGCAGTTTGGAGAACGGGGGACCATGGATGATGGGACTTCCAGTGCCTTCCCTCACTTCCAGAGACCGCTGCAACCCTCATCCACAGAATGATCAAGACCAAATGTGACACACACAGCCCCCTTGACCCACTCTACATCCTGATGCTGTTTGGAGGGGGATGGACCATGGCCAACGGGACTCGCAGTACCTTTACTAAGTTCCTGAGACCACTGCAAACCACATAAACATCTAATATGAACCAACCTTGGCACACAATGCCTTCCTCAAATAACCCGGGCACTGCCGGGTCCCCAAGCTAGTTTTGCTATAAAGAAAAGCCCCCAAAGGAAGAGATAACATCGGACTGTGTGTTTTTGTTCTTTCTATCCCTTTGATGCTGGGTCATGCTGCTGCTCATAAGTTACTCTGCTGTGCATTTATGAGGAAGATCTTTTCTTAATAAGTCCACATGCCCAACAAGGGTTATGGGCCCAGTATTGCCTAGTCTAGACCAGTACAGACTATACTGAGGCTGAAGGAATATGGCAATGGCGTTTCAAACAAGTGGACTGCCTTTTGAAAAGTTGAATGCCAGCAATAATCCCACAAACAAGAGACAATATGTGGCAAGTCATGAAAAATCCCCCAGAGAAAGAACGAGAAGAAGATGATGGCAAATCTCACCTGGATGAGCCGCCCCTGCTCGTTCTGGAGGGCACTGAGCTCCTGCCCCAAGGCGCCGTGGCCCTTCTTCAGCCCCTCGCAGTCGGCCCGGAGCTGGGCGGCCTGGGCCAGCACCTTGGAGACTTCGTCCGAGAGACCAGCCAGCAGGGCCCGCTCCTGGCCCTTGGCAGCCTTGGTCTCCAGGCTGTGGTCCGTCACGGCTCTCAGGAGGGAGGACTGCAGCCCCTCCAGGCGGGACACCCCGCTGCCGGCCCCACTGTGGGCCTCCCGCTCGGGGCATCGGGGCTCCAGGAAGATGTTGACGCGCGATCCATCAGACGCCCTCTCGATGGTCACCAGGGCCCCGCTCTCGTCCGGGTTGGTGCTGATCACCGGCGGGGAGTCCGTGACAGGTGCGTGGTAGTGGTTCATGAGCAGGATGGCCCCCGTGACGGTCACCGCCAGCAGGACGGCCACGGACAGCAGGACCGTGCACAGGATGTAGCCGCAGCTCATTCTCTGGAAAGACACGCAAGAGACAATGAGCAGGCGTGGTTGAAA
Source organism: Anolis apletophallus (assembly GCA_030556195.1). Classification (NCBI taxonomy): domain Eukaryota; kingdom Metazoa; phylum Chordata; class Lepidosauria; order Squamata; family Anolidae; genus Anolis; species Anolis apletophallus. The sequence continues at coordinate 11,276,310 of JARBWK010000018.1, forward strand.
AAGGGCAATTGCAACCCCCCCCCCCCCAATGACTGGCTTTGGGTGGGATTGACCCTGGATTTTTGGTTCTCGTGACCCTGGATGATGGGAGTTATAGCACCCAGGGAACATTGTGAACCTCGTCCATGATGGATTTGTACCAAAGTTGGCATATATACCCAACATGACCGACTTTGATTACTTGTGGGGTTTGAGGTTGGGTGAACCTGACATGATGTGAGTTGTAGTCCACCTCCATCCTGATGCATTTTCCTAATGGGACCATTCATGAAATCCAAAAATGACGACTTTTGCAAATAAATGGTGTTACAAATGACCAAAGACCTAACCCGGACATTGCCGAGTACCTAAGTTAGCGTGTGTGCATATATAATATATCTTTTAAAGCAATGCAGCCGTCACATCCTTGTGCTTTGCAAGGGCCAAACGGCAAAGGCTGGCTTCCACTTGGGATTTCCTCTGGGGTCACGGGCCTGGCCTTGCCTCGCGACTAAACCAATCCCCATGACTTTTTAATGAGGCCTCTGGCTGTGGAATGAATCATAAAAGCCCAAAAGGAGAAAGAGAGGAGAGAGGACGAAAAGGGGAGCGGGGAGCCACTGCCAAAGCCACGTGATCCCGTCTTGTTTGGAAGTTCTCTCTGAAGCCTGCTTCTCAAAGTTTGCGACAACAAGGAAAAGCCATTAATAAGGTCCTGGCACGAGCAAAGTGTAACAAGTTTCTGTTGGGTTAGAACGACACCGCAATAGGTTCGATGCCTCCTTTTATGTTTTATTTATCCTTTTATTGCAAGCCATTGACCAAGAGAAATAAATAGGTACAGATGAAGGAGAGAAAGGGTACAGTTCCCATTGACCCATTGGAGAAAAATAAGAGGAAAGGTGCAAAAGGGGGGGGGGTGTAAAAAGAGAAAGGTGAAAAAAGGAGAAAGGGAAGGTGCAAAATGAGAAGGTGCAAAGGGAGAAAGGAAAGGTGCAAGAGGAGAAAGAGAAGGTGCAAGAGGAGAAAGGAAAGGTGCAAAAGGAGAAAGAGAAAGGTGCAAGAGGAGAAGGGGACAGTGCAAAAAGAAAGGTGCACAAAAGGAGAAGGTGAAAAAGGGCAAAGGAGAAAGGAAAAAAAAGGAAAGGTGCAAAATGAGAAAGAGAAGGTGCAATAGGAGAAGGTGCAAAGGGAGAAAGGAAAGGTGCAAAAGGAGAAAGAGAAGGTGCAATAGGAGAAAGGAAAGGTGCAAAAGGAGAAGGTGCAAAGGGAGAAAGGAAAGGTGCAAAAGGAGGGAGGGGACAGTGCAAAAAGAGAAAGGTGCAAAAGGAGAAAGGTGAAAAAAGAAAAGGTGAAAAAGGGGGAACGGAAAGGTGCAAAATGAGAAAGAGAAGGTGCAATAGGAGAAGGTGCAAAGGGAGAAAGGAAAGGTGCAAAAGGAGGGAGGGGACAGTGCAAAAAGAGAAAGGTGCAAAAGGAGAAAGGTGAAAAAAGAAAAGGTGAAAAAGGGGGAACGGAAAGGTGCAAAATGAGAAAGAGAAGGTGCAATAGGAGAAAGGAAAGGTGCAAAAGGAGAAGGTGCAAAGGGAGAAAGGAAAGGTGCAAAAGGAGGGAGGGGACAGTGCAAAAAGAGAGAAAGGTGCTAAAGGAGAAAGGTGAAAAAAGAAGGAGAAAGGTGAAAAAAGAAGGTGAAAAAAGAATCTCATTTTGCACGGAAAGGTGCAAAATGAGAAAGAGAAGATGCAAAGGGAGAAAGGAAAGGTGCAAAAGGAGGAAGGGGAACTGCAAAAAGAGAAAGGTGAAAAAAGAAGGAGAAAGGTGAAAAAAGAAGGTGAAAAAAGAATCTCATTTTGCACGGAAAGGTGCAAAATGAGAAAGAGAAGATGCAAAGGGAGAAAGGAAAGGTGCAAAAGGAGGGAGGGGAACTGCAAAAAGAGAAAGGTGAAAAAAGAAAAGGTGAAAAAGGGAGAACGGAAAGGTGCAAAATGAGAAGGAGAAGGTGCAAAAGGAGGGAGGGGAACAGTGCAAAAAGAGAAAGGTGAAAAAAGAAAAGGTGAAAAAGGGAGAAAGGAAAGGTGCAAAAGGAAAGGAAAGGTGCACTATTGTATAGTTTTAATTGTGGATGTTAATCTTGATGATTTAGTTGTGTTTTTTTACAGTGTTTTAAACATGTGTAAGTCACCCCGAGCCTGACGGGAGTGGCGACTAATAAGTCGAAATAACTAAATAAATAAATAAAAGGAGAAAGGTGGGGGGGAGGTGAAAAAGGGAGAATGGAAAGGTGAAAAAGGAGAAAGAGAAGGTGCAAAACAGAAAAGAAAGGTAAAAAAAAAGAGGAAAAGTGTAGAAGGAGAAACAAAGGGTACAAAAAGAGAAAACAAATTTAGGAAGAAAGAAGAAGAAAGGTGAAAAGGTGAAAGCAAAGGTGCAAAAGGAGAAAGGTGCAAAAAAGAAAGGAAAGGTACAAAAATGAGAGGAAACGTGGAAAAGGAGAAAGGAAAGGTGCAGAAAGAGAAGGAAAGTATGCAAGAAAAGGGAAAGATGTCCAAGGAGAAAAGGAAGGGCGCGGAAGGGGAAATTGTGCAAAAGGAGAAAGAAAATGTGCAAAAGGAGAAAGAAAATGTGCAAAAAGTGACAAGACTACACAGCTTTCTATCATCTTCGTGCATTTAAGAGAAATATTTCACCCGCTGCATCGCAATGGGAGAGAACGGGTCCATCAATATGTTGGATGGACTGGGGAGAGGGTGCAAAAGGCTTCAGAGGTAAAAAAGCAAAAAGAAAAAAAGATGGCGGCCTCTTTTTCCTACAGGGAAAATAAGCGGGAATTGCTGCGTTGGCACAGTTTGCCATTTGGGCCTCTTCCTCTGCATCTCTCCGGATTGACAGCTTCCTTCAAGCCTCCTTCCTTTCTGCCCCTCGGCAATTTGCATTAAGGTGAGTTCAGCAACAATCCAGGTAAAGTGAGCAGAGAAGCAAAAGAGTCTCCAGAATACGGAGCGTTTCGCTGCATGCAACTGAATGCAACTACATTGGATAATTAATGCAGTTTGACACCACTTGGACTTCCATGCAGTTTTACACAGCCTTTGCCAAAGAGCCCGGGTGCCTCACTGAAGAAGAACTCCCAGGATCCCGTTGCACTATGCCTTGAACATTAAAGTGGTGTCAAACTGCATTAAACTGGCAATGTGGAGTGACGCAGCGTTGGTTACCCCAAGGAGAACAAGACAGTCGGCACAATGGAGAGAAGCCAGCTTTTGTGGGAAGATGCTGCATTGTCACTTTTGGAGCTGATATGTATTCAAGCGCAGAGACGTCAACATCAATAACCTAAGCTTTCCAGCTTCGTTGGAGTTAAAAAAGTTTAGCTCAGCACTTGCTTTAGTAATACATACATACATACATACACACACACACACACAGGCAGTTCCCAAGTTACAAACAAGATTGGTTCTGTAGGTTTGTTCTTGAGTTGATCTATCATTGTTTGAGTGCACAGCGCACTCTGGATGTAGGTGAACTACAACTCCCAAACTCAAGGTCAATGCCCACCAAACCCTTCCAGTATTTTCTGTTGGTCATGGGAGTTCTGTGTGCCAAGTTTGGTTCAATTCCATCGTTGGTGGTGTTCAGAATGCTCTTTGATTATAGGTGAACTATAAATCCTAGCAACGAAAACTCCCAAATTTCAAGGCAACAGCCACTACAGCCAAAATCCTAAGGTCTCTGGGCAGGAGACGCCCGGCGAAGTCGACCCCAAAGAAGTGGGAGGAATCAACCGAGCTGGATCGGCACTCAACAAAGGCCCCTGAGAACCTTGGAAGTGGCTCAGCGCTAGGGTCGCGTGGAGTATGCCCTGCCCAACCAGACCTTTTGATGGTTAACCACTTGATTAAAGAGTATAGAAGGCTCATGGAGCTCTATAATAACTTCTGCGACCTCCTGAAGAGAGCGGGCATCCTAACTTTACAGGATCCTCACTCAACTCCTGGAACCGCTACTTTAGACAACCTACAACCGGATCCCTCTAGGATCCCCGAGCTGGATTGAGATCGGTCCTGGGACCGAATGGAGTCCAGATCGGCTGCTGCCTATGCCAGCACAGAGAAGATGGCGGAGGGAGACGACTCCGAACAGAGATCTACCCAAAGCACGGGAAGGATCGGTGAGTCGCTACCCAAACACCCACCTGCGGTGGCCGGACAAGATCTGGGGCCAGGCCCTGATCCACCACCCGGATGCGTGTCATTGGAGGGTGGCCCTGATCGGCCCAACTTTTACGGTTCGGTGTCACCATTGAATATCACAGATATTTTGTCATCTGCCTGAGACTTGCGAGGCCCCCGCCTCCGAGGCCTCGCAGGGGGAGTGGGGTGGATAGATGGGGGCCGGACGAATATGGTGGCTGACCTTGAAGATGTCGGAGTAGACGGGATGTCTTTATCTACTGAAGACCGGAAACCCTCAATCAACCCGCAGCGGAAGCCATGCCATCGTCCGGGAAGTGGAAACGGGCGGCGGAAGAAGAAGAGGCGCCAAGACCGAACTTCCGGTCCCGCCGGAGAGCACCGGGAGACTGGCCAGACTGCTCAGCACGGGAACGGACCAGTGACCCTCCATGGCCACAGAGCCCCTAGATCTGTAGAGACCTTCGTCAGTCCTCCAGAGCGGAAGAAGCTCAGAGTGTATAACTCGAGGACACGGAGGCGGTTCCACTCTAGGACTTTTTGGAGCACAAACTTTGGGTGCTGGGAGCACTCCTCGGTGGGTTCCCAGCCCCGGAGACAGGACATCCAAACTGGCGGGAGGCCGACCTCTCGATCGCAGGGACCGTGGGGTGGAGATGGCCTCCTTCCCTCTAGATCCGAGATCCTCCTTGGCTTTCTAGGAACCCCACGGCTACCTTCTTTTGATTGTCGACAGATGCCACCTTGAGTCGACCCTCAGCAAGGTGTCAGTCTATGTGAACTCTGGGTCCACCCAGCCACTGTCCCTCTGTCCTTTTATGTCTGTTGTCCCTATACCCTCCCTCCCTATTGTTTATGTATTAATTCTTGTTACTCTTTTGCTTTATGTTATGTGTCAAACTATGTGAACCAGTATTTTCTGTTGGTCATGGGGGTTCTGTGTGGCAAGCCCTCATTGGTGGGAGTGGCGGTATGGAAGTTTGAAACATAAATAAAATAAATAAATAAGGTCTATTTTCGCCCAAACTCCGCCAGTGTTCACATTTGGACTATTGAGTATTTGTGCCAAGTTTAGTCCAGATCTTTCATTGTTAAGAGTCCTCAGTGCTCTCTGGATGCAGGTGAACTACAACTCCAAAACTCAAGGTCAGTGCCCATCAAACCTTTCCAGTATTTTCTGTTGGTCATGGGGGTTCTGTGTGGCAAGTTTTGGCTCAATTCCATCATTGGTGGAGTTCAGAATGCTCTTTGTTTGTAGGTGAACTATAAATCCAAACAACTACAACTCCCAAAAGACAAAATCAATTCCCTCCGCAAACCCCACCAGCATTCAAATGTGGGCATATGGAGTATATGTGCCAAATTTGGTCCAGTGAATGACAGTACATCCTGCAGATCAGATATTTACATTATGATTCATAACAGTAGCAAAATGACAGTTATGAAGTAGCAACGAAAATAATGTTATGGTTGGGGGTCACCACAACAGGAGGAACGGTATGAAGAGGTCGTGGCGCTCTGGGATTGTCGCAGAACGAGCGAAAAGCTGTGCCAAGTAACTTGTCCAGAGAGACCTTGCTGGTGATAATAATAGCCTCCCATATTTATGCTTCCCTGAGCCATAAATGTTTAATGGGGAGGCATGAGACGGGGTCACGTCGAAGGAAGAAATGTCGCCCCAGCTTGGTGCAAACGTATTTGGAGAGCTGATAAAGGAAAAAGGAGGAAGTTGTTAATAAATATAGGCCCAATATGGGTCCTCCGTCTGCTCTTTTGGGAATGCCTTTCGTCAAAGGACTCGACGAAGTTGCAGAAGAAAGCAAAAAATATTTTGGCGCAGAAAGGAAAAAAGTAGACTTCGCGAAGTTTGACCTTGCCTCCGATATATGGCATTTCTCCTCGACTTTGGTCCGTTTCCGGTTCTGTCAAATCCAGGCCCGGATTACCCATAAGGCCAACCTAGGCCATGGCCTAGGGGCGCAAGCCGAGGGGGGCGCAGATCACGGACCAAAAAATAAAATTAAATGTTGAAACAAATAAAAATGCCGTGGCCGGCCCCTGGGGTCTCTCCCAACTCTCGGAGCTTGTGAATGCCAAGGGGGAGTTGGGTGTGTTGGTTGTGGGGAGGGTGCCAGGTCCTCTGCCCCCGGGTCCAATCCTGAGGACCTGGCCCTCTTCTCCCTCCCTCCCTTCCTGTTCCGGACATGGCCTCCTTTGCGGAGGGAGGAAGGGAGCGAATGGCGTGCGTGCGGGCGCCCTGGCCTGGCTGGCCCCCTTCCTCCCTCCATCTTTCCTGGGGAGGCTGTCCCCAGGAGTGGTCTAAGATCATTTTAAATGGTAAGCGACCATTATTTTGGCGCCCGCCCCAAAACATTATTGGCCCCCCCCCCCAAAAAAAACATTATTTTCTTTTTCCGAGGCTGGAAGCGGCTCGCTCTCGCGCCAACGCCAGCTGGCTTCTGTATGTGTGTGCGTGCGCGTGCGTGTAGGCTGTGTGAGGGGGAACGGAGCCAATGCGCTTGGCTCGATGTAGGGTGGCAGAGTGAAGGGATGGTGGAAAGGAGGGTCCCTGGCGCCCCCAGCCACCTTTGCGGGGACCCCCGGCCCCTCCTCTCTTCCAATCCCGGTCCAGTCCGGGGCTCTGCGTTGCAACCTGACGGAGGCTCTCAGCCCCTCTTCGCTGGCTGCTCCACTTGCCCCCCTCTTTCTCCTTCGAGTGTTTTTTGTGGGGGGGGGTGAGAAGAGATGGAGCACGCCCCCCTCCAAGGCTCCCGGGGAAGCCAAGAAGCAAGTTGCCGGCTGAGGCGAGGAGAGACACGAACGCACTTGCGAGGCTGCGCCACCTCGAGCGCGAACCCGAGAAAAGGGACTGAGAGGGAGGAAAAGGGGGCTGGGGAGTGGCGCGAGGGCAGGGTGGGTGGGAGCACGCGCACGCGAGGTGCCATGATTCCCTTCCTGCCTCTCTCTCTCTAAACCCCCCACCCCTCGCAGACACGCCACGCGTGCCTTGGAGTCCTGGTGTCTGGCAGGCGGGGGAATTTGCCCTTTACCCAGATGGCGCTCCACGCAGCGGCGTCCTTTGCCTACCAGTAGGACCACCACTGGCTGTCCCCAGGGCCCTTGGCTGCTCCCTTGGCTGGGAAAGAGGCCAGGTGGGGGGCTCTGCTTCTTGGGAGGGAGGGAGGGAGGGAGAAAGAGAGGAAGACCTTCCTGACTGTGTGTGTGTGAGAGCGAGAGCTATAGTTCACCACAGGAACTCTCTGCTTTTGTGCAAATAATAACCCTTACAAGTGTGTGTGTTCCGAATGGGTTGCGGGGGGGGGCAGTCCCAGGGGGAGGGTCTTTCTTGCCGGAGTCTCCTCCAGGGCTGGTGAGTTGCCCATGTCAGCCAGTCTTTCCTCGTGGCTTCTATCATCAAAACATGGGTGGGGAGAGTGGGTTCAGCTGCCAAAACGTGGCTTTTGCGGGAGAGAGGGAGAGAGGGGGTCCCTTTCGCTCTCGTTTGGCAACGGACCCGCCCCTCGGGAGCCTTTGCCCTTGAGGGCACATCTTCCGGGGGGGGAGCAGCCCAGGACGGTTGCAACCAGCAGGCAGGGAGGGCAGGGGGGAGGAGGCTCCTCCCGAAGTCTTGGGCCGGGCGGGGGTCGGGGTCAAGGCTCAGGGTCCGCTCTGGGGGGGACACGTTCTCCACCGGGGGAGGGGGAGCTGGCTGTGGGCATGGTCTGCCCCTTGCCCTACCAGGTGGGACTCTTCTGCTTTCCTGGCACATCGGCCAGGCACGGACGGACGGACAGACACAGGGACAGAGGACGCTGGCTCGCTCGCTTCACCTCAGCTTTCCTTTCCCGGCCTGGCCCCTAGCTCTCGGCTGTCCGGGACACTCCTTCACCCTGGCCATGGGAAGTGCCTGCCGAAGCCTCCTGGTGGCCTTGGCCTTCCTGCTCTGCTGCCCGGTGGGTAAAGGAGGGGTCCCGGCCCTTTCCTGGGAGGGGGGGGGAGTGCATGCAGTAGAGGTTGGCTTAAAGGGGGCGTAATTCCAAAGTGTGGCCTAGGGCGCAAAAGGGTGTTAATCCGGGCCTGGTCAAATCCCTCCTTTGCCCATTAGTGACCCACATCAATGGGAACATCCGCTTCGTGCTTTGCTCCGAAGTTGAAAAAGGGCCAACCTTTGCCCTTCTCGCAGTCCCAGCGCCTTGGCAATCTCTCGTTCGAAACGTATAATCGTGTCCATTCTGTGGTTTTGGGAAAGGTGTGGAAAATAGAGATGACAAATGGGGAGAAGCGAGGAGAAATATCGCACTCCGGGGCTGTCACGTTGAGGAAGCCCACCTTTTGAGAGGCCGTCAAAGGAGGCCCTGCCGATTGGGTTCTCCAGGCGGAGAGGAGCGTCACGCCTCACCTTTCCCTCTTTCCCTCCCAGGAAGGATCACAGCTTGGCGGTCCTGAGTGACAGATCGCATTTCGGGGAATGAAAGGAGGCCAACAACCAGAGAAGGGTCCTTTCCTTCCTTCAGAAGGGAGACACTTGTCTCTTTGCAGCACACACGTGATTGCGGAGGACAGGGGGGGACGACGTCCCTTCGAGGTACGCTTTTGGGCACTCGTTGAGATGCTTGAAGCCTTGAGACAGAAGGCATCTTCAGCTGGCTATTGGAGGAGGCTTTTAAGCTGAAGCTGGATGGCCATCTGTTGGGGGCGATTTAATTGTGCTTTTCCTGTCTGGCAGAAGAGGGTTGGACTGGATGCCCTTCGGGGTCCCTTCCATCTCAGAGCCTTTAATTATATCGACCTACTTCTCCATGAACCCATTGATGTTTGTGTGGCCGTGTGGCCATCTGTCAGGAAGGATCTGATTGTGTATTCCTGTATGGCAGAATGGGGTTGGACTGGATGCTCTTTGGGGTCCCTTCCCAACTCAAAGAGTCTTTGAATCTATAGCCCTACTTCTCCATGAACCCACTGATGTCTATGAGGCCAGATGGCCATCTGTCAGGAAGGATCAGATTTTGTATTCCTGTATGGCAGAAGGGGGTTGGACTAGATACCCTTCAGGGGGCCCTTCCATCTTGGAGTCTTTGATTCTATAGCCTTACTTCTCCATGAACCTGCTAATGAGGTTCTTGAGGCTGGATGGCCATCTGTTCGGAGCATGATGCTCCAAAGGGCTACGGCAGACCTCGAAGAAGAAGACGGCATATATATACGCTATCGTACTGATGGTAGCTTGTTCAACTTAAGCCGTCTGAGGGCTCGCACTAAGACTCTAAACTATCTAGTTCATGAGCTGCTTTTTGCTGACGATGCTGCCCTTGTCGCCCATTCAGAAGCAGCCCTGCAGCGCCTAACATCCTGCTTTGCAGCAGCTGCAGAGCTGTTTGGGCTGGAAGTCAGCCTGAAGAAAACGGAAGTCCTCTACCAGCCCTCACCACAGGAAGAACACCATCATCCCCACGCCAGCATAGGCAAATCTGTGCTTAAGTCCGTTCAGCAGTTCACCTCCCTGGGAAGCAACATCTCTTCAGACGCCAAGATTGATAAAGAGATAGATCACAGATTAGCAAAGGCATAGAGTGCATTTGGAAGGCTTCACAAAAGAATCTGGAGCGACAAGCACCTGAGGCAAAGCACCACAATCAGTGTGTACAGAGCTATCGTACTGTCTATTCTCCTCTATGGGTCTGAAACATGGGTCACCTATCGCCAACACCTACGACTCCTCGAACGCTTTCATCAACGCTGTCTTCACACAATACTAAATATACACTGGGCCGACTATGTGACGAATGTTGCTGTCCTTGAGCAAGCAGGGATCACCAGCGTTGAGGCCATGCTATTGAGAACACAGCTGCACTGGGCAGGGCACGTCTCTAGGATGGAGGACCACCGCCTCCCAAAGATACTACTCTATGGTGAACTCACCACGGGTCAGCGCAAGAGAGGCGCCCCCAATAAAAGATATAAGGACTCCCTGAAACCACATCTCAGGCTCGGCCAGATTGATCACCAACAATGGTCCACCCTGGCCTTACATCGGGAGGCGTGGAGACGCACTATCCACAATGCTGTGGCCTCTTTCGAGAAGACATGCCGAACGTGTCTCGAAGAGAAACGACAACGCAGAAAGAACCACAACTTGGAAACAACAGCACCCAAGGAGACTTTCTGCTGTGCTTTCTCCAACCGAACTTGCCTATCTCAGATTGGCCTTTTTAGTCATCAACGCGCTTGTAAAATGCGTGGGATGAGTCCTTCCTAAGAATCTTTGTTCGCGAAGTAATGCCGAGAGACTTCTCCATGAACCTGCTAATGAGGTTCTTCAGGCTAGATGGCCATCTGTTGGGTGGGAACAGATTGTGTTTTCCTTTAATGTAGAAGGGGGTATGGACTGGGTGCTCTTTGGGGTCCCTTCCAACTCTATGGTTCTATGACTGGTTGGATGGCTATCTGTTGGGAGGGATTGAATAGTTTCCTTCCTGGCAGAATGGGGTTGGACTAGATGGCCTTTGGGGTTACCTTCCAACTCTAGGATTCTGTGATTCTATGCATAACATACTGTAATATTCTATATGCGAGTATATCGCAACCCAAGCGAAGATCGCATTACGTACGTAGGTAAGCCATAGCAAACGAAATCAAATCCCAAATATGTCGAGGAAATCAATCATTTTCTCGGAGAAGGAAAATCGATGCCGAAAAGTGTTACAAACCGTAATAATAACAGTAATCGAGCCAGGAATTGAATTCTCATCCCAAAAGCATTAGCAAGAATTAGGAAAATGTTCAAAGAGACGTTCCTATAGACACACGCTGGCAAAGTTGAGAGCAGTGGTTCCCATGCTTCCTAAAACTACGACCCATTAATGCCGTTTGTTATGTTGTGTTGACCGTCAACCGTATACTTATTTCCGTTGCTACTTTATAACTGTTGCGAATCGTAATGTAAATATCTGATATGCAGGACGTATTTTCATTGTTACCAATTGAACCTAATTAAAGCATAGTGATTAATCACAAAAACAATATGTTTGGGGGAGTATGGACAACAGATGGTGGGCTGCATGTCCTTCAAACGATGGAGCTCTGACAGATCACTGAGACCACAAATTACACATCAAACTTGCCACAGAGAACCCCCATGACCAACAGAAAATACTGGAGGGGTTTGGAGAAAACTTGACACCTACCTGGCAGGTGGCCCAGTCCTGGATTCGGTGAGGAGCCTGGCAGGTGGCGCGGAGCCTAGGTTGGGCCTAGGTCTGGCACGGAGCCTCCTGCCGGCTCGCATCACCGCCAAGCCCAGTGGGCGGTGCAAGCCGGGTGACCCAGGCTGCAAGGCAAGGCCTGAGCCCTGTGTGGACCTTTCGCCCAGCTCGCGCCACCGCCGAGCCTAGTGGGAGGAACGAGCCGGGTGACCCAGGTTCCGAGGCAAGGCCTGGACCTTGTGGGGAGCCATTTTGAGGATATAGGGGGGCAGGGCAACCTCCAAAAGGAGGCAACCTCGCGACCCCTCCAAAACGGCCAAGCAACACCCCCCCCCCTTGGGGGCCGCGACCCACAGGTTGAGAACCCCTCTTGGCATTACTTTGCGAATGAAGATTCTTAGGAAGGACTCATCCCACGCTTTTTACAAGCGCGTTGATGACTAAAAAGGCCAATCTGAGATAGACAAGTTCGGTTGCAGAAAGCACAGCAGAAAGTCTCCTTGGGTGATGTTGTTTCCAAGTTACGGTTCTTTCTGCATTGTCATTTGTCTCCGAGACCTGTTTGGCGTGTCTTCCCGAAAGAGGCCGCAGCATTGTGGATAGTGGATCTCCATGCCTCCCGATGTGAGGCCAGGGTGGACCATTGTTGGTGATCAATCTGGCCGAGCCTGAGCTGTTGTTTCAGGAAGTCCTTATATCTCTTTTTGGGGGCCCCTCTCTTGCGCTGACCCGTGGCGAGTTCACCATAGAGTGGTATTTTTGGCAGGGGGTGGTCCTCCATCCTAGAGACGTGCCCTGCCCAGCGCAGCTGTGTTGTCAATAGCATGGCCTCAATGCTGGTGATCCCTGCTTGCTCAAGGACAGCAACATTCGTCACATAGTCGGTCTAGTGTATATTTAGGATTGTGCGAAGACAGCACTGATGAAAGCGTTCAATGAGTCGTAGGTGTTGGCGATAGGTGACCCATGTTTCAGACCCATAGAGGAGAATAGACAGTAAGATAGCTCTGTACACACTGATTTTGGTGCTTTGGCTCAGGTGCTTGTAGCTCCAGACTCTTTTGTGAAGCCTTCCAAATGCACTCTATGCCTTTGATATCTGTGATCTATCTCTTTATCAATCTTGGCGTCTGAAGAGATGATTCTTCCCAGGTAGGTGAACTGCTGAACGGACTCAAGCACAGATTCACCTATGCTGACGTGGGGATTATGGTGTTCTTCCTGTGGTGCGGGCTGGTAGAGGACTTCCGTTTTCTTCAGGCTGACTTCCAGCCCAAACAGCTCTGCAGCTGTTGCAAAGCAGGATGTGAGGCGCTGCAGGGCTGCTCTGAATGGACGACAAGGGCAGCATCGTCAGAAAAAAGCAGCTCACGGACTAGATAGTTGAGAGTCTTAGTGCGAGCCCTCAGACGGCTTAAGTTGAACAAGCTGCCATCAGTACGATAGCGTATATATATATATATGCCGTCTTCTTCTTCGAGGTCTGCCGTAGCCCTTTGGAGCATCATGCTGAAGAAGATTGTAAATAGGGTTGGTGCAAGAACACAACCTTGTTTCACTATATTAGTTATTAGAAAGGGCTCCGAGAGAATATCGCCGTATCTGACTTGACCGCGCTGGTCCTCATGTAACAGGATAGAGAACCTTCCACTTCTATAGGGTCCCCTATTCCGGACAGCTTCCCATCTCCATTGGAATCCTGTATGACATCGCAATGTCAACACACAACTGTGGAGAATTAACCTCCTTGGCGCTGCTCTGCTGTGTGGTTCTCGAAAGGAAGACGGAGATCTCATAAGCCTTATGGACACCTGGGCGAGATTGCCGCTGGCACATTTGAATATACTTTCATCATGTCTCCGCGCTTAATCTTCTTTTCTGTAAGCGAGACGCGCTTCTGTCCTCAAAGGACTTCTCTCCCCAGCGCTGGCTTTGGAGAAGTTACTTTCTGGGGGATGTGGCAGGAAGGAGGTTGGACTGGATGCCCTTTAGGGGTCCCTTCCAACTAGGAGCCTTTGATTCTACAACAACAACAACAACAACAACAGAATGTAACTTGAATTCAAGCCATGGGAAGTGGCGAGTAACTGTTGGAGGCAGGTGTGAATGATGTCACTGGCCACCTTGATTAGCAGAGCATGGCCTTGCAGTTTCAAAGTCAATCAGTGAGGGTATCTGCCTAGAGGAGGCCTGGACCCTGTTGCCTGGAGACACCCTCTGTAGAATGATGTCCAGGGTGGGAGAGAGAACCCTTGTCTGTTGGAGGCAAGTGGGAATGTTACCATTGGCAAGCTTGATCTGCATTGAGTAGCCTTGCAGCTGCAAAGTCAATAAGCGAGGGTATCTTCATAAAGGTAGTGAAGCAAGTGGAGTGTGTATATCCCTGTGGAATAATGTCCAGGGTGGGAGAGAGAACTCTTGTCTGTTGGAGGTAAGTGGGAATGTTGCCATTGGCCAGCTTGATTAGCATTGAGTAACCTATGCTGATGTGGGGATGATGGTGTTCTTCCTGTAGTGCGGGCTGGTAGAGGACTTCCGTTTTCTTCAGGCTGACTTCCAGCCCAAACAACTCTGCAGCTGTTGCAAAGCAGGATGAGAGTGAAGTCAATCCGTGAAGATATCTGCATAGAGGTAGTGAAGCAAGTGGAGTTTGTTTATCCCTGTGGAACAATGTCCAGGGTGGGAGAAAGAACCCTTGTCTGTTGGAGGCAAGTGGGAATGTTACCATTGGCAAGCTTAATCCGCATTAAATAGCCTTGTAGCTGCAAAGTCAATAAGCGAGGGTATTTGCATAGAGGTAGTGAAGCAAGTGGAGTCTGTATATCCCTGTGGAATAATGTCCAGGATGGGAGAGAGAACTCTTGTCTGTTGGAGGCAAGTGTGAAGGTTGCAATGGGGCAGGTTGATTAGCATTGAATGGCCTTGCAGCTTCAAAGCCTGGTTGCTTCCTGCCTGAGGGAATCCTTTGATAGGAAGTGTATCTTTTTGTCTGAATTTCCCCTGTGCTTTGAGTGTTGCTCTTTGTTTACTGTCCTGATTTCGGATTTTTTTTTTAAAAAATTACTGTGTTCATTTCCATGGTTTCGTCCTTTCCGTTGACATTGTCCACCTGCTTCTTGTGGATTTCAATGGCTTCTCTGTGACGTGGTGGTTGTGAGAGTGGTCCAGCATGTTGTGTCCAGCTCGGTTCATCCAGTGCTCTGCTATGGTTGACTTCTCTGGTTGGCTTAATCCGTAGTGACTTTCCTGTTCCTTGATTCGTGTTTGGGGCGCTGCGCAATCAAGGCCAGCTAACACCTCCCAACAAAGGATTACCAACAAAGGATTTTATAGTTGATGGCAAAGCCCTGAAAGATAACAAACTCACCTTCAAATCATCCATTCGCCTCCCCTGGGGATGATGGGGTGCATTATGAGTCATGGATCGGACCGCAATAGAGTCACAGGTTCGAAAAAGAGGGGAAAGCGGCCGATTTCGCACAAAGGCTTACATCCAAAATAGATTTTCTTTTCTTTTTTTTGCCCTCTGAAGTTAAATCCCTATTGATTTTGCCGGAGTTAACTTTCGCCGAAGGATTCTCTCGATTGCTTAGGATCTATTGATCCGCCATAATACAGCCAAAGCTCTCTTGGAGTTGGCAACAAACATTTAAAAAACCTGCCCTTGCGCCCAGAACTGAGATTTGCATGCAGGGTGCGAGATAGAGACCTGTCCATCATCACCCTCCCCAAATTTGGGGAATACTGTAATATGATAGTTTAATGCTGGTTCCGTTTAACCACTGTTCTATATTATTAATTATTCTATCTACATAGCAACACAGCACACATGCACATTAAGCCCAAGTGTCTGGGATTCGTCTCTGAATAATAATAATAATAATAATGTATTATGATTATTATAATTATATTGTATTATCATTACATGTACATAGCAACACAGCACACATGCACATTAAGCCCAAGTGTCTGGGATTCGTCTCTGAATAATAATAATAATAATGTCGTATTATGACTATTATTATAATGTATTATTATTCCACGTACATAACAATACAGCACACATGCACATTAAGTCCAAGTGTCTGGGATTCGTCTCTGAATAATAATAATAATAATGTTGTATTATGACTATTATTATTATAATGTATTATTATTCCATGTACATAACAACACAGCACACATGCACATTAAGTCCAAGTGTCTGGGATTCGTCTCTGAATATCAGGCTCATTATTATTATTTTGCATTACTAATACTATTATTATATTGTATTATTACTCCATGTACATAGCAACACAGCAAACATGCACATTAGGTCCAAGAGACTGGGATTCATCTCTGAATATGGGGCTCTTCCCAGGGGCCTAGGATATTATTATTATTATTATTACTACTACTATTATTATAGTGTATTATTATTCCATGTACATAACAGCACAGCATACATGCACATGAGGTCTGAGAGTCTGGGATTCATCTCTGAATATCAGGCTCTTCCCATTGGCCTAGGATATTAAAGGTTGTTATTATAATTATTATATTGTATTATTACTATTACTATTATATTGCATTATTGTTACATGTACATAGCAACACAGCACACATGCACATGAAGTCCATGTGTCTGGGATTCGTCTTTGAACATTGGGATCTTCCCATTGGCCTAGGATATTAGAGGTATTTATTATTATTATTATTTTGTATTATGACTATTACTATTATATTGCATTATTGTTACATGTACATAGCAACACAGCACATGTGCACATTAAGTCCATGTGTCTGGGATTCGTCTCTGAATATCAGGCTCTTCCTATTGGCCTAGGATATTAGAGGTATTTATTATTATTATTATTAGTATTTTGTATTATTAGTATTACTATTATATTGCATTATTGTTACATGTACATAGCAACACAGCACACATGCACATTAAGTCCAAGTGTCTGGGATTCATCCCGAAGCTCTGACCTAGGTTGAAAATACAAAAGCTGGCATGGGCAAACTTGGACCTTCCAGGTGTTTTGGACTCCAACTCCCACCATTCCTAGCAGCCTCAGGCCCTTTTCCTTTTCCCCCCTCAGCCACTTGAGCAGGAAAGGGCCTCAGGCTGTTAGGAATGGTGGGAGTTGAAGTCCAAAGCACCCAGAGGGCCGAAGTTTTCCCATGCCTGTTTTAGGGACCTTAAAGTGGTGAGCCTCCTTCCAACATTGTCATTCTGGGTAGAAAACAAACAGCAACATAACATAACATTGTTTGACTCCACAGTGCTCTCTGGGTGTAGGTGAACTACAACTTCCAAACTCAAGGTCAATTCCCAAGCAAACCCTTTCAGTACTTTCTGTTGGTAATGAGAGTTCAATAGGCCAAGTTTGGTTGAATTCCATTGTTGCAAGAATTCAGGATGCTCTTTGATTGTGTGTTAACTTTAAATCCCAGAAACTGTAACTCCCAAATGTCAAGGTCTATTTTACCCAAACTGCATCTGTATTCACATTTGGGCATATTGAGTATTCATGCCAAGTTTGGTCCTGATCCAACATTATTTCAGTCCATAGTGCTCTCTGGATATAGGTCAACTACAACTCCAAAACCCAAGGTCAATGCCCACCAAACTCTTATAGTATTATCTCTTGGTTATGGGAGTTCTGTGCAAAGGCGGAAGAATGTGGCCTCAAAAGGCTGCTTGGAACATATGTATGGGGGGTTTACAAATATGTGGGTGCAGAGGGCCCATCCTAAAGCAAACCTAGACTCTTAAGCAACCATACCTTCTCACAGTCTCCTTGTTTACATTCTTGGGATTATATTTTTCCTATCATTTCATGATTTCAATGCGTATTATTTTATTTATTTATTTATCTACCATATTTGTTTACAGTTTGAGGCAAGTGTGAATGTTGCAATTGGCTACCTTGATTAGCGCTGAATGGCCTTTCAGCTTCAAAGCTTGGCTGCATCCTGCCTGGAGGAATCCTTTTTTGGGAGGTGTTAGCTGACCCTGATTTTTCGCTATCTGGACTTCCCCTGTTTCTGAGTATTGCTCTTTAGTTAGAGCAGTGTTTCCCAACCAGTGTGCCGTGAGCGATCATCAGGTGTGCCGTGGGAAATTGGAACCTCCGATACCCTTTTGATTGCGGGTGAACTATAAAGCTGTTGAGTAAGACCTTTGTGTGTGTCTTTCTGCCATTCCTGCCAGGATATCTATGTTGTGTTCATGGAAACAGGCCCAGGTTTCACACTGAGTGTATAAATACATTTGAAAACATATTAACTATATGTATTACTGTGTTAGAGTGTCATTTTGTATCATTTTGGTTGGTGGTGTGCCCCAGGATTTTGCTCCATCCCTTTTCTCCTCAACCAACCAGTCATGATCTGAAGCTCAGACCTGGGGGCTTTTTCAGCCCAGATCTTCAAGGCCCTTCCTTTGGCATCGGAGGAGGCTCCATGCTCCGGAATGTTTTCTCCGAGGAGGATCCGCAATCCTCCCTTTCTGAAGCCTGGCTTTAAATCCCACGAGGAGGAGGAGGAGGATAAGAAGCAGGCCTTGATCCCCTTCCATAATCTGGTCTGAGCCAAGGGCAGCTGCCACCTTCCTAATCATCCCGGCGCGTATGGCGCACCAAAGGCATTAAAAGTCTAAAGGATCGGGACGCTTGGGGAAAGTCGTCGCTGCAAAACAGATGCAGTGGCAAAGAAACAGATGTTGCGCGTATTATATCTCCAATACCAAATAGGTCCGTCTCCCTGCATTGTCATGGAATCCTTTGTGGGAATGCCTGGGCTGCTTCCTGCCTGAGGGAATCCTTTGTTGGGAGGTGTAAATAAAGAACAACACTGAATATATATATATATATATATATATATATATATCTATTATATAAATGGGTTCACATCATGTGATGTATACCTCAAACAAAGAAACCATACAACGCAGAAACACAATACTTGCCAACAGAAATAGGCCTCAAGCAAGGTACGTTTGTAGCAAAGAAACTTTCCCCCAAAACCTAAAAGCCCCCAAAACAACGAGTAAAAATAAAACTACATTTACCAGCATCCTCCGGGGCAGCCAAAGACTCACCCAGCCTCTATATTCTGAACAACATGATTGGCTGCCAATAAGGGCGGATTTGCATAACTGCTGCACTGGCCAGCCAACATGAAAATTCCGATCCATAATAAACTGCCAAAACAGAATAAGGAAAAGGCCTGAGCCAATCCCCAACACAAACACCCAAATCACTTCCAACCTAAAATTTACACCCCAAAAAATCACAGACCACGCCCAAAATTGACAGTAAGGCTTCATTAACTTGATTTCCCTAACTAGCCCTCACTTACTGGGAAGCTGTTTACGCTCTGAATTGACAGTAAGACTTCATTAACTTGATTCTCCCGACTAGGCCTCAGCTCATTGGACATTGTGTATGGCCTGAATTGACAGTAAGGCTTCATTAACTTGCTGTTCCAAACTAGGCCTCAGCTCATGGGACATTGTGTATGGCCTGAATTTACAGTAACCTACCTTGGCACACAGAGCCCCGGCCATGCATGATGGGACTTGAAGTACCACCATGGAAAATGGGATTTGTAGTACTTCAAAACCCATCATTCCCCACAGACCACTGTGGCCCAGAACCAAGACCAATAAAGACCCAACTTGGCACACCATGCCCCCCATGACCCACACTCCATCCAACTGCAGTTTAGAGGAGGGCACACCGTGGATGATTGGACTTTCTCGCATCTCCTAAAAAGGGCACAGCAACGCGTGCCGGGTACAGCTAGTATATATATATATACACAAGCACACACATCTGCAGGATGATGTCCAGGGAGGGAAACAGAACTCTTGTCTGTTGGAGGCAGGCGTGAATGTTGCCATTGGCCAGCTTGATTAGCATTGAATGGCCTTGCAGCTGCAAAGCCTGGCTGCTTCCTAGACAAATCGAACAAAATCTGGCTCCCAGTATTTATTAAAAAAACCAAACTCTAAAATCAGGACAGTAAATAAAGAGCAACACCCAAAGAGTAGGGGAATTCCAGACAGGAAACAATCAGGGCCAGCTAACACCTCCCACCAAAGGACCAGCTAACACCTCCCACCATATGCAATGATGTCCAGGGTAGGAGAAAAAGTTCTTGTCTGTTGGAGGCAGGTATGAATGTGGCAATTGACCACCTTGATTAGCAACGAATAGCCTTGCAACTTCAAGGTCTGGTGGTATCCTGCCTGGGGGAATCAGTTGCGGGAGGTGTTAGCTGGCCCTGTTTGTTTCGTGTCTGGAATTCCCTGTTTTTGAGTGTTGTTCTTTATTTACACCTCCCACCAAAGGATTTCCCACAGGCAGGAAGTAGCCAGGCTTTGAAGCTGCAAGGCTTTTCAGTGCTAATTAAGGCGATTGAGTGCAACATTCACACTTGCCTCCAACAGACGAGAGTTCTTTCTCCCACCCTGGACATTATTCCACAGATACCTATATCTATAGGGCCCAAGGGCCATCCAGTCCAACCCCCTTCTGACATATAGGAAGGCACAATCTGATCCCTCCAGACAGATAGCCATAGGTAAACACACACACACGCACACACTGTATGCATCATAAAATCATAGATTTGGAAACAATCCCAAAGGTCATCGAGGCCAACGCCCTTCCATGCATGAATACACCATCCGATCCCTCCCAACAGATGGCCATCTAGCCATCAATATAATAGATAGATGGATGGATAGATAGATAGACAGACGAATGAATAGATAGACAAATAGATATAGATAGAAAAATGACTATATTCTATTAAATGACTATATTCTATTATATTCGTCTGTGAATAATAATAATGTATTATATTATATTGTCTCTGAATAATAATAATAATGTATTATATTATTGTATTATGACTATTATTATATGGTATTATCACTTATAATATATCTATATAATATATCCATCAATATGATTGATTGATTGATATTGTATGATATATACAAATTTGGACGAGACCCCAAAGGTCATCCAATCCATGCATTTAATACACCATCAGATCCCTCCAAACAGATGGCCATCCAACCATCAATAATTCGATAGCTAGACTATATTTTATGATATATGTATCACAGAATATTGATTGGGAAGAGACCCCAAAGGTCATCCAGTCCAATGCACTTCCATGCATGAATACACAATCCGATCCCTCCCAACAGATGGCCATCCAACCATCAATAATTAGATAGGTAGACTATATTCTGTTATATCGCTCTCATAGATTTGGAAGGTACACCAAAGGTCATGCAGTCCAACCCCTTTTCATGCATAAATACACCATCTGATACCTCCCAAGAGATGGCCATCTAGCCATCAATATGAATGATAGATAGATTATATTCTATATCTATCAGGGAATCATAGGTTTGGAAGAGACCCAAAGGTCATCCAGTCCAACCCCCTTCCATGCCTGAAAACACCATGTGATTCCTCCCAACAGATGGCCATCCAGCCATCAATATACTAGATGGATAATAGACTATATACGATATATCTCTCATAAAATCACATATTTGGAAAAGACCCCAAAGGTCATCCAGTCCAACCCCCCTTTCCATGCAATCATCCAATCACTCCCAACAAATGGCCATCTAGCCATCAATATCTATATATATATAAAGAGAGCTGTCATCCTAAGTAGCCTATAGACAGCCAAACCACACAAGGCAGACACACCAAATCAGCCCACATACACACAAAACCCCACGAGGTATGTTTACCACCCAAAAAAATCAAATAAAAATTAAACAACACGACCAAAAATACAAAAAAAAAAATGGACTACAACTCCCATGATCCCCCACGCCACCCCCTCTGGCAGTTTAGAGTGTCGGAATGTTGGTGGTGCTGGCCAATTAGAGGCATTATGCAAATACTCCCTCAGAATGTAGAGGCTGGGAGCCACTACCTCTGGCAGTTTAGAGTGTCGGAATGTTGGTGGTGCTGGCCAATTAGAGGCATTATGCAAATACTCCCTCAGAATGTAGAGGCTGGGAGCCACCCCCCTCTGGCAGTTTAGTGTCAGAATGTTGGTGGTGCTGGCCAATTAGAGGCATGCAAATACTTCCTCAGAATGTAGAGGCTAGGAGCCACCCCCCTCTGGCAGTTTAGAGTGTCGGAATGTTGGTGGTGCTGGCCAATCAGAGGCGTTATGCAAATAATCCCACAGTGGCAACCAATCAGAAAGCTGACACATATCCACATACATGCAAACATTCACTTTGTTGTCCCAGGCCTGGGAATACAATGGGACAGGACTACAGTACAACAAAAGGAAGATACAAATCCCAACTCATCCTGAGCAAACTGCTAAAGGTCTCTTAATGTTATCAACAGGAGGCAAAATGGCCATCTGTCAAGAGTCCTTTGATTGTGCTTTCCCACCATGTGGGTAGAAGGGGTTAGCCACAGACAATGGCACAGCAACGCGTGCACGGGTCAGCTAGTAATAGATAAACAGATAGAAGACTATATACAATGATATATCTCTCATAAAATCACATATTTGGAAAAGACCCCAAAGGTCATCCAGTCCAACCCCCGTTTCCATGCGTGAATACACCATCCGATCCCTCCCGACAGATGGCCATCGAGACCAAGATCCAGCCGGAAGAATTGAATGGCAACACAATGGAGGCAAGGAGATAATAATAATAATAATAATCTTAATTTAAATCCTTACGGGACCCAAAGAGGCTTAAATGCTAAGCGAGATGCTAAGGAAGCAGAGAAGCGTGCCTTTTGCGCCAGTGTGTGTGTGCCGATGGCTTCCCCAACAACAACAATCCTATGGGGAAAAAATGGATTTTGTCTTTTATTTGCATCGGAATGGCCTTTTGGGGGTTCGGAAAGCAACCCGACAGAACAATTTACCCATTTATTGATTTCACAACCACAGCCTTTCCGACCGTTTTCCCCCTCGCTCTATTTCCAGCCTCTCTGCAACAATATAGAGAACGAGATAGATACATAGATAGAGATATATTGCAATAAATACAGCTATAGAGAGAGAAATAGATAGCGAGGTAGAGAGAGAGAATGAGATAGTGAGATCTATTGTGATAAATAGAGAAAGAGGGGGATAGAGAGAAATTAAGAGATAGATGGAGGTAGAGAAAGGTTTATACAGAGAATAATAGATATATCGTTGTATATAAAGATAGAGAGAGAGGGGAAATGGGTATTGAGCTCTATAGACCGAGATGAAGCGGTAAAAATATAAGGCTGGAAGCTCTCACTGGACTTTGGATTGCATTTTCATTCTCTCTCTCTCTCTCTCTCTCTCTCTCTCTCTCTCTCTCTCTCTCATCGAATCATAGATTTGGAAGAGACCCCAAAGGTCATCCAGTCCAACCCCCTTCCATGCATGAATACATCATCTGATCCTTCCCAACAGATGACCATCTAACCATCAATATAATCGATCGATTGATCGCTAGATAGATAGATCGATAATAGACTATATACAATGATATCTCTCGTAAAATCATAGATTTGGAAGAGACCCCAAAGGTGATCAGTTCCAACCCCCTTCCATGCATGAATACACCATCCGATCCCTCCCAAGAGATGGCCATCTAGCCATCAATATAATTGATAGGTAGGTAGGTAATAGACTATATACAATGATATCTCTCGTAAAATCATAGATTTGGAAGAGACCCCAAAGGTCATCCATTCCCACCCCCTTACATGCATGAGTACACCATCTGATCCTTCCCAACAGATGACCATCTAGCCATCAATATAATAGATAGATAGATAGATAATAGACTATATACAATGATATATCTCTCATAGAATCATAGATTTGGAAGAAACCCCAACGGTCATCCATTCCAACCCCCTTCCATGCATAAATACACCATCCGATCCCTCCCAACAGATGGCCATTTAGCCATCAATATAGTAGATAGATAGATAATAGACTATATACAATGATATATCTCTCATAGAATCATAGATTTGGAAGGAACCCCAACGGTCATCCATTCCAACCCCCTTCCATGCATAAATACACCATCCGATCCCTCCCAACAGATGGCCATTTAGCCATCAATATAATAGATAGATAGATAGATAATATACTATATACAATGATATATCTCTCATAGAATCATAGATTTGGAAGGAACCCCAATGGCCATCCATTCCCACCCCCTTCCATGCATAAATACACCATCTGATCCCTCCCAACAGATGACCATCTAGCCATAATATGGTGGATAGAGTGACTATAGTCTATTATCTCTCTCTTACAGTCATACATTTGGAAGAGACCCCAAAGGTCATCTATTCCCACCCCCTTCCATGCATGAATACACCATCTGATCCTTACCAACAGATGACCATCTAGGCATCAATATAATGGATAGATAGATAGAAGACTATATACAATGATATATCTCTCATAAAATCATAGATTTGGAAGAGACCCCAAAGGTGATCAGTTCCAACCCCCTTCCATGCATGAATACACCATCCGATCCCTCCCAACAGATGGCCATCTAGCCATCAATATAATAGATAGATAGATAGATAGATAGATAGATAGATAATAGACTATATACAATGATATATCTCTCTTACAATGATAAATTTGGAAGAGACCCCAAGGGTCATCCATTCCCACCCCCTTCCATGCATAAATACACCATCCGATCCCTCCCAACAGATGGCCGTACAGCCATCAATATAATAGATAGGAAGACGAAAAACTATTTTTGGTTGCTGTGAGTTTTCCAGGAACTAGACCAGTAGGGTTTATTTATATATCTGTTAAATAATGTCCAGGGTGGGAGAAAGAACTCTTGTCTGTTGGAGGTAAGTGTGAACGTTGCAATTAATCACCTTGATTAGCATTGAAAAGCCTTGCAGCTTCAAAGCCTGGCTGCTTCCTGCCTGGGGGAGTCCAGGGTTGGAGAAAGCACTCTTATCTGCTTGAGCTACCATTGGCCAGCTTGATTAGCATTGAATAGCCTTGCAGCTTCAAAGCCTAGCTGATCCTGCCTGAGGTAATCCTTTGTTGGGAGGTATTATTTATCGTATCAGAAGTGAACCAAGGATACAGTTGTAATGTTTTTTTAAAAAACACATGCACACACACATACCTCCCTCCCAGGGTGCTTGTGCCCTGCTTTGTGCTGGTCAGTGACTGTAATAAAGTTTTGTATTATATTGTACAGCCTTGCAGCTTCAAAGCCTGGCTGCTTCCTGCTCGGGGGAGTCCAGGGTGGGAGAAAGCACTCTTATCTGCTTGAGCTACCATTGGCCAGCTTGATTAGCATTGAATAGCCTTGCAGCTTCAAAGCCTTGCCGATCTTGCCTGAGGTAATCCTTTGTTGGGAGGTATTATTTATCGTATCGGAAGCGAACCGAGAATACAGTTGTAATGTTGTTGTTTTTTTAAAACACACACACATACCTCATTCCCAGGGTGCTGGTCAATGACTGTAATAAAATTTTGTATTATATTGTACAGCCTTGCAGCTTCAAAGCCTGGCTGATTCCTGCCTGGGGGAATCCTTTGCTGGGAGGTGTAAACAAAGAACAACACTCAAAAACAGGGAATTCCAGACACGAAACAATCAGGGCCAGGTAACGGATTCCCCCAGGCAGGATGCCGCCAGACCTTGAAGCTGCAAGGCTATTCGTTGCCAATCGAGGTGGTCAATTGCCACATTCACACCTGCCTCCAACAGACAAGAACTCTTTCTCCTACCCTGGACATCATTGCACAGATAGATAGATAGATAGATAGATAGATAGATAGATAGATAGATAGATAGATAGATAGATAGATAGATAGAAAGATAGAAAGATAGATAGATAGATAGATAGATAGATAGATAGAAAGATAGATAGGTAGGTAGGTAGATAGATAGATAGACAGATAGATAGAAAGATAGATAGATAGAAAGATAGATAGAAAGATAGGTAGATAGATAGATAGATAGAAAGATAGATAGAAAGAAAGATAGGTAGGTAGGTAGATAGGTAGAAAGTTAGATAGAAAGATAGATAAATAGATAGACACACACACACTGACTTTGCAGCTGCAAGGCTATTCAATGCTAATCAAGGTGTCACACTTTCCTCAAGCAGAGAAGAGTCCTTTCTCCCACCCTCGCTCGCTTAGTTTCCAACAAGACCTCACAACCTCTGAGGATGCCGGCCGTAGATGTGGGCGAAACGTCAGGAGAGAATGCTTCTGAAACATGCAAGCCTTCGACAACAATTGGAAAGCCTATTAGTTTGGCGGATGAGGAAAAGACGGAGAAGTTGAGTCGACGTGAGCGGGCGAGCGGTGATTAATTCATGCTTGGCGAGGAGAGGATGTCAGGTCATAGAGTTCTATTATTATTATTATTATGGGATGTCATGGAATTGAATGCTAAATTATTACCTTTTTTTTGGGTGGGTGTGGGGGGGAAATAGGAAGGAAAAAGGGACCTCCAAGTAGTGAAAGAAGGAAGGAAGGAAGGAAGGAAGGAAGGAAGGAAGGAAGGAAGGAAGGAAGGAACGAAGGAACCAAGGAAGGAAGGAAGGAAGGAACGAAGGAACGAAGGAACGAAGGAACGAAGGAAGGGCTCCAAGAAGAAGAAGAAGAGTGGAGAGAGAAGCCTCCTTGCCTGGGAGATCCCCAAATGTGAGGAGGGGGCATCATTGAAGGTAAGGGTACCTACCTACCTACAGGGAGGGGAAAAGTTTGGGGGTACCTCCCTCTCCACTCTGAGGTCCTATCTATCCTGGAAGGAGGGTCCCATCTACTCAAGGGATAGGTAGGGACCCCCTCCTCCCCTTGTCACCCCCCCCAATACTGTCAAAACTGTCACACACACACACCCCCAATACTGTCACCCCAAGCCCCCCCCTCCTCCTCACCCCTCCCACCTGGGACTTCTCCTGGGGTCCATCCTCCAGAGGAGCCGAGCCCCCCACGTTCTTCCAGCGCTCGTTGACCATCTTCAGTGGCGGGGGGGCGACCAAGACCCCCCTCTAGTGGAAGCTCTCTCTCTCTCTCTCTTCTGGTGCTGTTCCTCTGTCAGTTGCTCCCCAGGAAGGGAAGGAAGGAGGGAGGAAAGACCCTCCTGAGAGGAAAGGATGGAGGAGAAGGAGGAGGAGGAAAGGAGGGGCTGGCTGCTGCTGGGGAGACCCTCCTCCCTTCCCTCCCTTCTTCTCTCCTTCCCTCCTCCCTCCCTCCCTTTGGAAAGAAAAGGGAGACCCCCAGGCAGACCTCACTGCCTCTGTTTGTTGAAGGGAAGGAAGGGGGGGGTCAAGCTTCGCCCTCCTCCTCCTTCTCTTCTTCCTTCACGCTTTCTCTCTCTCTCTCTTTCCTTCTGCTTTCGCTCTGGGGAGGAGGAAGGGAGGGGGAGAGAGGAAGAAGGAGGGAGGGGAGAAGGAAAAGTGAAGGGAGGGAGGGAGGGAAAGTGGGGAGAGGGGGTGCGGGAGAAAAAGGGGACAAGGAAGGAAGGAAGGAGAGGTGGGAATAGGGGAAGGGGAAGAGTAAGGGAAGAAGAGTAGTATACTGCCCTGCCCTTAAGAGAGAAGGAGAGAAGAGGGGGGAGGAAAGAAGAGAAGTATAGGGAGGGATGGGAACAGGGAAAGAAGGGGAAGAGCAAGGGAAGAAGAGTAGTCATACCGCCCTTAAGAGAGAAGGAGAGAAGAGGGGGGAGGAAAGAAGAGAAGTATAGAGAGGGATGGAAACAGAGAAAGAAGGGGAAGAGCAAGGGAAGAAGAGTAGTAAGAATAGGAATACTGTTATTAAAAGAAAGGGAGAGAAGAGAAGGGGAATGAAGGAGTGAATGGAGGGAGGAAGGAAGGAAAGAAGGAGAGGTGGGAATGGGAGCAGGGGAAGGGGAAGAGCAAGGGAAGAAGAGTAGTCATACCGCCCTTAAGAGAGAAGGAGAGAAGAGGGGGGAGGAGAGAAGAGAAGTATAGAGAGGGATGGAAACAGAGAAAGAAGGGGAAGAGCAAGGGAAGAAGAGTAGTAAGAATAGGAATACTGTTATTAAAAGAAAGGGAGAGAAGAGCAGGGGAATGAAGGAGTGAATGGAGGAAGGAAGGAAAGAAGAAGGAGAGGTGGGAATGGGAGCAGGGGAAGGGGAAGAGCAAGGGAAGAAGAGTAGTCATACTGCCCTTAAGAGAGAAGGAGAGAAGATGGGGGAGGAAAGAAGAGAAGTATAGGGAGGGATGGGAACAGGGAAAGAAGGGGAAGAGCAAGGGAAGAAGAGTAGTAAGAATAGGAATACTGTTATTAAAAGAAAGGGAGAGAAGAGCAGGGGAAGGAAGGAAGGAGTGGATGGAGGAAAGAAGGAGAGAAGTAGAAGGAAGAATGGGACAAAGTATAAGAGGAATGGGAAGGGGAAGAGTAGGGGGTAAAGTATGAACAACAGTAAGGGAGAGGGGAAGGGGAAGAAAGGAAGGGACGAGGGAAGGAAGGGGGGAAGGAAGGAAGGAGGGAATGAAGGAAGGGGAAAGAAGGAAGGAGCGAAGGAAGGAGGGAAGGAGCTAAAGAAGGAGTGAAGGAAGGAAGGAGGGAACGAAGGAAGGGGAAGAGTAGGGGGTAAAGTAAGAACAACAGTAAGGGAGAGGGGAAGGGGAAGAGAAGGAGGGGCGGGAGGGGAAGAAGGAAGAAGTGAAGGAAGGAGGGAAGAAAGGAAGGAGTGAGGGAAGGAAGAAGGAAAGAGGGAATGAAGGAAGGAGCAAAGGAAGGGGGAAAGAAGGAAGGAAAGAGCTAAAGGAAGGAAGGAGCTAAAGAAGGAGTGAAGGAAAGAAGGAGGGAGCAAATTAATTAAGGAGCGAAGGAAGGAAAGATGGGGAAAGAAGGAAGGAAGGAGTGAAGGAAAGAAGGAGCGAAGGAAGGAAAGAGGGAAGGAAGAGGAAGGAAGAAAGGAGGGAATGAAGGAAGGAGCAAAGGAAGGGGAAAGAAGGAAGGAAGGAGTGAGGGAAGGAGGGAACGAAGGAAGGAGCAAAGGGAGGAAGGAGCGAAGGAACGAAGAAAGAAGCAAAGGAGGGAGCGAAGGAAGGAAGGAGTGAATGAAGGAAGGACGAGGGAAGGAAGGAGCAAAGTCGAGGGAAGAATTGTGAGGGGAGAAGGTGCGTAAGGAAGGGAAATACCATCCCCCAAGAGAAGCCCCCTCCCCTCCACACTCCTGGCCCTCATAGAAGGGGGCTTTACTTCCCAAAGACCCCCTTCCTTCCTTCCCTCCCTGGGATGTGGGGAGAGGGGCTCCCCCATGGAGAACAAACTTTCAGGAGGAAGTGGGCCATGGAAGTGGAAACAGGGTGTGTAGAGAGGCCCAAGGTGATGCTGAGTGGGGGGCTTATGGCTTTTTTGGGGGGGACGGGACAGCCAAGATCCTCCAAGCCTAGCTTTTGGAAGGGCTTCTCCTTTCTGGGGATAGTAGCCACGCACCAAAGCTTGGGGGGATGTCTCATTCTCCCTTCTATGCATTAAGACACATTTCCCATCCGCGGAAGGAGAGGAGTGTGCGGCTGCCCATCTGTCGCCCGGCATCTGTTCCAAAGGAGGCAGAAGAAGAAGAAGATTGCGGTGGGTGAGCTCTTTCGAAACCCCAGGGTGAACTACAACTCCCACCATGGTGGGTCACTCCTGTCAAATCCCTCCAGTACCTTAAGCTGATTGTGAAGGTTCTCTTGGCCAAGTTTGGTCCAGGTCCATCATCGGCGGGGTTCGGAGTGCTCTGATCGTAGGCGAACTATACATCCCAGTAGGTACTACTCCCAAACATCAAGGCCAATCCCACCCTAAATCCACCAGTATTCAAATTTGGGCATGTTGGGTATGTGTGCCAAATTGGGTGCCGATCCATTGTTTGCGTTCATAGTGCGCTCTGGGTGTAGGTGAACTATAATTCCTACAATTCAAGGTGAATTTTCCCCCAAAGGCCTCCTGCATTTCGTTTTGGTCATGAGGGTTCTGTGTGCTAATGTAGGCCTCTAGGGCCATTGTTAGTGGGGTCCAGAGTGCTCTTGGATTGCAGGTGAACTATAAATCCCACTACCTATTAATCAAGATAAATTTCCCCAAACCTTTCCAATATTTTTTGTTTGCTATGGGGGTTCCAAATGTGGTCCGCGTCCATTGTCAGTGGGGGTCACAGTGCTCTGACTTGATGCAAGGTGAACTACACTTTCCATCATGGGAAGTCAATCCCCCAAACTCTTCCAGTATGTTCAGTTACCAGAGGCGGTCTAAGGTAATTTTAAATGGTAAGCGAACATTATTTTGCCCCCCCCCCCCAAATACATTATTTTGGCACACACACACCCCCTCCGCGCATGCCCAGAAGCTCCTGTGCGCAGGCGCAGAAGCCTGTAAACACAGCACTCCCTATTCGGCACGCAGGGAGGTTTGCTATGGCGCGGCGTCGGCGCGCACAAGGCCCAGAAGCGGAACATTGGCCGGACACTGTCTGGCAGACGGGGGAATGCACCCTTTACCCAGATGGCGTCCCATGCAGCGGCGTCCTTTGCCTACTGGTAGGACCCCCCCTGTCAGTTACTGCTCTGTTTGTTATGCAGACAGAGTTGAAAAGAGTAGGAACGGGTTAAGGCAGAGGCAGTGGGTGGGGTCATGCAAAGTCCACACCAATGGAGAGAGAAAGGAACCCTGGGATGCCGGCCAGTGGTGGAAGAAACATGTGACATCGAGGATGAAAGCATTCCTTGGGTGGTTGGTGTTTGGGTAGAGCCAAAGTTGGCCCGTGCCTTTGTCCTCGTGGGACTGCACACTTCAGTCAATCAAGGGATCATCTGCGTACCTAAGTTGTGGGAGTTGGAGTCCAAAACACCCGGAGGGAGGGCCCAAGTTGGCCCATGGCTTTGTCCTCTTGGGACTGGACACTTCAGCCCATCAAGGGATCATCTGCATACCGACGTTGTGGGAGTTGGAGTCCAAAACACCCGGAGGGAGGGCCCAAGTTGATCCATGGCTTTGTCCTCTTGATACTGGACACTTCAGCCCATCAAGGGATCATCTGCATACCGACGTTGTGGGAGTTGGAGTCCAAAACACCCGGAGGGAGGGCCCAAGTTGGCCGTTGGCTTTGTCCTCTTGGGACTGGACACTTCAGCCCATCAAGGGATCATCTGCATACCGACGTTGTGGGAGTTGGAGTCCAAAACACCCGGAGGGAGGGCCCAAGTTGGCCGTTGGCTTTGTCCTCTTGGGACTGGACACTTCAGCCCAGCAAGGGGTCATCTGCATACCTACGTTGTGGGAGTTGAAGTCCAAAACACCCGGACTGGACACTTCAGCCCAGCAAGGGGTCATCTGCATGGCTATTTGTCCTCTTGGGACTGGACACTTCAGCCCATCAAAGGATCATCTGCATACCTACGTTATGGGAGTTGGAGTCCACAACACCTGGAGGGAGGGCCCAAGTTGCATACCTACGTTGTGGGAGCCCAAGTTGGCTTGGCTTTGTCCTCTTGGGACTGGACACTTCAGCCCATCAAGGGATCATCTGCATACCTACGTTGTGGGAGTTGGAGTCCAAAACACCCGGAGGGAGGGCCCAAGTTGGCCCATGGCTTTGTCCTCTTGGGACTGGACACTTCAGCCCATCAAGGGATCATCTGCATACCTACGTTGTGGGAGTTGGAGTCCAAAACACCGGAGGGAGGGTCCAAGGGCCCATGGCTTTGTCCTCTTGGACTTTGTCAGCCCTCTTGGGATCTGCATACCGACGTTGTGGGAGTTGAAGTCCAAAACACCAGGAGGGAGGGTCTGTTGGCCGTTGGCGTTGTCCTCTTGGG
This sequence comes from Anolis apletophallus, assembly GCA_030556195.1. Taxonomy (NCBI): domain Eukaryota; kingdom Metazoa; phylum Chordata; class Lepidosauria; order Squamata; family Anolidae; genus Anolis; species Anolis apletophallus. The sequence goes on from JARBWK010000018.1 coordinate 11,307,519, forward strand.
ACTGACAGTCAGCCCATCAAGGGTTCGTCTGCCTACTGAGGTTTTGGGAGTTGAAGTCCAAAACACCCGGAGGGAGGGCCCAAGTTGGCCGTTGGCTTTGTCCTCTTGGGACTGGACACTTCAGCCCATCAAGGGATCGTCTGCATACTGACGTTGTGGGAGTTGAAGTCCAAAACACCCGGAGGGAGGGTCCAAGTTGGCCGTTGGCTTTGTCCTCTTGGGACTGGACACTTCAGCCCAGCAAGGGGTCATCTGCATACCCATGTTGTGGGAGTCCCAAACGCATGGAAAGAGGGGCAACATTTGCCCGTGCCTGCTCTAGCATGTTTGTATTCAAAGGAGGAGTCCGAAGCAGGCCGCAACTCTTACGGCCATCTGACAAAGGGTGCAATTTGGCCGCTTTTTGCCCATGACGTTCGGCAGCGAATACTTTTTTTAGGTTTCCGGTTTTGGGAAATGGAGCTGCGCACAAGATTCGATGGCGCCAAGCCTGGATTAATGTTTTGTGGCACCCTAGGCCACACTCTGTAAGTGCTGCCCCCGGGGGGGGGACCGTTTGCGGGCATGCGCGAGCGACGAACAGGCGGAGGGAAGTCCTGCCCCTAGAGCGTCTGACGTGGCTTCCCCCTGCCTCCTCCTCGCTCGCACGGGTGCCCCTCCTTCCTTCACTGAAGGAAGAAGGGGCGGGGGCGGCGCGAGCAAGGAGGAGGCGGGGGGAAGCCACGTCAGATGCCCTAGGGGCGGTGGGACTTCCCCCCGGCTCCTTCTCGCTCGCGTGGGTGGGCGCCGCTCCTTCCTTCAGTGAAGGAAGGAGGGACGGAGCCGGCGTGAGCGAGGAGCAGGGGGAAAGTCCCGCCCCTAGGGCATCTGACGTGGCTTCCCCCCGCCTCCTCTTGCTCACACCAGCCCCGCCCCTCCTTCGTTCACTGCGCAGGCGCAGAAACAAGCGCCTGAAGATTGAACTTTATTTTTTAAAAATTTTTAATTTTGGGGGGTCCGAACCTGCTGCCCCCCCGCCATGGCTGCTACCCTAGGCCATGGCCTAGAGTGGCCTTATGGGTAATCCGGGCCTGGACGGCGCCTTAGAATTGAGTCAGTAGACATCGAGGATCCTGTCCTTCTGCAGAGACCCTCTCTGCTCATTTCCAACCATTTTCCGAATCCATCCGTACGCAGAATCGGGGTCCGGCTCCTTGCGAAGCCCTGCCTGCGACTTGACTCTGAGAGTGAAATTGGCCATTAAAAATACATTCATCTGGGCTTCGTCTTGGCAATCCGTCGCGGGAGTGATTCAGCGGAGATGTCACTTTGCGGCACCGGAACGCGGCTGGATTTGGTCCAAGACCAGCGACTCATTTTGTGGAGCGGGCGGCCGTTTAATTTCGCATCGAACACTCCTTGACATCCAGCCAAAATACGGGGAAAAAAAGCAAGGGAGAGGAGGAGGGAATAATCAGAGCACGGGAGAAATTGAGGGGAGTGGGATTTGGTCAGGGAGTCTCCTTGCTGATCTTCTCCTCTCTCCAATGGGTAAATACTATAGATACAATGGCATCCGGAAGAGAAGCGAAAGCAAACGGTCAAGACTTTTCGACTGGGTTTTGCTCTCCTAAAAAAAACCAGCTTTGTAAGAAGACACAAGTTGAACTCTCCCGACAGAGATCCATGAAAACCTCCCACTTGAATCCAAATCCTAGAGTCGAAAGGGGGCTCCAGAGGTCATCCAATCCATTTCAAAGCTGCCTGTCTGGGCGGTGATGGCGTGATCGTCAGCATAGATGAAGCATTTCCTGTGTCTGCAGACAGACGGATCATTGTATCGGAACAACAACAATAGGAAATGACTTAAATATAATATACCAGCTGACCCGGCCACGCGTTGCTGTGGGATATTTTTAACTTTGGGACTGTGTGTGTAGTTATGTATATGTGTATATGTGTATGCGTGTATATGTGTGTACTTATGTATATGTGTGTTTGTATATGTATGTGCGTATATATGTGTTGATGTGTGTAAGTACAGGTGTGTATGTATGTGTGTATGTGTATATTTGTATATTTCTGTGCATGTATATGTATATGTATATGTGTATATGTGTGTGTTTCTGTGTTCCTTTCTTCTCCCCTCTTTCCTTCCTTCCTTCACTCCATCCTTCTATCCTTTCCTTCCTTTCCCCTCCCATCCTTCCTGCTATCCTTCCTTTTTCCTTCCTTTCTTCTCTCCTCCTTCCTTCCATCCATTCTTCCTTCTATCCTTCCTTTCCTTTATTCTCCCCTCCTTCCTTCCTTCCCTTCCTTCCTTCTTTCCTTTCCCTCCTTCCTGCCATTCCTCCCCTTTCTGTATCAGTCCTTGCTCCCCTTGTCTCACTCCCTCCATTCCTTTCCCTGCCTTTCCCTGCCACCACCAACATCCCGACTCTCTAAACTGCCAGGGGGTGGGGGTGGGGGCTCCCAGCCTACATTCTAACTGAGGGAGTATTTGCTTAATGCCTCTAATTGGTCAGCTCCACTAACATTCCCACACTGTGAGCTCCCGACCATTAATAGTCTAGCTTGCTGTTGACCTATGCCACCCGGTGGCGCAGTCGGTTAATCCCTTGTTCCGGCAGGACGGAAGACCGACAGGTCAGCCTGGGTCGGAGTGAGCTCCCGACCATTAATAGTCTAGCTTGCTGTTGACCTATGCCGCCCGGTGGCGCAGTGGGTTAATCCCTTGTTCCGGCAGGACGGAAGACCGACAGGTCAGCCTGGGTCGGTGTGAGCTCCCAACCATTAATAGTCTAGCTTGCTGTTGACCTATGCCACCCGGTGGCGCAGTCGGTTAATCCCTTGTTCCGGCAGGACGGAAGACCGACAGGTCAGCCTGGGTCGGAGTGAGCTCCCGACCATTAATAGTCTAGCTTGCTGTTGACCTATGCCACCCGGTGGCGCAGTCGGTTAATCCCTTGTTCCGGCAGGACGGAAGACCGACAGGTCAGCCTGGGTCGGAGTGAGCTCCCGACCATTAATAGTCTAGCTTGCTGTTGACCTATGCCGCCCGGTGGCGCAGTGGGTTAATCCCTTGTGCCGGCAGGACTGAAGACTGACAGGTTGGAGGTTCAAATCTGGGGAGAGCGTTGGTGAGCTCCCTCTGTCAGCTCCAGCTTCCCGTGCGGGGACATGAGAGAAGCCTCCCACAAGGATGGTAAAAAATCAAAACATCACCCGGGCAATGTCCCCCGGGCAGCGTTCTTGCAGACGGCTAATTCTCACACACCAGACGCGACTTGCAGTTTCACAGGTCACTCATGAAAGGAAGAAGGCGGCCCTTTGGAGCGCCTTTTATGTTTTTCTTCCCAACCTGAAAAGACGATTCTAAACAAAAAGGTAAGCCGCGCGGCTCCATTTGGGGTTCATTCTCAAGGGTTGGAGCCTGGACTTGGCCTTCCTTTCCAAGCAGGCTCCATGTTTTGGGGTCTCCTTGCCCTTCGAATGGACCCCGAGTGCCAAGCTCCAAAGCCTCGCCGCTCTGTTCTCTTTTACGCCTCCCTCTGAGGCTTTTCTTTCCCTGGATAATATATCCCACTTATACTTGAGTGCACTCCGGAAAAGTGGAGCTCTTAGGCCTATTACGGGGCCGTCAAAAGCTTGACCAAATTGCAACGGTGGGATTTCTAGTTCAGCTCCACACACCCCCTCTCTTGCCTGGCTTTAGGCCCATATCTCATTTTCATGCCGAAAGTTCGTCAGCGGGTGTTCATAATCGTAAACTCATTGGCGGCTTTCTTTCGGCAGGAAACGAATGGCTTTCGGCGTGGAGCGAACGGCGTTTGCTTTATGATCCTAGAGCCTAATCTAGGCCTAAGTACGTCCTCGCAATGCAAAATGTATGGCAGTGTCATCGGAATGTGTTCTATCGAAGTCGGTTATAGATTCAGGGAGAGGTTGGGTTGGGTCGGGAAGACAGCCTGTGTACATTTGCAAGGATGGATGGAGCTCCATATTTTCGCTTTTCCTTCTCTGTCATTGGAGTGTTTTCCTCTCCTTCCCGGACATATCTGGTTCGTTTACGGCCAAGGCTTCTCAAGGGCCTCCCTTGCAGAAAGCAGATCAGGCTGGATGGCCTCTGGGGTCCCTCCCAACTCTTGAATCCTTCGGATATTGCCGTATCATTTTGGTCAAGGGTGCAAATTGGAGAGCCAAGCCGTCCTATAGACCTGGGCCTTAGATCTTCGATCATGGCATCTTCCTCCATTGCAGAATGGGGCCAGACTAGATGGCCTCTGGGGTCCCTCCCAACTCTACGCTTATTTGGAATCTTGGGATTATGTTTACTTCCATTCATTGGCTTTAATGTAAATAAGAGTGTCAAATCTTGATACGTGTGTGTGTGTGTGTGTGTATACTAGCTTGGGGACCCGGCGGTGCCCGGGTTATTTGAGAAAGACATTGTGTGCCAAGGTTGGTCTTTGGTACTTCAAGTCCCATCATCCACAGTCCAACCTCCTCCAAACTGCAGTAGAAGATAGAATGGGTCATGGGGGCTCTGTGTATCACGTTTGGTCTTGGTCATTCATTGGATGAGGGTTGCAGCGGTCTCGGATGGTGAGTGAGGGTACTTCAAGTCCCATCATCTGTGGTCCATCCTCCTTTAAATGGCACCAAGGTGTAGAGTTGGTCAAGGGGGTTCTGTGTGCCAATTTTGGTCTGTATTGGTCATTGGATGATGGTCACGTTGTTTTCAGGAAGTGAGTGAAGGTACTGCAAGTCCCATCATCCACGGTCCATCCTCCTTCAAACAGCACCAGAATGTAGAGTGGGCCATTGGGCCTCTGTGTGCCAAGTTTGGTCCTGATTCGTCCTTGGTGTGGGCCACAGTGCTCTAAGGAAGTGAATTAAAGTACTGCAAGTCCCATCATCCATGGTCCATCCTCCCTCAAACTGCACCAGGATGTAGGGTGCATCTTGGGGGGTCTGTGTGCCAAGTTTGGTCTTGTTCTGTCATTGTTGGGGGCCTAGTCAGTAAAATCAAGTTGAGGAAGCCTAACAATATCTCATGACCTGAGGCCTAGTCAGGAAAATCAAGTTAAGGAAGCCTTGCTGTCAGTTTTGGGCCTGGTCTGTGATTTATAGGGGCTACAGTGTTGTTTGGGAAGTGAATGATGTGAAGGTATTGCAAATCCCATCATTCGTGGCCCCTCCTGCCCTAAATCACACCAGCTTGTGAAGTGGGCCATTGGGCCCCCGTTTGCCAAGTTTGGTCCTGATCCGTCATTGCTGTGGGCCGCAGTGGCTGACTGCCTGAGGCCTTTCCTTTTCCCTCTGAGTCACCTTAGAATGTTGGAATGTGGTTGGCCAATCGGAGTCCTTTATGCAAATTCTATTTCAGTGGCAGCCAATCCCCTCTGTTTGGGGCTGTAGAATGATGGAGTTCTGAGGCTGGCCAATCAGAGCCTTTTATGCAAATAATCCCACAGTGGCAGCCAATCGAAATTCTGGCACATATTCCTCCTGTCGTACCACCACACCACCACCCGCAAACACTGACTTTTATTATATACATAGATAGATAGAAGATATATAACCATCCCAGATCTTGGAAATGAATGGGGTTGGGCTGGATGACCTTTAGGGCCTTCTTCCCACTCTAGGCTTATTTACAGTCTTGGGATTGTATTTTTTCTGTCATTCATTGATTTCAGAGCATATAAAGGAGCCAAACCCTGCTTGCTATCTATCTATCTATCTATCTATCTATCTATCTATCTATCTTTCTATATCACCATCCCAGATCTTGGAAATGAATGGGGTTGGGCTGGATGACCTTTGGGGGTCCCTTCCCACCCTAAACTTGCTGTATACCCTCTCTAGCCTTTTGGGCTTCTACGGCAAGGCATCCCGTGTGCACGACTGTAACTGAAATAAGCCATTTTCTCTGCGGAGAGAGCGTTGTCAGAAACTCAACATCCTGCTTTGCATCCTCGGCGAAGAGGCCTGTGTCGCGCCAACCTGCTATTAGAGCCACCAAACGGCATCGCCGGGCATCATGATCATATTCATAATGAAAGGGCAGCGTTTGCAGAGATCGGGTGCCAAGGAGCTGCGTGAGGCTCATTCCGAACAGGAAAGGAAGACAAGACCCGAAATCAAGACACAAGTCTCTTCTATCTTTGCCTTTTTCTATCCCTACTTCTTCCCTTCGTTGTTTCATTTTGCAGAATGGATCCCCCAAATCCATCGGAGGAACGTGGCCTCAAAAGGCTGCTTGGAACATATGTATGGGGGGTTTACAAATATGTGGGTGCAGAGGGCCCATCCTAAAGCAAACCTAGACTCTTAAGCAAACATACCTTCTCACAGTCTCCTTGTTTACATTCTTGGGATTATATTTTTCCTATCATTTCATGATTTCAATGCGTATTATTTTATTTATTTATTTATCTGCCATATTTGTTTACCATTTAAGGCAAGTGTGAATGTTGCAATTGGCTACCTTGATTAGCGCTGAATGGCCTTGCAGCTTCGAAGCCTGGCTGCATCCTGCCTGGAGGAATCCTTTTTTGGGAGGTGTTAGCTGGCCCTGATTTTTCGTTGTCTGGAGTTTCCCTGTTTTTGAGAATTGCTCTTTAGTTAGAGCAGTGTTTTTCCAACCAGTGTGCCGTGAGCGATCATCAGGTGTGCCGTGGGAAGTTGGAACCTCCAATACCCTTTTGATTGCTGGTGAACTATAAAGCTGAAATACAACTTCCAAACTCAAGGTCAATTCCCAAGCAAACCCTTTCAGTACTTTCTGTTGGTAATGAGAGTTCAATATGCCAAGTTTGGTTCAATTCCATTGTTGCAAGAGTTCAGGATGCTCTTTGATTGTGTGTTAACTATAAATCCCAGAAACTGTAACTCCCAAATGTCAAGGACTATTTCCCCCAAACTCCATCTGTGTTCACATTTGGGCCTATTGAGTATTCATGCCAAGTTTGGTCCTGATCCAACATTGTTTGAGTCCACAGTGCTCTTTGGATATAGGTGAACTACAACTCCAAAACTCAAGGTCAATGCCCACCAAACTCTTATAGTATTTTCTCTTGGTTATGGGAGTTCTGTGTGGGAAGTTTGTGTCTTTCCGCCATTCCTGCCAGGATATCTATGTTGTGTTCATCGAAACAGGCCCAGGTTTCACACTGAGTGTATAAATACAGTTAAAGACATATTAACTATATGTATTACTGTGTTAGAGTGTCATTTTGTGTCATTTTGGTTGGTGGTGTGCCCCAGGATTTTGTCAATGTAAAAAATGTGCCGCGGCTCAAAAAAGGTTGAAAAACACTGAGTTAGAGTTTTGGAAAACTGCTAGCCAAATTTGGTTCATTTCCATGGTTTCCTCCTTGGAGGTCCGTTGGAAACAAGGCGAGTGGGGTTTGCTTATATCCACCTGGAATGGTGTCCAGGGTGGTACAAAGAAAGAGCTCTTGTCTGTTTGAAGCAAGTGTGAAAGGTTGCAATTGGCCAGCTGGATTAGCATTCAAATCAAGCTGGCCAAGCATTGTAACACCTCTCAACAAAGCATTCCCCCAGGCAGGAAGCAGCCAGACTTTGAAGCTGCAAGAGTGCTAAGATCGTCTGGAGAGGCCCTGCTCTCGGTCCCACCACCTTCACAGGCGTGTCTGGTGGGGACGAGGGACAGGGCCTTTTCTGTGGTGCCCCCCCGGCTGTGGAATTCCCTCCCAAATGAAATCAGATCCGCCCCCTCCCTCCTGACTTTTCAGAAGTGGGTGAAAACGTGGCTGTGTAATGAGGCCTTCGCAGAATGAAGGAGGAGATCACGAATCGACTAAAGTCGCTAACCACTTGATACGGACCGAATATATGGATTAAGTTAGACTTGATTTTACTTTGGCAAAAGGCTTTTTAAATGTATTTATTGTATTGTGTTTTATTGTAAATTTTATTGTAAATTTATTTATGATGTTTTTAGATTAAAAATGTTAGCATTGAATACTTGCTGTTTGCCAATCTGAGTCCCTCTTCGGAGGTGAGAAGGCCGGGGTATACAAGTTTAAATAAATAAATAAATAAATAAATAGGTCAACAGCAAGCTAGACTATTAATGGTCGGGAGCTCACTCCGACTCGGGCTGGCTTCGAACTCGTGACCTCTCCGTCAGTCGTGATTTAATGCAGCCACCTACTAATTAGCTGCGCCACAGTTCGGTCCGAAGATAATACCTAACACCCCGAAGCACACAATGCCCTTTTCAAATAACCCGGGTATCGCTGGGTCCCCAAGCTAGTATGTAATAAAAGTCAGAGTTTGTATGTATGCGTTTTTGTATGTCTGCGTGTATGTATGTGGCAGCTTTTTGATTGGCTCCCGCTTCCACAGGCCACTGCGATTTGCACGAATGACGGACCAGGCCCAGACTTGGCACACAGAAATCCCATGATGGAGCATGGATGATGGGATTTCCAGTACATTCAGGTTTTGGGGTGATTGACCATGGCATATGGGCGTTGTAGTTCACTCTGTAAATACATCCAAAGACTCTAGTGTTTCTTTTCCTCCCTGTTTGCTTTCTTTTCATGCCTTTCTTTCTCTCTCTTTCTTTTTAGCCACGGAAGAATATTGATCACAGCGCCTTGTCATGCATTGTTTCTGTGAAAATCTGGCTTTGAAAGCGTGGAATCTGCATGAGTTCTCCCTGCGTGCTTTTCGTAGAGAGAAAAGGATAGCGAACGAATGAAGAATCGGGTTGGTTGACCTCGCATAAAAGGCCGTCTCTGGTTTGCACATTGTTTGTTTTTTGCCTTTGTTCTACAACGTTGGCGCTCTCCCTTTGTGAAGCTACAACTCCCAGGATCCCTTAGCCGTGGGAGTTCCAAGTGGGGTAAACTGTTGCCGAACAATGTAGGATAGCCTGGCCCTAAAAATCCCAAATGGGGCAGAGGCCCAGAAGGAGTACCCCTAAAGTTACATTAAAAAGAGGATTTTAGCAAAAACCTCAGGTGAGATTTTTAAAAGCAGCCTAAAAATCCCTTTCAGCCCAAATGATCTCACCAAAGGAGTCCGGAAGAAGATGCCACTGAAGTTTTTATTCTTGTCAGCTGAGAAGGATGACCACTGCAGATTCCGGATTGCCTTCAAAGTCGTTCTCAAAGCAGTCATAAAGTTACATTAAAAAGATATGCCATTTTAATACATTTTACAGAACTGTCAAATTCAAACTTTACCTCTGTTTTTAATTGTTTTTAACCTTCTGTATTTTACGCTGTAGGCTTCATGATGATTGGTTGGAACCTTGGAAGCCAGCTGCAGCGGGAACCAATCGTGAAACAGCGCCGCTTTTGCCTTGGCGAATGGGAAGCAAGGGACAGGAATGTGTTCAAAACAAAGAGCAGCTGGAGTTTTCTTGATTAGATCATGACCATACGTTAATGAAGATCCGAGGCTTTGACCTTTCGGGCCAAAGCAAGTTTTTTGTTCTCGGTGAGAAACTGGTATTTGTCCTTAATGACCCTTCCTTGTTGACAAAGGGCCAATATGTAGATTTCCCATGAGAGTTTTCAGTCTTCTGGATGGTAAACAAATGAAATAACTGTAGCCATGTGCTGGTTTCCGAGGCCAGCAGTGACAGCTGGTTATGAAATATGAAATATAGTTATGCCATACGTTCTATAAACGCGGGACAAGATTAAACTCAGAGGGTCCAGCGTTTATGGAACAAAAGGAGTCTTTCAAAAATGGGGAGAAGGGAAAGAAGAACTTCTCCAAAACCAGAAAGAGTCCTCTGTCATGCAAAATTGTTCCAATGATTGGATTAAAGGGTGCAGCCAGGAATGTGGTCACCCTGATCTTGAAAAACAACAGCTGAGTCACGTAGCCTTCCTCGTGTTATTTTACACATGGGGAGGGGGAAAAACATGCAGGGAATGGTTTACATGGGAGGGTTTCAGGGAAATACCACTACCAATGTCTCATAACTATTTCATATGCAAGGAGTAGAAAGAAAGTCCATATGATCTTGAAAAGCATCAAATCCATATGCTTTGGGGAAAGTCCATCTGTGTCCTTGGAAAAACTATAAGAGAAAAGTCCTTTTTGCTAATAGCCAGAGGAGAGTCCAAACACACAGAAGTCCTTGGAAAACTATGTCTCCCAAACCGCTCAGGGCTTGCCCCTGTTGGCCTGTCCGCATGCACAAAGAGTCCATGGCTTAAGGTTAAGTGATGCAAGAAAAAAGAGAGGTAGAAATGGTTGAAGGTCTTTGGATGCTAAATCCCAGTCCTTTGTTTTTAAAGATGCCAGACCACATGTGCAGGAACGTTGGAACTCCCTGCTGCAGGTAAAACCAATTAAGATACAGATGGGCTCTCTCTGGGGCTCGCCTTCAAAACCGCATCAGTTCTCCAGTGCAGATCATACAAATGATGATGGACGGAGTTATTCGGGAGCCGCTCCTCCTCCGCCGCCAGATTTATTTATTCCGGCCTGTTCTGCTTTTGCGCTTTCAATTAAGCGACGGAATTAATCTTGTACAACAGACTCGGCCGCCGCTGCCGCCGTTGTTCCTCTCTCTAAAAAATCCAATTTGCATGAGGACAACTAATTACTTTTGACATCTGCCTCCAATAACCACAGATGAGGGATCTCTGATGCAAACCGGGAAAAAATAAACCCCTGCGATCAGATCCTGGGAGTTATAGTTTGCTCTTTGGCAGAGAAGGTTGGAGACCTTCTGAAACTACTACTTCCAGAAAGGGGCGGTCTAAGGTAATTTTAAATGGTAAGCGAATATTATTTTGCCCCCCCCAAAAAAAACATTATGGGTGGGGAAAGAGCCCCTTCTTCTGACGCAAAAGGGGTCTCTGAATCCGACTTAATTTTGGGGGAGAAGAAGGGGCGGAATCGGGGGCGCCATGCAGGGCCAAAGGGAAGAGCCAGAGGGCGGCCTCTTTGCAGGGCGGGGTGTTGGCTCCTCCGTGCCTCCACCTCCTACCGCTGCACCTTCGGCCCCGCGCCGGGCTCCTACGCGTCCTCCCCCCGCGTGGGCGCTGCTTCCTCCTCTTCCTCGCACTTCCTCAGCGCTTCCTCTTCCTCCCCGGGGGTCTCCCTGCGCTCTTACTGCACCGGCGGTGGCGACACGAGCAACCTTTTCCTGCGCTCCAGCATGCTGCTCTGCTCGGCATCTCCGCAGCAGCGCTACTACCAGGGCCGGTGGAAGCGTTACGCGTAGGGCGGCGCCACCTGGGAGGGGCGTTGTCACCTGGGAGGGGCGCTGCCGCGCCTGCCCCACCGCCCCGCCGGCCGTGACTCCGCAGCCGGCCCCGCCGCCCGCACACTGGCACTTTTACGGCGCCTGTAGTAGCTTCTGCGCATGCTCGAAAATCTCCACGCATGCGTACTGGCTCTAAAGTGCGCCTCCCACTTTGGAGCCACTACGCATGCGCAGAAATTTGCGCATGCGCACTGGGCTCCAGAGCGTGACTTGTGCTTGGGAGCCACCGGGGCAATTTTTTTCCCCTCCCCCCCCCCCCGGAATAGGTAGGTCCGCCCCTGGCTACTACTCGTCGGGCTCCTCTTCGGCCGCGGAACATCAGCCGGACGCTGTCTGGCGGGCGGGTTAATTCGCCCTTTACCCAGATGGCACCCCACGCAGCGGCCTCCTTTGCCTACCGGTAGGACCGCCCCTGCTTCCAGAGCCTTTGCAATCAAAGCGGTGCCGAACTGCACCAACTCTGCCGTGTAGATGCACCTGGAGAGGATCCCTCTGATTTGCATAAATCCAAAGGTATGCAAAGGTGAGCCGTAATTAGCGATGATGTTCCTCCTCTGAAGTGTAATGTATGCAAAGTGCTTCCAATGCTCGGGAAGGGTAATAATGTCTGCGGAGAGTCATTACGCTCTAAATGCCAAATATTATGGTTACTGAGTGTATTGCGGGAGGGATCCAACCTACGTCCTGTCGCCTTTCCTCCCCTTTCGTACACAAGATTCCTCTCGGATAGAAGTGACTCATTGTAAATAACGAGCCACTTATGTTGTACGAATGCATTACGTGATGGCGGTCTAGGGCGTCCGTTCGCCCCTTTTCCAGCAATGACATCCGTCTACGCTGGAGAATGAATGCAGTTTGACATTGCTTGGACTGCAGAGGCTGAATGCTATTGATCCTCTGAGCGAGAGAAGAGCAGCCAGGCATGGCTCCATCATGGCTCCATCAGGCCACCTCTGAGATAGTGGGACAACAACAACAACAGGTTCAGGAACTGGTGAGAGATCCTCCTTCCATCCAAACGCCATTCACCTGACTTCTAAAGGAGAGAAGAGCAGCCAGAAACAGCTCCATCGTGGCTCCCTCAAGCCACTTTTGAGTCCCTTTTTCGAGAAATCAAGCAGGATACAAATAACAACCTCTCTCGGCATTACTTCGCGAACGAAGATTCTTTAGGAAGGACTCATCCCACGCTTTTAACAAGCGCGTTGATGACTAAAAAGGCCAATCTGAGATAGACAAGTCCGGTTGCAGGAAGCACAGCAGAATGTCTACTTGAGTGATGTTGTTTCCAAGTTGCAGTACTTTCTGCGTTGTCGTTTCTCTTCGAGACCCGTTTGGCGTGTCTTCTCGAAAGAGGCTGCAGCATTGTGGATAGTGCGTCTCCATGCCTCCTGATGTGAGGCCAGGGTGGACCATTGTTGGTGATCAATCTGGCCGAGCCTGAGATGTTGTTTCAGGGAGTCTTTATATCTCTTTTTGGGGGCGCTGACCCGTGGCAAGTTCACCGTAGAGTAGTATCTTTGGGAGGCGGTAGTCCTCCATCCTAGAGACGTGCCCTGCCCAGCGCAGCTGTGTTCTCAATAGCATGGCCTCAATGCTGGTGGTCCCTGCTTGCTCAAGGACAACAACATTCGTCACATAGTCAGTCCAGTGTACATTTAGGATTGTGCGAAGACAGCGCTGATGAAAGCGTTCGAGGAGTCGTAGGTGCTGGCAATAGGTGACCCATGTTTCAGACCCATAGAGGAGAATAGACAGTACAATAGCTCTGTACACACTGATTTTGGTGCTTTGCCTCAGGTGTTTGTTGCTCCAGACTCTTTTGGGAAGCCTTCCGAATGCACTCCATGCCTTTGCTAATCTGTGATCTATCTCTTTATCAATCTTGGCGTCTGAAGAGATGATGCTTCCCAGGGAGGTGAACTGCTGAACGGACTCAAGCAGATATTCACCTATGCTGACGTGGGGATGATGGTGTTTTTCCTGTGGTGCGGGCTGGTAGAGGACTTCCGTTTTCTTCAGGCTGACTTCCAGCCCAAACAGCTCTGCAGCTGTTGCAAAGCAGGATGTGAGGCGCTGCAGGGCTGCTTCTGAATGGGCGACAAGGGCAGCATCACCAGCAAAAAAAGCAGCTCATGGACTAGATAGTTTAGAGTAATAAATAATATAATATAATGTTATATGATATATTATAATTTCAATGTATTATGCTTATATATACTGTATATACTATAATATAATAATTATGATACTAATACTAATAATATATGAATATTTCTTGATATATTAATATGTTTATATTAATGATGTGTAATATATAGTAAATATAGTAAGTGAATAAATAAATAAATTATGTAGATGAGCCCCTTTAGGTGCGGCCCTCCATAATATTTTTTTGGCTCTCGTGTGGCCCCTTGGAAAAAATAGTTGCCCACCCCTGGTTTAGAGTCTTAGTGCGAGCCCTCAGGTGGCTTAAGTTGAATAAGCTACCATCAGTACGATAGCGTATATATATGCCGTCTTCTTCCTCGAGATCTGCCGTAGCCCTTTGGAGCATCATGCTGAAGAAGATTGTAAATAGGGTTGGTGCACTCCATTAGTTATGAGAAAGGGCTCCGAGAGAGCATCGGCGTATCTGACTTGACCGCACTGGCCCTCATGTAACAGGATAATCATTTTGAAAAATTTGGGGGGGACATCCTAGACGTTCCAGGATCTGCCACAGACCTTTTCTGCTCACAGTGTTGAAGGCTTTGGTGAGGTCGACAAATGTGACATAGAGCCCTTTGTTCTGCTCCCTACGTTTCTCTTGCAGTTGTCTAAGGGCAAATACCATATCTATGGTGCTCCTATTAGCTCTGAAGCCGCATTGGCTTTCAGGGAGCCAAATAACAACCACCACGACAATAATAGGTCAGGCGTTGGTGAGAGATCCTCCGTCCATTCCAAATGCCATTCATCTGCCCTTTGAAGGAGAGAAGAGCAGCCAGACAGAGCTCCATCGTGGCTCCATCAACCTGCTTTGGAGCCTCCTTTTAGAGAGATCTAGCTGATGCAAACAACAACAGGTCCAGCCACAGCTCCATCATGCCTCCACCAAGAGTCTCATTTTAGAGAGATCAAGCAGGATACAAATTCCCATCATCCATGGTCCGTCCCACTCAAAACTGCACCAGGATGTAGAGTGGGTCATGGGTACTCTGTGAGCCAAGTTTGGGCCTGGTCTGTGATTTGTAGGGGCTTCAATGTTCTGTCGGAAATGAATCGGGTGAAGGTACTGCAAATCCCATCATTTGCGACCCATCCTGCCCTAAACCGCACCAGGTTGTAAAGTGGGCCATTGGGCATCTGTGTGTCAAGTGTGGTCCTGATTCGTCATTGGTGTGGGCCACAGTGCTCTAAGCAAGTGAGTTAAAGTACTGCAAATCCCGTCATCCATGGTCCATCCTCCCTCAAACTGCACCAGGATGTAGAGTGGGTCTTGAGGGTTCTGTGTGCCAAGTTTGGTCTTGTTCTCTCATTGTTTGGGGTCGCAAAGTGTTTTGGCCTTAAACTCCCACCATGCCTGACTGCCTCAGGCCTTTTCCTTACCACTTTAGAGTGTCGGAATGTTCGTGTTGGCTGGCCAATCAGAGTGTTTTATTCAAATACTCCCTCAGGGTAACCAATCCCCTCTGTCTGCTGCCTTAGAATGTTGGAGTTCTGAGGCTGGCCAATCAGAGTCCTTTATGCAAATAATCCCACAGTGGGAGCCAATTAGAAAGCTGCCACATATCTGCCCTTCCGCCCTCCGCACACATACACACATACAAACATTTCACTTTATATATATATATATATTTATATATATACACACACACACACACACACACACACACAATATTTTAATTTTAAAATTTAACAGGAAGGGAAGAGCCACAAATAAAAAACATCAATATGAACACAGACCTGCCTAACCAGAAGTACATCTCAAACTGTTCAACATATATCTCTGCCCTGATATTATATATATATATATATATATATATATATGTCCTTGAAAAGGATAAAATCGCAGGAGGATTATGGGAAACCTCTCAGCCCGGCCTCAATGTTTGCACAGTGCTTTGCAAAAGCAAACCCAGAAGCACCGGGCGGATATTGCAGCGACAATTGCCAACTTGGCCGCGATCGCATCGCCTTTTGAGTTCCCCGAATGGTCTTCTTTTGAAAACAAGACGACTACACACACACACACACACACACACCTCTATATCTCCCAACGGATGTTGTGGGTGAAATGAGAGATCAATAACAGGAATATTTCTCTTCTTTCTTTGGCATTCTTCAACTCAAAAAGAAATGTCCGCAGATCGATGGGCTTTCCATTTCCATCAGTATACAAATAAAATAAAGGCTCTTTCACAAACAAGCAGCGGGAGCAACAAACAAACACCCACTGCTTCTGCTGGTTAAAAATACCAAGAGCCGGCCTCGTTGTCCCTTTTTCCAACGGAAAGCTTGCGTCTGAACGCCGGAGACATGACATTTTCTTCGCGTGCCGTGAAACCTCCCAAATGCAGCTTTGAGTGGCGTTGAAGGGCCACGAAGCCATGAAAATGAACAAAATATGGCTATTTTAAAAACTCTAGAATTATAACAGTAAATAAAGAACAAAACTCAAATACAAGGGAACTCCAGACAAGGAAAAATCAGGGACAGGTAATCACCTCTCAACAAAGGATTCCCCCAGGCAGGAACAAGCCACACCTAAAAACTGCTAGGCCATTCAATGCTAATCAAGGTGGCCAATGGAAACATTCACACTTCCCTCCAACAGACAAGAGTTCGTTCTCCCACCCAGACAAGAAGCAATCAGGGACAGCTAATCACCTCTCAACAAAGGATTCCCCCAGGCAGGAAGAAGCCAGACCTTGTGAACTGCTAGGCCATTCAGTGCTAATCAAGGTGGCCAATGGAAACGTTCACACCTCCCTCCAACAGACCAGAGTTCTTTCTCCCACCCAGACAAGAAGCAATCAGGGACAGCTAATCACCTCTCAACAAAGGATTCCCCCAGGCAGGAAGAAGCCAGACCTTGTGAACTGCTAGGCCATTCAGTGCTAATCAAGGTGGCCAATGGAAACATTCACACCTCCCTCCAACAGACAAGAGTTCTTTCTCCCACCCAGACAAGAAACAATCAGGGACAGCTAATCACCTCTCAACAAAGGATTCCCCCAGGCAGGAAGAAGCCAGACCTTGTGAACTGCTAGGCCATTCAGTGCTAATCAAGGTGGCCAATGGAAACATTCACACCTCCCTCCAACAGACCAGAGTTCTTTCTCCCACCCAGACAAGAAGCAATCAGGGACAGCTAATCACCTCTCAACAAAGGTCTCCCCCAGGCAGGAAGAAGCCAGACCTTGTGAACTGCTAGGCCATTCAGTGCTAATCAAGGTGGCCAATGGAAACATTCACACCTCCCTCCAACAGACAAGAGTTCTTTCTCCCACCCAGACAAGAAACAATCAGGGACAGCTAATCACCTCTCAACAAAGGTCTCCCCCAGGCAGGAAGAAGCCAGACCTTGTGAACTGCTAGGCCATTCAGTGCTAATCAAGGTGGCCAATGGAAACATTCACACCTCCCTCCAACAGACAAGAGTTCTTTCTCCCATCCAGACAAGAAACAATCAGGGACAGCTAATCACCTCTCAACAAAGGATTCCCCCAGGCAGGAAGAAGCCAGACCTTGTGAACTGCTAGGCCATTCAGTGCTAATCAAGGTGGCCAATGGAAACATTCACACCTCCCTCCAACAGACAAGAGTTCTTTCTCCCACCCAGACAAGAAACAATCAGGGACAGCTAATCACCTCTCAACAAAGGTCTCCCCCAGGCAGGAAGAAGCCAGACCTTGTGAACTGCTAGGCCATTCAGTGCTAATCAAGGTGGCCAATGGAAACATTCACACCTCCCTCCAACAGACAAGAGTTCTTTCTCCCACCCAGACAAGAAACAATCAGGGACAGCTAATCACCTCTCAACAAAGGATTCCCCCAGGCAGGAAGAAGCCAGACCTTGTGAACTGCTAGGCCATTCAGTGCTAATCAAGGTGGCCAATGGAAACGTTCATACCTCCCTCCAACAGACAAGAGTTCTTTCTCCCACCCTGGGCATCATTCCACAGATGTATAAACCTCTTTGCCCAGTTTCCAACAGACCTCACGGCCTCTGAGGATGCCTGCCAGAGTTGCGGACGAAATGTCAGGAGGTAGCTGTGAATGTTTCCATTGGCCACCTTGATAGCCAGGCCCGGATTACCCATAAGGCCAATCTAGGCCATGGCCTAGGGGCGCAAGCCGAGGGGGGCGCAATTCACGGACCTTTGTGGCCAGCCCTTGGGAATGGCGGGAATTGAAGCACAAAGGCCCCGGAGGGAGGGAGGGCCGAGCCTTGTCTCAAGACAGGACACGCAGGGCGAGGAGCAGCAGCAGCCGTTTCCCTCCCTCCTCCCCGCTACTCAGCCGGGGGCGGGGCCTCCCAGGGTGACCTCCCTCCCTCCTCCTCCGCCAGGCCCGCCTTCCTTGTTTGCTCTGTCACCTCCCAGGGTGACCTCCCTCCCTCCCTCCCTCCCTCCCTGGGAGGTGGGGAGTGGGCATGGCCAGGAGTTAGTCCTCCGAGCTCGCCTCCTGGCCCTGCCTCACGCCTTGTGACACCCAGGCCCGGATTACCCATAAGGCCACCCTAGGCCATGGCCTAGGGCGGCACCTTTTGGGGGGCAGCAGGTCCGGACCCCCCAAAAAAAGTTTTTAAAAAATCCAAAAAAAAATTTCCAAAAAAAAGGGTGCATGCGCGCAGCGGTGTAAACGCCATCCACGCCCTTAGCTCTGCTCTCCTCGGCTCTGCCCCCACCCTTGGCTCCGCCCCACCCCCGGCTCCGCCCCCACCTCCTTGAGCGCCCAATCTGTTTCCCTGTCTCCCTTGTCCGGCTCGCGCGCCTCAGTCTCTCTGTGTGTTTGTGTTTCCCTGCCTCTCTCTCTCGCACGCGCTCCTACCTCCCTCGGGTCGCGCCCCCCAGCCTGTGTTTCCCTGCTTCTCGCGCGGGACGGGGCCGGGGCAGGGGCAGACTCAGAGCCTTTGGCCTAGGGCGCCAAAAGGGCCTGATCCAGGCCTGGTGACACCCATCAATCAAAGCTGAAGAGCGGCACCTGGCCAATCGGGGAGCCTCCCTCCCTCCCTGGCGGGCGTGGCTCCGCAGACTCGGCCAATAGGAAGGCGAGGGCCTGTTTGGAGGCGGAAGTCCACAGAGGGGGGTTCTCCCTGAGCCATGGATTGCAACCGAGGAGGAGCAGCGGCCCTGAAGGAGATGGAGACGGGTGGGTGTCTCTATCTCCAGGGAGGGCCTCCCCCGAAGGAAGGAAGGCCCCCTAGGCCTCTCCCCACTACTCTCCCTTCCTGGGGCACGGGGATCCTAATCAGCCCCGGCAGATGACCATCCCGCCACGGCCCCCAAGAGGAAGGAAGGAAGGAAGGAAGGAAGGAAGGAAGGGCGCAGCTTGGGCCCCACCCTCCCTTCCCAGATCCCAAACAACAACTTTCAGTGCCAGTAGTAGAGGGGGGCGTAATTCCAAAGTGTGGCCTAGGGCGCAAAAGGTTGTTAATCCGGGCCTGTTGATAGCATTTAATGGCCTAGCAGTTTTCAAGGTCTGGCTTCTTGCTGCCTAGGGGAATCCTTTGTTGGACTGCAGCAGTGAAAGGAGCCAGCGCGATTCTCAGCCGCATCCACTGGAATCTGTTGCCTAAATTGAGGGAAGCATGGCAGCTAATAACCGAATACAGTCTCCGCCGAGGCAGAACACAAACCAAATCAATTAGGAGTGTTAGTGACGGAAGCGAAAATATTAGGCTCCCTGTGTCTCCGGAGAGAAGGGCCTCTCGCGCAGTCGTGAGCCGAGGCCTTCGCGATGCTCTTCAGCACCTCTTGGTCTCTTTGGAGTTTGGGCGGGGAAGGGGGAAAGGAACCAACCTGCTTGAGCCCATCAAGGGATTGAGGGATGAGGCTCATTCGCCTCCGGTGACCCTCAGAAGCCCCTTAAAGAGAACTAGGGAGGTGGCCCAGCTGGACGACAGAAGGGACGCAGGGCTGCCCTTTGGGGCTAGGACACCGTCGATATCCTTTTCCGGCCAATGGCAAAACTACCGCAAATGGCTCTGTCTAATTCCGGGTTTGAGACTACACAGTGCTGCAGCTCCTTGAAGGTTTTCAAGCAAGATGGCCATCTGCTGGGAGGGCTTGGGCTGTGTCTTCCTGAGTTGGATTCTCTGTGTGAGCCCCGATCGATTCGTCCGCACCTCCAAAACAATTCATCCTTGCCCTAGATTAATGAGGTTGGATTGGGTGATTGTCTTCCGACTCATAGGATGCATCTACACCAGGGCTGCCCAGGAAGTTGATCGCGATCGACCAATCGATCGCGGGACCGAAGGAGGTTGATCGCAGCTGGATGGGGCACTTCTCAGAGGGGGCGGAACCAGTCCGTGCCAAGCCCCTCCCCCTCCCCCAGCTTCGGCACTCCCAGCAGCTGCTCCAGCCTTGAGGAGGGCAGGGCCAAGCCAGCCTTGTGCAAGCTATGCCACCACTGGCTTGGTCCTGCCCTCCTCAAGGCTGGAGCAGCTGCTGCTAGAGCTGAAGCCAGAGAGGGTGGAGCCAGGCCACACCAAGCCCCGCCCCCTCCCCAACTTTGTCACTCCCAGCAGCTGCTCCAGCCTTGAGGCGGGCAGGGCCAAGCCAGCCTTGTGCTAGCTATGCCACCACTGGCTTGGCCCTGCCCTCCTCAAGGCTGGAACAGCTGCTGCTAGAGCTGAAGCCAGAGGGGGCGGAGCCAGGCCACCCCAAGCCCCGCCCCCTCCCAGGCTTCGTTACCCCCAGCAGCTGCTCCAGGCTTGAGGGGGGCAGGGCCAAGTCAGGCTTGTGCTAGCTATGCCACCACTGGCTTGGCCCTGCCCTCCTCAAGGCTGGAGCAGCTGCTGCTAGAGCTAAAGCCAGAGGGGGAGGAGCCAGGCCACACCAAGCCCCACCCTCCCCAGCTTTGTCACTCCCAGCAGCTGCTCCAGCCTTGAGGCGGGCAGGGCCAAGCCAGCCTTGTACTGGCTATGCCACCACTGGCTTGGCCCCCTGCCCTCCTCAAGGCTGGAGCAGCTGCTGGTAGAGCTGAAGCCAGAGGGGGTGGAGCCAGGCTGCACCAAGCCACGCCCCTCCCCAGCTTTGTCACTCCCAGCAGCTGCTCCAGCCTTGAGGAGGGCAGGGCCAAGCCAGCCTTGTACTGGCTATGCCACTACTGGCTTGGCCCTGCCCCCTCAAGGCTGGAGCAGCTGCTGGTAGAGCTGAAGCCAGAGGGGGTGGAGCCAGGCCGCACCAAGCCCTGCCCCTCCCGGCTTCCTCACTCCCAGCAGCTGCTCCAGCCTTGAGGAGGGCAGGGCCAAACCAGCCTTGTGCTAGCTATGCCACCACTGGCTTGGCCCGCCCCTCCCCGGCTTCAGCTCTACCAGCAGCTTCTCCAGCCTTGAGGAAGTAGGTAGATCTTTCTGACTTGGTTTTATTATAAGTAGCTCGCATGCTGAAAAAGTGTGGGCACCCCTGATCTACACCATTGAAGGTGCGCTGCATGAATGGGGCGCTGCATGAATGGGGCACCGCGAAGGGGCGCCGCGCAGCTGCTGCTGCATCTGGAACGATTCACTCAGCGTGGCCTCAGAAGGAGGGAGGGAGGAGGAGTGCAGCCCAAGCGACGTCACTCCCTCCGGGGGCAGGGCCCAAGCAACGTCACTCAGGCCCCGCCCCTGGGGGAGTCACGGCGTACGAAATGATGTCGCTTGGGCCCCGCCCCTGGAGGGAGTGATGTTGCTCGGGCCCCGCCCTTGGAGAGAGTGATGTCGCTCAGGCCCCGCCCCCGGAGGGAGTGACGTCGCTCGGGCTGCACTCCTCCCTCCCTCCTTCTGAAACCACGCTGCGTGAATGGGGCGCCGCGAAGGGGCGGCGTGCAGCTGCCACTGCCTCTGGAACGACTCACTCAGCGTGGCCTCAGAAGGAGTGAGGGAGGAAAAAAGGACCGGCCGTGAGTCATCGCCATTTTTTTTATTTTGGCCATGATCTGGCGCCCCCCTCAGTTTGCGCCCATTGGCCACGGCCTATGCTGGCCTAATGGATAATCCGGGCCTGCTGTCTCTGTCCTGTCTATTCAAAATGGCATTGAGTGTTTTCCATGCGTGTGTACCGTGATCCGCCCTGAGTCCCCTTGGGGAGATAGGGCAGAATAAAAATAAAGTATTGTTATTGTTATATTATTATTATTAATATTAATTAGCAGAGTGAGTGGAGAGCCACCAAATTTCAATGCTAGGCGTTACATTGAGTAATCATGAAATTGTTCCAGCATCCCCGTTTTTCCTCCCATTGATAAAACAACAGCAAATAACAGGCAATGCATCAGAGACCCAACCATCCGTCAAATTGATGAGATTCAAAAAATAAAACTTTTCTTATCAAAAGAAAAAAAAAAATCTCGTAAGTTATCACACGGGCTCCAAAGTTGTTTAGGGAGATCAATTCCAGATAAAAGGTATAAGTCCAATAAAAATGAGGAGTAAAATAGGATTTTCTCTCTCCTGGCGAAACAACAACAACATAAAATGAGAGAAATCCCATGCGGTGAACTAGAGCATCATGCAAAGCGGTCAAACAAACAAACAAACAAACACGAAGATACTGACTGGTTGGTATTCTAACACACGCAGAGACACACACTGACTGAGAACAAAAGGCACAATTTTAACTCTTCTCCTTCCAAAGAGGTGGAGATTTGGCTTTTTAAAAGGCACTCAAAAGTGTGGAGAATGAATGAATTACTGTTGTTGTTATTCTTACCAAAGGTTGGATGGCCATCTTTTGGGGGTGCTTTGTGATTTTTCTGCATGAAGGCGGAAGGGTGTTGGACTGGGTGTCCCCTGGGTTGCTTCTTCTTATCCTATTCTTATTCTTATTATTGCGATTACTACTACAATAGAGTCTCGCTTATCTGACCTTCACTTATCCGACATTCTGTGTTTGCCGATGTCATGGGTCTGGGTTAGCCCGTTGGTCAGTCACCACTGCCCGTTCCTTTTCCGGTGTGGCAGGGCAGGCTATCCCAATGCCACCCAATATGTCAGGGCTCGGACCCCTTGGCCCTTACAGCAGTGTTTCCCAACCTTTTTTGAGCCGCAGCACACTTTTTACATTGACAGAATCCTGGGGCACACCACCAATCAAAATGACACAAAATGACACTCTAACACAGTAATACATACAGTTAATATGTTTTCAAAATGTATTTATACACTCAGTGTGAAACCTGGGCCTGTTTCAATGAACTCAACATAGATATCCTGGCAGGAATGACAGAAAGACACAAACTTCCCACACAGGACTCCCATAACCAAGAGAAAATGCTATAAGAGTTTGGTGGGCATTGACCTTGAGTTTTGGAGTTGTAGTCCACCTACATCCAGAGAGCACTGTGGACTCAAACAATGTTGGATCAGGACCAAACTTGGCATGAATACTCAATATGCCCAAATATGAATGCAGATGGAGTTCAGGGGAAATAGACCTTGACATTTGGGAGTTGTAGTTGCTGGGATTTATAGTTCCCCTACAATCAAAGAGCATTCTGAACCACACGAATAGATCTGGGCCAAACTTCCCACACAGAACCCCCAGGAGGCAAGAGGAGGTCTCTACTTGGGGAAAGGGAGGCGGGCCTTCCCAATGCATGGAGAGGGAGAGACCAAGTAGACAACGAGTGGGGAGAGGGGCGTTTATCGAGGTAGGTTTCTTAGGGTTTTTATACTTCAACACACTAGACTCTCCCCCCCCCCCTTCCTGGAGGTCCCAATTTCCCACGGCACACCTGATGATCGCTCACGGCACACTAGTGTGCCCCGGCACACTGGTTGAGAAACACTGGCCTTACAGTAAATATGCTGCCATCAAATAATGTAATGAAGTATATAACGAAGGCTTTCGGGCTCCTTATATTAACTGAGGCAGGGAAGGTCTACTTTGCAAATCTTACCACTGCCACTAACTGCCCTTTTATAACTCTGGGCAGTAAGGCTTTCTTCCCACTGTGGTAGGGTGGGTTCTTTCCCTTTGAACCCTCACCAACAGATGTTCAAACTGCCACCAGTTAATATATTTGCTGCCACCTATTGTATCAGATCAGCCACCGATGTGAGGGTTTGTTCCTTTTAAGTCTGGTGTTTTAAAAAGAACGACATTGAGAGGTGTTGTAATAAAGATGTTCAACAGTTTATTTTATAACAGGGTTCAGAGCTTAGTTGGTTGCAAACAAGTCTCCTAAGAGGTACAAATCTTACGGTTACAACATTTCAACAATAGGGTACAGTTTCCACTGTACTTCCTAACACAAGCAGTCCTAATAACTAACTGCTCCAGCAGGTAAATAGCCAACTATAGGCTGTACCTATCTATTAAGTTAATTTTCTACTCTAACTTGGACAAAGTCTGTCTTTCACCTGGGTTTCTCAAACCCCTAACCAAACTGCCTTCTAAACGCTCCGAAAGACAGCTTCCCTCTTCCCAACTGACAAAACCAACCGACCTATTTTTTAAAATCTGAAAGTTCTAAAGCAGGTGCAGCTCTAACTTCCGTCTCCATGGCAACAGCCTTCGCAGGGGCCTGCTGCTCCAACATTCCCCGCCAACCCTCCGTGGCTTGTTAAACATTTTACCATCAAACGTATAGGCAAATAAGCAATAACAAATTATACATTTGTCTTGCAACAAAACAACACGACTTCATCACAGCCGACACTCTTATGTGAGGCCCCCCTTTTCCTCCAGCACTTCCCCTTCAATTAAAGGAGTGCCCCCAGCTCTCTCTCCATTCCCAATCATCGAAAAAAGGCAAAACTCCATTACGCCAGGTGTTTTCTCCGGAGAGCCATCTGTATCACATATCTCTTAACCCAACTCCTTATCTAATGTTGCAGTTTCTGGCTCCTCCGACTGACCTTGACGCCCTGCATTTTCCGAGTCAGATTTCTCAGAGAGAGAAGCATCGTTCTCTTGACTTGAATCTTCATCACTTTGAGCCTCGGGAAATCCCACAATCCTCTCTAAATCAACAGTGAACCTGAAGGCGAGCCCCCAAAAGAGCCATCTGCATCCTAATTGGTTTGACCAGCAGCAGGGAGTTGCAACGTTCCTGCACATGTGGTCTGGCATCTCTAGCACCAAAGGCTGGGATTTGGCATCAAAAGACCTCCAGCCATTTCTACCTCTCTGTTTTCTTGCCTCACTTAATCTGAAGCCATGGACTCTTTGTGCACGGAGTTGCATGTGAACAAGCCAACAGGGGCAAGCCCTGAGCAGTTTGGGAGACATAGTTTCCAAGGATTTTCATGTATTTGGACTTTTCTCTGGCTATTGGCAAAAAGGACTCATCTCTTATAGTTTTCCCAAGGACACAGATGGACTTCTCTATTATGGACTTCCCCAAAGCATATGGATTTGATGCTTTTCAAATCATATGGACTTTCTTTCTATTCCTTGCATATGAAATAGTTATGAGATATTGGTAGTGGTATTTCCCTGAAACCCTCCCATTTAAACCATTTCCTGCATGTTTTCCGCCTCCCCATGTGTAAAATAATATGAGGAAGGCTACGTGACTCAGCTGTTGTTTTTCAAGATCAGGGTGACCACATTCCTGGCTGCACCCTTAATCCAATCATTGGAACAATTTACATGACAGAGGATTCTTTCTGGTTTTGGAGAAGTTCTTCTTTCTCTTCTCCCCATTTTTGAAAGATTCTTTTTGTTCCATAAACGCTGTACCCTCTGAGTTTAGTCTTGTCCCGCGTTTATAGAATGTATGGCATAACTATATTTCATATGTCATAACCGGCTGTCACTGCTGGCCTCAGAAACCAGCACACGTCTACACTTATTTCATTTGTTTACCATCCAGAAGACTGAAAACTCTCATGGGAAATCTGCATATGGCCCTTTGTCAACAAGGAAGGGTCGTTAAGGACAAATTCCTGTTTTTCACCAAGAACAAAGAACTTGCTTTGGCCTGAAAGGTTAAAGCCTCGGATCTTCATTAACATATGGTCATGATCTAATCAAGAAAACTCCAGCTGCTCTTTGTTTTGAGCACATTCCTGTCCCTTGCTTCCCATTCGCCAAGGCAAAAGCGGCGCTGTTTCACGATTGGTTCCCGCTACAGCTGGCTTCCAAGGTTCCAACCAATCATCATGAAGCCTACAGCGTGCAGGGGCGGGAAAGTTTGAATTTGACAGTTCTGTAAAATGTATAAAAATGGCATATGTTTCAATGTAACTTTATGACTGCTTTGCGACAAGGAATCTGCAGTGTTCATCCTTCTCAGCTGACAAGAATAAATACCTCAGTGCCATCTTCTTCCGGACTCCTTTGGTGAGATCATTTGGGAAAGGGATTTTTAATTGCTTTTAAAAACTCATTAGGGGTTCTGCTGAAATCCTCATTTTAGGGGTATTTCTGGGCCTCTGCCCCCTGTGGGCCAGGCTATCCTAAATTGTTCGGTAACAAACCCATCCAACTCAGGAGTCTCAGGCTGATCTCCAACAGGTTCAGTGTAAACGGCGCTCTCGTTGTAAGTCTCCTTCATCCAGTGCCATGGATTGTGTGCGAATCGCAACCGAAATGCAATATTTGCAACCATGGGGACGACCCCTATGAAGTGGGATAAAAATATAAATAAATCGATCGTTTTGTGGGAGAGATAGGCCAGGGGAAAGATGCAACCCAGAGCCAAGAGGAGCGGAGAGCCTTCTGAACGAAAGGGGATTATTGGGATTTAACGGGATGCCGGAGACGGGATGGAACCGTCCACTCTGGAGACCGGAGTGTGATAATATGGCTCGTTATCATGCGCCTCTCTTCTCCCTCCAGATCTAAGCCGGGATTATGCGCAGCCGGCTCAGGCCCGTGATTGCAAAGAGTTCTGCTCCTCCTTTTTGCAATTCCCGGGCCTCCCATTTGCTTATTCCCTGACATTTGTAAAGTTCAGGTTTACAAAATAAACCCATATGAAGACGAGAAGGTTATTTACACTCCGCTTGCCATTTTTCTGCTCGGCTGGCCCTCTTCCCGGCTCTTAAAGGAACGGCGCCTTCGATCCGGGTGTAAAGTGGCTTTTAAAGGAGCGAAAGCCTTTTTTAAAAAGGGGGAAAACAGAGTTTTCAGTAGCGTTTTCTTGTACAGGAAGCTTTTGGGTCTGAAGGTAGGAGAAATGACCTAGACTTGCAAAAGGTGACTATGGCTTGCGTGCAAACTCAACAATACAGACAGAAGACTCTTCCTAAACTTTTTTTTTTGTTTAGGACCGGGCTGTGGCACAGCTAGTTAGTAGAACTCACTACATGAGTTCGAAACCGGTGAGCTCCCAACCATTAATAGTCTAGCTTGCTGCTGACCTATGCAGCCTGAAAGACAGTTGCATCTGTCAAGTAGGAAATTTAGGTACACTTCATGCGGGGAGGCTAATTTAACTAATTTACGATACCATAAAAAACTTTCCAGCAGCATGCGTAAGAATGAGGAAGCACTCCATGAAGTACTCAGTGTCATAAGTCAGTGTTCCCCAACCAGTGTGCCGTAGCACACTAGTGTGCCATGAGCAATCATCAGGTGTGCCGTGGGAAATTGAAACCTCCAATACCGTTTCTCTTGGTTATGGGATTTCTGTGTGGGAAGTTTGTCTTTCTGCCATTCCTGCCAGGATATCTATGTTGTGTTCATCGAAACAGGCCCAGGTTTCACACTGAGTGTATAAATACATTTAAAAACATATTAACTACTAGCTGTCCCGGTCACGCGTTGCTGTGGGATTTTTTTTAAGTTGGGGACTGTGTGTGTAGTCATGTAGATGTGTATGCGTGTATATGTGTGTACTTATGTATATGTGTGTTTGTATATGTATGTGCGTGTATATGTGTTGATGTGTGTAAGTACAGGTGTGTTTATGTTTGAGTGTATGTGTATATTTGTATATTTCAGTGCATGTTTATATGTGTGTGTATGTGTTTCTGTGTTCCTTTCTTCTCCCCTCTTTCCTTCCTTCCTTCCCTCCATCCTTCTATCCTTTCCTTCCTTTCCTCTCCCCTCCTTCCTGCTATCCTTCCTTTTTTCCTTCCTTTCTTCTCCCCTCTTTCCTTCCTTCCTTCACTCCATCCTTCTATCCTCTCCTTCCCCTCCCTCCCTTCCTTCCTGCTATCCTTCCTTTTTCCTTCCTTTCTTCTCCCCTCTTTCCTTCCTTCCTTCACTCCATCCTTCTATCCTCTCCTTCCCCTCCCTTCCTTCCTGCTATCTTTCCTTTTCCTTCCTTTCTTCTCCTCTCTTTTATTCCTTCCTTCACTCCATCCTTCTATCTTTTCCTTCCTTTCCCCTCCCCTCCTTCCTGCTATCCTTCATCTTTCCTTCCTTTCTTCTCCCCTCCTTCCTTCCATCCATTATTCCTTCTATCCTTCCTTCCTTCCTTCTCCCTCCTTCCTTCCTTTCCCTCTCTTCCTTTTTTTCCTTTCCCTCCTTCCTGCCATTTCCCCCTTTCTGTATCAGTCCTTGCTCCCTTGCCTCTTTCCCCCCCCTCCCTCCCTTCCACCAGCATTCCGACATTCTAAACTGCCAGAAGGGTGTGTTGTGAGGGATCATGGGAGTTGTAGTCCAGTGGTTTTTTTGTATTTGTGGTCCTGTTGTTTTATTTGGGGGGTGGGGGTGGTAAACATACCAAGTGGGGTTTTGTGTGTATGTGGGCTGATTTGGTGTCTCTGCTTTGGAAGGTTTCTCTGTTTGGGACGGTCGTTCCATGACGGGACCTCCTTTATATAATAGATACGTATTACTGTGTTAGAGTGTCATTTTGTGTCATTTTGGTTGGTGGTGTGCCCCAGGATTTTGCAAATGTAAAAAATGTGCCGCGGCTCAAAAAAGGTTGAAAAACACTGACCTAAGGTACCTGGTGAGGCCCAGGTTGGTCTTTTGTAATTTATTTATCGTATCAGAAGCAAACTGAGGGTACAGGCCCAGCGCTCTCTGGGATTGTTTTGGAGCTTGACTGTTTGGCTAGTTTTACTGCTTTGCCTGTTTATCTTCTTTACTAAACTGTTTGCTGATTTTGCCAAGCTGGTGTGGCGTTTCAGGTCAGAGGTGTTCCTGCTCTGGTGTATGACAGAAACCCACAAACATATGAACTTGGGACTGTTATTAAATACGGCATATCGAGGATTATTGATTTCCCACTTCTTGTTTATGACCTTCTGACCTCTTGCTTGAGACCCAAAGTGGGTAGGGTCCCTGCCCCACCTGCCCACTGCTTCTCCAGACCAAACAGTGGAGCTGTGCGCCCCGTTTACAGAGCTTTCCACTCTGTTTATAGTGACGGTCATTAACTAGACTTCCCGACTTGATCACTTTGTGTTTTGTGTTTACCTTTTTGTGTGTGTCTATCTGCAAACAAATCAGGGTTTGGCATTCTCCGGCACGGCTTTGGGAACGTTCCACGATTTGCGGTGGCATTTTTCATCTACCCGAGAAAATGATCAATAAGAAATGTCATCAACAGGACTTTCAGCCAGATTGGGAAGTATTAATGCTCCAACTTGCGTGCATTTCCAAACCAGCAGGTCCGTTTTTGAAATTGCTGTTGTTGAATCTTGCAAAATGAGGCTGCCTTAATGTAAAGGTAAGGCTTTTCCCCTGACGTTAAATTCAGTCGTGTCCCACTCTGATAACTCAGGTTCTCATCTCCATTTGTAAGCCGAAGAGCTGGCGTTGACCATAGACACCTCCAAGGTCATGTGGCCAGCATGACTGCATACAGCACCGTTGCCTTCCTGCCAAAGTGGTACCTATCGATCTACTTACATTGGCATGTTTTCGAACTGCTAGGTTGGCAGAAGCTGGGACTAAAAGCAGGAGCTCACCCCGCTCTCCGGATTCGAACCGCCAACCTCTCGGTCCGCAAGTTCAACAGCTCAGCAGTTTAGCCCACTGCCAATTTGGGCATCTCTATAATAATAATAACCCACCAATCTCCATCTCTTTTCAAACTGGTCTCATCTCAAAACTGTGTTGTTTACTTCTTTCTGATCCGCAAAGCAAGTTGTGTTTTTTTTTTTTTGCAGTAACCGCAAATTATCTGGCTTTTTGGCAAACGAGAGGTTTGTTCAAAGGCAACCGAGCCTCGGGGGGCGATGGCAGCCCAAGGCAAAGGAAGGTCTGGAACCAAACCCAAGGCAGGTTTGGCATGGAACGGCGCTTTGAAACGGGAGGGAGTCTCCCTTGCACTGGCTGGCTCCTCTCGGCTGCTGGCTTGGCTGGAGAGGAAAAGAGATAGAAGGAAAAGAGAAGGAAATGAACCCGATTTGCCTGCCAAGAGTGAACCCAAGGTCCCAGTGAGCAATTCCAGGATGGCTGCATCCAGACTGTAGAAGTAATGCACCTTGACACCGCTTTTAACAACCATGGCTCAATGTTTTAGAGAGTCTTGAGAGTTGTAGTTTGATGCCGAAGGCCTTGCAAAACTGCAACTCCCGGGGTTCTTTTCCAAAGCAGGTACAATTCCTTCACACCTTGGAAAGCTGCAAGTCCCATAACCATAAATACGGTGCCACGTGGCATTCAGATGTGCAGTTTGGAGTCTATTATTATTATTATTATTATTATTATTGAGTACACAGCAAACAAGATCACTCTGCTAACTGTTGTATTGGATCACACGCCGGACACTTCTCAAGTGTCTAGGAGTATATTATTATTATTATTATTATTATTATTAAAAACACAAGATGAGTACACAACAAGCAAGATCACTCTGCTGGCTGTTGTATTGGATCACACACCGGACACTTCTCAAGTGTCTAGGAGTATATTATTATTATTATTATTATCATAATAAACACAAGATGAGTACACAGCAAGCAAGATCACTCTGCTGGCTGTTGTATTGGACCACACACCGGACACTTCTCAAGTGTCTAGGAGTCTATTATTATTATTATTATTATAAACACAAGATGAGTACACAGCAAGCAAGATCACTCTGCTGGCTGTTGTATTGGATCACACGCCAGACACTTCTCAAGTGTCTAGGAGTCTATTATTATTATTATTATTATAAACACAAGATGAGTACACAGCAAGTGGGATCACTCTGCTGGCTGTTGTATTGGATCACACGCCGGACACTTCTCAAGTGTCTAGGAGTCTATTATTATTATTATTATTATTAACACAAGATGAGTACACAGCAAGCAAGATCACTCTGCTAGCTGTTGTATTGGATCACACGCCGGACACTTCTCAAGTGTCTAGGAGTCTATTATTATTATTATCTATATATATAAAGGAAGAGTCGTCATGGAACGACCGTCCCAAACAGAGAAACCTTACAACGCAGAGACACCAAACTTGCCAACAGAAATAAGCCTCAGACAAGGTACGTTTGTAGCAAAGAAACTCCCCCCCAAAAACCTAAAAGGCCCCAAAACAACAAGTTAAAACTACATTTCCCAGCATCCTCCGGGGCTGCCAACGACTCTCCCAGCCTCTACATTCTGAGAACATGATTGGCTGACAATAAGGGCGGATTTGCATAGCTCCTGTACTGGCCAGCCAACATGAACATTCCGACCCATAATAAACTGTCAGAGGAGGATAAGGCAAAGGGCTGAGGCACAAACACAAACACCCAAACCTTTTCACTTCCCACAGAAAATTTATAATGAGCCTATAAATCACAGACCAACATAACAAAATTGACAGTAAGGCTTCATTAACTTAATTTCCCTGACTAGGCCTCACTTAATGGAATGCTGTTTACGCTCTGAATTGACAGTAAGGCTTCATTAACTTGATTCTCCCGACTAGCCCTCAGCTCATTGGACATTGTGTATGGCCTGAATTGACAGTAAGGCTTCATTAACTTGATTCTCCCGACTAGTCCTCAGCTCATTGGACATTGTGTATGGCCTGAATTGACAGTAGGGCTTCATTAACTTGCTGTTCCTGACTAGGCCTCAGCTCATGGGACATTGTGTATGGCCTGAATTTACAGTAACCTACCTTGGCACACAGAGCCCCTATGACCCACGCTACATTCTACTACAGTTTGGAGGAGGGTGGACCATGGATTATGGGACTTGAAGTACCTCCATGGATAATGGGATTTGTAGTACTTCAAAACCCATCATTCCCCACAGACCACTGTGTCCCAGAACCAAGATCAATAAAGACCAAACTTGGCAAACAATGCACCCCATGACCCACACTCCATCCGACTGCAGATTAGAGGAGGACACACCATGGATAATGGGATTTCAAGGACCTCCACTCACTTCCAAAGTACCCCACCCACACACGCATCAACCTCTACATCAACACAGCAGACGGAAAGACAAAAAACATTGTATATCCACAAGCTATGCAGAATGCCAGCAACACCACACAACAACAACTCCACAGGACTCCAACATCCCACCCACCAAAACAACCCACAACGACACAGCCATGACCCCAGCAACACCATAACTAACAACAACTCCAACCCTTACATACTCGGACTTCCTCGCATCTCCAAAATAGGGCACAGCAACGCGTGCCGGGTACAGCTACTTATTATTATTATTAGAAACACAAGATGAGTACACAGCAAGCAAGATCACTCTGCTGGCTGTTGTATTGGATCACACCTTGGACTCTTCCCAAGTGTCTAGGACTGTGTGGTGTCTAGTCGTATCCGACTCTGGCTAGAGGTGCTTATCTCCATTCCTAGGCCAAAGAGCCTCCATTGTCCGTAGTCACCTCCAAGCCGTTATCTTCCCACAGAAGCAGTACCTCTTGATCTACTCACATTTGTATGTTTTCGAACTGCTGGGTTGGCAGAAGCTGGAGCTAACAGCGGGAGCTCGCCCTGCTCCCCGGATTCAAACTGCCAACCTTTCGGTCGGCAAGTTCAGCAGCTCAGCATTTTAACCCGCTGCGTTACCAAGGGAGCCTTGATGAATATAAATATGGTGAAATAGCATTATTATTTCCTGCAGATGCAAGGCCTACACAGAACTGTACAATTTCAGCAACGCCGCATGCAAAACATGTCCTGGGTTGTCTTCACAAAGGTTTCGACCCATGTTGCGGTTATAGTAACACCTAGGACCCTGAAATGACAGGCAAACAACAAATTAGACCAATGTAAACAAAAAACATAAATACAAAAATTTATTTATTTATTTATTTATTTGCAGGTATTTATTTTCCCCCCTTCTCACCCACAATGGACTCAGAGCAGATTACAATACACATATACACAGCAAACATTCAATGCTGATTAGACACACGACATATATAGACAGACACAGAGGCAATTTAACATTCCAGTTTTTCCGGCTTCATGAGGGTATGCTCGATCACCATTCACTTATGACAGTGTTTTTCAACCTTTTTTGAGCCACGGCACATTTTTTACATTACCAAAATCCTGGGGGACACCACCAACAAAAATGACACAAAGTGACACTCTAACACAGTAATACATATAGTTAATATGTTTTTAAATGTATTTATACACTCAGTGTGAAACCTGGGCCTGTTTCGATGAACACAACATAGATATCCTGGCAGGAATGGCAGAAAGACACAAACTTCCCACACCGAACTTCCATAACCAAGAGAAAAAATTATAAGAGTTTGGTGGGCATTGACCTTGGGTTTTGGAGTTGTAGTTCACCTATATCCAGAGAGCACTGTAGACTCAAACAATGTTGGATCAGGACCAAACTTGGCATGAATACTCAATATGCCCAAATGTGAACACAGATGGAGTTTGGGGGAAAATAGACCTTGACATTTGGGAGTTACAGTTTCTGGGATTTATAGTTAACACACAATCAAAGAGCATCCTGAACTCTTGCAACAATGGAATTGAACCAAACTTGGCCTATTGAACTCTCATTACCAACAGAAAGTACTGAAAGGGTTTGCTTGGGAATTGACCTTGAGTTTGGAAGTTGTAGTTCACCTACACCCAGAGAGCACTGTGGACTCAAACAGTGTTATGTTATGTTGTTGTTTGTTTTCTATCCAGAATCACAATGTTGGAAGGAGGCTCACCACTTTAAGGTCCCTAAAACAGGCATGGGAAAACTTCGGTCATCTGGGTGCTTTGGACTCCAACTCCCACCATTCCTAACAGCCTGAGGCCCTTTCCTGCTTAAGTGGCTGAGGGGAAAGGAAAGGAGCCTGAGGCTGCTAGGAATGGTGGGAGTTGGAGTCCAAAACACCTGGAAGGTCCAAGTTTGCCCATGCCAGCTTTCGACAGAGACCTCTTCCTCCCCCTCCCCCTTCGCGGCCTTTCTTCCCCCTCCTGCCGAACACTTACTTTTTCTTCTCCACTGCCGCTTCTGCCGCCATCTTGATCTGAGGGGGCAGCATGAGTGTGTTCAGGAGGGGAGGGGGGAGGGAGGAAGGCGTGACCCGTGCGGGCGCTACTGCGCACACTTGCCCCAGAGCAAAGCGAGGCAAAGCGAGCAGAGCAAGGCTGGGAAGAAGGGAGCCCGAGTGGAGAAGGAAAAGTGTTCGGCAAGAGGGGGAAGAAAGGGTATTGGAGGTTCCCATTTCCCACAGCACACCTGATGATTGCTCACCGCACACTAGTGTGCCACGGCACACTGGTTGGGGAACACTGTCTTAGGTAGTCGTAATAATAGTAAACCTTGCTATGTATCCTCTGGCATAGGGAGTGCCTATTTGCACTTGTCCATGGATACGGTTCCAGGCGCATCTCCTTTCCAATGCGATTAAGCTTTGGAAGGAAGCCTTGGCCATCGGTTTGCGCTGGCATGTTTTGGGTGCCTCCTCCTCCTCCATTCTCTCCAAGCTTCGCTCCCTGGATCCCATTCATTCGCCTCCAGCTGCAAAGGGAAAGGAGCCAAGGACAATATCCCCGACGAACGGGTTCGGATTCAGACAAATGTGTGGGAGAAGAGCGAAAGCAAGGCCCCATTGGCAGCCGAAAGGGCCATTCCGGCTTTTGCAGGACCTGGGAGACCTTGGGTGACCCCGGTTGCACCCTCTGAAATAATAATAATAAGTATTATTATTATTTACGACATTTATATGCCACCCTTAATAATAATAATAATAACGACAACAATCTATATAAATAACCATGTAATGTTTGTTTGTGGGATTAACATAACTCAAAAACTACTGGACGAATGGACACCAAATTTGGACACGACACCTCTCAGGCCAGCGAATGTCCATCAACCCTAAACACACACACACACACACAAAACCCCAGCGGATCAGACTTAAAACCCCCCAAAATACACCATATATACATATACCCATACACACATTCATACACACATACACGTATTTACATTTGTGTGTGTGTATATATTTGTGTATATCTGTGTGTTTGCATATATATGTGTGTGTATACATATGTGTATATATTTGTGTATTTGTGTGTTTATATGTGTACATGCATATTGTATATATGTGCGTGCTTGTCTATATGCATATTTTTGTGTATGTGTGTATGTATGTGTATATTTATGTATATGCATGTGTATGTGTGTGTATGTATATGTGTGTAACCCTTTCCTACCCTTTCCTATGGCACACAGCAAACAGAGGAATGGATCAACAGCTGAACATACTGGAGGGGCTTGAAGGACTGACTCTACATGATGGGAGTTGTAGTTGTCCCTGCAACAAGACGCAGAACTGTAACCCCCCCCCCCTCCCACTAACAATGGACCTGGACCACATTTGGCACACAGAACCCCCCATGACTAACAGAACATATTGGGGGGAATTGGCCTTGACGTTTGGGACTTGTAGGTCCTGGGATGTATAGTTCACCTGCAATCAAAGAGGACTCTGATCCCTACCAGTGATGGACTTGGACCTAACTTGGCACACAGAAGCCCCATGACCAACAAAAAAAAATACTGGAGGCCTTTGGAGGAATTTATAGGAGTTGTAGTTCACCTACATCCAGAGTGCACTATGAACCCAAACCATGGCTTGCATACCTGATACGCCCAAATTTGAATACTGGTGGGTTTTGAGGGGGATTGGCCTGGATATTTTGGAGTTTTAGGTACTGGGGGTGTAGCGGAAGAACTGACCTTCATTTCTGGGAGTTGTAGTTCACTACCACCGACGACAGACCTGAACCAAAGTTGACACACAGAACTGCCATGACGAACTCGACCTACTGGAGGGGACACTGAATGGCCTTTCAGGTTCAAAGCCTGGCTGCTTCCTGCCTGGGGGAAATCCTTGGTTGGGAGGGGTTAGCTGGCCTTGATTGTTTCCTGTCTGGAATTCCCTTGCTTTTTGAGTATTCATTTTCATGGTTTCCTCCTTTCTGTGTTGAATTTGTCCGCATGCTTCTTGCGGATTTCAATAGCTTCTTTGTGTAGTTTGACATGGTGGTTGGAATCCACAAGCCCTGGGATGTGTAGTTTCACAAGGCCCTTGTCTGCCAAGAGCCCCTAAGTCTCATGTTGTTTCAGATCCCCTCTGGACAATGAAAGCAAAAAGGAGGCATTGAATGTCAAATTAATTGCTAATTTTCTGTTCAATCGGATCGCTTTCCCGGCACAGGCAGCAGGATTAATTAGGCAAACGAAGGGAGATATTAAGTACGTTTAATTCGGCTTCCTGACAAGACAATCGAACGATCAAATACCAAAGATGGAACTAATAGGACGACAAGATTGCAAATTAATCAGCCTCAGAAACTTGACATTATTAAAAAAGGATTCGGCTGACTGAGGAGGATGGGAAGCGGCTTAGCGCTGGCGTATTGCAGCTGGGCCCTCGCTTTGGAGAAGGCCATCTAGTCTGACCCAGTGTGTTGAAAGCATCTCTTCTCTATCTCTATCTATATATATAAAGGAAGAGCCGTCATGTGAAGACTACCTCAAACAGAGAAACCTTACAACGCAGAAACACAAAACTTGCCAACGGAAATAGGCCTCAAGCAAGGTACGTTTGTAGCAAAGAAACTTTCCCCCCAAAACCTAAAATGCCCCCAAAACAACGAGTAAAAATAAAACTACATTTCCCAGCATCCTCCGGGGCTGCCAAAGACTCTCCCAGCCTCTACATTCTGACAACATGATTGGCTGCCAATAAGGCCGGATTTGCATAACTGCTGTACTGGCCAGCCAACATGAACATTCCGACCCATAACAAACTGTCAGCCAGAGCCTCCTCCAACACTTTCAAATCAGAAGACCATGATGGAGATCAACACCATTCAAGGGGAGCTCTTCTTCCTTTCCCAAAAGATCTCCAGTGGCTTGGAATTCCACATTAATAAGAGGACCATCCAGCAACAATGGGGTTTGCCAAGGAGGCTGCTCCAGCCCCTCTATATGCTGGCTCCAAGGGATGGAGGTCATCACCAAGTACCTTCTGATGCCCAGCGCTGGAAGAGCTCCCTCAGATGGCCTGTCCATGAGGAAAGCCTCATCGGACATCGACCAATGGGTGCAAAAGACACAGAGCAGGACATCTTGAAAACGCGAGGAGCAGACAGTAAGCTGGACATGAAGATCTTGAGAAAGGTGGCTAAAAAGGATACGGAAAGGATTTTTAACAGTCCCCCGACAGACACTGGACGCACCTGTGAAGATAGAGATCCCCTGACAGGACAAGCCCCCCCAAGCTGATCCGCCCTGGCCATGGTACAAGTCACACCCGAAGGACTGCAGGCAAAGAGCTGAGGCACAAACATAAAACACCCAATTCACTAACAACAATTCCAACCCTTACATACTCAGACTTTCTCGCATCTCCTAAATAGGGCACAGCAACACGTGCCGGGTACAGCTAGTATATAATAAAGTGGAATGTTTGTATGTATGTATGTATGTGGCAGCGTTCTGATTGGCTCCCGGCCCCTACATTCTGACAACATGATTGGTTGCCAGTGAGGGAGTATTTGCATAACGCCTCTAATTGGCCAGCTAACACGAACATTCCGACACTCTAAACTGCCAGAGGGGGATAAGGCAAAGGCCTGAGGCAGACCAAAACACTTTGCGGCTCCCAACAAAGACAGAACAAGACCAAACTTGGCACACAAAACCCCCAAGACCCACTCTACATCCTGGTGCAGTTTGAAGGAGGGCAGACCATGGATGATGGGACTTAAAGTACCTCCAATCACTTCCCAAGACTGCTGCAACCCTCATCCACTGACTGATCAAGACCAAACTTGGCACACAGAGCCCCCATGACCCACTTTACATCCTGGTGCAATTTGAAGGAGGGCAGACCATGGATGATGGGACTTAAAGTACCTCCAATCACTTCCCAAGACTGCTGCAACCCTCATCCACTGACTGATCAAGACCAAACTTGGCACACAGAGCCCCCATGACCCACTTTACATCCTGGTGCAGTTTGGAGGAGGGCAGGCCATGCATGATGGGACTTGAAGTACCTTCGCTCACTTTACAAGACTGCTGCAAACCTAATCCAATGACTGATCAAGACCAAACCTGACACACAGAGCCCTCATGACCCACTCTACATCCTGGTGCAGTTTTGTGTGGGACGGACCACGGATGATGGGACTTGAAGTACCTTCACTCACTTCCTGAGAGCACTGTGACCCTCATCCAATGACCAATACAGACCAAACTTGCCACACAGAGCCCTCATGATCCACTCTACAACCTGGTGCCATTTGAAGGAGGATGGACCATGGATGATGGGACTTGAAGTATCTTCACTCACCTTCTGAGACCGCTGCGACCCTCATTCAATGAATGATCAAGACCAAACGTGGCACACAGAGCCCACATGACCCACTCTACATCCTGGTGCTGTTGGGAGGGGGATGGACCATGGCCGATGGGACTTGCAGTACCTTCACTAACTTCCTGAGACCACTGCAAGCCACGTAAACATCTGATAAGGACCAACCTTGGCACACAATGCCTTTCTGAATGGGCAACAAAGTGGCAAATGCATTTTAACCTAAACAAGTGTAAAGTCATGCACATCGGGGCAAAGAACGCCAACTACACCTACCAATTGATGGGGTCAAAGCTTTCCGAGACAAACCAGGAAAGGGATCTTGGGGTTTTGGTGGACAGCTCAATGAAGATGTCAACCCAGTGCGCAGCAGCAGCGAAAAAAAGCAAATTCTATGCTTGGCATGATCAGGAAGGGAATCGAAAATAGGTCGGCAAATGTTGTATTGCCTCTCTACAAATCTATGGTAAGGCCACATTTGGAGTACTGTGTACAATTCTGGTCTCCGCACCTTAAGAAGGATATAACGGAACTGGAAAAGGTACAAGAAGGGCAACAAAAATGATCCAAGGGATGGAGCAGCTCCCTTATGAAATCAGGTTGCAACGCCTTGGTCTTTTCAGCCTTGAAAGACGGCGTTTAAGAGGTGACTTGATCGAAGTGTATAAAATCATGCATGGGATAGAAAAAATGAATAAAGAAAAAATATTTTCTCTGTCACACAACACTAGGACTAGGGGGGCACTCCCTGAAGCTCCAAGGTAGGAAAGTTAGGACTAATAAAGGGAAATATTTCTTCACCCAGAGGGTCATTGGGTTATGGAACTCACTTCCAGAGGAGGTTGTGACAGCGGTCAGCCTGGACAGCTTCAAGGCAGGATTAGACAGATTCATGGATACCAAGGGAATCAGTAGTTACTGAAATGGACATCCAAGTGCCACCTCTGTGTTGATGGAGGCAGGCAGGGTACTGGTTGTGGGGGGTCAGGAGCAGGTGAGGGTTTTGCCCTCCTTTCTGCTAGGGATCCCTGTGTACAACTAGTGGGCCACTGTGTGACACAGAATGCTGGACTAGATGGGCTGAGGCCCGATTCAGCATGGCTCTTCTTATGTTCTTATGTTCTTATGTTCTCAAATAACCTGGGCAGGGCCGGGTCCCCAAGCTTATATATAGCCTCTGTGTGTCTGTCTATATATGTTGTGTGTCTATGGCTTTGAATGTTTGCCATGTATATGTGCATTGTGATCCGCTCTGAGTCCCCTGCGGGGTGAGAAGGGCGGAATATAAATACTGTGGTATTGTATGCCATTTAGACATACAACATCTATAGACAGACACAGAAGCAAATTAACATTCCAGCTTTCTGGCTTCATGAGGGTATGCTCGATTCCGGCCACCGGGGGAGCTGCCGCTTTACTGTCCACTTGTGACACCGAGTCCTTTGATGGAGTACTTCCTCCTTCTTCTGCATGCTGCTGGAAGGTTTTATGGCATCATAAATTACTTAAATTAGCCTCCCCGCATGAAGCGGTACCTAAATTTCCTACTTGATAGATGCAACTGTCTTTTGGGCTGCATAGGTCAGCAGCGAGCTAGACTACTAATGGTCAAGAGCCACTAACTAGCTGTGCCACAGCCCGGCACATGGCCATACAGCCTGGAAAACTCAGAGCAACGAGTGATTCCGGCCATGAAAATCTTCAACAACACAATGATGATGATATCATCTAAACTGCATCACCTTTAGGATGACTTGAGTATCTCTGTAGTCTTATAGCATAGATGGTAGCAATAGTAGTAAGAAGAATAGCGCCTGAAATGAATGACTTCTGCGATGGCTGAGCATCTCTGTAAACCAGTGTTTCCCAACCAGTGTGCCATGGCACACTAGTGTGCCGTGAGCGATCATCAGGTGTGTCGTGGGAATTTGGAGCCTCAATCCCCTTTCTTCCCCCTCCTGCCGAACACTTTTTCTTCTCCACTTGGGCTCTCTTCCTCCCAGCCTCGCTCTGCTCACTTTGCCTCGCTTTGCTCTGGAGCGAGTCTGCGCAGTAGCGTCCACACGGGTCACGTCTTCCTCCCTCCCCCCTCCCCTCCTGAGCACGCTCACGCTGCCCCCTCAGATCAAAATGGCGGCAGAAGCGGCAGTGTAGAAGAAAAAGTAAACGTTCAGCAGGAGGGGAAGAAAAGCGCCGAAGGGGAGGAAGAGGTCTCTGTCGAAAGCTGGCATGGACAAACTTGGACCTTCCAGGTGTTTTGAACTCCAACTCCCACCATTCTTAGCAGCCTCAGGCCCTTTTCCTCCCCCCCCCCCTCAGCCATTTAAGCAGGAATGGGCCTCAGGCTGTTAGGAATGGTGGGAGTTGAAGTCCAAAGCACACAGAGGGCCGAAGTTTTCCCATGCCTGTTTGAGGGACCTTAAAGCGGTGACCCTCCTTCCAACATTGTGATTCTGGATAGAAAACAAACAACAACATAACATAACATTGTTTGAGTCCACAGTGCTCTCTGGGTGTAGGTGAACTACAACTTCCAAACTCAAGGTCAATTCCCAAGCAAACCCTTTCAGTACTTTCTGTTGGTAATAAGAGTTCAATATGCCAAGTTTGGTTCAATTCCATTGTTGCAAGAGTTCAGGATGCTCTTTGATTGTGTGTTAACTATAAATCCCAGAAACTGGAACTCCCAAATGTCAAGGTCTATTTTCCCCAAACTCCATCTGTGTTCACATTTGAGCATATTGAGTATTCATGCCAAGTTTGGTCCTGATCCAACATTGTTCCAGTCCACAGTGCTCTCTGGATATAGGTGAAGTACAACTACCAAACTCTTATAGTATTTTCTCTTGGTTATGGGAGTTCTGTGTGGGAAGTTTGTGTCTTTCTGCCATTCCTGCCAGTTTGTTTCAATTCCATTGTTGCAAGAGTTCAGGATGCTCTTTGATTGTGTGTTAACTATAAATCCCAGAAACTGGAACTCCCAAATGTCAAGGTCTATTTTTCCCAAACTCCATCTGTGTTCACATTTGAGCATATTGAGTATTCATGCCAAGTTTGGTCCTGATCCAACATTGTTTGAGTCCACAGTGCTCTCTGCATATAGGTGAACTACAACTCCAAAACCCACGTTCACTCCCCACCAAACTTTTATATTTTTTTCTCTTGGTTATGGGAGTTCTGTGTGGGAAGTTTGTGTCTTTCTGCCATTCCTGCCAGGATATATCTGTTGTGTTCATCGAAACAGGCCCAGGTTTCACACTGAGTGTATAAATACATTTAAAAACATATTAACTATATGTATTACTGTGGTAGAGTGTCATTTTGTGTCATTTTGGTTGGTGGTGTGCCCCAGGATTTTGTAAATGTAAAAAGTGTGCTGCGGCTCAAAAAAGGTTGGGAAACACTGGCATAGATGGTAGCAATAGTAGTAATAATAATAGCATCTGAAATGAATGACTTTTGCGATGGCTGAGCATCTCTGTAAACGACTATTGCTCAGATGATGATGATGATACCGATAGCAACCATTGCACCATCATTATCATCATCATACCAACCACTGAAAAAATGTGTTTCCCCCCAAAATCTATATTTATTTGGGGGCGGACAATGGCTCCCATTTCCCCCATTTTGGGAGTTTGGGGATGTGCAGTCCCAAAGGCGCCTTGCTTCGTAAACGTGGGAAATGGGCCTCTTTCTGCCTCCTTGAACACGAACACCTCGCCTCTCTCGCGGCTGTCAGCTTCGATCCCGGTTTCTTCTTCGGCCCAGATTTAATTAAGGGGCCTTTCATCTCTTCCCCTGAAGGGATCTGCTCTCTCCTGTCTTCTTAATTAGCGTTCATTAAACAAATCAGGGGAACGCTTTCGCCTTCTCGCTTAACCCTTCCAGGGATGCTGTCGCACTCCAAGGAGCAGCAAAGTCCCTCACAATGGAAATGTTTTGCAATTCAGGAAGGGCTGTGGCGCAGCTAGTTAGTAGCCAGGTGCATAAAACCATGAGTTCGAAGCCAGCCCGGGTCGGAGTGGGCTCCCGACCATTAAAAGTCTAGCTTGCTATTGACCTATTCAGCCTAAAAGACAGTTGCATCTCTCAAGTAGGAAATGTAGGCAGAGCCGGCCTTTGCAATTCCGCAATGTACGCGGCCGCTTAGGGCGCGACCGGCTGGGCGTGGCGTCACTGGCTGGGAGGGGCGTTGCCGCGCCACCCTGCCTCCGCCGCCACCTCGCCTCTGCCTCTGCTGCCGCTGCACAGCCGGCCCCATGCGCCGGCTACGGCGCGCCTCCCAAAGCACGGACATTTCTGCGCATGCGCAAATGTCCGCTGGGTCCCAGTGCGCCTGCTCGCTGGCTCCAAAGCCGCAGGCGCGCTCGGGACCCAGCAGACATTCGCGCATGCGCAGAAATCTCCGTGCTTTGGGAGCCGCGCCGCAGCCGGCGCATGGGGCTGGCTGTGCAGCAGCGGCGATGGAGGCGGTGGTGGAGGCGGGACCAAGTGACGCGGCGGACGGGGGCGCCAAATTTTTCTTTGCCTACCCCCCTGGAAAAGGTCAGGCCGCCCCTGAATGTAGGTACCGCTTTATGCGTAGAGGCTAATTTAACTAATTCATGACACCATGATTGATTGATTGATTGATTGATTTTATTATTTATGAGTCGCCCTCCATGTCAGTGCTCCGGGCGACTTACACACAAAAACACATAAAAGAATTCAATAGTTAAAAGCTAAAAGAATAAAAAGATTAATTAAAATAGTTCCAGTAGCTCAGGCTAAGTCTGGGAGGTGTCCTTAGCCATAAGCCTTTCGGAAGAGCCAGGTCTTCAGTGCGGTCAGGAACTGGGGCATGTCCCGGATAGCTCTCTGATCCGCCGGCATCAAGTTCCAAAGGACAGGGGCCGCGATGGAAAAGGCTCTCTGTCTCGTACCATAAAAACCTTCCAGCAGCATGCAGAAGAAGGAGGAAGTACTCCATCAAAGGACTCGGTGTCACAAGTGGACAGTAAAACGGCAGCTCCCCCGGTGGCCGGAATCGAGCATACCCTCATGAAGCCAGAAAGCTGGAATGTTAAATTGCCTCTGTGTCTGTCTATAGATGTTGTATGTCTAAATGGCATTGAATGCTTGCCATGTATATGTGCATTGTCATCCGCCGTGAGTCCCCAAAAAATCTTCTATGTATATAATAAAAGTCAGTATTTGCGGAGGTGCGGAGGGTGGGAGGTGCAGAGGAATATGTGCCAGCGTTTCGATTGGTTGCCACTATGGGAATATTTGCATAAAGGACTCTTATTGGCCAGCCTCAGAACTCCAACACTCTAAGGCACCAGACAGAGGTAATTGGTTGTCACTAAGACACTATTTGCATAAAGGACTCTGATTGGCCAGCAAAACAGAATGCAACTGGATGCTTGAGTAAGCCAAATGACAGTTTTTTTTCCATTGGATATGGAATGTTCATTTTCTGGGAGGTGCGGAGGTGCCAAGAAATATGTGACAGCGTTTCGATAGGTTGCCACTATGGGATTATTTGCATAAAGGACTCTGATTGGCCAGCCTCAGAAATCCAACATTTTATGGCCCCAGACAGAGGGGATTGGTTGCCACTGAAATGGTATTTGCATAAAGGACTCCGATTGGCCATCCACATTCCAACATTCTAAGGTGATGCAGAGAGAAAAGGAAAGGCCTCAGGCAGTCAGACACTGCGGCCCACAGCAGTGACGGATCAGGACCAATCTTGCCACACAGGGGCCCAATGGCCCACTTCACAACGTGACCCTCACCCAATGACCACTACAGACCAAAATTAGCACACAGAGCCCCCTTGACCCGCTCTACACCCTGGTGCTGTTTCAAGGAAGATGGACCACAGATGATGGGACTTGGAGTACCTTCACTCACCTTCCGAGACCGCTGTAACCCTCATCCAAAGAATCATCAAGACCAAATGTGTCACACACAGCCCCCATGACCCACTCTACATCCTGGTGCTGTTTGGAGGGGGATGGACCACGGCCAATGGGACTTGCAGTACCTTCACTAAGTTCCTGAGACCACTGCAAGCCACATAAACATCTAATAGGAACCAACCTTGGCACACAAGGCCTTCCTCTAATAACCCGGGCACCGCCGGGTCCCCAAGCTAGTAAATAAATAAATACAGGAGGGGGCGTGGCTTTTAGTAGTGGGTGGAGCCTCTGAGAAGGGGGCGGGAGCAAGCCACAGTGGATAATTGGAACCCAAGTCCCCTTTCAAAGTGACAAAATTGGCCCTTATCCA
This sequence comes from Anolis apletophallus, assembly GCA_030556195.1. Classification (NCBI taxonomy): domain Eukaryota; kingdom Metazoa; phylum Chordata; class Lepidosauria; order Squamata; family Anolidae; genus Anolis; species Anolis apletophallus. The sequence goes on from JARBWK010000018.1 coordinate 11,351,919, forward strand.
TGGGCACAATATCATTCACACTCGAAAAAATATTCTCCCCTGTTATCATCATCAATCTATATCTAAATCAATACATATATGTGTGTGTGTATGTGTGTATATGTATTTATGCTCCTCTTATCTCAAACTAACCACTCAAGCTATGTGTATAAGGTGTATTATTATTATTAATAATACATTTATTATCTGATTTTCTCTCTCAATTGAGATCCAAAGCAGCTCAAGCTATGTAAATAAAGTGTATTATTATTACTCTTACTATTACTACATTTATTATCTGATTGTCTCTCTCAATTGAGATCCGAAGCAGCTCAAGCTATGTATATACAGTGTATTATTATTATTACTACTATTGCTATTACTACATTTATTATTGAGTCGCCTTTGGGCTAATAAAGGCAGTATACAACTACGGTAAGTAAGTAAATCTATGTATATAATAAAAGACAGTGTTTGCAGCGGGAGGTGCGGAATATGTGGCAGCTTTCTGATTGGCTCCCACTATGGGATTATTTGCATAAAGGACTCTGATTGGCCAGCCTCAGAACTCCGATATTCTAAGGCACCAGACAGAGGGGATTGGTTGCCACTGAGGGAGAATTTGCATAAAGGACTCCGATTGGCCAGCACCCAAGAATCCAAGCCTCTTCATTCAAACAACATGATTGGTTGCCACTGAGGGAGAATTTGCAAAACCGGCTCTGATTGGCCCGCTTCTAGATTCCAACATTCTAAGGTGACACAGAGGGAAAAGGAAAGGCCTCAGGCAGTCAGTCACTGCGGCCAACAGCAATGACGGATCAGGACCAAACTTGGCACAGAGAGGCCCAATGGCCCACTTCACAACCTGGTGTGGTTTAGGGCAGGAATGATGGGATTTGCAGTACCTTCACCTGATTCACTTCTCAAACAATGTCCCACTCTCCATCCTACTGCAGTTTAGAAGAAGGCGGACCATGGATGATGGGACTTGAAGTACCTCCACTCACTTCTCGAGTGTGCTGCGACCCTCATCCAATGACTGATCAAGACCAAACTTGGCACACATAACCCCCATTACCCTATTAACATCCTGGAGAGGTTTAGGGGAGGTGGAGCACGGATTATGGGATTTGTAGTACTTTCAAACACTTTTGTTCCAACAGAACACTGTGGCCCCCAACAAAGAACAATAAAGACCAAACTTGGCACACAGAGCCCCTATGATCCACTCTACATTCTACTGCAGTTTGGAGGAGGGTGGACCATGGATGATGGGACTTGAAGTACCTCCAATCACTTCCCGAAACCGCTGCAACCCTCATCCAATGAATGATCAAGACCAAACGTGGCACACAGAGCCCACATGACCCACTCTACATCCTGGTGCTGTTTGGAGGGGGATGGACCATGGCCAATGGGACTCGCAGTACCTTCACTAACTTCCTGAGACCACTGCAAGCCACGTAAACATCTGAGAAGGACCAACCTTGGCACACAATGCCTTTCTTAAATAATCCGGGCACCGTCGGGTCCCCAAACTAGTAAATAAATAAATAAGATCTTGTTTTCCTCTCTCAATTGTGCTGTGTTTGTTGTTATTATTATTAGTAGTATTATTATTATTGCCCGGTTTTCTGTCTCAGTCGAGAACCAAAGTGGTTCCTCTCTCAATTGAGATGTGTTGTTGTTGCTGTTTGTTGTTGTTGTTATCTGCATCCATTCTACAGTGTCTCCATGTTTAGGTTTCCTTTTGAGGTTTTGATTTTGTTGTTGTTCCGCCCTGAATGTGGAGGCCTTCCTTTGTTATTCCGCTCGTGTTCCATAAACAACCCTAAACATAAAACTTTGCATTTTAAAATATTTCGAAAACGTATTGCCAATACTGCCGCCGAATGCACAAAACGGGCCGCGTGTTGGGGCAGATGGATGTCCTGTGCAGCATCTATCCTTCTTCCTTACAGCTTGGAGGGAAGAAGGAGTGTGTGTGTGTTTGTGTGTGTGTATGTATTCGCCAAGTCCAATTTATTTGATAAATGCATTCTTATTTTAGCAATTCATTGGCCTGAGATCGATTCCAACAAAATATCATTATCTCAAGAGTCCTTTTGTTGTGTAATTCTGGATATAAGAGGAGCTGGACTAGATGACCTTTGCGAACCCCTTTACGGCGATGATGTTACACAACTGGGGGGGGGGGGGAGGGGGTGGTTGTCAATCCCAGTGTTTCCCAACCAGTGTGCCGGGGCACACTAGTGTGCCGTGAGCGATCATCAGGTGTGCCGTGGGAAATTGGAACCTCCAGGAGGGGTGGGGAGAGAGAGAGTCTAGTGTGTTGAAGTATAAAAACCCTAAGAAACCTACCTCGATAAAAAAACCCTTCACCCGTTGTCTATTAGGTCTCTCCCTCTCCATGCATTGGTAAGGCCTGCCTCCCTTTCCCCAACTAGAGACCTCCTCTTGCCTCCTGGGAGTTCTGTGTGGGAAGTTTGACCCAGTTCTATCATTGGTGGGGTTCAGAATGCTCTTTGATTGTAGGGGAACTATAAATCCCAGCAACTACAACTCCCAAATGTCAAGGTCTATTTCCCCTGAACTCCATCTGCGTTCATATTTGGGCATATTGAGTATTCATTTCAAGTGTGGTCCAGATCCATCATTATTTCAGTCCACAGTGCTCTCTGGGTGTAGGTGAACTACAACTTCCAAACTCAAGGTCAATTCCCAAGCAAACCCTTTCAGTACTTTCTGTCAGTAAGGAGAGTTCAATATGCCAAGTTTGGTTCAATTCCATTGTTGCAAGAGTTCAGGATGCTCTTTGTTTGTGTGTCAACTATAAATCCCAGAAACTGTAACTCCCAAATGTCAAAATCTATTTTCCCCAAACTCCATCTGTGTTCACATTTGGGCATATTGAGTATTCGTGCCAAGTTTGGTCCTGATCCAACATTGTTTGAGTCCACAGTGCTCTCTGGATATAGGTGAACTACAACTCCAAAACTCAAGGTCAATGCCCACCAAACTCTTATAGCATTTTCTCTTGGTTATGGGAGTTCTGTGTGGGAAGTTCATGTCTTTCTGCCATTCCTGCCAGGATATCTATGTTGCGTTCATCGAAACAGGCCCAGGTTTCACACTGAGTGTATAAATACATTTAAAAACATATTAACTATACGTATTACTGTGTTAGAGTGTCACTTGGTGTCATTTTGGTTGGTGGTGTGCCCCAGGATTTTGTCAATGTAAAAATTTTGGCCATTCTTTTTAGGATTGGACTACATGATCTTTTGGGGGGGGGGGGTGTCCCTTCTAACTCTGTGATTCCTTCTTCCAGGCAAATGCAGGGAAGAGGAGGAAATTGGGAAACGTTCCCAAGCTGTCACTCCATCACAACGGATGGACTGACAGCTTGGATTGGGGGGGGGGGGCAGTCACTTCATCAACAGAGGCCTGACAAAGCTCATTTTGGGGGAGGACATGGGAAGGATGCCCAGCCAGTGTCAATTCACGGTAAGACAAACAGCGCATGGCCGGTGGCCCACACATCAAAACAAAGCATGATGCATGGACATGGGGCATATAATCCATGCATGAAGAAGCACCCAAACACGCCGATAGTTTGCCAGTCGCCCCTTGTTGAATCATGACGTGAAAGGGGAACCCAAAAGAATATCTAGTCCAACCACTATACATACATTGACTTCTCCAAACTCTTAAGGGATCTCAAGGGGTATCTAGTCCCAACCGTTTCTATTTTTTGGCCTCTTCAGGGACTCCAAAGACCGCAGGCCCGTATTACCCATAAGGCCATGGCCTAGGGGCGCAAAGCCGAGGGGCGCAGTTCACGGACCAAAAAAAAGTTGAAACAAAACCCGCAATGGAGATGACTCTCTCTCTCTCTCTCTCTCTCTCTCTCTCTCTCTCAGGGGAGGGGCGGGAGTGAGCACTGCGAGGGGGCGGGGGAGGGCGCGAGGAGGAGGAAACAGAGGGAAGCCCCCGGGGCCACTGCCGGGCATGCGCGCGGCACCCAGGAACATGGCAGAGGAGGCAGAGGCGCTCACGCCCTCCTGCTACGCATTCCCGGCAGTGGCCCCGGGGGCTTCCCTCCGCCTCCTCCTTCTCCTCCCGCCCTCCTTCCTTGAGTCAAGGAAGGAAGGGAAGCCTCCGGGGACGCTGCCGGGCAGTGGAAAGAAGGAATGTGGAGGGGGGGGGGGTTGCGGTAGAGGTTGGTTTGGGGGCGTAATTCCAAAGTGTGGCCTAGGGTGCTAAAAGGGATTAATCCGGGCCTGTCTAGACCAGAGTTGGGCATCTTCCGGCCCGCAGGCTGGATGTGGCCCGCCGGCCGTTTCTGACCGGTCCAGGGAGACGGGTGTTGGGGGCAGGGCAATTTTTGCAAGAGGAAGGGCTGCCGCTGCCGCCATCCCATCACGGGCTGTAGGCCTGCGTCGGCAGACAGCCTGCTGCTCCGGAGAACGATCAGAGGAGCGGCGGCTTTGGAGCGCCTGCCATCCCGGGAGGCGATCCGGTTCTGCAACGGGAGCACTCGGCGACCAGCGGCGGCTGATCGCCCTGGCGACCCGGAAGACTTGATCGTCGCTGACTGCTCCCGCTACTCCCACTGCAGGCCCGGATCGCCTCCTGGGATGGCAGGCACTCCAAAGCCAGGATGGCAGACACTCCATGGCAGGGTGATCAGCCTCCGATCGTCTGCTGCTCTGCTGCAGCGACGGCTGGGTCCGCTTTGCCATCCTCTGGGCTGGGTCCATTGGGCCATTCCATCTTGGGATGCTTCCTCTCTTGAGGGTGTCAGCCTCCATCTTGGTTTGCACCTTGTCTTCTTGAATTTCATTTTATTTTATTTTAATGGTTTTTATTATTATTTTATAATAATTTTATAATAATAATATAATAAATAATATAATGTTATATTATATTATAGTTTCTATATATTATGATGTTTATATATCTATTATATAAATGGGTTCACGTCATGTGATGTATACCTCAAACAAAGAAACCATACAACGTAGAAACACCAAACTTGCCAACAGAAATAGGCCTCAAGCAAGGTACGTTTGTAGCAAAGAAAATTTCCCCCCCAAAACCTAAAAGGCCCCCAAAACAACGAGTAAAAAAATACATTTACCAGCATCCTCCGGGGCAGCCAAAGACTCACCCAGCCTCTACATTCTGAACAACATGATTGGCTGCCAATAAGGGCGGATTTGCATAACTGCTGCACTGGCCAGCCAACATGAAAATTCCGATCCATACTAAACTGTCAAAACAGAATAAGGAAAAGGCCTGAGCCAATCCCCAACACAAACACCCAAATCACTTCCAACCGAAAATTTACACCCCAAAAAATCACAGACCACGCCCAAAATTGACAGTAAGGCTTTGAAGCAGTAACTCGGAGCCCCAAAACTCCCAAGGCAACAAGGCTGCCGTCACTAGCGAGCACAAGGAAGAGATGACGCGACAATTTCTACTGCGATTCAGGAAACCAGCTTTATTTGCATCACATCAGCTGATGTGTCCATCCCCCTGTGCGGAAACGTAGCCGCTGGTGGACAGAACCCCGATCTGTTCCAGTGTACAGGTTTTATACAAACAATGGAGTCAACATTTAGTCCCTCCCTTCTTCATGCATTGTTACTGGCTAGTATTCATGAACCCATTTTACTCTACCCAATTAAACAAAGCATTCTTGCATCTCAATCCTATTTGTTAATAACTGTGGCGCAGTGTGAATTTCCATCATTGTTCTATGTTACTGCTCTATGTGCAAAGTGTACCCAAATCGTTACATTGCTACTGAGCCTCCACCTGGTTGCCTGCCAAGTGAAAGCTTCATTTGCCATGCGCGTCTCCTAACCAATCACTTACTTTGTAAACAAACGCACATGGTAACTTCTAGGCCAATCAAGACCGTGTTCTTATCTAAAGACACATGATGTTCTCTGACTAATCACAGCCTGTGCTTACGTACCAATCAAAGTGAATTATTCTCGTCACTACTGCTGGCAAACTATTTCTTTACTATGCTATCCCAGTTCTATTCTAATGCATCACCTCTCTCTGACATTTCTTCTGTTAAGGTATCGATTTCTCCTTTAGCTTCATTAACTTGATTTCCCTAACTAGCCCTCACTTACTGGGAAGCTGTTTACGCTCTAAATTGACAGTAAGACTTCATTAACTTGATTTCCCTAACTAGGCCTCACTTACTGGGAAGCTGTTTACGCTCTAAATTGACAGTAAGACTTCATTAACTTGATTTCCCTAACTAGGCCTCACTTACTGGGAAGCTGTTTAAGCTCTAAATTGACAGTAAGACTTCATTAACTTGATTTCCCTAACTAGGCCTCACTTACTGGGAAGCTGTTTACGCTCTGAATTGACAGTAAGACTTCATTAACTTGATTCTCCCGACTAGGCCTCAGCTCATTGGACATTGTGTATGGCCTGAATTGACAGTAAGGCTTCATTAACTTGATTCTCCCGACTAGCCCTCAGCTCATTGGACATTGTGTACGGCCTGAATTGACAGTAAGGCTTCATTAACTTGATTCTCCCGACTAGCCCTCAGCTCATTGGACATTGTGTACGGCCTGAATTGACAGTAAGGCTTCATTAACTTGCTGTTCCTAACTAGGCCTCAGCTCATGGGACATTGTGTATGGCCTGAATTTACAGTAACCTACCTTGGCACACAGAGCCCCGGCCATGCATGATGGGACTTGAAGTACCACCATGGAAAATGGGATTTGTAGTACTTCAAAACCCATCATTCCCCACAGACCACTGTGGCCCAGAACCAAGACCATTAAAGACCCAACTAGGCACACCATGCCCCCCATGACCCACACTCCATCCAACTGCAGTTTAGAGGAGGGCACACCGTGGATGATTAGACTTTCTCGCATCTCCTAAAAAGGGCACAGCAACGCGTGCCGGGTACAGCTAGTATACTATAATATAATAATTATGATATAATAATTATGAATATTTCTTGATATATTAATATGTTATATTAATGATGTGTAATATATAGTAAATATAGTAAATAAATAATGTAGATTAGAATGTAGTTTAGCCTTTAGGTGCCGCCCTCTGTAATATTTTTTGGTTCCCGTGTGGCCCCTTGGAAAAAATAATTGCCCACCCCTGGTCTAGACCAACCTTGTGCATTTCTTGGCCTCTCCAATCTCATAAGGTTACCCCAAGAGTCTATCTAGTCCAGGGCTGCTTTTTTTAAAAATATATTTATTGAGGTTTCTTCAATAACAATAAAAGAGGTGGAACAAATTTGGGTATAGGACAGTAGGAAGGAAAGAAGAGAACACAGGAGCAGATGTGGGGGGGCAGGGGTGAACCCGGGAGGGGAGGAAGGGGGATACAGGAGGGGGGAGAGGGGTTGTTTGGGGCTAGGTATGGGGAGAGGTCAGGAGACGGGAGGTAAACAAAACAGGGGGGAGGGGAAAGCCCTCCGGCTTCCGGTGTGTTTGTATTGTCCAAATTGTTCAGTTGGGGGCGGAAGGAGGGCGTGTGCATGTTTGTCCTTGTGGTGTGGAGGGAAGGGAAGAGGAAAAGGGGAGGGAGCAAGTTGCCTCTCAGCAGGTCTTTGAGTATCTTGTGCCTGTATCAGGAAGCCTAGCTGCGTTGGTCTGAGTCCCAGATCCTTAGGTAGGCCACGAAAGGTGACCAATCAGTTCTACACAATCGCGTCCCCTCCAGGTCACTCATGTAATAGGAAAGTCTGTCCATGCTCATGATGTCCTGGACTTTCTCCACCCATTCTGCAAGACAAGGCGTGTCTTTAGACTTCCACTTTTTCGCGTACACCATCCGTGCTGCCGTGGAAAGGAACAAGAACAGCCGTTCATCATTCTCGTCTGCAAGGTCACTGTCCTCCACCATTCCTAAGAGGCAAGCCTCTGGTGTCATCTCCAGTGTGGCACATAGAATCTTTTGAATTTGAATGAAGATTGTTTTCCAATATTTTGAAGCTTCCTTGCAGGACCACCACATGTGATAAAAGGTGCCTGTCTGTGACCCACATTTCCAGCATGCTGTCTGGGCGGATTTGTACATCAGGCCCAGTTTATGGGGGGTCATGTACCATCTGAAGAACATTTTGTACCAATTTTCCTTCAGATCGATGGCGAGGTGATTTTGATTTTCTTCCGCCAGACTCTCTCCCATTCTTGCATTCTGATTGTGCGGCCGACATTTTGCGCCCATTTTATCATGCAGGGTTTTACCTGTTCGGTCTCTGTTGACCATTCCAGGAGTCGCCTGTAAGCCTTGGAGATGAGTTTCTTCTCTTTGTTTAGGAAGCTATTCCAGAATCGCCCCTTCCTCGAAGCCTGTTTGCTCATCTCCCTGGAAGATCGTTTTGACCTGCAAGTGTTGAAGCCAAGTGAGAGATTTGCACTGTTGCTGTAGCAACGACCTTGGTTTGAGACATCTCCTCTTCCCCACCTTGACTGACAGGTCCTCATATGTCGGCCATGTGGTCCAGCCCAACAGGTTTCTTTGTTGCGCTTCTATGGGTGACACCCACAGGCGGGTTTTTTGGTAAAACCTCCCTTGTAGGTCTCCCAAATTCTCATCAGTGCCGCTCTTATCGGGTGTTTTTGAAGTTTTCGTTTGGTCTTGGCTTGCCATACCACAGGTGCCCGTGCCATCCCGTGAGGAGGTCAAAGCCCTCCAGGGCCAGTAATTCTTTGTTCTTCAGACTTATCCATTCTCTTATGTGGACCAGACCACAGGCCTCATAGTAGAGCTTTAGATCCGGCAGATCCAGCCCTCCCCGTGACCTTCTGTCCGTGAGCACTTTGAATTTAATTCTCGCTCTTTTTTTCGTTCCATAAGAACCGGAGAATGTCTTTCTTCCATGTGTCAAAGATGGCAGCGGATTTGATAATGGGCAGAGTTTGGAAGAGGTACAGTAGCCTGGGCAGGACGTTCATTTTAACCACCGCTATTCTGCCCATGAGCGAAAGGCCAGCACTTTTCCAACTTGCGAGGTCTTTCTGAATTTTCTTCCACACTGCCTCGTAGTTGTTTTTCTGCAGTTGGCTGTTCTGCGCCGTTATGTGGACACCCAGGTATTTGATGGATTGAGCGAGTTGCACGCCTGAGACCTTCTCCAACTGTTCCTGTCGGTTCTTGGGTATATTCTTTGTCAGAATCTTTGTTTTTTCTTTATTGATTCGTAGCCCCGCTAGCGAGCCGAATCTCTCTATCTCCTCTAGCCAGAACTGGATCGTGGCCGCCGGCCACGATGAAACAGAGTACGTCATCTGCAAAAGCTTTGACTTTAGGTGTATGGCCTCCAATCGAAGGGCCCTTCAGGCGATCGTTTGACCTGATGAATCTGAGCAGCACCTCTATGGCCATGATGAATATCAACGGGGAGAGGGGGCATCCCTGTCTCGTCCCTTTTGTATATTGAATTTCCCCGTTGGTCGGCCATTGACCCAGACTCTGGCATATTGATCTCTGTAAATTGCTCCGATGGCGTTCTGGAAAGACGGACCCACCTCCAGTTTTGACATGAGCAAGCTGAAGAAATCCCAGTTTGTTGTCAAAAGCCTTCTCCGCGCCCAGGGCCAGGAAGGCGATTTCTTTTGTGGGTGCATTTCATAGTAGTGGATCAAGTCCACTACTATTCTGGTGTTATCCTTAGCTTGCCGACCAGGGAGGAAACCGTTTTGGTCGGGCGCTATCCAAATGTTGAGCCAGAGTTTTAGCCTTTCGGCCAGAATGTTTGCCAAGATCTTGTAATCAATGTTCAAAAGTGATATGGGCCTGTAATTGGCCACATTTGTGCCATCCGTTCCTTCTTTTTGGATTACCATTATGTTTGCTTCTCTCCAAGAGTCCGGGTTACCCCTCAGTTAGTACCCTGTTGTATATTTTTCTCAGGAAGGGGAGGATTTCGCCTTGCATCGTTTTGTAGAATCGAGCCGTTAGTCCGTCTGGCCCCGGGGCTTTATTTGCATCCAACTTTCTAATTGCTTTTTCAATTTCGAGTTCTGAGATTTCTTTGTTCAGTGCCTCTCTGTATTGTGAAGGTACCTTGCCCAGTGATGCACTCTCCAGATATTGCTCTATGTCCTCCTTTTCAATTGTGTCTCTCGAGTACAACTTTGAGTAGAAGGCCTGGAACGCATCTCGGATGTCTTCTCCCCTAGGATCGTTGTGTCCCCAGCTCGGAGTTTGGTTATGAACCCCAGCTGTTTCTTTCTTTTGATCTTTCTGGCCAGCCATCTGCCCGGCTTGTTAGCGTTCTGAAAGTATCTTTGTTTCAGGAACTTAAGATCTTTGGAGAGTTGTTCTACCTCCAGGTGGTGCTTCTGTTTTTTCAGCAAGGACAGTTTGTCGACCGAGGCCCTGTTCTTTGGGTGTTCTTTCAGAGTTGCTTCCTCCATTGCTATTTGGGTTTGCAGGTCCTGTACTGCTTTTCGCTTCGCTTTGTTCCTGCTTGCATTATGCTGGATGAAATGCCCCGAGCACTGCCTTGCAGGCATCCCATATGACCTCCGGGCTTGTTTCCGGCACATCATTAATCTTGAAGTAGTCCGTCAGTGCTCGGTACTTCTGTATGTCCTCCTCTTTCTTTAGCAGGTTATCGTTGAGCCTCCAGCGTCTCGATGGAGGCCTATGGTTCAGCTCCAGTATGATCGGGCAGTGGTCTGACAAATCTCTCGGGAGTATTTTTATTTGGGATACACGCGGCACCAGCGATCTGGACATCCAGATCATATCTATCCGTGACCAACTTTGATGCCTGTGCGAATAAAACGTGTAGTCCCTTTCCTTTTGATTATGAAGTCGCCAGGCATCTTCCAGGGCCAGGTCATCCAGCATATGCGTGAGAGTCTTAGGCAGAACACCAGGGGGTCTTGCCCTTGTTTCTTGGGCTTCGCAGTTGACTGTGTTCTGTCCAATCGGGGGTTCATTATTCCGTTGTAGTCGCCCAGTATAATCAGACCGTCGTACTCCTGGTCATCTATGAGTGCCGCGAGTAACTGGGTGAATTCGGACTTGGGGCCATTAGGCGCGTAGATATTACACAGCAGGAGGCGTGTCAGCCCCACCTCCAGCATCACCCCTACTATTCTCCCCTCTGTGTCTGCAAACGCCAGTTTGGCTGGAACCTTGTCGCTGATGTATGTTGCGACCCCTCTCTTTTTTTCTCCTGCTAGCGAGCAAAATAAGTTGCCCATGCCTTTGTTTACCAGATGTTGCTCATGGGCCTTCTTAATATGGACTTCTTGTAAAGCCACAATGTCCCATTTGTTCTTCCTCAGTGAGTTGAATGTTTTTTTCCTTTTCATCGGCGAGTTCAGCCCGTTGATGTTGTTTGAAAAGCACTGTAATTGTATTAAGGGATCATACATTTTGCATTTCCACTGTGTGTCCCGTGTCGTCATTCTTGTTGTCCGCTGTCCGTGTCATCGTAGCCGTCTCTGGCTCCCGATACCTCCCGTTGGGTCGGGTCGCCTCCTCAGTCGGGGAGTAGAAGCGCGTCTTTTGGTTGTTTCATTCTGCCCTGGTTGGGACGTGGTCCTCAGGCCAGACTCCTTCAAAAGGTTTGCATGGAACTCCTGTGCTTTGGCCACAGTGGTCAACCAGTACCTTTTTTCCCTGTAGGTAACCATGATCCCTTCCGATTTTTCCCATCTGAACCTGATTTTCCTGTTCTTCAACTCCTCCGTGAGGAAGAGGTAGTTCTTCCGTTTGCTGATTGAGGCTGCCGTGAATTCCTTCAATACGATGACCTTTTGGCCTTTGTATGATGTTGGCGCCTCCCTCTGTTTTGTTAGAATTTCATCTCTGGTTTTTCTTCTGGTGAATTGGACCACCACGTCCCTCGGCACGTTATTTCTTCTCGCGCACGAAGATGGGACCCTGTACGCTTCTCGATATCCCGATGTATCTCCTCCTCTTCCTTGCCTATAATGGTGGACGAGAGTGTACTGATGATTCTCTGGACGTCTTCCTGTGGGTCCTCCGCTAAGTTTCTAAAGCGTAGCTTTGTCTCCAGGGTGTTCTGTTCCATCCTCTCCTGGAGTTGTTCTAACTTTGCGTTCCTCGCCTCCAGGGACTCCACCCGTTTCTGTAACTTCCCCTGTGAGGTTTTGATCTTATCTCCTCTAGTTTTATTGAGAGAATTTCGTCCCGCACAGTTGATAGCTCTTTTTCAGATCCGTCCTGAGTTCCTGCAATTGGGCATCATGCCTCGCCGCCGCTCGTCTACTTTCCTTTGTGTTGCATCCTGCTTCTCGGAGAGCCTCTGGAGCTCTTTCAATATGTCCTTCATTTTAGCTTCCTCGCTGTTTGCCAGCCTCTTCTGAACCCCTTTGGCGTCCTTGAAGATCTATTGAGTCGTCATTTTTCCCTTGCTGCTTACTCCAGCCAGGACGCCTGGTTGTGTGTTCTCGTCACGTGGCTTCCTCGCCTGCCTTGTCTTGCTGGCCGTGTGTGCTTGTATTGTTGCCTGTCTCGAGGTTGTACAGGGTGACCTGCAGAGGGGGGGCCTTGGTCTTCTCTTCCTGATATCCTTGGGTGTGTTGGTGTCCCACTGTGGGTCACTGTGATTCTCTCTGCTCAGTGGTTGCGTGGTTCCAGTGACTCCTGGGGGGGGGGAGAGGGTGGCCTGCTCGCTTTAGGCTCTTTGTCTCTCTTGTGGTGGCAAGGGGGGCGAGGGAGGGGCGATGGGCTCCTTTGTCCTTCCTGTTGTTTCCTTCACAGTATTTACCTTTGTCTTGCCCCTCCTTCTCCCCCCTGTTCTTGCTCCCTTCTCCCAGTCTTCCTGTGTTTATGTGGGGAGAGCGGCGGGGGCGCTCCCTATTCCCTCCCAAGCAACTGCCCTTGCCTTCCTGTGCAGCTCTGAGCCTCAGTGCGTTCTTGCTGGGTGAGAGGAAGACCTTCTTTCCCCGAGGGATAGGGCAGTATTTTTAATATGTTGGAAAGCACCGCTATCTAACTGATAGTGCTGTCTGACCTTCAACCCTGTCAATAATCTGTTCTGGTGCAATCTGGTGCAATTTGGCTAGTCAGTGCTTCCCAATTGAGCAAGACGCACGTCGTCTCCTATCCTGAGCTTGCCAGAGCAAGTTTGCCTGATCCTCCAAGGAGCGACCTTTTAACAAAAGCACCTTTCCAGATAGAGGTTACCCAGATCTGGCTTTCCAATAGCACACAGCTGGTCCTAGCACCTCAGGAGAGTGCTCTCGTGCATGTAGCTCTGGCCGGGACTAGAAGAGGTGAGGTGTTCCTTTTGTTTCCCTCCTATTGAGTAAAGTCCCTTCCGTTTTGTTTTGTTTTTGTTTTTTGTTTGTTTTGTTTTTTTGGGAGGGGGGGAGGGAAGGTTGAGCTCCTGATCCTCTTCCCTTGGCTCTTTCCCTGTGTTGTCCCTCCTTCTCCTCCCGCTCGTCTCTCCCCCTCTCTCTCTTTTCCCCTCTGCCTCTTGCCTCCTTCCGCTATTCGCTGGTTTCCTTGCTGTATTCCGCCTGTCTCCCCTGTTCTGAAGGCTCTGCTGTTCCCTTTTGGCCTCCAGGCGGTCCTCCCTGTCCTCCGTTTCGGCTCCCGCTCTCCTCCTCCGCACTTCCTGTACCTTCTGGCCCTAGCGTCTCTCTGGTCTCTTCTTCCTTCTTTTTTCCCGCCCTTTTCACCCAAGGCAGGAAAGGTTCCTCCCGAAGATGGCTGCCTTCTTCTCCAAGTTGCTGTTTGCTGCCCTTACTCGGTAAGCGCCGCCATCTTGGATTTTGGGTTTCTCCCCCTCTTTCTTCTCGCTCTCCAAGCAGCCAAGGGCTGTCCTGCTTTTCCCCGAGCGCCTCCTCCTGTCCTCCTTTGCTATTCCGCGGGTTCGATCTTCCCCCGTCCGCTGGTCCCTCTGCCCTCGAGTTTGCGCCTCTTTTACCTTTTTTCCCTTGCCTTCCCTTGGGCTGCTTGCCCCGTCCTGCGTTGGTCGCCTTCCCCTGTGTTCAGTGTGGGCTGAGCGGCAGTAAGTGCGGGCGTGTGCCCGCTCCCGATCCGCGGCCTGCTCGCCGGTAAGGGGAAGGCCACTGACCTCACAGTCCCCCTCTTGAGGAGGGGGACTTCTGGGGTCAGCGATGGGGTCCCTTCGCTTCGCTGCCTCTTGACCGCTTGGTGCGATCAGAGGTGAGGGCGCACCACCCTCTGGCCGGCAGAAACGGTCGACGCCTTGAGGAGCCCTCAAGATGTCTGGCCTGCCGCCATCTTTGCCCAGGCTCCGCCCCATATTTATTTTATAATTAATAATGCAACTAGGAATTGTAAGTAAATTGGAGTTGGGGGAGGGACGGAGCCAGGGGCGGGGGCAGACCCTATGGCCCCCCAGGTCATCAGTGACCGGAATTCAGGCCCCTGGGCCGGTAGAAGTTGGACAACCCTGATCTAGTCCAACCCCTATACATGTATTGCCATAAGGGACCTCAAGAGGTATCTAGTCCCAACCCTTTCTATTTCTTGACCTCTTAAGACACTCCAAAGGCCATCAAGTCCAACCTCTAGTGAAACACAAAATAACACTTTCAAACCAGGAACGGATTTTCTTTATTAATTTTTAAAAAATGTTTTTTTAAAATAAAAACTTCAGAAATTCACCAAAAATCTGTGTATAAGCCAAACGTTCTGAAATTTGGTGAACTAACAGTGGTCAATGTGTTCTGCCACTGCAGCAAGTTTCACCTCAATAGCTTAAAAATGGGGGAGATAGGAGCCCCTCAAGTTTCCCCACTGGTGCAACCGCCGTTAACGAAGTACTTACAAAGATTCGTTAACTCCCGAAGTGTTTATCAACCAAATTTCGGAACGACATTAGAAACGAAGCGGCGGCGGACTCCCATTTTTTTGGAAGGAGTTTAGAACCATTTTTTTTAAAAAAAATGATCGCACATGCTTAGTAATAAGAGGAAACGCACACATACCTGCGCATGCATGCCCGATGACGAGCATTTGCACGCTCACTTTTGTGTGTCAAACAGAGGAGAAGCCAACCTTTTTGCCCGCCGGCGGTTCCCGCATCTCCTTCCTTGGGAACCGCTCTCAGATTCGGTTCCAGCTGTCAAAAACCCGGGTCAATATATGTTAATGCGCCTTTGAAACTCCCCAGCCCTGGGAGTCCCTTTTGAGGCCGCCTTAGACCATAATTCACCGCTGTGCTAAAAGGAAAGCGGAGGGAGAGGGAAAATATATATGCAACGACTAGGGAAGGAGAGGGAGGAAAAGCCCTGCTTACATTATACATGAAGGCTACGTTTGAAAACCATTGTCGGAGAAAGGTCGTCCTCCAAGTGGCACTTTTTTTCGCCCTCCATTCGTGCCACTTCGAATTCTGCAGCACTCTTGGTCACAGCTGATCTCCAACTGGAGCACTCAAGGGCCAGGGTTTCCCAGTTCTCAGCGTCTATGCCAGAATTTTTGAGGTTGGAAATGGCCAACACTTTCTAATGTTGCACCATTAAGCTGTATTTCTGGCATTGCAAAGGGATTGGTTGGTGCCTTTTTGCTGGAAGAGCACTTTGGTTTCCTCGATGTTCAAAGAGAAGTCAATCTTCTCGTATGCTTCTGCAAAGGTGTTTAGAGTGGCTTGTAGGTCTTCTGAATGCGCACAGACTACATTATCATCAGCATATTTGAGTTCTATAACAGACGTAGATTTTCTGAAAGAGCACAGACTGCATTGTCATCAGCATATTTGAGTTCTTCTGAATGAGGACAGACTACGTTATGATCAGCATATTTGAGTTCTTCTGAATGAATGCGCACAGACTACGTTATCATCAGCATATTTGAGTTCTATAACAGACGTTGTAGATTTTCTGAATGAGCACAGACTGCGTTATCATCAGCATATTTGAGTTCTTCTGAATGAGCACAGACTACGTTATCATCAGCATATTTGAGTTCTTCTGAATGCGCACAGACTACGTTATCATCAGCATATTTGAGTTCTATAACAGACGTAGATTTTCTGAATGAGCACAGACTGCATTGTCATCAGCATATTTGAGTTCTTCTGAATGAGGACAGACTACGTTATGATCAGCATATTTGAGTTCTTCTGAATGCGCACAGACTACATTATCATCAGCATATTTGAGTTCTTCTGAATGCGCACAGACTACATTATCATCAGCATATTTGAGTTCTATAACAGACGTTGTAGATTTTCTGAATGAGCACAGACTGCATTGTCATCAGCATATTTGAGTTCTTCTGAATGAGGACAGACTACGTTATGATCAGCATATTTGAGTTCTTCTGAATGCGCACAGACTACATTATCATCAGCATATTTGAGTTCTATAACAGACGTTGTAGATTTTCTGAATGAGCACAGACTGCGTTATCATCAGCATATTTGAGTTCTTCTGAATGCGCACAGACTATATTATCATCAGCATATTTGAGTTCTTCTGAATGCGCACAGACTACGTTATCATCAGCATATTTGAGTTCTATAACAGACGTAGATTTTCTGAATGAGCACAGACTGCATTGTCATCAGCATATTTGAGTTCTTCTGAATGAGGACAGACTACGTTATGATCAGCATATTTGAGTTCTTCTGAATGCGCACAGACTACATTATCATCAGCATATTTGAGTTCTATAACAGACGTTGTAGATTTTCTGAATGAGCACAGACTACGTTATCATCAGCATATTTGAGTTCTTCCGAATGCGCACAGACTATATTATCATCAGCATATTTGAGTTCTTCTGAATGCGCACAGACTACGTTATCATCAGCATATTTGAGTTCTATAACAGACGTAATTTGAGCACAGACTGAATGAGCACAGACTGCATTGTCATCAGCATATTTGAGTTCTTCTGAATGCGCACAGACTACGTTATCATCAGCATATTTGAGTTCTTCTGAATGCGCACAGACTACATTATCATCAGCATATTTGAGTTCTATAACAGACGTCGTAGATCTTCTGAATGAGCACAGACTACGTTATCATCAGCATATTTGAGTTCTTCTGAATGCGCACAGACTATATTATCATCAGCATATTTGAGTTCTTCTGAATGTAGATCTTCTGAATGAGCAGACTACGTTATCATCAGCATATTTGAGTTCTTCTGAATGTGCACAGACTACGTTATCATCAGCATATTTTAGTTCTATAACAGACATAGATTTTCTGAATGCGCACAGACTACGTTATCATCAGCATATTAAAGTTCTTCTGAATGCGCACAGACTACGTTATCATCAGCATATTTGAGTTCTTCTGAATGTGCACAGACTACGTTATCATCAGCATATTAAAGTTCTTCTGAATGCGCACAGACTACGTTATCATCAGCATATTTGAGTTCTTCTGAATGTGCACAGACTACGTTATCATCAGCATATTTTAGTTCTATAACAGACATAGATTTTCTGAATGCGCACAGACTACGTTATCATCAGCATATTGGAGTTCTATAACAGATGTTGTAGATGTTCTGAATGAGCACACACTGCGTTGTCATCAGCATATTTGAGCTCTTCTGAATGCGCACAGACTACGTTATCATCGGCATATTGGAGTTCTTCTGAATGCGCACAGACTACGTTATCATCAGCATATTGGAGTTCTTCTGAATGCGCACAGACTACGTTATCATCAGCATATTGGAGTTCTATAACAGATGTTGTAGATGTTCTGAATGAGCACACACTGCGTTGTCATCAGCATATTTCAACTCTTCTGAATGCGCACAGACTACGTTATCATCAGCATATTTTAGTTCTATAACAGACATAGATTTTCTGAATGCGCACAGACTACGTTATCATCAGCATATTAAAGTTCTTCTGAATGCGCACAGACTACGTTATCATCAGCATATTAAAGTTCTTCTGAATGCGCACAGACTACGTTATCATCAGCATATTGGAGTTCTTCTGAATGCGCACAGACTACGTTATCATCAGCATATTGGAGTTCTTCTGAATGCACACAGACTACGTTATCATCAGCATATTGGAGTTCTTCTGAATGCGCACAGACTACGTTATCATCAGCATATTCGAGTTCTTCTGAATGCGCACAGACTACGTTATCATCAGCATATTTGAGTTCTTCTGAATGTGCACAGACTACGTTATCATCAGCATATTTTAGTTCTATAACAGACATAGATTTTCTGAATGCGCACAGACTACGTTATCATCAGCATATTGGAGTTCTTCTGAATGCGCACAGACTACGTTATCATCAGCATATTGGAGTTCTATAACAGATGTTGTAGATGTTCTGAATGAGCACACACTGCGTTGTCATCAGCATATTGGAGTTCTTCTGAATGCGCACAGACTACGTTATCATCGGCATATTGGAGTTCTTCTGAATGTGCACAGACTACGTTATCATCAGCATATTGGAGTTCTTCTGAATGCGCACAGACTACGTTATCATCGGCATATTGTTCTTGAATGAGCACACACTGCGTTGAGTTCTTCTGAATGTTCTGAATGAGCACACACTTCGTTTTCATCAGCATATTGGAGTTCTTCTGAATGCGCACAGACTACGTTATCATCAGCATATTGGAGTTCTTCTGAATGCGCACAGACTTCTGAATCAGCAGCATATTGGAGTGTCATAGCAGATTTGTAGTTCTTCTGAATGAGCACAGACTGCGTTGTCATCAGCATATTGGAGTTCTATAACAGACGTCGTAGATCTTTTGAATGAGCACAGACTGCGTTGTCATCAGCATATTTGAGTTCTAGTGAATGCGCACAGACTACGTTATCATCAGCATATTGGAGTTCTATAACAGATGTTGTAGATGTTCTGAATGAGCACACACTGCGTTGTCATCAGCATATTTGAGTTCTTCTGAATGCGCACAGACTACGTTATCATCAGCATATTGGAGTTCTTCTGAATGCGCACAGACTACGTTATCATCAGCATATTTTAGTTCTATAACAGACAGATTTTCTGAATGAGCACGGACTGCGTTGTCATCAGCATATTTGTGTTCTATAAGAGATGTTGTAGATGTTCTGAATGAGCACAGACTGCGTTGTCACCAGCATATTTGAGTTCTTTTGAATGCGCACAGACTACGTTATCATCAGCATATTTGAGTTCTATAACCAACTTTGTAGATGTTCTGAATGCGCACAGCCTGCGTTGTCATCAGCATATTGGAGTTCTTCTGAATGCGCACAGACTACGTTATCATCAGCATATTTTAGTTCTATAACAGACATAGATATTCTGAATGCGCACAGACTACGTTATCATCAGCATATTGGAGTTCTATTACAGATGTTGTAACCTTGGTTTTGGCCTTGAGTCTGCTGAGGTTGAATGGCTTGCCATCTGTCCGATAGATGATTTTCACTCCAGCGGGAAGCTTCCCATCAACAAGGTGAAGTATCATTGCAATGAAGATGCAAAATAAGGTTGTTGCAAGTTTGGAGTCATGAGCTGTACTGTAGCAACAATAGCAAATATGGAGGTGTTCGTGCTCAGGGGAAGAGGGTTCTTACTCTTCATCACCAACATCATCTTTGTCTTCTTTCTCCTGCTTTTCCCTCTCCTTTTCCTCATCTTTTCTTTCTCTTTCTCTGGCTTTCCTCTAATGCCTTTTGCGCGCCTACCTGGCGCTGCTGTCGCTTTGCATTTCACCGCTGGATGGGCAGAGCCACACCACTTCCACCTGGCTGCTTCGGGCGCCAAGAGCAGCGCAAGGAACGCACCTGGAAGATGGAGATGCGACCGGACGGGCGCCGCGCTCCTCCGGGAAGGTGTGGTGCCGCCGCTGGCCATTGAGCCGTATTTACACCATTCAGACCCCTTGGGAGACATAGAGCGGAAGGACAGCAGCAGGGGGAAAAATCAGTGAAAAGGTTTATGCCAGGCGTGGGCAAACTTCATCCCTCCAGCTGTTTTGGACTTCAACTCCCACAATTGTCATTTGACCAATTATTATTCTGCCATTTTACCTTTATTGTGTTGTTAGAATAATAATAATAATTATTATTATTATTGGAAACACAACAAAATGAGTTCCCTCTGCTGGCTGTTGTATCGGATCACACGTCGGACCCTTCCCAAGTGTCTAGGACTGTGTGATGTATCGGCAAATAATGCGTGCAGATCCGGCAGGGTGGCCTTCTGCAGCTGGCAGGTGGTGGTTTTGTCGCCGCCAGTTGTGTTTAAGTGCAGGCCAAGGCCTTGAGAGTGATCCTGGACTCATCGCTGAGCCTGGAAGCCCAGGTCTCGGCGGTGGCCAGGGGAGCTTTTGCACAGTTAAGACTCGTGCGCCAGCTGCACCCGAACCTTGGGAAGTCTGATCTGGCTACGGTCGTCCACGCTCTGGTCACATCCCGAATAGATTACTGCAACGCACTCTACGTGGGGCTGCCTTTGAAGACAGTTTGGAAATTGAAACTAATCCAACGGGTGGCAGCGAGATTACAAACCGGAGCTACATACAGGGAGCATACCACCCCCCTGTTGTGTCAGCCCCACTGGCTGCCTGTCCACTTCCGAGCTCAACTCAAAGTGCTGGCTTTAAAGCTCTATACCAGGCCTGTCCAACTTCTACCGGCCCAGGGGCCTGAATTCCAGTCACTGATGACCTGGGGGCTGTAGGGTCTGCCCCCGCCCCCAGCTCCGCCCTCTCCCCGGCGCCCTCTCCCCTTATTTTAATTTAATATTAAATATATTTAATTCCACCCTCCCCTCTCCCCTTATTTTAATTTAATATTAAATATATTTAATTCCACCCTCCCATCCCCTTATTTTTATTTAATATTAAATATATTTAATTCCACCCTCCCCTCCCCCTTATTTTAATGTAATATTAAATATATTTAATTCCACCCTCCCCCTTTTCCCTTATTTTTATTTAATATTAAATATATTTAATTCCACCCTCCCCTCCCCCTTATTTTTATTTAATATTAAATATATTTAATTCCACCCTCTTTTCCTTATTTTTATTTAATATTAAATATATTTAATTCCCCTCCCTCTCCCTTATTTTAATTTAATATTAAATATATTTAATTCCACCCTCCCCTTTTCCCTTATTTTTATTTAATATTAAATATATTAAATTCCACCCTCCCCTCCCCCCTTATTTTTATTTAATATTAAATATATTTAATTCCACCCTCCCCTCTCCCCTTATTTTAATTTAATATTAAATATATTTAATTCCACCCTCCCCTTTTCCCTTATTTTTATTTAATATTAAATATATTTAATTCCATCCTCCCCTCTCCCTTTATTTTTATTTAATATTAAATATATTTAATTCCATTTTCCCCTCTCCCCTTATTTTTATTTAATATTAAATATATTTAATTCCATCCTCCCCTCCCCCTTATTTTAATGTATCCCATCTCCCCTTATTTCATCTTTAAATATATTTAATTTTATATTTAATACATGAGGGGAGATGGGGGGAGGGAATGAGGAGCCCCCTGAGGAGCCCCCTGCTTCGGCCTACCTTTTCCAAACGCGCAGGATCCAGGAGTACCCGGACGACGAGAGAGGTGACGACCGACTGAGTCGAAGAAGGTCCTAATCGCGTCTGTGGGCCTCAGTGATCCAGTAGTAGAGTAGCTGAAGAGTATCGTGAGAATACGCAAACCACACGGGAGTTTCGCTGTCAATGCCGGCGTGATCTTGCGTTGACAGCGAAATCCGTGTGGATTGCGTATTCTCGCGATACTTGCTCCGAACCTGGAAGTAGGTATTTTTTTTAAAAAATATTATTTATTTTATTTTTCAATTTTTATTTTTTATTAAAAAGCTTAGGGGGCCGTAGGGAAGGGGCTGGGGGCCGTATACGGCCCGCGGGCTGCCAGTTGGACAACCCTGCTCTATACCAGGGCTGCGCAGGAAGTCGATCGTGATCGACCAGTCGATCGCAGGTCCGAAGGAGGTTGATCTCAGCAGGATAGGGCACTTTTCAGAGGGGGTGGAGCCAGGCTGCGCCAAGCCCCTCCCCTGCTTCAGCACTCCCAGCAGCTTCTCCAGCCTTGAGGAGAGCAGGGCCAAGCCAGCCTTGTGCTAGCTATGCTACAACTGGCTTGGCACTGCCATTCCTGGAGAAGCTGCTGGGAGCTCCAAAGGCAGAGGGGAGGGGCGGGGCTTGGCACGGCCTGGCTCCGCCCCCTCTGGCTTTTGCTCTACCAGCAGCTTCTCCAGGAATGGCCGTGCCAAGCCAGTAGTGGCATAGCTAGCACAAGGCTGGCTTGGCCCTGCTCTCCTCAAGGCTGGAGCAGCTGCTGGGAGTGCCGAAGCCAGAAGGGGGCGGAGCCAGGCCACACCAAGCCACGCCCCTGCCCCTCCCCTCTCCAGCCTGGGGGAGTTCGGTAGATCTGTCTGAGTTGGTTTTATTTTAAGTAGCTCGCATGCTGAAAAAGTGTGGGCACCCCTGCTCTATACGGTTCTGGCCCAGCTTACTTGTCCGAACGCATCTGCCGCTACGTCCCACCTCGCAATCTAAGATCATCCGGGGAGGCCCCGCCAACTTCTCAAACGCGGGGGACGAGAGAGAGGGCCTTCTCGGTGGTGGCTCCCCGTCTGTGGAACGCACTTCCAAGCGACATACGATCAACCCCATCCCTCCTGGCATTCAGGAAAAAAGTGGAATCTTGGCTGTGGGACCAGGCGTTTGCGCATTAGCACAATGCAGCACTTTGGACTGGATTTGTAATGGCAAGTTGATGGCTCAATGCTCCTGTTATGGACAAAATACTGTTTTTAACTTAAGAGAATTTGTATGATGCGTTAATGTTAATTGTATTTTAATGTATTTTAATGTTTTTGATTTATTATCGTACTTATGCTGGCATCGAATTGTGCCTTTTTGTTAGGCCGCTCTGAGTCCCCCCTCGGGGGTTGAGAAGAGCGGGGTAGAAATGTTGGAAATAAATAAAAAATAAATAAATGTTTACATTATTTTTGTGGTTATTTTGAGAAATAGAATATCGAGGTGCAACTCCCACTCTGTCCACAGGATGGCAGCAGAGAGGCGCCTCCACGGCTCAAGGGCGGGTTTTCCTTTCTGGCCACTGGATGGCAGCAAAGGACTGCAAATCAGCCACTCCAGACAAGTGCAAATATTCCTGTCTCCACAAGAGGGCGAAAAAGGAACGGCCATCAGCACTTTACCTGAGACCCTGTCATAAAGTTATCATTGAGCCATGACGATTAATAACACTAATAATATTAATGCTACTGATAATATCCCAGGACCTGAAGTTTTTCCTTTGGCTTCTTCCGACATTGGGGCCATTACAGCTTAAAATGACCACAAAAATATTTACTGTTTATTATTTTCAATTTGATTTTTCCATTATTTTTGTCATTATTTCAGATGTTTTTATTATATTGATTTTTTTACATTATTGTTGCCTTTATTTTTGAGAATATTTTATTATTATTATTATTTTATTATTCCGTTTAGGAGAATAGAATATTTCTGTTATCATTTTGATTGTTACATTTCTCCCCATTATTTTGGATAATATTTATTATTATTTGGACTTTTCCCATTATTTTGTCTATATTTTGGATAATATTTATTATTTATTTGGACTTTTCCCATTATTTTTCCATTATTTTGAGAAATATAATATCGAGGTGCGACACCCTCTCTGGCCACTGGATGGCAGCAAAGGATTACGAACCAGCCTCTCCAGGAAAGTGCAACTATTCCTGTGTCCACAAGAGGGCGGCAAAGGGATGGCCATTAGGGTATCACTAGGCATGTTTTAGAACCCAAAAATGGTGATTCTAAAATCAAATGGGGGGGGGGGGTTAATTAGTAATAGGAAGACTTACAAAAAAAATTTCCAAAAATTTCTAAAATGTAACTTAATTACTAACGAAATTCGTTAGTATTTTGTATGCCAGCGCATGCGCATTCCAGATGGTTTTGGCCTACAACTCCCAGAAATCCTAACAGCTGGTAAATTGGCTGGGAGCAAAGAGCCAAAAACTTGAATAAATCACACTGAATTCTAGATGGGACTCTCCAAATAGGAAGGAGGGAGCAAAGGAGGAGAAAGGAGGGAGCGGGTATTCTATTCTTGGAAGCAGCAAAGAAAAGGAGGCTCCTCGCTGCCTCTCTCTCACCCCGATCACGAGGGAGCGAGGGCCCAAGTTTGCCCAGGCTGGTCATATACCTACATTCCATGCACATGCAATAATACAGCAGTAATAACAGTGGGTATAAGAAGAGGTAAAATTCAAACCGAAGTATTCTGACTGGTCCCTCCTCATGCGTTGCAAACGGGCTCTTCTCTGTGAGCCGGGGAAAAGCCAGCGTTTTCTGCTTGGGTGCACACACATACATATTCTTTTGGGGATTTGCTGCAGAATCTTCTCTATGAGCCCGGGATTCTGCAGCAAATACCCCCCCCAAGAATATGTGTGTGCTCCCAAGCAGCAACGCTGGCTTTTCCCGGGCTAATTTCCCGGGCTAATAAGAGAAGAGCCCGTTTGCACCGCATGAGGAGAGACCAGTCAGAATACTTCGGTTTGAATTTTACCTCTTCTTATACCCATTGTTATTACTGCTGTATTATTGCATGTGCATGGAATGTAGGTATGACCAATTGGATTACTTATAATATTAGGCACTTACAGTAGCATTCATTCTATTATACATGGTTTCTCACCCCAATACTCTTTGATGCTTTAGATCCTGGCAGGCAGGAGAGGCAGGGAAGCCTGGGAAAAATGTAAACAGAGAGGTTTACTCAGAAGTAAATCCACAAAGGAGGGCCCTTCATCCAAAGTGCCCTCCTTTGCAGATTTACTTCTGAGTAATCCTCTCTGTTTACATTTTTTCCGGGCTTCCAGCCGAAAGAAGGAGCGAGTTTAGGGCTTGCCTTGCCATAATACTTATTGGCAAGGGAGGCGGGAGAGAAGGAGGGTGCCCTCCTTATGCCCCCCCCCCTTACGACCTAATAACGACACTTAAGAAAATCCTGGCCCCCGAAGTTCGAAAAAGAAAGTCC
Source organism: Anolis apletophallus (assembly GCA_030556195.1). Classification (NCBI taxonomy): domain Eukaryota; kingdom Metazoa; phylum Chordata; class Lepidosauria; order Squamata; family Anolidae; genus Anolis; species Anolis apletophallus. The sequence goes on from JARBWK010000018.1 coordinate 11,376,946, forward strand.
ACTTCCTGGTTGGCGTTCCAGGTGCGGAAATACTCGAAAGTAGCATTTCTTACGAAACGAATCATTTTCATAACTTTTTTCTCATGCCTAGTATCACCTGCTATATCATTTGTATAATTGGGTCATGGGCATTTTTAATAATAATAATAATAATAATAATAATAATGGCTTTAATTTATACACACACACACACATATATATATATACACACACAGGCTGCAATAATGACAATAAATAATAATAATAATAATATAGTAAAGGTAAAGGTTTTCCCCTGACATGAAATCCAGTCATGTCTGACTCTGGGACTCCAGTGCTCATCTCTATTTCTTAGCCGAAGAATTGACATTGTCCATAGACACCTCCAAGATCATGTGGCTGTGACTAACAGCGGGATCTCACCACGCTCCCCAGATTCCAACCTGCGACTTTTTGCTCAGCAAGTTCAGCAGCTCAGCAGTTTGTTTATTTATTTATTTATTTATTCGTATTTATTCGCCGCCCTTCCCCAAAGGCTCGGGGCGGCTAACAGCATATAATTAAACACTCATGTACAACATAATTAAAACCACAATTAAAACATATCTAAAACACAGTGAGCCACATTCTAAACACGGTGTGGCACAGAATAAGCAATTGAGTGCAGGAGGCGACGTGCAACAGAAACTGCAGTTCATCCAGCTCCGAAAGCCTGCTGGAATAGCAGGGTTTTGCATGCTTTCCGGAATGGAAGAACGTCCTGCATAGCGCGAACGTCGGCAGGCAACGAGTTCCAAAGTTTTGGAGCCACTATTGAAAAGGCCCGCCGGCAGGTTGCCGTCAAGCGATACACTTTTGGAGAAGGGATGACCAGGAGGTTCTGGTCCTCCGAACGCAGCGATCTGGTGGGATAATACGGGATGAGGCGGTCCCGCAGGTACACTGGCCCCAGACCATGAAGGCCTTAAAAGTCAAGACTAACACTTTGAAGGTGATCCGGCATTCCACCGGCAGCCAGTGCAGTTCGCTCAGGATGGGCGTGATGTGAGCGCTCACCGCACTCCCTGTAAAGAGCCGGGCTGCAGTGTTCTGCACCAGCTTGAGTTTCCGGATCACCGACAGAGGAAGGCCAATGTACAGAGCGTTACAGTAGTCTAGCCTTGAGATGACCGTGGGTTGGACCACTGTGGCTAGGTCGCAACGGAACAGATAGGGGGCCAGCTTCCTTGCCTGGTTGAGGTGGAAAAATGCCACTCTGCTGACGGTGGAGACATGTGTCTCCATCGACAACAGAGGGTCCAGGGTTACCCCGAGGCTCTTAACAAAAGACGACGGACGTAAAGTCACGCCGTCCGGGGTCAGAAGCTGCACATCCCTACCGCCCGGGCGACCAAGTCACAGGATCTCCATCTTAGTCGGATTCACCTTCAACCTACTGGCTCGCAGCCATCGAGTTACGGCTTCAAGGCAACGATGGAAATTATCGGGTTTAACCCACTGCACCACTGGGAGCTCATTGACACATCGACTACAATATTTATTTATTTATTTGTGACATTTATATGCTGCCCTTCTCACAAGATATATATACATAATATATATATTATTAACATAGTACAATATCAGTATTATATATTACTATATTGTACTATACCATTATATTGTAATTTATTTATTTATTTATTTATTTATTCGATTTAGTAGACCGCTCTCTCCGGAGCTAAGAAATTACTATTACATGAGTTATAGAATATATAATTATAATTATAATATTGAATTATTATTAGTATTATATTGTATTGCATTCTAATATTATCAATATTATATGTATATACAATATATTATATTAGTAAAGCACAGGAGACAAGATGGGACTTTTCCTCAATATTGAGGAGAATAGATAACAACAACAATAATATAATGTTGGCATATTGGCTACAATAATGGCAATAATAATACATTATTATATATATGTTATATATAATATTTTATATATAATAACGTTGGCACATTGGCTGCAATAATGGCAACAATAATACATAATATAATATATATTAGTTTATATATAATGTTTTATATATAATAATGTTGGCACATTGGCTACAATAATGGCAACAATACATTATAATATATATTAGTTTATATATTGCCATTATAATGTTGGCACATTGGCTACGATAATGGCAACAATACATTATAAATTATATTTATATTTATATTTTATATATATATATATTAAATAATGTTATATATGTATTATTTTATATATAATATTTTTATATATAATAATGTTGGCACATTGGCTCCAAGAATGGCAATTATATATATATATATATATATATATATATATACACACACACACATAAATAATGCCAATTAAAGAATGGCATATATATATATATATATATATATATATATATATATATATATAATGTTGGCACATTGGCTACAATAATGGCAATAATATTAAATATATGTATATATTTATATACCTTATATATATAACTATATACATATATTGCGCACACGCGCACACACACATATATATAATATTGCATATATATAATATGTTTTTTTTATATATAATATATTTTATAAATACAGTATGGCCAATGTGCTATTCTTTTAAAGGTTATTACAGCGCCAGCCAGCAGGGGGCGTCCCGTGACGTCACTTCGAACCAAACGCGGGAATCCAATCTGCAGCTGAGACCAATAAAGCGTGGGAACAGGCGCAGTTGCCAAAAAAAGCCGCGCTGCGCATGCGCGCGTTTTCCCGCTCGACGGCTCATCATCCTCACTCAGACCACCTGCGCTCCAAGCAGTGGCCGCGCGCCTTTTTGTGATTGGCGGGGCGGGCGGCCAATGGGAAGCTCCGAGGAGGAAGTTTGAGCGGGAAGAAGGCTAAGAAGCTCTTTCTGAGGCAAATAAGCTGCTAGCATCTGCGCATGTGTGTGTTTTCCCCACCCGACACCTTCTTCTCCAACCAATGGCCGGGGTTTTTTTTTATGATTGGCAGGGCGGGCGGCCAATGGGAGGCTCGGAGTGCTTTCTGAGGCAAAAACCTCTATTTTTCCTTCAGTCTACGTCTAGATTAGGACGAGGATAGACGTGGATTTAAGTGTGCTTAGAGTTAGTTAGAGAGGTAAATAGGATTTTGGAAGGCCTTCCTCTGAAGGGAAGGTGGAGACAAGGGAGGAAAGCACCTGGCAATAGGTGAGATGTATACATAGAGATACACACACACAAACATATACATTATATACATATTTTGGTGCCTCAAAGTAAATGTTATTCAGGAAGGAAAAGAATGGAGATGCATTTGCCATCATTATGATAATGATTACAATAATAAATATTAACAATAATAAATAACAGTAAATAATAATAAATAACAACAATAATCAATAATAACAATAAGAAATAACAATAAATAATATATAATAATATATAATAATAATATATAATAATATAATGTTGAGACCTAGGCCAAAATAATTATAATAATTTGTATATCATAATAATAGCAATATATAATAATATATACTGCATTATATAATAATAACAATATAATAATATATTATAATAATAGTAATAATAATAACTATCAATACAGGCCGTTGATATAATAAAAATAATGTAATATAATATTGGCACATAGGGCTTTATAAATAATGATATAATAAAGAAATAATATAAATATAATGCTGACACATTGGCCATAATCTTTATAATAATTTGTATATAATTTGTAATAACAACAGTATAATATATCATAATAGTAATAATATCAGCACCGGCCGTTGATATAATAATATATAGGCACATAGGAACTTTGGCACATAGAGCTTTATAAATAATATTGATGATAATAATAAAGAATAATACCAATAATATGAATATAATGTTGACACATTGGCCATAACTTTATTTATAATAATATAATAATATATAATAATAGTAATATAGGCGATTGATATAATAATATAATACTGGCACATGGGAATGTTGCCACATTGAGCTTTATAAATAATATTAATGATGATAATAATAAATAATAATATGAATATAATGTTGACACATTGGCCATAACTTTATTTATAATAATAACAATATAATTATATATAATAATAGTAATATCATAGGCGATTGATATAATAATATAATATTGGCACATGGGAATGTTGCCACATTGAGCTTTATAAATAATGATGATAATAAATAATAATAATATGAATATAATGTTGACACATTGGCCATAATCTTTATTTATAATAATAACAATATAATAATATATAATAATAGTAATATAGGCGATTGATATAATAATATATTGGCACATGGGAATGTTGCCACATTGAGCTTTATAAATAATATTAATGATGATGATAATAAATAATAATAATATAAATATAATGTTGACACATCCATAATATTTATTCATTTATAATAATTTGTATATAATTTATAATAATTATAACAACAATATAATATAGAATAATAGTAATATCACAGGCCGTTGATATAATATAATATTGGCACATAGGAATGTTGGCACATAGGGCTTTATAAATAATATTAATGATAAATAATAATAATATAAAAATATTGTTGACACATTGGCCATAATCTTTATTTATAATAATTTGTATATAATTTATAATACATTATTTAAACTGTTATGTTTATTCATATGATCTGATCACCATGCTCATATCCCACATTCATGGGGTTATTGGGATAACAATACAAAAGGTTTGGTAGGGTAGTCCTTCTCTTACTCAGACTCAGCCCCTCCTGAATCAAACTCGGCCCTCCCCGAATCAAAATCCTGGCTACGGCCCTGGGCGCAGCTGGCACACTAGTTTTAGCTGTGCAAAAGCTCCCCTGGTCACCGCGGAGATCTGGGCTTCCAGGCTCAGCGATGAGTCCAGGATCACTCCCAAGCTGCGAACCTGTGCCTTCAGGGGGAGTGTAACCCTGTTCAACACAGGCTGTAACCCTATGCCCTGTTCGGCCTTGCAACTGACCAGGAGGACCTCTGTCTTGTCTGGATTCAATTTCAATTGACTCAAGTTATGAACACGATAGGTTCTGTAGTTTGGTTCTAAATAGGAAGCTTGAATAGCATTTAGTAAACACGAAGGTGCAAAGTCAGTCAGTGAGGGTGTCTGCCTAGAGGTAGCCTGGCCTTTGTTGCCTGGAGGCACCTCCCAAACAGAATGAGTCAGGTGATGTATGCGAGGAAGCAGCAGAACCGTCTTACTAATTGTTAAATAGGAAGCTGTGTCTATTAATGTAGAACATGATTGCATTCCTCTCCTTTTTTTGCCACCACAGTACCCCGTGGACTGTATTCTGTATGCATTTGAGTACAGTCCCAAGATGCTTTGCATATAGGCCTCCAAGCCATATATTCCTCATTCTGGACCTGTACATGTGTCAGTGTTTTGAAACTGTTTTTTGCATCTTCTCTCACTAGAAAAGCCATGCAACCTTCCTTCGTGACCCACCGCCAGGACCATTCCAGGTGAATCGAAGCCATCAACGGTAGGCCCTCACCTGTTCCAACTCATGCTTGGGCAGGTCTTTTGTTCCTCTTGTACATTGTGGGGTTGGGTTTTTTTTGCTTTTCCTGCCTATCACTTGTGGCAAAGGTTATTTCCAATGTATTGCATGCCTGTGTTTCAGAAGTTGTCTATGCAGAAGATGTTCCTGGTCCTAGGCATGGGATGTTATACATGTTCACATGTATTGTTGTGATAGACAGATTGGAAAGAAATGTCATGCTTTGGATTTTGAGCTGAGCTTTGTGTGATTGTGTATGTCACAGTGTTTCCCAACCAGTGTGCCGTGGCACTAGTGTGCCGTGAGCGATCATCAGGTGTGCCGTGGGAAATGGGAACCTCCAATACCCTTTCTTCCCCCTCCTGCCGAACACTTTTTCTTCTCCACTCGGGCTCCCTTCTTCCCAGCCTTGCTCTGCTCGCTTTGCTCTGGGGCTAGTCTGCGCAGTAGCGCCCGCACGGGTCACGTCTTCCCCCCTCCCCTCCTGAACACGCTCACGCTGCCCCCTCAGATCAAAATGACAGCAGAAGCGGCAGTGGAGAAGAAAAAGTAAGTGTTCGGCAGGAGGGGGAAGAAAGGGCACAAAGGGGAAGGGGGAGGAAGAGGTGTCTGTCGAAAGCTGGCATGGGCAAACTTGGACCTTCCGGGTGTTTTGGACTCCAACTCCCACCATTCCTAGCAGCCTCAGGTCCTTTTCCTTTCCTCTCCTCTCCTCAGCCACTTAAGCAGGAAAGGGCCTCAGGCTGTTAGGAATGGTGGGAGTTGGAGTCCAAAGCACCCAGAGGGCCAAAGTTTTCCCACGCCTGTTTTAAGGACCGTAAAGTGGTGAGCCTCCTTCCAACATTGTGATTCTTGATAGGAAACAAACAACAACATAACATTACATTGTTTGAGTCCACAGTGCTCTCTGGGTGTAGGTGAACTACAACTTCCAAACTCAAGGTCAATTCCCAAGCAAACCCTTTCAGTACTTTCTGTTGGTAATGAGAGTTCAAATCTGCCAAGTTTGGTTCAATTCCATTGTTGCAAGAGTTCAGGATGCTCTTTGATTGTGTGTTAACTATGAATCCCAGAAACTGTAACTCCCAAATGTCAAGGTCTATTTTCCCCAAACTCCATCTGTGTTCACATTTGGGCATATTGAATATTCATTCCAAGTTTGGTCCCGATCCAACATTGTTTGAGTCCACAGTGCTCTCTGGATGTAGGTGAACTACAACTCCAAAACCCAAGATCAATGCCCACCAAACTCTTATAGCATTTTCCCTTTGTTATGGGAGTTCTGTGTGGGAAGTTTGTGTCTTTGTGTCTTTCTGCCAGGATTTCTATGTTGTGTTCATCGAAACAGGCCCAGGTTTCACACTGAGTGTATAAATACATTTAAAAACATATTAACTATATGTATTACTGTTTTAGAGTGTCATTTTGTGTCATTTTGGTTGGTGGTGTGCACCAGGATTTTGTAAATGTAAAAAATGTGCCGCGGCTCAAAAAAGGTTGAAAAACACTGAAGTAAATGACGCCCTGCCGTGTTCATTTTTTTTTGCAATAGTCCTCAGAAGCACTTTAATTGCCTGTTGTGTGTCTGCCCCATAGTGTCCTTGAAGCCTTCCTACTTTATGCAAACTACCTCTTGTCTGCACCCAGTGTTTATCTATTTTAAAATTTTAACATTCACATTTGGCCCGCGCCGAAATGGTTTTAAATTGTCTGTTGTTGCTTGTGTTTGAGTTTTATTGATTGTTTTGGTTTTTTTTTTAAAAAAAAATTGCTATTGTTTTGTGATTATGTGTTATTAGGCTTGGCCTCATGTAAGCCACCCCGAGTCCCCTTGGGGAGATGGGTGCGGGGTATAAATAAAGTTAATACATAATAAAATAAATAAATAATTGAGAGGAAATACAAAACAATTGGTATTTCTGCATTCCCCATCGGTAATATTCTGCCCAATTTTTTTTTGATGTATCTCGTTTTTGTAGCAAAATGAGAAAAAGGCAAAAGTGAGGTATACATTTTGAAACATTGTGCTGCATTACAAAACACAATGACATGAGTTACACATTGCTGCATCCCTAATGTTGCAGGGTGGTTGCTTAAAAGTTACTTTAACATCCCCCTTTCCCCTAAATTCATTTCTCCAAGCCAATTGGTGCAGCCTTTATGGGGTCCCTCCCTGCTTGCAATCCCAGACATTCTTTAAGGGGTCTCTGTTAGCATTTTAGGCCTCTTTAGGGGGTCCCTCCTGGCATTCCTAGGTCTCTTTATGGGGTCCCTGGTTGAAATCCCATGCCTCTTTATGGGGTCCTTGCTTGCATCCCTAGCCTTCCTTATGGGGTCCCTGTCGGCATTCCCAGGCCCCTTTATGGGGTCCTTGCTTGCAACCCTAGGCCTCTTCATGGGGTCCCTGCTGGCAGTCCTGGACCTCTTGAAGGGGTCCTAAGTCCTTCCCCAGCACCTGCTTGCAGTTAAGTATCAATCTTCCTGGCTGCTGGGAGGAAAGGCAGAGGGTCAGTGCAGGGGCAGGGGCGGTCCTACAGGTAGGCCAAGTAAGCGGCCGCATAGGGCGCCATCTGGGAAGGGGGTGCCATCCTGGCCGCATGGGGCGCCATCCTGGCCCTGCCAATGTTCCTCAGGCAGCGCCTCAGCTGCCTGCTTTTGGGCCCCGGCCTTGTGCGCTCCGATGCCGCTTCTGGGCATGCGCAGAGGTTTTCGCGCAGGCGCAGTTGCTCTGGAGCCTGTAAGCAAAGCACTCCCTATCGGGCAGGCAGGGAGTGCTTCCCCTCTCCCTTTGTCTCCGCCGCGTGCGCATTTGCGGGGAAGGAGAAAAGAATCAGTGAAGGAAGTGTAAGTGAAGGAATGAATGGAGGGCTTTCCTCCTCCTCCTCCTCTGTGACCTCTTCTCTCCTTCCTTCCTTCCTTCCTTCCTTCGGCTCTATTTCTGTCTAGACCTGAGGGGCCTGAGGCTATGAGGAGTTGTGGGAGTTGGAGTCCAAAACACCTAGAGGGAGGGAGGCCCCAAGTTTGCCCAGGCCGCGCTGCCTGTATTCGACCTCATTTGAACATTTTGGCTGTTTTTCTATTTACATTTACATTGGGATCCTAATTTTGGACTTATGGGAGACTCCTATGAATTATGAGACGGGTGGTAGGTAATATATTCTGATTTTGATGCATTTACATTGCATTTCTTGTTGATTATTATACAGTTCTGCTTAATATTGTCATACAATATAATAAAATGCAATATAACAATACAATAATGATATATTTTATATTACATGTAATATTACAAACAATATTGCAGTATAGTAGTATTGTACAAAATAGTAATATATAATATTTTATTGTACTTTATTTTGGGTTATTTGAGTTTTATAGGAGTAATGAAAATATTTAGTAGAGGATATTTTATTTAAATAAATAATTTTATTTATTATTTTATAATAATAATAATAATATAGAATGTTTTATTATATTATAATGTCAATATATTATAATATAATTATATTGCAATGTAGTATAATATAATTATGATATAATATAGTATGAGTATGGTATAATATATTGTATATACATTGATACAATATAATACTACTAATGGTATTGTGATATTATAATTGTATATTTGTTTTACATGGGGGGGGGCAAAATAATGTTTTTTTGGGGGGTGCCAAAATAATGTTCGCTTACCATTTAAAATTACCTTAGACCGCCCCTGTGCAGGGGACCCTCTCTTGCCTGGAGGGGTGCGGCCTTTCCGCATCCTCTCTGGCCAGAAGAGTCGTGCAACGTTTCTGCATGAGCCCAGCGCCAGGACCACTCTCTCAGCCAGGTGAAGAAGACGTCAAAGGTAGGCCCCCACCTGTTCCAACTCATGCTTGGGCGGGTATTTTATTCCATTTCTGCCTTGTCGTTGCTGTTGTTGCATTGATTGGGGGGATGTGGTACTGCAGACTTTGAAAACAGATATGTGTATGACCATGTGGGAATAATGATCTTGTTTGTTTTTCTGCATTTATATAAGCCACAAATGTCCCAATTTGACAGGGGCAACCCTGATTAATCGCATGTTGTTCCAGGTTAGGTAAACACACTGGAACAGTATGACATGAATCATAATATGTAATTATTGCAAAGGTGTTGGCTATATCACACACATATCATAATATCGAAAATACAAAATACACAAATGAGTTCGTGGATGCAGGCAACTACACAAAAGGCGCACTATCAGAGAAGAGGGCTTCCTACCCGTGGGGGTGTGAGGTCCAGACCCAAAGTATCAAAATAATAGTAGAAAGGCTCTCACACAGAGTCCAATATGAAGCAATGTTCAATGGGAACTGGAACACATGGCAAAATGAAGTGGACACAATGGATGAGGACCCCACGGGTAGGAACCCCTCTTCTCTGATAGTGCGCCTTTTGTGTAGTTGCCTGTATCCACGAACACATTTGTGTATTTTGTATTTTCGATATTATGATATGTGTGTGATATAGCCAACACCTTTGCAATGGTTACATATTATGATTCATGTCATACTGTTCCAGTGTGTTTACTCAGTCTAGGTAGACATGGTCCCCACTTGTTTATTGCTTAGGTTCCAGGATAGGTGCAATTCACACCAAAATTAGGTAAACTTAGTGATGTTCAGGGCCTATTTTGCCAATTTGGTGCCTTCTAACAGTTGTTGAGTGCCTGTTTTTGAGTTGTTCAGGGGCTGTTTTGCCCTTTTGGAGCATTTTAAAGGTTGTTCATGTCCTGTTTGGAGTTGTTGCGGGCCCGTCTTGCCCGTTTGGTGCCTTCCTAAAGTTGTTCAGAGCCTGTTTCGCATTGTTCAGGGCCCGTTTTGCCCTTCTGGTGCCTTCTAAAAGTTGTTGAAAGCCTGTTTCAGGGCAGTTTAGGCCCTTTCGTGCCTTTTAAAGTTCTTTCTGCCTTCCTCCTGTCATTTCCCCTCTTCTCTTCTTTATTCATCTTTCCTACTTTCCTCTTTTGCTAGGAAATATAATATAGTGTTGTTGTTTTCCACAGTGTCCACATGATGGCAGCACAGAGGCACCCTCCATGGCTCAAGGGTGCACTTCCCTATGTGGCCTCTTGATGGCAGCAAAGGATTGCAGATCAGATTCTCAATGCAAGGGTAAATATTTCTGTGTCCACAAGAGGGCGGCAAAGGGAATGGCATTTAGGACTTAATGTGCCATATAATTGAGATCATTGAGCCATGGCAATTTTAAATAATAATAGGAGCAATACTACTGCTACTACCGTGTTTCCCCGAAAGTAAGACAGCGTCTTACTTTCTTTTCCCCAAAAAAAGTCCCCCTACGGCTTACTTTCGGGGTACGTCTTATATAACCCAAGACGTACCCCATCGCCACGCCCACGCCGCCGCCACGCCGCCTCAACCGGCCCCATGTGCCGCGGAGGTGTGCCGTACTTCCTTGGAGGCCTGGCGAAGAGGTGTGCCGTGGAGGTGTGCCGCGGCACACCTCTTCGCCAGGCCTCCAAGGAAGGGAGGGGGAAGAGAGCCAGAGGCGTGGCGAGGAAGCGCCGCGTCACAGTGACGCGTCTTGCCCCTGGCTCCTTTCCCCCTCCCTTCTTCCAAGCAAGGGAGGGAAAGGAGCCAGGGGCGGTGAGCGCCGTGTCACAGTGACGCGTCGGCGCCGTCCGCCCTGGCTCCTTTCCCCTCCCTTCTTTCGTCAAGCAAGGGGGGAAAGGAGCCAGGGCGGGACAGCGCCCGACGCGTCACTGTGACGCGGCGCTCCTCACCACGCCCTGGCTCTCTTCCCCTCCCTTGCTTGAAGGCCTGGCGAAAAGGTGTGCCGCGGAGGTGTGCCGGAGGTGTGCGCGGCACATGAGGCCGATGGCGGCGGCGGCGGCGGCGGCGGGACGAGTACGGCTTACTTTCGAGTACGGCTTATATAAGCCGACACCCCCGACACCCCCGACACCCCCAATATCCCCAATATGTCTTACAATCGGGGGTGTCTTACTTTCAGGGAAACACGGTACTAATAAGAGCCAAGCAACCTTCCTGCGCGACCCACCGTCAGGGCCAGTTTCAGCCAGGTGAAGAAAACGTGAAAGGTAGGCACCCCATAGGCTTTCTTATCACCTCATCATGGGGTCCCTGCTGGCATTCCTAGGCCCCTTTATGGGGTCCTTGCTTCCAACCCTAGGCCTCTTCATGGGGTCCCTGCTGGCATTCCTAGGCCCCTTCATGGGGTCCTTGCTTCCAACCCTAGGCCTCTTCATGGGGTCCCTGCTGGCATTCCTAGGCCCCTTCATGGGGTCCTTGCTTCCAACCCTAGGCCTCTTCATGGGGTCCCTGCTGGCATTCCTAGACCCCTTCATGGGGTCCTTGCTTCCAACCCTAGGCCTCTTCATGGGGTCCCTGCTGGCATTCCTAGGCCCTTTCATGGGGTCCTTGCTTCCAACCCTAGGCCTCTTCACTGGCCTAGGCCCCTTCATGGGGTCCTTGCTTCCAACCCTAGGCCTCTTCATGGGGTCCCTGCTGGCATTCCTAGGCCCCTTCATGGGGTCCTTGCTTCCAACCCTAGGCCTCTTCATGGGGTCCCTGCTGCTTCCAACCCTAGGCCTCTTCATGGGGTCCCTGCTGGCATTCCTAGGCCCCTTCATGGGGTCCTTGCTTCCAACCCTAGGCCCCTTCATGGGGTCCTTGCTTCCAACCCTAGGCCTCTTCATGGGGTCCCTGCTGGCATTCCTAGGCCCTTTCATGGGGTCCTTGCTTCCAACCCTAGGCCTCTTCATGGGGTCCCTGCTGGCATTCCTAGGCCCTTTCATGGGGTCCTTGCTTCCAACCCTAGGCCTCTTCATGGGGTCCTTGCTTCCAACCCTAGGCCCCTTCATGGGGTCCTTGCTTCCAACCCTAGGCCTCTTCATGGGGTCCCTGCTGGCATTCCTAGGCCCCTTCATGGGGTCCTTTCTTCCAACCCTAGGCCTCTTCATGGGGTCCCTGCTGGCATTCCTAGGCCCTTTCATGGGGTCCTTGCTTCCAACCCTAGGCCTCTTCATGGGGTCCCTGCTGGCATTCCTAGGCCCCTTCATGGGGTCCTTGCTTCCAACCCTAGTCCCAACCCTAGGCCTCTTCATGGGGTCCCTGCTGGCATTCCTAGGCCCCTTCATGGGGTCCTTGCTTCCAACCCTAGGCCTCTTCATGGGGTCCCTGCTGGCATTCCTAGGCCCCTTCATGGGGTCCTTGCTTCCAACCCTAGGCCTCTTCATGGGGTCCCTGCTGGCATTCCTAGGCCCTTTCATGGGGTCCTTGCTTCCAACCCTAGGCCTCTTCATGGGGTCCCTGCTGGCATTCCTAGGCCCCTTCATGGGGTCCTTGCATTCCAACCCTAGGCCTCTTCATGGGGTCCCTGCTGGCATTCCTAGGCCCTTTCATGGGGTCCTTGCTTCCAACCCTAGGCCTCTTCATGGGGTCCCTGCTGGCATTCCTAGGCCCTTTCATGGGGTCCTTGCTTCCAACCCTAGGCCTCTTCATGGGGTCCCTGCTGGCATTCCTAGGCCCCTTCATGGGGTCCTTGCTTCCAACCCTAGGCCTCTTCATGGGGTCCCTGCTGGCATTCCTAGGCCCCTTCATGGGGTCCTTGCTTCCAACCCTAGGCCTCTTCATGGGGTCCCTGCTGGCATTCCTAGGCCCCTTCATGGGGTCCTTGCTTCCAACCCTAGGCCCCTTCATGGGGTCCTTGCTTCCAACCCTAGGCCTCTTCATGGGGTCCTTGCTTGGCATTCCTAGGCCCTTCATGGGGTCCTTGCAACCCTAGGCCTCTTCATGGGGTCCCTGCTGGCATTCCTAGGCCTCTTCATGGGGTCCCTGCTGGCATTCCTAGGCCCCTTTATGGGGTCCTTGCTTCCAACCCTAGGCCTCTTCATGGGGTCCCTGCTGGCATTCCTAGGCCCCTTCATGGGGTCCTTGCTTCCAACCCAACCCTAGGCCTCTTCATGGGGTCCCTGCTGGCATTCCTAGGCCCTTTCATGGGGTCCTTGCTTCCAACCCTAGGCCTCTTCATGGGGTCCCTGCTGGCATTCCTAGGCCCCTTCATGGGGTCCTTGCTTCCAACCCTAGGCCTCTTCATGGGGTCCCTGCTGGCATTCCTAGGCCCCTTCATGGGGTCCTTGCTTCCAACCCTAGGCCTCTTCATGGGGTCCCTGCTGGCAAACCTAGGCCAATTCATGGGGTCCTTGCTTCCAACCCTAGGCCTCTTCATGGGGTCCCTGCTGGCATTCTAGGCCCCTTCATGGGGTCCTTGCTTATGCGCAGAGGTTTTCGCAGGCGCGCTGCTCTGGAGCCTGTAAGCCCAGCACCCTATCGGGCAGACAGGGAGTGCTTCCCCTCTCACTTTGTATCCTTCCCACGCGCGCATTTGCGGGGAAGGAGAAAAGAATCAGTGAAGGAAGTGTAAGTGAAGGAATGAATGAAGGGCTTTCCTCCTCCTCCTCCTCTGTGACCTCTTCTCTCCTTCCTTCCTTCCTTCCTTCCTTCGGCTCTATTTCTGTCTAGACCTGAGGGGCCTGAGGCTATGAGGAGTTGTGGGAGTTGGAGTCCAAAACACCTAGAGGGAGGGAGGCCCCAAGTTTGCCCAGGCCGCGCTGCCTGTATTCGACCTCATTTGAACATTTTGGCTGTTTTTCTATTTACATTTACATTGGGATCCCTAATTTTGGACTTATGGGAGACTCCTATGAATTATGAGACGGGTGGTAGGTAATATATTCTGATTTTGATGCATTTACATTGCATTTCTTGTTGATTATTATACAGTTCTGCTTAATATTGTCATACAATATAATAAAATGCAATATAACAATAGAATAATGATATATTTTATATTACATGTAATATTACAAACAATATTGCAGTATAGTAGTATTGTACAAAATAGTAATATATAATATTTTATTGTACATTTTATTTTGGGTTATTTGAGTTTTATAGAGTAATGAAAATATTTAGTAGAGGATAATTTTATTTAAATAAATAATTTTATTTATTATTTTATAATAATAATAATATAATAGAATGTTTTATTATATTATAATGTCAATATATTATAATATAATTATATTGCAATGTAGTATAATATAATTATGATATAATATAGTATGAGTATGGTATAAATATATTGTATATACATTGATACAATATAATACTACTAATGGTATTGTGATATTATAATTGTATATTTGTTTTACATGGGGCAAAATAATGTTAATTTTTTTTGGGGTGCCAAAAATAATGTTTACCATTTAAAATTACCTTAGACCACCCCTGTGCAGGGACCCTCTCTTGCCTGGAGGGTGCGACCTTTCCGCATCCTCTCTGGCCAGAGAAGAGTCGTCAGCAACGTTCTGCATGAGCCCAGCGCCAGGACCACTCTCAGCCAGCGGTGAAGAAGACGTCAGGTAGGCCCCCACCTGTTCCAACTCATGCTTGGCGGGTATTTTATTCCATTTCTGCCTTGTCGTTACTGTTGTTGCATTGATTGGGGGATGTGGTACTGCAGACTTTGAAAACAGATATGTGTATGACCATGGGAATAATGATCTTGTTTGTTTTTCTGCATTTATATAAGCCACAAATGTCCCAATTTGACAGGGGCAACCCTGATTAATCGCATGTTGTTCCAGGTTAGGTAAACACACTGGAACAGTATGACATGAATCATAATATGTAATTATTGCAAAGGTGTTGGCTATATCACACATATCATAATATCAAAATATAAAAAATACACAAATGAGTTCGTGGATGCAGGCAACTACACAAAAGGCGCACTATCAGAGAAGAGGGCTTAGGCCTCTTCATGGGGTCCCTGCTGGCATTCCTAGGCCCTTTCATTGGGTCCTTGCTTCCAACCCTAGGCCTCTTCATGGGGTCCCTGCTGGCATTCCTAGGCCCTTTCATTGGGTCCTTGCTTCCAACCCTAGGCCTCTTCATGGGGTCCCTGCTGGCATTCCTAGGCCCTTTCATGGGGTCCTTGCTTCCAACCCTAGTCCTCTTCATGGGGTCCCTGCTGGCATTCCTAGGCCCTTTCATTGGGTCCTTGCTTCCAACCCTAGTCCTCTTCATGGGGTCCCTGCTGGCATTCCTAAGCCCTTTCATTGGGTCCTTGCTTCCAACCCTAGTCCTCTTCATGGGGTCCCTGCTGGCATTCCTAGGCCCTTTCATTGGGTCCTTGCTTCCAACCCTAGGCCTCTTCATGGGGTCCCTGCTGGCATTCCTAGGCCCCTTCATGGGGTCCTTGCTTCCAACCCTAGGCCTCTTCATGGGGTCCCTGCTGGCATTCCTAGGCCCTTTCATGGGGTCCTTGCTTCCAACCCTAGGCCTCTTCATGGGGTCCCTGCTGGCATTCCTAGGCCCTTTCATGGGGTCCTTGCTTGCAACCCTAGGCCTCTTCATGGGGTCCCTGCTGGCATTCCTAGGCCCTTTCATGGGTCCTTGCTTGCAACCCTAGGCCTCTTCATGGGGTCCCTGCTGGCATTCCTAGGCCCTTTCATGGGGTCCTTGCTTGCAACCCTAGGCCTCTTCATGGGGTCCCTGCTGGCATTCCTAGGCCCTTTCATTGTGTCCTTGCTTCCAACCCTAGGCCTCTTCATGGGGTCCCTGCTGGCATTCCTAGGCCCTTTCATGGGGTCCTTGCTTGCAACCCTAGGCCTCTTCATGGGGTCCCTGCTGGCATTCCTAGGCCCTTTCATGGGGTCCTTGCTTCCAACCCTAGGCCTCTTCATGGGGTCCCTGCTGGCATTCCTAGGCCCCTTTATGGGGTCCTTGCTTCCAACCCTAGGCCTCTTCATGGGGTCCCTGCTGGCATTCCTAGGCCCTTTCATGGGGTCCTTGCTTCCAACCCTAGGCCTCTTCATGGGGTCCCTGCTGGCATTCCTAGGCCCCTTTATGGGGTCCTTGCTTGCAACCCTATGTCTGTTCATGGGGTCTCTGCTGGCATTCCTAGACCTCTTCAAGGGGTCCTAAGTCCTTCCCCAGCACCTGCTTGCAGTTAAGTATCCATCTTCCTGGCTGCTGGGTAGATATTTCTGTGTCCACAAGAGGGCGGCAAAGGGGATGGCAATTAGGACTTAATGTGCCATATCATTGAGATCATTGAGCCATGGCAATTTTAAATAATAATAATAATAATAATAAGAGTCATGCGACCTTCTGCGTGACCCACCTCTCTTCAAGGGGTCCTAAGTCCTTCCCCAGCACCTGCTTGCAGTTAATTATCCATCTTCCTGGCTGCTGGGAAGAAAGGCAGAGGGTCAGTGCAGGGGACCCTCTCTTGCCTGGAGGGTGCGGCCTTTCCGTATCCTCTCTGGCCAGAAGAGTCATACAACGTTTCTGCATGAGCCCAGCGCCAGGACCACTCTCTCAGCCAGGTGAAGAAGACGTCAAAGGTAGGCCCCCACCTGTTCCTACTCATGCTTGGATGGGTATTTTATTCCATTTCCGCCTTGTCGTTGCTGTTGTTGCATTGATTGGGGGGGATGTGGTACTGCAGACTTTGAAAACAGATATGTGTATTATGGGATAGCATATATTTGCTTTTGTTAATATGAATGACCATTGTCAATGCCAGTGGGAATAATGATCTTGTCGGTTTTACTGCATTTACAGTATATAAGCCACAAATGTCCCAATTTGAGAGGGGCAACCCTGATTACTCCCATGTTGTTCCAGGTTAGGTGTCATTCATACCAAAATTAGGTAAAATTAATTTTTACCTAATTTTTACCTGGGGTAGGTCATCCGGAGTTTCGGGGTGCGGTGTTATCTGTACGCAGATGACGTCCGACTCTGTCACTCCTTTCCACCTACTACTAAGGAGGCTGTTTTGGTCCTGAACCGGTGCTTGGCTGCTGAGTCAGACTGGATGAGGGCGAACAAATTGAAATTGAATCCAGACAAGACAGAGGCACTCTTGGTCAGTCGAAAGGCCGAACAGGGCATAGGGTTACAGCCTGTGTTGGACGGGGTTACACTCCCCCTGAAGACGCAGGTTCACAGTCTGGGTGTGATCCTGGATTCATTGCTGAGCCTGGAACCCCAGGTTTCGGCGGTGACCAGGGGAGCATTCGCACGGTTAAAACTTGTGCGCGAGGTGCGCCCGTACCTTGGGAAGTCTGGCTTGGCCACGGTAGTCCATGCTCTGGTTACATCCCGTATAGATTACTGCAACGCTCTCTACGTGGGGCTGCCTTTGAAGACTGCTGGGAAGCTTCAGTTGGTCCAACGGACAGCAGCCAGGGTGATAACAGGAGCGGCACTCAGGGAGCGCACAACTCCCCTGTTGTGCCAGCTCCACTGGCTACCAGTTTGCTACCGGGCACAATTCAAAGTGCTGGTTTTGGCCTTTAAAGCTCTAAACGGTTCTGGTCCAACTTACCTGTCCGAACGCATCTCTCCCTATGAACCATCAAGATGCTTAAGATCATCCGGAGAGGCCCTGCTCTCGGTCCCGCCTGCTTTGCAGGCACACCTGGCGGGGACGAGAGACAGGGCCTTCTCAGTGGTGGCTCCTCGGCTTTGGAACTCACTTCCTAGTGACATCAGATCGGCCCCCTCCCTCCTGACATTTCGTAAGAAAGTCAAGACTTAGCTTTTTGAGCAAGCATTCGCAGACGAACTTTAATCGAGATCGAGGATTACTATGACGACGAAACGGAAACCGATTTTGTGGAGCTGAGATTTGTATTTTGTAGTTTTTAACTGTTAATTTTATATGTTTTTATATGACTGTTTTGATCTTGTGATGTATTGTATATGGGCACTTGTTGCCGCTTGTTCGCCGCCTCGAGTCGCCTTCGGGCTGAGAGAGGCGGTATAGAAGCATGGCAAATAAATAAATAAATAAATAATAAAATTAGTGATGTTCAGGTCCTGTTTTGCCCATTTGGTGTTTTCTAACAGTTGTTGAGTCCCTGTTTGGAGTTGTTCAGGGGCTGTTTTGCCTTTTGGAGCATTTTAAAGGTGGTTCAGAGACTGTTTTGCATTACTCAGGGCCCGTTTTGCCCTTCTGGTGCCTTCTAAAAGTTGTTGACAGCCTGTTTCAGGGCAGTTTAGGCCATTTAATGCCTTTTAAAGTTCTTTCTGCCTCCCTCCTGTCGTTTTCCCCCCTTCTCTTTATTCATCTTTCCTGCTCTCCTCCTTTGCTAGGAAATATAATATAGTGTTGTTGTTTTCCACAATGTCCACATAATGGCAGCACAGAGGCACCCTCCATGGTTCAAGGGTGCACTTCCCTACATGGCCGCTTGATGGCAGCAAAGGATTGCAGATGAGATTCTCAAGGCAAGGGTAAATATTCCTGTGTCCACAAGAGGGCGGCAAAGCGAATGGCCATTAGGACTTAATTTGCCATATCATTGAGGTCATTGAGCCATGGCAATTTTAAACAATAATAATAATAATAGCAATACTACTACTACTAATAAGAGCCATGCAACCTTCCTGCGTGACCCACCACCAGGTGCAGTCTCAGCCAGGACCTGTTTGGACCATTTGACACATTTTAGATGTTGTTCAGGGCCTGTCTGGGCCTCATCAGCATTATTTGGGGCCTGTTTCTTCCTTTTGATTGTTTTTAGAGGTTTCATTTTGTGTTCCTCCTGTCATCTTTGCAAAAGTATGCAAAATAATGAAGGAATGTGACAGCTCCCCTGGTGGCCAGAAGCTGGAATGTTAAATTGCCTCTGAGTGTCTGTCTATATCAGGGGTGCTCTCACTTTTTCAGCATGCGAGCTACTTATAAAACAACCAAGTCAAAATGATCTACCTACCCACTACTCAGAGAGCCATAAAAGCAAAGTATTTGGAAATTTATTTCAGTGAGAGCCATATAATATATTTTAAGACTGAATTGAAGTAAATGTGAGTATAATAAGCCCCTAAATTTATTCATAATGATGATGATGATATTCATTCAGCCTCTGCTACTACTAATAATAATAGTAACAACAACAATAGGTTCCTAGAGTAGAAGGAGACCTCCAAGGGCCATCCAGTCCTACCTCCTTCTGCCATAAGGGAAAAACACAATCAAAGCATTCCTCACAGATGGCCATTCAGCCTCTGATAATAATAGTAATAATAGTAATAATAACAACAACAACAATGGGTTCCTAGAATAGGAGGAGACCTCCAAGGGCCGTCCAGTCCAACCTCCTTCTGCACCTGGGCAGCATCGGGAGCCTGCGGGGTGGGACTGAGCCTTCCTCCCACCCTGCCTGCGATCTACCAGGATGCCCTACGTGATCTACCAGTAGATTGCGATCTACCTAATGAGCACCCCTGGTCTATATGTTGTGTGTCTATGGCATTGAATGTTTGCCTGTATATGTACATTGTAATCCGCCCTGAGTCCCCTGCAGGGTGAGAAGGGCGAAATATAAATAATGTAAATAAATTTATTTATTTATTTATTTATTTAGACTTATATGCCGCTAACTCCATACGGCTCGCAGCGGCTTACAAAGTCGAGAAATAACAATACAAAATAAAAAGACGGACAAGACAATACACCAGGAATACATAGTAGACATACAGCATACGGGATGAGACATTACAGGGTGACCAACAGCAAATAAGGGGGCGGTAAATAACAAACAGGGCAAACAAACAACCAGGGGGTAGGGTAGGGGAACAGGAGTCAGAACAGGGGGTAGCAGTAATGGTCCAGGGCCTAGGTTAGACCCGCTAGACCATCAAAAGATGGGAGGCTGGGGGGTCTCGAAGGGATCCCCATCGCTGGCCACCACAACCCAGTGTGGGCCGGCTTTCTACATCCCGCAGCCCGGCAAGGGGCACCGGGCATGATGGAGAGGCGTTGTTCATCAGCCTCAGGTGTGTCCGGTGGCTGCGCCAAGCCCGAGCCCCAGAAGGTTCGAGGGCGAAAGGGCGCCCAGGCCTGGGGTCAGGGGCAGGGCATCCTCCCCTCCTGGAGGCTGGAGGGACGGGTGAGAAGTCCAAGGGGTTGGCAACCCCGGCGCTGAGAGTCTCTGGAGGGGTCGGGGAAGGAGGCCGGTGCTCCTCCACCCACGGCGGCGTCTCCTCCGGCGGCGACGCAGCTCCCGCCCGGGGCGCCAGCCCAAAGCACCGTCCCCTAGATTGGCTGCCCTCAGCGTTGTTGTTTCCCTAAGAGCTGGGCCACCGAACTTACCCAGGTCACCAGCCGGTGACGGGACAGGGGGTGGTCCAGGTAGGGTCTCCGGGCCGCCATCAACAGGCGGCAAGCCAATGTGGCAACTTCAGCCAATGTGGCAACTTCGGCGTCGCCGTCATCAACAACATCATTTTTATTATCCACTTAATTCATTTCTCCAACCCCATTGGTACAGATTTTATGGGGCCCCTGCTTGCAATTCCAGACATTCTTTAAGAGGTCTCTGCTAGCATTTTAGGCCTCTTTAGGGGGTCCCTGCTGGCATTCGTTGGTCTCTTTATGGGGTCCCTGCTTGTAATCCAAGGCCTCTTTATGGGGTCCTTGCTGCCAGTCCTAGGATTCCTTATGGGGTCCCTGCTGGCATTCCATTTCCTAGGGCTCTTTATGGGGTCCTTGCTTGCAACCCCAGGACTCTTAATGGGGTCCCTGCTGGTGGTCCTAGCCCTATTCAGGGGGTCCTAAGTCCTTCCACAGTATCGGTTTGCACTTAAGCATCCATCTTGGGGGCTGCTGAGAAGAAAGGCAGAGAGTCAGTGCAGGGGACCTTCTCTTTCCTGGAGGGATGCAGCCTTTCATTCAAGTGCCACCTCGGAGTTGGTTGAGGTAGGCAGGATTTCCCGGTACTGGTTGTGGGGGTCGGAGCAGGTCAGGGTTTTGCCCTCCCTTCTGCTCGAGATCCCCGTGTACAACTGGTGGGCCACTGTGTGATACAGAATGCTGGACTAGATGGGCTGAGGTCCGATTCAGCATGGCTCTTCTTATGTTGTTATGTTCACTCTGGCTGCAAGCGTCATGCAACCTTCCTGTATGTGCCCGGCGCCAGGACCACTCTCTCAGCCAGGTGAAGAAGCCATCAAAGGTAGGCACCCTCCTGTTCCAACTCACGTTTGGGCAGGTTTTTTATTCCTTTGTTTGCATTGTGGTCACTGTTGTTGCTTTCAAAGCCTTTCAAATGTAAGGCAGGTTCTATCCACTGTATAGCCTGGCTGTAAAGATGACATCTCAGAACTTCTCTAAGTAGAAAGCGGCCCTTTTTTCCAACTTGCAGGGACGTCGTGATGCATGAAGAAGGTTCTTTGGAGGCCTGTGTGAACTTCCGAGGTGCTCTTAGAAACGACACATCTCGGTGATGCTTGGATTGGATGTCTGGGTGATCAGAGTGGTAGCTAGTTAAGGTGAAAGTTGTTCAGGGCCCGTTTAGCCTTGTTACATTATTTTTTGAATTATTTCCGAGAATATTATTATTTTGATTTTTTACATTATTTTTTGGATTATTTCTGAGAATATTTTTATTTTATTTTTTGCATTTCCCCCATTATTTTGGAGAATATTATTTTTAGTTTTAGTTTTTACATTTTTAGTGATTATTTTGAAGAATATTTTATTGTTTATTTTTTTTGTGATTGGAGAAATATAATATCGAGATGCGATTTCCACTCTGTCCACAGGATGGCAGTACAGAGGCACCTCCACGGCTCAAGGGCGCATTTCCCTCTCCGGCCACTTGATGGCAGCAAAGGACTGCAAATCAGCCTCTCAAGGCAAGTGCAAATATTCCTGTGTCCGCAAGAGGGCGGCAAAGGGACGGCCATTCGGGCTTAAACTGAGACCCTGTCATAAAGTTATCATTGAGCCATGGCGATTAATAACACTAATAATACCCTAACCCCTGCCCATCCTGGCTGATCAAAGAAGCCAGAGGGGGTTTGGCAGAGTGGGTGAAGGTGGTGGTTGATGCCTCCTTACAGGAGGGCAAGATTCCAGCCAGCTTAAAGCAAGCTGTTATAAAACCGCTGTTGAAAAAACCATCACTGGACCCCACTCAATTCGTCAACTATCGGCCAGTTTCCAATCTCCCCTATTTGGGCAAAGTCATGGAACGTGTGGTGGCTTCGCAACTCCAGGGGTTCTTGGTAGACACTGATTATCTTGATCCAGCACAGTCTGGCTTTAGGCCGGGACATGGCACTGAAACAGCCTTGGTCGCCTTGGTAGATGATCTACACCGGGAACTTGACAGGGGGAGTGTGTCCCTGTTGGTTCTGCTGGACCTCTCAGCGGCTTTTGATACCGTTGACCACGGTATCCTTCTGGGTCGCCTTGCAGATATGGGGCTTGGGGGGTATTGCTTTGCAGTGGCTCCAATCCTTTCTGGAAGGTCGTACTCAGAAGGTGTTACTGGGTGACACCTGTTCGGCTCCGCAACCTTTGTCTTGTGGAGTCCCTCAGGGTTCAGTACTGTCCCCGATGTTATTTAACATCTACATGAAACCGCTGGGAGAGATCATTCGGAGTTTCGGAGTAAGGTGTCATCTACGCAGATGATGTCCAGATCTGTCACTCCTTTCCATCTGTCGCTAAGGAAGCTGTCCAGACTTTGAACCGGTGCTTGGCTGCTGTGTCAGACTGGATGAGGGCTAGCAAATTGAAACTTAATCCAGACAAGACAGAGATCCTCCTGGTCGGTCGAAAGGCCGAACAGGACATAGGGTTACAGCCTATGTTGGATGGGGTTACACTCCCCCTAAAGACGCAGGTTCGCAGCCTGGGAGTGATCCTGGATTCGTCGCTGAGCCTGGAACCCCAGGTCTAGGCGGTGGCCAGGCGAGCTTTTGCACAGTTAAGACTCGTGCGCCAGCTGCGCCCGTACCTAGTATCTCTAGAGGCAGGTGAACCTTGGGAAGTCTGATCTGGCTACAGTCGTCCACGTTCTGGTCACATCCCGAATAGATTACTGCAATGCACTCTACGTGGGGCTGCCTTTGAAGACAGTTCGGAAACTGCAACTAGTCCAACGGGCGGCAGCCAGATTACTAATCGGAGCTACATACCGGGAGCATACCACCCCCCCTGTTGTGTCAGCTCCACTAGCTGCCTGTCCACTTCCGAGCTCAATTCAAAGTGCTGGTTTTGACCTTTAAAGCTCTATACGGTTCTGGCCCAGCTTACTTGTCCGAACGCATCTGCCGCTACGTCCCACCTCGTAATTTAAGATCTTCTGGGGAGGCCCTGCTCTCGCTCCTGCCAATTTCTCAAATGCGGTTGGTGGGGACGAGGGAGAGGGCCTTCTCGGTGGTGGCCCCCCGTCTGTGGAACGCGCTTCCAGCGACATACGATCAATTCCATCCCTCCTGGCATTCAGGAAAAAAGTGAAATCTTGTATGTGGGACCAGGCGTTTGCACACTAGCACAAGGCAGCATTTTAGATTGGATTTTAATGGAAAGTTGATGAATAGGGCTCAATGCTTTTTATGGACGGAATACTGTTTTTAACTTAATTGAATGCGTATGATGCTTAATATAATTGTATTTTAATGTATTCTAGTATTGAATGTTTCTGCGGTTTTATATTGTGTTTTATTGTATGGGCATCGAATTGTACCTTTTAGTAAGCCGCTCTGAGTCCCCCCTCGGGGGTTGAGAAGAGCGGGGTAAAATGCCGGAAATAAATAAATAAATAAATAATGCTACTGATAATATCCTAGGACCTGAAGTTTTTCCTTTGGCCTCCTCTATCATTCAGCCATGGCGATTAATAATACTAACAATAATACTAATAATATCCGGGGAGCTTTGGCTTTGTTACCTTCTGCCATAGAGATTATTTCAGAGACTATTATTATTATTTTGATATTTTACATTATTTTTGTGATTATTTCAGAGCATTTTTATTATTATTATTTTGATTTTTTACATTCTTTTTTGTATTTCAGAGAATTTTATTATTATTATTTTGACCCACCGGGTAGCAGTCAAAGAGCGCAGTTGTCTCCATTATGATAAAAGCAATGGAATGGGTCCAAAATGTACCATCCAGATGTGTTGTCGAAGGATATCACTGGGTTACTGTGACTTTTCCAGGCTGAATGGCCATGTTCCAGAAGCATTCTCTCCTGACGTTTCGCCTGCATCTTGTGGCTCATGATTTTGAGATGTTAGCTTGAAGCCATGGCACAAGGTGGCTTGTACCTGACCCCCGAGAGAGTGGTTTCAAGCCCTTTTGCTCAGGGCACATTGTGACATGTTGCCGAGGCATTTCTGCATCTTGAGCAGCTCTGTCTTGCATGCCATTGTTGCTTCAGCCTTCAGGAAGGACCCAGTGTTCTCACAGTCCGGCCAAGTTGCCGTTGGGTGCTCCGCTGATGCCCGTCGGTGCCTTGGGCGGCAGAGGCTTGCCAGAGACTTGTGAATCAAAGCAAGCCTCTCCTCTTTGCGTTCACTCCGCCCGCGCAACACTATCATTGCTCCACTGCAAGGCCGACCCAAAATCAGACTTGTTTGTTTTCCCCTCTGTAACTGAAGATGTTCCTTGGTATTAAACCCCGCTTCTCAAGGGAAATGCCGCTTCCACAAATAAACAGTTGCCAGCAGCCTCAGAGAAAAGGAAAGAATTGGAAACAGATGTTGGCAGGCCGAGAGCCAAGGCCCAGCGCTCCCATGGCTCCTAGAGGACGGTCTTCCAATCCGTTTGCCCTCTTGACCACTCTGTGATGTGATGATGCCCCATTGTTATCTGAAATGTTGGATAGTAACATTATCCAAAAACTAAGGTCAATCCCCCCCCCCTCGCCAGAAAACCCTTGCAGTATGTTGAGGTGAACATAAGGGTTCTCTGTGCCAAGTCTGGTCCCGGTACATTGTTGGTAGGGGTCATAGTATCTCTGGATGCAGGTGAACTACAACTCCCAAAAATCAAGTTCTGCCCCCGACCGTTGTAGTTTGTTGATTTGGTCATGTGGCTTCCCTGTGCCAAGTCTGGTCCTGGTCCATTGTTGGTGTGGATCATAGTATCTCTGGATACAGGTAAGCTACAACTCCCAAAAATCAAGGTGTGCCTCCCCCGAACGCTGTAGTTTGTTGATTTGGTCATGGGGCTTCTCTGTGCCAAGTCTGGTCCTGGTCCATTGTTGGTGGAGGTCATAGTATCTCTGGATGCAGGTGAACTACAACTCCCAAAAATCAAGGTCAGTTCCCTCCAAAGACTTGCAGTATTTTGAGTTGGTCATGGGAGTTCTCTGTGTCAAATTTGGTCCAGGTCCATTGTTGGTGGGGATCATAGTATCTCTGGATGCAGGTGAACCACAACTCCCAAAAATCAAGGTCAGTTCCTCCCAAAGACTTGCAGTATTTTGAGTTAGTCATGGGACTTCTCTGTGTCAAATCTGGTCCAGGTCCATTGCTGGCGGGGGTCATAGTATCTCTGGATGCAGGTGAACTACAATTCCCAAAAATCAAGGTCAGTTCCCCTCAAACCCTTGCAGTATGTTGATTTGGTCATGGGGCTTCTTTGTGCCAAATTTGGTCTTGATCCATTGTCGGTGGGGTTCACTGTGCTAAGTGTAGTCCAGGTTGGCCATTCGAAGGGGTCGCAGTGTTCTATTGAAGCAGGTGAAAATACTACAAATCCCATTATAATGTTAGAGTTAATCTGGCTGTCAGTTTTATATAAAAAAAATCTAAAATTATAATTGTAAATGGAGAACAACATTCAAACGCTGGGGAACTCTAAACAAAAACAATCCGGGACAGCTAATCACCTCGCAACAAAGGATTCCCCCAGGCAGTAAGAAGCCAGACCTTGAAAACTGCTAGGCCATTAAATGCTAATCAAGGTGGCCAACTGAAACATTCACACCTAGCTCCAACAGACAAGAGTGCTCTTCTGTCCATCGCTGGTGCTCAAGCGGGATCCATTTGCTAGGCCAGCCTACTTTTGTGCATGTTGTTCTTTGCCTCGGGCAGCAAACGATCCCGGACTTGGCGCTGCTTACGATCCAAAGGCATGTGCTCCGTGGCCCCCATTTTTAGCTCAGAAGGGAGAAACGTGACTTTGGGATCATGAGAAAGCGCCTTCTCCCTTTGGGACTTGGCCAATGCAGAAATGCTGGCGCCCGGGATGGAGTGGGCCTCACGTCCCATGTCAGCCGGAGGCAAGCGCCTCTGTGTGGGAATGGCTGCCTGGAGTCTCACAGGCAAAAAAATATAGAATATAGGAAAAGATTCGTCCTTGCCCTCTCCTCCCTCACAGGGATAGGCTGAGGACAAAGAGGAAGAGGAGGAGATTGAAACTGGGAGATGTTAAAAGCATATGGAGAATGTAGGATGGTCAAGGATCAGTTAGGGGTGTCCCTGCCAAATCAGGATACTGATATATACAGCATATGCCCCCAGTGGCGCAGAGTGGCGCAGCAGGTTAAACTGCTGAGCTGTTGAACTTGCTGACCGAAAGGTTGGTGGTTCAAATCTGTGGAATGGGGTGAGCTCCTGCTGTTAGCTCCAGCTTCTGCCAACCTAGCAGTTCGAACACATGCAAATGTGAGTAGATCAATAGGAACCGCTCGGACGGGAAGGTTATGGCGCTCCATGGCGTCAGGCCAGTGGCCACATGAGCTCGGAGGCGTCTATCTACAATGCCCAGCTTCTGCCCACCGAGCAGTTTAATACTATACTAATACTAATACTGCACTCCATGCAGTCATGCCGGCCATATGACCTTGGAGGTGTCTACGAAAAACGCCAACTCTGTGTCTTACAAATGGAGATGAGCACCACCTCCTAGAGTCAGACATAACTAGAGGTAACGTCAAGGGGAAAACTTTACCTTTACTTTAAAGTATATAGATGTGATCATTAAGCAGGTGGGTTGCGATAACTACATGCAGATGCTGCATTTTCAACTCCTAGTATCCTCTAGCCATCGTTCCTGTCACTCCAAGAAGGAATGCCTCTCAATTCTAAAGTGCAACGAGGTGCATCTCGAGCAGGCCTGGGCCAACTTCTACCCTCCCTCCAGGTGTTTTGGACTCCAACAATTCCTAACAACCTCGAGGGAGGGCTGAAGTTGGCCCATGACTGGTCTTCAGGAATGCCATTTAATTTCTGATTAAAGCAGGGGTAGGGAACCTACGGCTCGGGAGCCAGATGTGGCTCTTTTCATGATTGCATCTCGCTCTCCCTCTTCCTCCCCCCCTTTTCCTTCTCCTTCTCTCCTTCCTTTTTCCTCCCTCTCTCCCCTTCCTTTCCTCCATTCTCCCTCTTCCTGCCTTCCTCTTCCTGCCTTCCTTTCTCCCCTTCACCCTTTCCTTTTCCTACTCTCCTTTATTTTCCCTTCCTCTCTCCCCTTCTTTCTTCCTTCCATTCTCCCTCTTCCTGCCTTGCTCTTCCTTCCTTTCCTTCTCCCCTTCACCCTTTCCTTCTCCTTCTCTCCTTCCTTCTTTCCTCTATTCTCCCTTTCCCTCCCTCCCTCCCCTTCACCCTTTCCTTCTCCTTCTCTCCTTCCTTCTTTCCTCTATTCTCCCTCTTCCTCCCTCCCTCCCTCCCCTTCACCCTTTCCTTCTCCTTCTCTTCTTCCTTCTTTCCTCCATTCTCCCTCCCTCTTCCTTCCTTCCTTCCTCTTCTATTCTTTCCCCCCAAGTCTTCCTTTCCTTCTCCTTCCTTTTTACTTCCCTCTCTCCCCTTCTTTATTTTCTTATTTTCCCTTCATTATTTTACTTTTTCCTCACTCCCTTTCCTTTCTTTTTCCTACCCTTTCCTTTCCTCCCTTCCCATTTCCTTCTTTCTTTCCCCTCTTTGTCTCTCTCCTGCTTTTCTTTTCTCCCTTTTCCATAGTTTGTTCTTCTTTTCTTTCTTCCTCTCCCCCTCCCTCCTTTATTTCCTCTTTCTTTCTTTCTTTCTTTCCCCCTTCCTTCCTTCCTTCCGCCTTCTCTTCCTTCCCAGAGTCCTGAGCATGCCTTTTGCAGAGCCAGGTCTGAAGTGTCCCGTCATTCTGCCGGGGGAATCCTTTTCTCATAGTATGTACGTATAGACTCACATTTAGCTGAATTCAGTCTTTACATATATAAATTATATGGCTCTCACTTAAATATTTTGCTTTTCTGGCTCTCTGAGTCAAAAAGGTTCCTGACCCCTGGATTAAAGATATTAGTTTAACAGAGTGGGCAGGCTTGCTTTCAGCTTCTCTAGGGCAGTGTTTCCCAACCTTTTTTGAGCCGCGGCACACTTTTTACATTTGCAAAATCCTGGGGCATACCACCAACCAAAATGACACTCTAACACAGTAATACATATAGTTAATATATATTTAAAATGTATTTATACACTCAGTGTGAAACCTGGGCCTGTTTCGATGAACTCAACATAGATATCCTTGCAGGAATGGCAGAAAGACACAAACTTCCCACACAGAACTCCCATAACCAAAAGAAAATGCTATAAGAGTTTGGTGGGCATTGACCTTGAGTTTTGGAGTTGTAGTTCACCTATATCCAGATAGCACTGTGGACTCAAACAATGTTGGATCAGGACCAAACTTGGCATGAATACTCAGTATGCCCAAATATGAACGCAGATATGACCTTGACATTTGGGAGTTGTAGTTGCTGGGATTTATAGTTCCCCTACAATCAAAGAGCATTCTGAACCCCACCAATGATAGAACTGGGCCAAACTTCCCACACAGAACCCCCAGGAGGCAAGAGGAGGTCTCTACTTGGGGAAAGGGAGGCGGGCCTTCCCAATGCATGGAGAGGGAGAGACCAAGTAGACAACGGGTGGGGGGGGGTTGTTTGTAATTTTGTGCCTTTATCGAGGTAGGTTTCTTAGGGTTTTTATACTTCAACACACTAGACTCTTCCCCCCCCCCCTTTCCTGGAGGTTCCAATTTCCCACGGCACACCTGATGATCACTCACGGCACACTAGTGTGCCCCGGCACACTGGTTGGGAAACACTGCTCTAGGGACTATGATACAGAGCAATGGATTCCAATTTTAGGAAAAGAGGTTCCCCCTAAACATTAAGAAGGATAATGGTAAGAACTGTCAGACAGTGAATCATGATGCCTCGAAGTCCAGTAGAGTTTCCTCTGGAGTTTTTAAGCTGTGGCATGATGGCCATCTGTCAGGAGTGCGTTGACTGTGTTGTCTTGGGTTGGGCTAGATGCCCTTGGGGTGTCTCCAAGTCCCCAAATTCCAAGTCCCCAAATTCCCAAACTCCAAAAGAGTGTCAAGGTTTGATCAGATCCAAGAGGCACATCATATAAGGCTTTGGGGAAAAAACAACACCCCAAACTTGCTCTTGCTTCAACCAAACCAGGGAGAGTAGACTGCTCATTTGCATTACAAATACCTCTGAGCCTCCCCCTTCTGCATGCCTTCTTCAAAGACACAAATACTCCTGACAGTTCCGGTCATTTGAGAGGGATGGACATGGGCCAAAGCCGCTTGACTGAGAGGCCGTGCATCCTTCGCCCTGGGATGCCCGCCAGCCAGCCATTCCTTCTCTCTTCTCTCCCCCTCATCTGTTTGTACTTTCATGGGGATTTTCACAAGCCCAACTGGAGGATTCTTTCGCTGGGCGAATAATATTGCCATGCGCAAGCAGAAAAGGCCTTTCATGCGTGTGCCCCTATTGCTGCCAACAACACCCCCTAAACTTGGCACAGCTCTCTACCTCCTTTGCATTTGGGTCTGCAAAACTTGGGAAAGGTAACTTTTGAAACTGGGAGATGAGGGAGAAGCCACATCCTGAGCCAGGCCATGGGTCTATGCAGTGTCCTGTTGTCCGTGCTGACGGGAAGCCTTGTCTTGAGGTACCACACATTGAAGCGGGGCCCTTCCACATGGGGTCTCTGCTACTAAGCTGTAAAGCAAAAGAAGGCACCTGATAATATTTACATGAAGCCATGTAGGCATGGGGTGCGGCGTTATGGGTATGCTGATGACACCCAAATATATTTTTCCATCCCTTCAGATAAGGATGGTGTGTGACAGCTGTCAGCCTGAACAACTTCAAGGCAGGATTAGACGGGTTTTGCCCTCCCTTCTGCTCGAGATCCCCGTGTACAACTAGGGGCCACTGTGTGATACAGAATGCTGGACTAGATGGGCTGAGGTCCGATTCAGCATGGCTCTTCTTATGTTCTTATGTTTTTATGTCTCCTCTGAATGAAGGTCTGGAGGAAGTAATGGGCTCTTGTTGTTTATTCGTTCAGTCGCTTCCGACTCTTCGTGACCTCATGGATCATCCCACGCCAGAGCTCCCTGTCGGGCCGTCACCACCCCCAGTTCCTTCAGAGTCATGCCAGTCACTTCAATGATACCATCCATCCATCTTGCCCTTGCTCAGCCCCTCTTCCTTTTTCCTTCCCTTCCCCCCAGCATCATTGTCTTCTCCAAGCTTTCCTGTCTTCTCATGATGTGGCCAAAGGACTTCATCTTTCCCTCTGATATCCTTCCCTCCAATGAGCAGCCTGGCTTTCTTTCCTGGAGGATGGACTGGGTTGATCTTCTCGCAGCCCAAGGCACTCTCAGCATTTTCCTCCAGCACCACAGTTCCAAAGCGCCTCTCTTCCTTCGCTCAGCCTTCCTTATGGTCCAGCTCTCACACCCATAGGTTACTATGGGGAATACCATTGCTTAGACCAGTGTTCTCCAACTGTTGTGCTGTGCCACACTAGTGTGCCGTGAGCGATCATCAAGTGTGCCGTGGAAAATTGGAACCTCCAATACCCTTTCTTCCCCCTCCTGCCGAACACTTTTTCTTCTCCACTCGGGCTCCTTTCTTCCCAGCCTCGCTCTACTCACTTTGCCTCGCTTTGCTCATGCTACTGCTTCTGCCGCCATTTTGATCCGAGGGGGCAGCGTGAGTGTGTTCAGGAGGGGAGGGAGGAAGATGTGGGGCGAGTCTGCGCAGTAGCGCCCATACGGGTCACATCTTCCTCCCTCCCCTCCTGAACACGCTCACGCTGCCCCCTCGGATCAAAATGGAGGCAGAAGCGGCAGTGTAGAAGAAAAAGTAAGTGTTCGGCAGGAGGGGGAAGAAAGGGCATGAAGGGAAAGGGGGAGGTCTCTGTCGAAAGCTGGCATGGACAAACTTGGACCTTCCAGGCGGTTTGGACTCCAACTCCCACCATTCCTAGCAGCCTCAGACCCTTTTCCTCCCCCCCCCCAGCCACAAGTAGGAAAGGGCCTCAAGCTGTTAGGAATGGTGGGAATTGAAGTCCAAAGCACCCAGAGGGCCAAAGTTTTCCCATACCTGTTTTAGGGACCTTAAAGTGCTGAGCCTCCTTCCAACATTGTGATTCTGGATAGAAAACAAACAACAACATAACAGAACATTGTTTGAGTCCACAGTGCTCTCTGGGTGTAGGTGAACTACAACTTCCAAACTCAAGGTCAATTCCCAAGCCAACCCTTTCAGTACTTTCTGTTGGTATTTATTTATTTATTTATTTATTTCCTCGATCTTGTATACCGCTCCTTCCAGCAGGCTCGGGGCGGTTTACATACAGATTAAAATTGCATAAACGCAACGGTTACATAAAAGTAATAAAATCACAGATAAAACATGAGACATCAACGATTGGAAGACAATAGACAGTTCTGCATCCGGGCCTCAATTGAGAGTTCAATATGCCAAGTTCGGTTCAATGACATTGTTGCAAGAGTTCAGGATGCTCTTTGATTGTGTGTTAACTATAAATCCCAGAAACTGTAACTCCCAAATGTCAAGGTATATTTTCCCCAAACTCCAGCTGTGTTCACATTTGGGCATATTGAGTATTCATGCCAAGTTTGGTCCTGATCCAACATTTTTTGAGTGGTGATAAGGCTCCTTCCTCAGCTCCTCTTCGTTTTCGGCCATCAAAGTGGTATCATCTGCATATCTAAGGTTGCTAATGTTTCTTCCAGCGAAGTTCTCTGGGTTTCACATTTAATTCAATTTGCCAGAACCTGTTTCTCAACCACCACTCAGAGGAACTTTCCATCAGCTGCCCCAAGATTGTGGAAAGACCTGCCAAAGGATCCCACAGATGAACCAGCTGTCGGAATAAAAAACACAAGTGAAGACCTATCTCTTCCAGCAAGCCTACTCAAGGCAGTCTTTACGCATGAATTTTAAACTCATGTCATGTGTTTTGGTCTCTGTCCTGCAGGCATGGGCAAACTTCAGCCCTCCAAATGTTGGCCCTTTGGACTTCCAACTCCCACAATTCTTAACAGCCGGTAGGGAGTCCTGGATCAACCTTGAATCAATTGGCGCCGCCTATTTTCTAAACTGTTCTTGGTCTGCTTTATCCTTGCCCCTGGTATACACATTCCAGAAACAGCTGCTAAAGTTGGCCTGGCTCTTTTCACCATCCCTTGGGCTGTGGCTTTCCCTTCCCGAAGTAAGCTCAGTGAGGAGAATGAGCAACCCAACTCTGGATCAGCCCATAATCCTGTGAAATCGGACCGGCTGTTGCTTGCCCGTTGCTTTTGTAAACAGACTGACAAGAGAACTGAGATCCATACAGGAAGTCCAGGTATCACTGGACTACATCTCCTATCATAAAGAAAGCAGGAGAATCATATACATCAAAGTCAATCAAGGGGTCAGAGCACACAATAACAGTAAAGAGAAAGTCTGGACCCTAGATATACAAACCAGGGCTATTGAGGCTGTGAAAGAATGCAATATGCAAAGTATCAAGGTCCCAAGTCTAAATCGTGCGTAGGTAGCGGGAAGGCGGTGCGGCTAAGGAGCCCCACTATGGCTAGAACATATCCCTCTTCACAAGTAGTCCTGTAGCAACGTCACGGTAAATGGTTCCTACGACGTTGTAGGTGAACCTGGAAGTGTGGCGGCCAGGGGGTGGGGCCGCGCTGCTGCGTCCTAATGTCAACACGTAGATAGAGTCTACCGCATCGTGAGTGGAGCCACGTTCCAACATAATGATGTCACATAACGTGTAGCACTGTAAACAAGGACGCGTGGCAACGAAATGACGTAAAATCCGGCAGACTCAAAGACGTAGTAAACAAGGCAAAGTGGGAGGCATCCGTCCTGGAGGAGGAGTGTAGATGGAGCAAACCGCTAATCAATCCCGGAAAATGTAGTGACGGGGGACTTCCACAGTGAAAACATCAACCACTGGGTACCCGGAAATAAAGGTCCAAACACTGTGTAATTCAAAATGTCTTGTATTGTGGCTACCCCAATGGGCAAATGCCAAGGGGTACAAAGTTGACCTGCCTCTTTTCACCATCCCTTGGGCTGTGGCTTTCCCTTCCCGAAGTAAGCTCAGTGAGAAGAATGAGCAACCTGACTCTGGATCAGCCCATAATCCTGTGAAATTGGACCGGCTGTTGCTTGCCCGTTGCTTTTGTAAACAGACTGACAAGAGAACTGAGATCCATACAGGAAGTCCTGGTATCACCGGACTACATCTCCTATCACTCTCAGCCATTGCGGCCAACGATGAGGGAACAGACAGAGCTGTGGCTCACGCTCTACAAGAGGAAAAAGAAGAGCTGGGGCTGTGGATGGGTCATGCAAGGAATTCTCTTCTTACCAGAGGAGTGGTAACTTGGCACTGGTTGCGGCTCCTGCTGGGCCATTCTGGGCACAAAGCCCAAGGCAACACCTGCCGCATGTTGTGTTTTGCACTTGCAAGAATCCAGCCCTCCTGAAAAGCCATCTGCACATGACACTTTAGTCGCATTCCACATGTTTCAATTCCCCAGAGAAGCAACACTAGGAGTAAAGGATGGCCAAAGACTGGCTCAGGGGTCAGTCCATTTGCTGGAGTTTGCCCAGCAGGATCCAACATTTCAGAGATGAAAGCTGAGGCGCTTGCAGCCAAGCAACATCAGAGAATGAATGGTCAAGACAGGAAAAGGGATTAATGAGGAAGGATACACAGGTTAGGAGAGGCAACAGCAGTTTGCTCTGGCCTGAAACTCCTGGGAAGGGCAGGCTTCTCCGCCTCTCCCCCCACTAAGTTATTATATTTATGTATGCCCCACTTGATCCCTCCGAAGAGGACTCACAACGGCTTAATAGAAAAGCATCAGCATAACCATTGAAAATATAGGATTCAACATAAATAGGAAGAAGGGAGTTTCAGAGACGAGGGCCATTTGCCACCAAGAAGGAAGGCCTGCTCTCTCTCTCTCTCTTTCGTCCCCACCAACTGAGCTTGTGATGGAGAGAAAGAAGGGCCTCCTCTGAAGGGGATCTCAGGCCCTGGAATGCAGGTCCGTACAAGGGGGTGCAGTCAGCCAAATAGCCTGGACCTGAACCATCTAGGGCAGGGATGCTCATTAGGTAGATTGTGATCTACTGGTAGATCTCATAGGGTGTCCTGGTAGATCGCAGGCAGGGCAGGAGGAAGGCTCAGGCCCCCCCTGCAGGCTCCCAACGCTGCCCAGGTGCAGAAGGAGGTTGGACTGGATGGCCCTTGGAGGTCTCCTCCTATTCTAGGAACCCATTGTTATCATCATCATCATTATTATTATTATTATTATCAGAGGCTGAATGGCCATCTGTGAGGAATGCTTTGATTGTGTTTTTCCCTTATGGCAGAAGGAGGTTGGACTGGATGGACCTTGGAGGTCTCCTTCTACTCTAGGAACCTATTGTTGTTGTTACTATTAGTAGTAGTTGTAGTAGCAGCAGCAGCAGCAGCAGCAGAGGCTGAATGAATATCATCATCATTATTATTATGAATAAATTCAGGGGCTTATTATACTCACATTCAGTTGAATTCAGTCTTAAAATATATTATATGTCTCTCACTGAAATAAATTTCCAAATATTTTGCTTTTATGGCTCTCTGAGTAGTGGGTAGGTAGATCATTTTGACTTGGTTGTTTTATAAGTAGCTCGCATGCTGAAAAAATTGAGCACCCCTGATCTAGGGCATTGTTTCTCAACCTGGAGTCGGGACCCCAGGGGGGTGGGGTTGGGAGGGGGTTTCAGAGGGGTCGCAAAAGAACATCAGAAAACACAGTATTTTCTGTAGGTCTTGGGGGTTCAGTGTGGGAGGTTTGGCCCAATTCTATCATTGGTGGGGTTCAGAATGCTCTTTTTTGTAGGTGAACTATAAATCCCAGAAACGACAACTCCCAAATGTCAAGGTCTATTTTCCCCCAAACTCCACCAGTGTTCACATTTGGGCATATTGAATATCCATGCCAAGTTTGGTCCAGATCCATCATTGTTTGAGTCCACAGTGCTCTCTGGATGCAGGTGAACTACAATTCCCAGACTCAAGGTCAATGCCAACCAATCACAGAGCGCATTACAGTAATCTAGACAAGATGTAACTAAGACATGCACCACAGTGGCCAGATCTGGCTTCTTAAGTAACAAGTACAGTTGGCGCGCAAGTTTTAATTGTGCAAAGGCCCTCCTGGCCACCTCTGACACCTGAGCCTCCAGGTTCAATGCCAAGAACAGGAGAACCCCAAACTGTGGACCTGTATCTTCAGGAAGAGTGGGATCTCATCCAACTCTTTTCCCAGGTCTGCCTTCTGACTGACCAGGAACACCTCTGTCTTGTCTGGGCCAAGTTTCAGTTTGTTTGCCATCATCCAGTCCATTACTGATGATAGTCACGGGTTTAGAGTCAGGGCAGCTTCCTTGGCCTTCGTTGAGTTGCGTGCCACCTGCATATCTGTGGCACTGCATTCCAAAACTCTGGATGGCCTCTCTCAGTGGTTTCATGTATCTGGGGGACAAAACAGAACTCTGAGGAACCTCACAAGTCAACAGCCAGGGGTTCAAACAGGAGTGCCCCAGCACCACCTTCTGGGAACGCCCTTCCATGAAAGACTTGCGGCCACTGTAAGACATGGCCTCCCAGTCTCTACGGCAAAAGTATCCAATGAACTTAGCAGGAAAATAGGGCAGAAGGGGCAGATTCTCAGCTTTGCTAACTCATCTGTTCTTCCTCAGCAATAGCTCAATTGCCATCTTGACCACACTCTAATGTTGTATCTCCATTGTAATCTGCGAAATGTTAGAGGATAAGAGACAAGGGCCCGTTGTGGTTGTAATATCCTGCTCTCCTGAGGATGAGATGGGAGCCAAGACCCATTTCCCCTGGTGGCAGCTGTCTGGATCAGAGACTGTGAGCCCATTGTGACTAAGCTCTTTGTATTGTCCCTCCGGCAACCCCGACCCATTGGGGGAAGTGTCTGTCTGTCCTCAATGACCACTAATTCTACGCTGCAGTTCTCCGGAGCCATTGCTGGTCACCCAAAGTCTGAGTCAGCCCCACCTCAGCCTCTCTTGCATTCTGGGGAGGGGGGATAGCAAGGGTCAAGACAAAACAACTATCATGAATACTTTTCAAACAAAGGTTCTTTTAGTGTTTTTATGGGTGATACACCTCCCCCCATGTTACCAAGAAGACACCGACACAAGTAGTTGGAGTAAAATATGGCCACAACTCATTTATTGATAACAGGAACAAGGGTTGGCAGCCCTGCATGGGTCCTGGATCCGGGGTCGGGCAACCACTGCTGTCTGAAGATACTTACATCCCTGGGTGCCACCGGCACACCTCCGGTTCCCATAAGCTCAGCACCCTAGGGGGCCGGGTGTTATCCCCCCTTCCAACAAGAGGCGATACACCACACCGATCCAGGGGCCATGCCACATGCCCACACAGAGTTGTGACAAAATAAACACACAACAACAGCAAGATCACCTAAAAAAATACAGACCAAGATGAACACTGAACAACAGCAAGATGAGCTAACAAATGTGAAGCA
This sequence comes from Anolis apletophallus, assembly GCA_030556195.1. Classification (NCBI taxonomy): domain Eukaryota; kingdom Metazoa; phylum Chordata; class Lepidosauria; order Squamata; family Anolidae; genus Anolis; species Anolis apletophallus. The sequence continues at coordinate 11,414,221 of JARBWK010000018.1, forward strand.
ATGCTGCATACAAGGAGGGTGGATGGAAAAGCTGATGCAGGCCCAGTGCCTCCTACTAGGCCTGGGGTGCCGAGTTTCTGTGGACAGGCATTGGGCCACTCGCACCACAGGCTTGCATACACCTTTGGACATTTGTGGGGGCTGACTCTGATCCAGGACTCATGCGTGGCCACTGACCCTTTGTTCCTGCTTTCAATAAATGAGTTGTGGCCATTTTCATCCAACCACTTGTGTCTGTGTTATTGTCCTTGGCGCGAGGTGTGCCACCCTTGCACACGCAACAGCCTGAAAAACTGACAGCAACCCACCATTCATATCATTTTCTCTCCAATGAGACACAAAAGTGAAGGCATGAAGGCAAGAAGAGAGGTCTGGCTGGGGCAGTCCAGTGGATGAGAGCCCCCCAAACATGCCTCCTTGATTCACCCCAGGGAGCCCTATTAGAGGAGAGGTCATGCATGCCTCTGTGTTGAAAGGGAATGGCACCTGGGTGAGTTTCAGATCAAATAGTCGGCAGAGAGCATGCAAGAGCTCAAGTATCTTGCATCCCAAGAGTGCTAGAGAGATCACAGGAATCAAGAGCAGGGACTCCTCCATCTGCTGGGATTCCCTCCTGCTTGTATGTGGAGCTGCAAGAGGTGAGGTTGTAGGTCAGGGAATGCCTCGCCGATGAGGAAATGAGCACTCGTGACCCGAGTGCTGTGGGTCAACTCTTGCATCTGGAGCTTCGGAGATGACTTCATCTGACTGAGCTGCAGACCGCCAGCATTTGGTGTTTGCAAAAGGTGTGTGCGCATCAGAAGGACTGCATGGATCACTAGGAAGGTCCAGTCACAAAACAAGGAAGGCCGGAAAAGGGGCAAAACTTCAGCATGGCTTAGCACGAGTAGGAGTGATTTCTTTGAGCTGGAATTCCGGCCTCAAAAATAAGAGATTGTTGTAGGATGGGCTTCCCAAATCCTTTGCCTTATCATCCACGCTGGTTGGGGATGCTGGAATATTATTATTATTATTATTATTATTTTTCACGGCTTGAGGCGGGTTACATCTGAAATAGAGTAATTTAAAACTGCTCCGGATAGTGAGATCCAAGCCACGGAGAGCGAAACCTGAAGCGTGGATACCAAATTCTGATACGTGGGTACTATTACCAGCGGCAGACCACCCCGTAGGTCTGTGCACCTGGTGAGATGAAGAAGCCCAATGTCCCCAAATAAATCTCACCAAGTTGAAGGAGAAGCCACCAAGGTGTTTATTCCGTCAGCTGAAAGTGATGCCAGCTCGTGGTTTTCCGCCAAAGTAAGCTGAGATACCATTACAGTGAAAAACAGACATTTTTATACAGTACAGCAGGGGTGCTCCCACTTTTTCAGCATGCGAACTACTCTTAAAGCAACCAAGTCCAAAAGATCTACTTGCCCCCGCCACCACGCGCTCCCGCAGCCGCGCGCTCCCGCTACCGCGCGTGCTCCTGTTTTCCGCCTGCGCAGCGCTTCTTCCGCCTGCGGGGCATTGCAGGAAGGAGAAAGCACGAGGCGGGGCATCCAGAGGGAGCACTCCGTCCTGCCTGTCTCGCCGGCAACAGAGGCTGCACAGCTGCTTCTGGACGAGAGAGAGGCAGGGCGCTCCCTCCAGAGGCCCCGCCTCGTGCTTCCTTCTTCCTGCAATGCCCCGCAGGCGAAAGAAGCAAACGGCAGGAGCGCCCCATCCGGCTGGTGAGACCCAAAGATCACCTGGAAGAGGGCCGAAGACCTACTAGTAGGTCCCAAGCTACCTAATGAGCACCCCTACAGTACAGTTTGAAATTCCCACTCCCGCACAGCTGGACCTGGCTTTGCCATGATTGGCTAAGCTCCGATGACGTCAGGGAGGCTTCCCTGTAGAGGTGGGACTGCAGCACCTGCTGGCCAATAGGGAAGTGTTCCTCGCCTCCAATGCAGATGGAGCACTCTCCAATGGCCGAAGAGGAGCCGGTCAGAAACTTCAGACAAAGACATAGTTTTCTGAGTGGATTACCTTGTCCCAACTGCGGGATGAAGAATGAGGGACTATAAAGTCCCATGTGTTTTATTGTTGTGTTGATTGTTATCATGTCCAAAGCTTTTGCTGGGATGGATGTTCACATCCTGGGTAAGTGAATTATTTGGGCTGTGTATGTGCCTCAAAGTCGCTTGATGATTTGTGGTGACCGCCCATAGATTTCATAGGTAAGGAATACTCAGAGGTGGTTTTACCTCCGAAATATAACCTATAGCACTTGGTATGTGTCAACACGCTCGCTCCAATTCAAGTACCAATCTGATCTTTCAAGATTAGGGAACAGCCACAAGGATGCCCCCCGCCCCCCCAAACAGCATTACTATTCCCCACACTCTTAGAACCCCCATTTTGCCATAGCCCTGTTGTTACAATAAGTGCTAATTGAGCATAGCTACATGGATGCGTGAGGTGGATTTGGAGCTACCAAAGAGCAGACACAGGCCTCTCTGTGCCACACGTGTCCTTGGCAGCCCACAACACAGCCAGAGGGCATGCAAGCGGCCCCAGAGCTGATGTGTGTAGGGATACACAATGGAACACATTCTGCTTCAAAGGGCAATGGTCTCCCTGGGTGATCCAAAAGGATGAGCTCACTGTCTCTGCACTAAAGGCAGAGGGAGAAAAAAGCCCCCGTTCTGCCCCATGCCTGCATGGAAAACATGGCACATCTGTAATGGCTTAGTTATCCTCTGAAGAAAGTGAAACTGGAAAACAAACAAACAAACAAGCCACTTGAAAGGGGAATGATAGGTGTTGAGTCCATTGTGAGTATTCAGTGGATGCCCAGAGGTCTAGTGAAGGCTACCTTAAACAATTCCGAAAGGTACAATTAATGAAAATTCCCCAAAAATCTGTGGATACGTGAAATGTTCTGACACAATTTGACTTTGACATATTAAATACTGTATATATATTAAAAATAACAGGCCTTCGTATCTACTGTATATCTATATACATAAAATGTAATGTTCATTTGTGGGATTAACATAACAAAAAATACTGGGCGAATTGACTAACAAATTTGGACACAAGACACCTCTCAGGCCGAGTGACCCTCACTCATAAAAACACTGAAAAACACAGCAGAAGATACTTTCAAAGCCAAAAAACAAAAAATACATTACAACTCATGTGCAAAACCACCGAGAATGTGGCGCAGCTTCCTGGGAGTCAGCTGCATAAGATCTCCTCTGACCAGAAGGTCATGAGGTCGAAGCCTGCCCGGATTGGGGTGAGCTCTCAACCAATTGTGTAGCTTGTTGTCTGTCTATATATGTTGTTTGTCTATGGCATTGAATGTTTGCCTGTATATGTGCATTGTGATCTGCCCAGAGTCCCCTGCGGGGTGAAAAGGGCGGAATATAAATGATGTAAATAAATAAATAATGTGTGTGTGTGTGTGTGTGTATATATATACACACGCATACACGCACACACACATACACATATACGCAAATATATGCACACACAAAAAGTATATATACAGACTGGGCCACAGCAATGCATGGCAGGGGACGGCTAGTGTATAATATTCCAACATCCCCCAAATTACCCAAAATGAAGCATTTCAGATAAGGAAGATCCAATCTGCTATTTGGGAGGCAGGCAATGGGAAAAGAGAGAGAGGAGAGTGGTAACTGCAAGGAATACAGCTTGCTTTTGCTTATTGTTACCATTGGGTCGGGGAGAACTATGGCTGGCCCACATAATGCCCTGCGGGAAACCCGAAGGCTGGCCTTTGTCACTCGCTAATGGCAGAGAAAGAGCAAGGCCGCATATTGCCAACCCTGTGGCCAGGAAAAAAACAAGGCGCTCTGTGCCAGCATCATCCCAAGGGGTCCATTGAAAACAGGAAAATGTTTGTGGGAGGAAAACAATAAGAGAGGCGATATGGAGGCAACATCCTCCACATTGTTGTCGTCGTTTCTCTTGGAAACGGAACAAATATACTCAGAGGAAGGCTGTAGTCCAGGCATGGGCCAACTTGGGCCCTCCTTCCAGGTGTTTTGGTCTCCAACTCCCACAACGTGAGTATGCAGATGATTCCTTGATTGACTGAAGTGTCCAGTTCCAAGAGGACAAAAGCATTGGCCAACTTGCCCCGCCCCAGGTGTTTTGGATTCCAGCTCCCACAACGTAGGTATGCAGATGATCCCTTCATTGACTGGAGTGTCCAGTTCCAAGAGGACAAGGGCATGGGCCGACTTGGGCCCTCCCTCCGTGTTTTTTGGACTTCCACAACGTGGGTATGCATATGATCCCTTGATTGACTGGAGTGTCTAGTTCCAAGAGGATAAAGGCATGGGCCAACTCCCCCCTCCCCCAGGTATTTTGGATTCTAACTCCCACAATGTGGGTTTGCAGATGACCCCTTGATTGACTGGAGTGTCTAGTTCCAAGAGGACAAAGGCATGGGCCATCTTGCCCCCCCCCAGGTATTTTGGATTCCAAATCCCACAATGTGAGTTTGCAGATGATCCCTTGATTGACTGGAGTGTCCAGTTCCAAGAGGACAAAGGCATGGGCCGACTTGGGCCCTCCCTCTGTGTTTTTTGGACTTCCACAACGTGGGTATGCAGATGATCCCTTGATTGACTGGAGTGTCTAGTTCCAAGAGGACAAAGGCATGGGCCAACTTGCCCCCCCCTCCAGGTATTTTGGACTCCAACTCCCACAATGTGGGTTTGCAGATGACCCCTTGATTGACTGGAGTGTCCAGTTCCAAGAGGACAAAGGCATGTTAGAAATTGAAGTCCAAAACACCTGGAGGGAAGTCCGACGTTTGCCCATGCCTGATCTAGGGCGATTTTCTAAACTGGCAACCCTATCTAAGGCTGCTGGGAGTTGTAACCCCCAATCCGTCTGGAGGGCAACACTTTCCCACGCTGGGCTTGCTTAGCAATCGACGGCATTGGCTCATTCTCTGATGCAGACTATTTTGCTGCCACCTCTCCCCTCCCGTCTGGTCTTCGTGCCACTTCTGTTGTGCCAGAGCTCTGCCCGGGAGCCCAGCGCCAGGCCTGGCACGTAGGTGGAGGAGAGTGGCCGCATTCCTGCGAGTCCAGCAGGCCCCCAACAAGCCTGTGTCCCAGGAGAAGGGGCCGATTGTGTGCCAAGCACAAAAGACGGTCCACAAGCCCCTCCGGCACTACTTGCGGCTCAAACAACAAAAGGGCTGCTGTGGGTAAACGATGCCAGGGGGCAGAGGCCAAGCCCGTCCCTCCTACTTTCCGTGGAAAGATTGGTCTGGGAGTCAACCGAGGAGCCTCCTCTCCTTGGAAAGAATGAGCTCATCTTGACCAAGACCTTTGCTCCTTCTTTGCACATCTGTTGGAGGGCACAGTATTTGGAGGCAAAGGAATCAACTCATATCCTTCAAGTACAGGGATGACAGGACAAGCAGTTCAAACGTCTTTCAATGCAGTTCAAATGCGCTCCATTACATTGGTTGAGGAAAATGGGAGTTGTAGTATAACACACCCAGTTGATCCCTACTGTGGCCAGCATTTGGATGAGGCTGCTGTGGTTTTATATGTTTTTATGGATTCAATCTGAATTCTTTTTAATAGTATCCTATTTGATTTGTCGCTATTCCACTCCTTAGGGCTCCACGCAAACTTACAATTTGCCAAAATATACGATACTGTGCTTTTCTCTTTCTTGCCGAATAGCTTAACCATTGGTTCGTCCCATTGAGTACGAGATGTACACGAGGGCTGCTTACGGTCTCTTGGTATCCAATTGGTTAAAATCAGAGTTGGAAGAGACCACATGGGCTATCCAGTCCAACCCCCTGCCATGCAGGAAAAACACAATCCAAGTATCTCTGACAGATGGCCTTTAAAGCTATACGGTTCTGGCCCAGCTTACTTGTCCGAACGCATCAGCCGCTATGTCCCACCTTGTAATCTAAGATCATCCGTGGAGGCCCTGCTCTCGCTCCCGTCTACTTCTCAAATGCGGCTGGTGGGGGCGAGGGAGAGGGCCTTCTCGGTGGTGGCTCCCTGCCTGTGGAATGCGCTCCCTATCGATGTACGATCCACCTCACCCTTCCTGGCATTCAGGAAAAAAGTAAAATCCTGGCTGTGGGACCAGGCGTTTGCACACCAGCACAAGGCAGCATTTTAGATGAGATTTTAATGGAAAGTGGATGAATAGGGCCAATGCTTTTATGGACAGAACATTTTTTTAATCTGGAATGAATGCGTATGATGCTAATGTAATTGTATTTTCATGTATTTTAATTGTCGAAGGGTTCTGGGGTTTTATATTGTTACTGTGTGGGCATCGAATTGTGCCTTACTGAGAATATTAAGCTTTGGATAGAGAAACTGGAGGAATTCGGGAGAGTATCGGGTTTTAAAATGAATAGAAAAAAAATCTAAGTTACTGGTGAAAAATATAAGTCTGGAGGAAAGAGAGGAGCTGGAAGAGACCTCGGGTCTGACCATTGTAAATAAAGTTAAGTATCTAGGTATCTTCCTAACATCTAAAAATTTAGATCTAATTAAAAATAATTACGAACTAAAATGGTTACAAATCAAACGGGATCTAGAAAAGTGGAGGCACCTTAACTTATCGTTGCTCGGCAGACTATCTCTCATAAAAACGAACGTACTCCCCAAACTCCTCTTCCTGTTCCAATGTCTCCCAATCTTGACCTCTGACAAACTTCTCCAGGTATGGGAGAAAGAGTTAAGAAAATTTATCTGGAAAGGGAAGCGTCCCAGGATCAGTTGGAAAAACCTGATAGATGACAAGGACAGGGGGGGCTTTGGAGCCCCGGACCTCGCTACTTATTACGAGGCTAGCGCACTGGATTGGGTTACCAAATGGACACTCCTCGAGGATACCCAGCTTCTGGCGCTGGAGGGCTTTGACCTCCGGACCGGTTGGCATGGGTACCTTTGGTATCATAAAGCAAGGGTTGAGAGAAACTTTAATAACCACTGCATTAGGAAACCGCTATTAAGATCTTGGATGAAATATAAAGACAGGCTCTTTAGGAAAACTCCAAAGTGGTTATCACCCCACGAGGCGCACTGTAGGAGACAGTACGACAAAGACAAATGGCTTAGATACGACTCAATCCTCAAAAGATCAGGGCAGGTTCTTGTCATGAAAGACCTAAATGAACTAAAAAGCCTAGACAAATCTATAGACTGGTTCCAATATAATCAGATTCATGAGGTATACAAGAAAGATAGAGGGATAGGCTTTGATGAGAGTGAGAACTTATGGGACAAAGTGTGCTCAAAAGAAAAAGGGAAGATAACCATCCTTTATAAACACCTCCTACAGTGGAAAACAGAAGACGAGTCTATTAAAAACTGTATGGTGAAATGGGCTAGGGACCTGGGGCAGACCATTCACTTGAAGTACTGGGAAAGGTACTGGAAGGTACACCTAAGGTTTTTATATGCGTATGATCTGAAGGAGAACGGATTAAAAATCTTACACAGGTGGTACCTAACCTCATATAGCATAGCCAAATTTAATAACAAGAGCAGCAATAAATGCTGGAGGTGCCATAAAGAGACTGGGTTCTTCTTCCATATGTGGTGGGGCTGTAAAAAAAATCAAAAAATTCTGGGTTAAGATCTACAGAATAATAAAGGAAGCCCTGGAGTTGGATTTTCCCTTTAAAGCTAGGTATATGCTATTGGGGTTGTTGGACTTTGAAATAGACAAGAACAAGAAAAACTTTTTATTTACTGCATTACTGCAGAGAGAATGGTGACAGCAAGACACTGGAAGGACGAAACACCACCGAAAATTGATGATTGGATCATCAAGATGTTCGAAGTCATGAATATGGACTGTCTCACAAAAGCAATGATGTACCAGAGGGAAGCCACAAACTGGACTCCGCTAATAGAACACCTAAAAAGACTGAAAAATATGAAAGGATATATAAATGACGATATTTGTAAATAATTGAAACGGTGACGGCTGGTTAGACAAGCCAAGAGATTGAGGGAAAGACCAAAAATATCTAAGAGGTATTAGACAGAACGGTGGGAAGTGGGTAGTGGAAGTCATTTCTGCATAATAGGCTCCGGGTGGGGGGGAGGGAGGGAGGCAATTGGGAGGCGAGGGACGGGTTATCTGTTGGTCTGTCTGTTTGTTTGTTTTTACCTTTGTTGGAAAGCTAATAAAAACTTTTTTTTTTAAAAAAAGAATTGTGCCTTACTGTAAGCCGCTCTGAGTCCCCCCTCGGGGGTTGAGAAGAGCGGGGTAAAATCCTGAAATAAATAAATAAATAAATGGCCATCCTGCCTCTGAATAATAATAATATGTAATAATAATAATAATGTTCCTAGTTTGGAAGTGCTATTTTCTGTTTAATTGTGTAGCCCTCACTTTGAAAGTAGTTGTGCTCCAGAAACTTTGTAGTTTTTGTGCCCACAAACTATATTGAATTGATGGAGACTCTACAACAATGTTTTCTAATGTTGCGACCCTTAATACAGTTCCTCATGTTGTGGTGACCCCCAACCATAACATTATTTCAGTTATTTCGTAATTGTCATTCTGTTCCTGTTATGAATCGTAATGTAAATATCTGATAGGCAGGATGTGTTTTTATTCACTGGAGCAAATTTGGCAGATACCCAATACGCTCAAATTTGAATACTGGTGGGGTTGGGGGGATTGATTTTGTCATATGGGAGTTGTGGTGGTATTATTATTATTAATATTATTAGATACATAATGTGATTAGTACACAGCAAACAAGGTCACCCTGTTGGTTGTTGTACTGAATCACACGTCACACTTCCCAAGTGTCTAGGACTGTGTGATCTATTATTATTATTATTATTAGATACACAATGTGATTAGTACACAGCAAACAAGGTCACTCTGCTGGTTGTTGTACTGGATCACACGTCACACTTCCCAAGTGTCTAGGACTGTGTGATCTATTATTAGTATTATTATTATTATTATTATTGAACTCCACCAATGATAGAATTGGGCCAAACTCTGCACACAGAACTCCCTTGACCAACAGAAAATGCTGGAAGGGTTTGGTGGGCATTGACCTTGAGTTTTGGAGCTGCAGTTCACTGTGGACTCAGACAGTGATGGATCTGGACCAAACTTGGTACGAATACTCGATATGTCCCAATGTGAACACTGGTGTAGTTTGGGGAAAGCAGACCATGACATTTGCGAGTTGTAGTTGCTGGGATATATAGTTCACCTGCAATCAAAGAGTATGGTGAACCGCACCAATGTTAGAATTGGGCCAAACTTCCCACACAGAACCTCCATGACTAACAGAAAATACTGTATTATCTGGTGGTCTTTGGCGACCCCTCTGACACCCCTCGCGACCCCCCCAGGGGTCCCGACCCCCAGGTTGAGAAATACTGCTCTATAGAGTGATGGCAAATCAACTGAGAACTCCTGAATAAAATGGATAGAATTAAATTTTAATTCATTTACAGACACATGGAAATGAAATTAGTATAATCGTGCAAAAACTCCCACTCTCCTAGCTCCTCTTTGGCATCAGCAATGGGCGCAGATGAGGAAAACATCAAAATGGGGAATCCCTTAACAGCAGTGATGGACATGATTGTCTCTTGCCCAAGCCTTGTGTTGAGGCCGGATCCTAGCATTGCAACATTTCTAGTCCTAATGGAAGGCACACAGCATGACGAACAGACCAAATGTTCAATACACAGCTTGACCGAACATGTGAGAATGCTTTGAGGGCGTATAGGAGCAGGAACACGAGGTATGCATTGGGTCCGATAGAGCCGCCCACCGGACCCTCCCCAGGCAGTCTATGCAGCTGTATAATATCAGATCCTCTGGCTGCTTTCTCTCTGTGGGGTATCATTTAGCTTTACGCCCAGCCCAGCATTAAGCCGTGAGCAATGCCAAATTCCCATACATTTACACAACCCAACATTGTCTCCGTGCCAAAGTCCAGCGTTCATTTTCTTTCCCTGGAGGAAAAGGGGAAGGGTGAAGAGAGAGAGAAAGAAAGAAAGAAGCACATACACAAAGAGATCCCTTGCTCCTATTCCAAGCAGAAACACAACTGTGTCATTTGGTGTTGGAAATAGCAACCTTCTTCAAGCCTACATAACTACATACATAGTTGTTGTGTATATAACTCAGATTGTTTACTATATGTGTGTGTGTGTGTGTTGGTATGCAGTTTTCTCTTAACTGTTGTTTGAGGTTGTGGGAGGGTCTGCAGACCATGTGACCAGATCTGGGACTATTCAGACTGAGACTCCATTTTTGGAAGTCAGGGCCAGTCAGTATTGTGTTGTGTATTGTATTGTATAGCCCAGTGTTTCCCAACCTTTTTTGAGCTGCGGCACACTTCTAACATTAAAAAAAAATCCGGGGGCACACCACCAACCAAAATGACACTCTTACACAGTAATATAGTTAATTGACCTTGAGTTTTGGAGTTGTAGTTCACCTACATCCAGAGAGCACTGTGTACTCAAAAAGATGGATCTGGACCAAACTGGGCAAGCGGGCCCCTCAGGCAGTAGAGCAGGCTGAGGGCCGCCACCAAGCCCAGGGTACCGCCGCCAGCCTCAGCCACTCCCATTGCTACGGGTAGTGGCTCACGGGTGAAAGGGGCGGCGGGGGAGAGGGAGAAGGCGGCAATTCCCCATCTCCGGCGCCGTTCTCCGCCATGACTCTGGCCCCTTGCTCGCTGAGGCCATGCAGAGGAGGAGGAGCATGAGCGGTGGATGGGCTTCAGCCCCGCCCACTGAAGCCCGTCCACCGCTCATGCTCCTCCTCCGCCTCAGCGAGCGAGGGACTGGAGTCATGGCGGAGAGCGGCGCCGGGGACGGGGGCCGCTCTCTGCCATGACTCAATCAGGCACGAGCAAGCTTCTGCCACTGGGAAGGGGGCGGGGTCCGAGCGACATCACCCTTCCCTCCTCCCTCGATTAGAGGCTGGCTGGGGAAACGGCCGAAGGAGGCGGCGTCCCAGCCCCTTCTTTTTCTTCGCCGCCACCCGGCCCTTCCTCCTCCTCCCCCAAGCAGCAGGAGTTCGGCAGGGGGAGAAAGGGGGGGGGGAAGTTTTTCGTGGCACACCAGATGATCTGTTACAGAATAGTAGTGTGCGGTTGGGAAACACTGGTATAGCCAGTGTTCGTTATGCATTAGACATAAGGCAGAGAAGAGACTGCATCAGAAGGCCTTAGATAAACTTACTGTTTACACTTTCGGCAGATAAGTACCAGTACGCTAAATGCATGAAGTTCGTAAGCAAATCAACTATGTTTTACCGAAAGCTACTTTTTTTTGCCTCATGAGAGCATGATTTAAAACAAAATATATTTACAAGAGAGTAGATGTTTTTGGACAATTGAAATAATACTTCTGAAGATCTGTTATATATTTTGTGCATTGGCATAATCTTTGTTCCTAACAGTTCAAAGAGATAACCAGGTATATCAGTCTAACAACCAAGGAACCTAATTTGCCTTGCATGAATGCTAGTAGATATTTACCACTAAAGAAGAGATTCAATTTTGAGAGTCCCAAAAAGTAATTTGGCCATGCTTTGTATGCAACTCTCTCTTCCACACTTTGCTATCCTTTCCCAACTCGTATTACAGAATTTTTACAGAAATTTCCCCCCAACTTGTATTACAGCCTAGAATGGTTGCAACAGGAAGCCACACCAAATAGGGGCTTCTTGCCGAAGCTTTTTGAGTTTCTTTTTGGAGGCGTTTCTTCGTGCTTCCAAGTCATTTCCTCCCCTCCCACTTCTCAAGGGGGCTGTGAAAAACATGGCTTGTTTTTCCAGAAGGAAAACGAGTGCCGTAAATCATCTGGAAAAGCTTTACTTAATTGAGAGGCATTTCAACTGACTGCAGTTGGCCTTTGGACAGAACTTGCGCGCCGGGAGATGTTACGTTACTGCGGAACATGTGCCCAGAAAGTTGCTGAAAACTGTGCAAGGAGGAGACAGAAAAGTTGGCGAGGGTTCAGAGAGGAAGGTGTTTTGGGAAACACAACCAGCATGTCCTCAACCCCATCAGTAGCAGAAGAAGATGTCATTTAAGGAACAACAACCCTTGTTTTGGCAGGGAGGGCAGGAGTGCTAAAAGGAACAAAAGGCTATGGATAGAAGTAACACAGAAAAGAAAGGAGGTCAGGGACTGCAATCTGACCCGTGGGGACTTCCCACATGGCTCCAATCCCATATTTATTTATCGTGTCTGAAGCGAATTGAGAATACAGTTATAATGTATTTAATAAACCACAAACAAAGTTAAAAACTTGGCATTATACTACATTTCTTTTGACCAGAAGCTGGACACTTGGAATGGCTCTGGTGTCGTTGTGAGAAGGTGCAGAGCACAGCTCTAAATACACCGGGAAAGGTCGCTGCAAAGCTATAAACAAACAAACGAACCGATACAATATTCCCAGAGATAGTGTATAATGTCAGATCAATATCAAATGAATATCATAGTAGAACCTCAAAAAGTAAAGATATCGTGCCCCAATATGGGCTCCTACCTGTCACAGATTATGAGTCCAGGAGTCACCAGTTAGAGTCCGTAATCAGGTAAGTCCCAGGTGTCAATAATCACAATGATAGTCCAAAATATGGAGGTATAGATATCTTATCAAATCCAGAGGAATAACAGCATCCAGGTAGGTAAATCCAGAGTGTTGAGGTTCAAATGAGTGTAAGCCGCAGAGTACAATCGATAAATCCAAAATGGTAATGACATGTAACAGAAACACACTTCGATATCGGTGGCCTTGAGAAAGACCCCGTGGGGGTCGAAACGGGAGGGGATTCCTGTGTAGTGACTTCCTCGTCGGCCAACTTGATTATGACCATTTGGTGAATGTTATGATTTTGGGTCTGCACCCTTGTGTTCTTCTGTTTCATTACCATTTTGGATTTATCGATTGTACTCTGCGGCTTACACCATTGTGATTATTGACACTTGGGACTTACCTGATTACGGACTCTAATTGGTGACTCCTGGACTCATAATCTGCGACGGGTAGGAGCCCATATTGGGGCACGATATCTTTACTTTTCGAGGTTCTACTATGATATTCATTTGATATTGATCTGACATTATACACTATATCTGGGAATATTGTATCAGTTCGTTTGTTTGCTTATAAGGTGTAGAGCACAGACATCCTGTGATAATGCAGCATGTCTCATTAAGAGCCACGTCCACTGTTTTAATGTGATGAGATGTATTCCACACTAGGCATGCGTGTTCACCAGCAGAGTAGCAAAGCTTGTTTAAGATTTACACAAATGACCACTGCCAGAAAGGACAGAGAGTTTCATCTATGCTGACGATCATGTCATCACCGCTCAAGTAGGGAGCTTTGAAATGGTTGAACAGATGCTCTCTGAAGCTTGAGGTGCTCTTACTGCCTATTACAGGGAAAACCAGCTGATTCCGAATCCACCTAAAATGCAGACGTCTCCTTTTCACCTTAAGAACAGACAAGCACCCCGAGTTCTGTGGTTTACCTGGGAAGGAATCCCACTGGAACACTGCAGCACACCCAAAATACCTGGGAGTTACCCTGTATTTTATACCCTTATTGTCTGACCTACAATAAGCACTGCTTGAATATCAAGCAAAAAAATTGGGTGCTAGAAATAATATCATACGAAAGTTGACTGGCACAACCTGGGGATCACAACCAGACACAGTGAAGGCAAATGCCCTTGCTCCAATCCCATGACAGCATTTAAAAAGTTTCCTCTCCTTTTGTAGAGGGTTCTTCTCCATTTCTATGGGATGGAATGGCTCTCCTAAGGCTTAATTACTTTAATAACATGAAATATGGTGGTATTTTGGTTTACCTCTCCCCCCCCCCCCCATCCATAATGTCCTATGTGTAATAGACATGTTGGAAATAGCAACCATCTACAAGCCTCCTATACTAGTTACTTGTCATGTATATAATTCAGATTGCTTTCGGTATTGTATATGTGTGTATCGTAATGCAGTTTTCCTTAATTCTGTGTTGTGGGAGGGGCTGCACGTGATCAAATCTGGGACTGTTCAGGACTCAAGACTCTCAGACTTAATCTTATACAGACTCCATTAGACTCTCAGATTTAATCTTATAATCTTAACAGTTTGGACTGTTAAGATTATAAGAAAGATGTCCTGCGTTATCTGCACAGAGCAACTACTTCAGATCTTATCTGTAACTGGATTGATAAGCAAATACATTGTGGGTCAGAACAACAGTCCGGAACGTTGGGATCTGCATGGCGCAATGTGCGACCCATCCCATAATCAGGATCAGGTGAATACAACAAGAGAAGTCTCACTCATCATCATCATCATCATCATCATCATCATCATGGAGTTGGACCAGGCTACGAACCAAACCCATACTATCATTTAGGGCCAGCCAAAATGCAATCACCATGTGCAAGTGTTTAAGTTGCCTTATCCTGACCTCTGGAAAACTCAAAACTTGCATAATAAAGATATAACTCAACTGGGAATTTTGGTTCGACTCACATATCGGCACACCTTACATATATGTTTATATATATATATACACACACACTCTAGGAGGACACCTTTGAATAAGAAGGTGAGAGGCTTAATAAGGGAAGGAGGAGCTAACGTGAGAGACTTCCCTTCCTCCTGTTCTTCCCCTTCTCCAGCACCTTGGAAGCTCTTCAACACAGTGACCCAACTCTATGGGAGCTTATTTGCCTGGAAAACAATGGCTAGCCTTGAGCCATGCCCAGCAATACAGCCCATGAATTGGTCTTGGTCCATTCAAGGACCCAGGGCTTTTTCTTCATCTGAGATGTGTTGGAACAGCTGGGACACCCGCACACGCACCACGCTGGAGGGCCGGATTCTCAAACCACAAAGCGCAGTCTGTAGGTGACCTGGTGGCCATTGTCCCAAGCATAGAGGACCTTCTCCTTCGGGTTGTAATCTATCTGCGTGGTGAAGGCAAACTCATTGATGAAAGGGAGCTTGGGGTTAGCCTCGGTGTCCGTATGCGTGTCGTAGGCATAGATCACCTGGCCTTCCTTGGTGTTGTACTCGTCCACAGCGTAAAGGATCCCACAGACGAGGAAGCAGTTCCCGTAGGAGTTGCGCTTCAGGCCCGTTTTCCAAGTGGACTCCTTGCGAACTGAAAGGTCTCCCGGGTCCAGCTTGCTCACCACAATGACTTCCTGCTGGGTGTAGTCGTAATCCGTCGCAGGGTAGATGACCCACAGGCCGCTCTCGTCCACAGCGAAGTCGATGTCCGAGTGGCCTCGCCACTTCCATGGGGTGGTGTCTGTGTACACCACATCATGCAGCATGGACCAGGCCGCCACAAAGCGCTGCCGCAGGTCGTACTTTATGATGTTCTTGGTGAAGGCCCGGTTGTAGTAGAAGGCACCCTGGAACACAACGTGACCCGTCCCGATCCAGTTGTAGGGCAGCTTGTACAGGTTGCTCCAACGCCCTGAAACAAAAGATAGATGATATGCTTGAACCACGTATGACCCCCAGGATTGTTTCTGAGGTCCACTGAGGCCCCTTCCAAGGAGCTATATAAAACCCACATTGAACTGAATTATATGGGAGTTCAGACTCAGATAACCTTAACACCTCCCACATCATTTGTAGGAACATCCTATGTACTTGATTTTAATAACACCTTTCAGAAAGTGCATCTTGTTTTAGTAATGGGGATGTGCATCTTGTTTTAGAAGTAGTTTTACTAGTAGTGTTATTACTGAGTGGAGTGAGATCTGGAAGGTGGAAGGAAGTGGTCTCTACACTTTCTATTGTTGCCCACTGCTACAAACGTATGTTGCGGTGGAGCAATGGGTTAAACCCTTGTGCTGCTGAACTGCTGACCTGAATGCTGGCAATTCAAATCTCTGCGGGGTAGGATGAACTCCTGCTGTTATACCCAGCTCCTGCCAACCTACCAGTTCGAAAACATGCAGATGTGAGCGGATCAATAGGCAGGAAGGCAAACAGGCGGTCCAAGCACCTATGCCAGCCACATGACTAGTAGGTGTCTATGGAGAATGCAGGCTCCTTGGCTTGGAAATGGAGATGAACACCTCCCCCAGAGCCGGAGTTGAGCACCGCCTCCAGAAGCCGGAGATGAAAGGGGAAGCCTTTGCCTTTGTGAATTTCCGTCTTATTGTATCAAGGCATTGAATGTTTGCCTGTGTTTGTGTTTGTATATATACTGTAATCCGCTCTGAGTCCTCTCACGAAGATAGGGTGGAATAATAATAATAATAATAATTTATTTATTTACTTCATTTATATTCCGCCCTTCTCACCCCGCAGGGGACTCAGGGCGGATTACAATGTACACATTACATTTAGACACACAAACACACAAGACAGATAGAGGCAATTTAACATCTGGCCACCAGGGGGAGCTGTCGCACCCCTTCATTCCTCAGCATGTTTTCTGGAGTTCTTTTTATGGCCTCGTAAATCAGTTAAATTTAGCCTCCCCACTAAGTTGTACCTTAATTTCCTACTTGACAGATGCAACTGTATTTCGGGTTGCAAAGGTCGACAACAGGCTACACAATAGGTCGAGAGCCCACCTTGACCGGGGCAGGCCTCGAATTCATGACCTTCTGGTCAGTAGAGATCTTATGCAGCTGACACCCAGCCAGCTGCACCACATTCCCGGTGCATTATTATTATTATTACTATTTATGGGTCTGTTTTTGAATTAGTTGCTAGTACTTATGCTTTTAGAAGAAGGCAGGATCACATTTTGAGAAGTATTGATAGGTCCATGATTCAGCCTGGGAACTGAGTGGATCAGGGCTCTGGGTTCATTTCCGGCAGTGGTTCTCAACCGGTGGGCCCCCAGGTGTTTTGGCCTACAACTCCTAGAAATCCCAACCAGTTTACCAGCTGTTAGGATTTCTGGGAGTTGAAGGCCAAGCATCTGGAGATGCACTGATTGAGAACCACTGACTTAAGGCATCGTCCTGCTGGTCAGTATGATGTTTACAACTACCAAGCAGAAGCCCAACCCACCATCTGAGAAGCTCCTCCTCCTGCTGCAAGTTGCCCCGCCCCCTCCTCACCTTGCTTGAAGTTCTCCAGGTTGCGGAACTCCACTAGGCTGTTTCCATAATAGTAGTTAGTGACGTAGATACGGTCATCCTTGGCGGCAGGGTCCTTCATCCAAGCCCCTTCATTGCGCCCGTAGCTGTGCTGCTTGACGGGTTCCTCCACCGCCTCCAGAGTCCCTTCACACTCTGCCTCTCGTACTAAAAAGTCAGAGGCAGAACAGTTGGGGGCTTGCATTGGATAGTAAATCCACTAACTGTGCCCACCTCTAGCTTGGAAACACGCGTGTCAGTGCTAGAATATGCATGTCAGAGTGTGTGCAGTGGTTAGAGATTTCAATTCAAGGAGTATTTACAAGGGCTGCTAATGTGATCAAAACAAATGTTCTCTCTAGGCAATTTGTAGTCCCCTCCAGTGCAGTGCTGTGGACATCTTTTTAGGGTTTGCACTCCTACAATGCCACAGCCATCACAGCTTTGTACTTACCACGGTTGGGGGTTGCGGGCCCCTCAGTAATGCCGCTACGCTCCCCAATGGGCAGACCAGTGCCCGGGAGACCTCGGCTGCTAGTCTTAGGCGAGGACGTGGTGCTGGGCACTTGGGTGGTTGTAGTGGTGGCAGCGGTGGTAGTGGTTGTTCTGGGGTGGGAAACTGTTGTGCTGCTTTCCCCTGCCCTTGGCTGGACCACTTGGGCTGAGTGGGTGGACTCGGAGCCTTTGCTCTCCTCTTGCTGTTCCTCATGGGCGGCTCCCTTCATGGAAGACTCTGCAGACAACAATCACAGGATTGGCCCTGTCATTATGCAAAGTTGAGGTGGAGGTGTTTCCAGCAGCAGAATTGGAGTGTTGCAAGTGGGCAGCAAATGGTTAGTTATGTCATTTAATTTGTGGTTTCTCTATTGGTACTACTAAACTGCCAATGAAGGTCAGAGCAGATATCTCCACTACAGTTTTACCAACCACGTGGACAAAGGCCTAGGAAAAAATGGATGAACACCATCAACGAAGACATGCATGCTGCCAACCTGAGATACTATGATATGAGATACTGATGGTAGCTTGTTCAACTTAAGCTGCCTGAGGGCTCGCACTAAGACTCTAAACTATCTAGTCCGTGAGCTGCCTTTTACTGACGATGCTGCCCTTGTCGCCCATTCAGAAGCAGCCCTGCAGCGCCTCACATCCTGCTTTGCAACAACTGCAGAGCCGTTAGGGCTGGAAGTCCGCCTGAAGAAAAGGGAAGTCCTCTACCAGCCCACACCACAGGAAGAACACCATCATCCCCACGTCAGCAAATCTGTGCTTAAGTCCGTTCAGCACTTCACCTCCCTGGAAAGCATCATCTCTTCAGACGCCAAGATTGACAAAGAGATAGATCACAGATTAGCAAAGGCATAGAGTGGTTTCGGAAGGCTTCACAAAAGAGTCTGAAGCAACAAGCACCTGAGGCAAAGCACCAAAATCAGTGTGTACAGAGCTATCGTACTGTCTATTCGCCTATATGGGTCTGAAACATGGGTCACCTATCGCCAACACCTACGACTCCTCGAATGCTTTCATCAGCGCTGTCTTCGCACAATCCTAAATATACACTGGACCAACTATGTGAGTAATGTTGCTGTCCTTGAGCAAGCAGGGATCACCAGCATTGAGGCCATGCTATTGAGAAAACAGCTGCACTGGGCAGGGCATGTCTCTAGAATGGAGGACCACCGCCTCCCAAAGATACTACTCTAGGGTGAACTCGTCACGGGTCAGCGCAAGAGAGGTGCCCCAAAAAAGAGATATAAGGACTCCCTGAAACAACATCTCAGGCTCGGTCAGATTGATCACCAACAATGGTCCACCCTGGCCTCACATCGGGAGGCATGGAGACGCACTACCCACAATGCTGCAGCCTCTTTCGAGAAGACACGCCGAATGGGTCTCAAAGAGAAACAACAATGCAGAAAGAACTGCAACTTGGAAACAACATCACCCAAGGAGACTTTCTGCTGTGCTTTCTGAAACCAAACTTGCCTATCTCAGATTGGCCTTTTTAGTCATCAATGCACTTGTAAAAAGCATGGAATGAGTCCTTCCTAAGAATCTTCGTTCGCGAAGTAATGCCGAGAGAGGGACAAAGGCCTAGGAAAAAATGGATGAACACCATCAACGAAGACATGCATGCTGCCAACCTGAGACCCGAGGATGCCCAAAACAAAGCCCTGTGGAAATGACAGTCACAATGCTAACATTGGGAAAATAGCTTAAAAAAAGGAGATGGATGGATGGATTGATGGACGCATGAACGGGTGGATGGATGGATGGATGGATAGATAAAGAGATACTACAGCACTCAGTCTGGAGATTGCAGGACAGCGACCACACCATCAAGGAAGACATGTGTGATGCCAACTTGAGACGTGAGGATGCCCAATGCAAAGACCTGTGGAAATGACAGTCACAATGCTCACCCCGCCACCTTGTGCTTTCTCCAGCATCTCTCTGCCATAGTAACTTAACTACAACCCCCAACTCTGAACTTTCTTTTGAAATTCCAAGCCACAGATGCCTTGATGGTCCCATGCCCAGCTTTGTGCTACTCACCCCGGCTGCTCACAAGCTCCTCCGCTTCTTCCCGATGGCCAGCCTTGTAGTAAGTGATTTCCCGGATCAGCGCTTGCTGATGTCCCGGGGACCTGGGCTTGGACGTCGGCTGTGCCACAGCTGTGCGGCTTTTTCCGCTCTCCTTCCTCGGTCTCTCCGCTTTGGGATGCTTCTCCTTGGAGGCCCTCGCCATTGATTTGTCTCCCAGGCTCTTCCGAGAGCCGGAATATTTCCCGGTCCCATCCTTGCCTTTGGCCCCAGATGTGTCCTAAAAGACAAACAGGCGAATTTGGGCAACCAAGGGACAAGATTTGTGGGCAGATGTGGTCTAGACCAGTGTTTTTCAACCTTTCATGAGCCGCGGCACATTTTTTTACATTTACAAAATCCTGGGGCACACCACCAACCAAAATGACACAAAATGACACTCTAACACAGTAATACATATAGTTAATATGTTTTTAAATGTATTTATACACTCAGTGTGAAACCTGGGCCTGTTTCGATGAACACAACATATATATGACTTCCTCTCACACATGTATACATGGCTATCATGCCTTCTCTCAGCCTTCTCTTCTTCAGGCTAAACATGCCCAGCTTTCAAGCTGCTCCTCATAGAGCTTGTTCTGCAGACCTTTGTGAAATTTCACCCTGAGTGAAACTTGCTTCCAGTTATGGATGTCATGAAGCTGTTATAAACAGTTCCTTGAGGGGGGAGGGAGGCAACTCTCGAAAAATCCAGTTAAATAGTAAAAAAAAACATTTCCAAGCGGAGAGGCTCAATTTGTTTCTTGGAAACCTGTGAGGGGGCTGCTAGGAGGGGGGGAGAGTGCCAATTTCCCATGGCACACCCGATGATCGCTCATGGCACACTAGTGTGGCACGGCACACTGGTTGGGAAACACTGGTCTAGACCAGGGGTGGGCAAACTGCGGCCCGGGGGGGCGGGCGCGGGTGCGGCCCTTTGGCTGATTCTATCCGGCCCTCCTAAGGGCCCCTGCCTTGCCTCCCCTGCCTGGCCTCTGCATAAAACTCTCCAGAGAAGGGGACTACAAGGAAGCATTATTTTATTTTAGTGGTTTTTATTATTATTGTATAATAATTTTATAATAATAATAAAATAATATAATAAATAATATAACATGTTATATTATATATTATAATTTCAATATATTATAACGTCTATATATATATATATACTATAATAATTATGATATTAATACTAATATATGAATATTTCTTGATATATTAATATGTTAATACTAATGATATGTAATATATAGTAAATATAGTAAGTGAATAAATAAATAATGTAGATTAGCATGTAGTTCTGCCTTTAGGTGCGGCCCTCCATAATATTTTTTGGCTCTCTTGTGGCCCCTTGGAAAAAATAATTGCCCACCCCTGGTCTAGACTGTAGAATGGCCTCCAGAAGAGATTCAAGAGCTAAATTGGCAACTGAAGGCCTACCTCTTCCAAAAGACCAATTTAATTTGTGGGTTTTCACCTGCATTTTATTGGTGTGATTTTCTGTGTATGTTGTTATATGTATTTTAATAGTGTTGCCTTTTATCTCTGTTGCAATCCTATTGTACCTTGCCTTGAGCTGGAAGGTGAGGCAGGTAAATAATAATAATCATCATCACATAATAAAAGTGAAAATGTGTGTATGTGTGTTTGTGTGGCTGGGGGGGGTGCCCACTCACACAGACAGGCTCTCACTTCCACAAACAGCTATAGCTCCCACTCCTCAGGAGACACTAATGGCACTCCCACCAATGACATTGCAGGTTATAGTGAGTGCCATGAACATGTCCAAGAGCCCTGCCAATGTCCTCCACAAACACCTGCCACTGCCCACCATGCAAAGGAAGGCTTTCATATGGGGACCATTTCATTCTAGATTGTATGCGTTTCCTCCACCACAGACATCCCAGTGTTTATCAGTCTCTCCATCGGTGTGGAATTTGCATGACCCCGCCCACTGCCTCTCCATTCACCTTTTCCTATTCTTGTCTGTGGCAAACAGAAGAATGGATCAGCAACTGAAGGGACTACAGAGGTTTGGGGAGAATTCACCATGATTTATAGGAGTTGTGGGTCCTGGGATGTATAGTTCACCTGTAATCTAAGAACTGCACATCAATGGACCTGGAACTACCTTGGCACACAGAACCCCCATGACCAACAAAACATACTGGAGGTATTTGGAGGGATTTATTGGAGTTGTAGTTCACCTCCATCCAGAGCGCCCTATGAACCCAAACAATTTTGGATCTGGACCATAATTGGCATGCATACCTAATCTGCCCAAGTTTGAATATTGGTGGGTTTTGAGGGGAATTGGCCTGGATATTTTGGAGTTCTAGGTACTGGGATTTATAGTTTACCTGCAATCAAGGAGCACACTGAACTCCACCAAAGGGAGAATTGGACCGAACGACTTTCAAAAAGAAAAAAAAAGTCCTAAGCCTTCATGGCTGGGAGTCCTGAATTCTTGGCACATGTGACAGAGAACAACTGGCCAAAAATGGCAATGAGGAGCAGGAAAAGGAGCCGCAGCTGTTGGCCCAGCTGTTCCAAAGCAATTGTGGAATGTTTGGTGTGTGGCACCGGCTGCTCCGTGCCAGCAGTGGTTTTCGCCCTTCTGTCCAAGTTCGAACTAAAGTGGCCGGGGACTAAGATATCAGAAATGCTGGGTAAGATGACCAGTTGAGAAGAGAATTAAGTCTCAGGCGTGACACAGCGCATAAAGTTTCTATTCCTGGCAGTTGCCAGGGATCAGGCAGAAGGTATGGGGACTGGACAGACCTGGACTTTGTGCTCCGGGGCCGGAGCAGCATCCTTCTGCAGCAGCTGGTAACCCAGGCTGGAGAGTTCTTTCTTGATGCCCATCATGATGTCCGAATAGTTCTCGTAGCGCTTCATCTGGTTGCTCAGGTGCAAGACGCTCTCCTTCATGAAGTCGTTCTCGCGGCTGAGGTTGGTCTTGATGCTCTGCGGTGCAGAAGAGGGGAGGATGGAAATGTGAGGCTCCGCTCTGCCCTCCCGGCTGCTTTCCAGCACAACGACTGTTCTTTCCCAAACTTGGAAAGCCACTAAAGGTCTCAGAATCCTTGAGAGTCCTGGAAACATCTTCCAAACAATACTAAGGAAATATTCGAGCTGACGTCCTTCAAAAAGGAAACACTGCAAGTCTGATTATTCCCATCTAAAGAACAGGGCTAGAAGTCCCTTAAGGATCCTTTCCAACTTTATGATCCTAAGAGAATTATCAATCTAGCTATCTGTCTATCCATCCATCCACTCACCTATTGATCTATCTACTTAATCTATCATCTATTCATCTATCACAGTGTTTCCCAACCTTTTTTGAGCCGCGGCACACTTTTTACATTTACAAAATCCTGGGGCACACCACCAACCAAAATGACACAAATGGCACTCTAACACAGTAATACATATAGTTATTATGTTTTTAAATGTATTTATACACTCAGTGTGAAACCTGGGCCTGTTTCGATGAACACAACATATATATTACTTCCTCTCACATATTTATACATGGCCCTCATGTCTTCCCTCAGCCTTCTCTTCTTCAGGCTAAACATACCCAGTTCTTCAAGCCGCTCCTCATAGAGCTTGTTCTCCAGACCTTTGTGAAATTTCACCCTGAGTGAAACTTGCTTCCAGTTAACTATGGATGTCATGAAGCTGTTATAAACAGTTCCTTGGGGGGGCAACTCTCGAAAAATCCAGTAACAATTTGTTTCTTGAAACCTGTGAGGGGGCTACCATCGGCACCCACCCACACTGGTTGAGAAACACTGATCTATCCACTCACCCACCCATTCATCTACCTACCTAATCTATCATCCATTCATTCACTTACCTACCTACCTAATCTATCATCTATCTTTTCATCTATCCACCCACCTCATGCTGCCTTTTCCCTTTTCTGAGAAAAAGGAAATCCTTGTCTTAGCTCCTGGACCAGAGTTTTGAAATGTTGGCGATGAAGGTTTAGATTACAACTCCCAGAACGTTCCCAAGTCCTGACTGGGCTAACAAACATCTGCTCTAACTGCCTGGATTCCTCCCCATCTCATCTATCTATCTATCTATCTATCTATCTATATACACACACACATACACATGCTTCACCTTTTCTCGGGCTTACCTCCTCAAGCGTGTTCATCTGTGCTACCACCTTGTTGATGTACGAATGGACCTTCATCATGTCCATACTGTAGAGCGTTCCCTCCAGCAGGTCGACCATGGACTGTAGCTTCAGGGAGAACACAAGAACAACAACAACCCATGACCCAACCTACAGAGACTTGAGGTGTATTGTCCCACCTGCCCTCGTATGCTGTTCCTTCTCCTTTCAATAACCCACCCATCCACCCATCTGTTGATCTGTCTAGCTACTTAATCTATTACGAATCTATTTTTCTATCTATTCTATCATTTGCCTATTCTTCTACCTACCCACCCACCTACCTAATCTATCATCTATTTATTCACCTATCTAGTCTAACTAATCTAGCCATCCACCTACCTACCTGCCTACCTAATCTATCATCTATCTATCTATTTATTTATTTACTTTATTTATATTCCACTCTTCTCACCCCGAAGGGGACTCAGAGCGGATTACAGGTACACATACTTAGCAGACAATCCCTGCCGTTTCCACATACAGTACACACATATAGACAAACAGAGGCAAACTCTGGACACCAAGCGGAGCTGACACACTCCTCATCTCTCAGCGTTCCCAGCGTCCCTTGTTGTTCCTTCCGCATTCCTCAGCATTCCTGGAGTTCTTTAATGGCCTCATAATTCAGTCAAAATTTGCCTCCCCACTTGATGTGGTACCATTATCACCTACTTGACAGGTGCAACTGTCTTTCGGGCTGCAAAGGTCGACAGCAGGCTACACTTAAAGGTCGAGCACCCACCTCGACCAGGGCAGGCCTCGAACTCATGAACTACTGGTCAGAGAGATCTTATGCAGCTGACACTTAGCCAGCTGCACCACATTCCCGGTGCTATTTATTTATCTATCCATCTATCCACCCACCTATAAATCTACTTAAACCATCATCAATCTATTTATCTATATATCCATCCATCTATTCACCTACACATCTACCTACATAATATATCATCTGTCTATTCATCTATCCATCCACTTATCTACCTACCTACCTACCTACCTACCTATCTTCTATTCATCCATCCACCTATCTACGTACCTTAGCTATGTTTGTCTGTCTGTCCGTCTGTCTGTCTATCCACCCACCCACCTACCTACATCCCTAATCTATCATCTATCTATTCATGTATCTATCCACCTACCTCCCTACCTACCTCCTAATCTAATTTAATTTATTTTCTTCTCTCCTCCCCCTACAGCACCCTCATCTCTATCTGCATCATGTCCCCCCCACACACACAAATAGGCAGCTTCAACGAGCCCAATACAGTTGAAATATCACAAGGTGAACATGGACACAGAAGTATGAGGCAGATGCTTTTAAATTGCAGGATAGTTGTCCCACCAGGATTTTTGGGGGACTCCTGACCAAAACCCATATCTGTAGCACCTGCATCTGCCGCCAGAAAGGTTTGCGCCTACCTTGAGCAGCTCGGGGGCCTGCTTCTTCAGCTTCTCCATCTTCCACTCGTTCTCACAAGGGTTGAGGGAGGCTGGAGGGGCTGTGCAGGAGCAGCGGCAGTCGCCCCCGGAGCTGACTGTCTCCACAGTGTAGAAGTCCTCAACCCGGACGCTGCCTTCCTTCAGGCGGCTGCAGGCATCTTTGCTGAGCGGGCGCAGGATGCACTTGCAGCGGCAGTCGGAGCCTTCGGAGGTCATGCGCACCTGGTCGGTGTCTCCAAAGACCTGCAAAGGAAGCAGACATTGAACATCCGAAAGAAGTCTAGAAGTCTCCATAGAGCCACAAGAGGAATGTGAGACAACACTTTGATGTGGCAGCTGAAAAAGCCAATTCGATAGATTGTTGGCTGCATTGGTAGGAGTACAAGGAGTCCTCGAGTGACAAACCAGCAACTTACAACCGACTCAGGGTTACAAATGGGAGCTGAGACAACAGGAAGTGAGAGGGATGTTATATTGTACTGTATATTATTTTAGTATCAAATTAGCCGCCCCCTGCCACGTGTTGATGTGGCCCAGTCTGTGTACATTTGTTTTGTGTGTGTATATATGTGTGTGTGTATATACTTGTGTATATGTGTGTTTGCGTGTGTGTGTGTGTGTGTGTGTGTATATATATATATATATATATATATGGTTTTGCGCATGCGTTGTAATGTATTTGTTTTATTTTTTTGGCTTTTAAAGTCCCTTCTGCAGTGTTTTCCAGTGTTTTTATTTGTGATGGTCACTCATTGGCCTGATAGGTATATTGTGTCCAAATTTGATGTCCATTCGTCCAGTGGTTTTTGAGTTATGTTAATCCCACAAACAAACATTACTTTTTTATTTATATAGATTATTACATTATATAGTAATAATATAATAATACTATAATATTATTTTATATATATTGTTTGTAAATTGGGGACCGCCTTTATAGTGTCAAGATCGAAGGAAGCCAGAGTCCCACTTGGTTCTGCTTTGGTCAGACGTCACCTCTCCGATTATCTCTAAACTATCCATATGAGATGCAGAACCAACCTTAAGAAATGGGGCTACATGGTGGAATCCATGACATGCGAGTGTGGAGAAGAGCAAACCAGAGACCACCTATTACAATGCAACCTGAGCCCTGCTACATGCACAATGGAGGACCTTCTTATGGCAACACCAGAGGCACTCCAAGTGGCTAGCTACTGGTCAAAGGACATTTAATAGTATACCAAGTCTGCAAACTTTGTGTTTCGTTTGTTTGTTTGTTTTTAATTTAATAGAACTGTTTGGTTCACTCCTGACACGATAAATAAAAAAAAATAACTATCCATATGTTGTAGGGACTGCAACTCCCAGCAGCCTCGGTCAGTACAGCCAATGGTGAGGAGGGCTGGTTTATTTATTTAGCTTGGGGACCCGGCGGTGCCCGGGTTATTTAAGAAAGGCATTGTGTGCCAAGGTTGGTCTTTGGTACTTCAAGTCCCATCATCCATGGTCCACCCTCCTCCAAACTGCAGTAAAATGTAGAGTAGGCCATAGGGGCTCTGTGTGCCAAGTTAGAGCTTTATTGATCTTTGTTGGGGGCCACAGTGGTCTGTTGGAACAAAAGCATTTGAAAGTACTACAAATCCCATAATCCGTGGTCCACCTCCCCAAAACCTCTCCAGGATGTTAAAGGGGTAATGGGGGTTATGTGTGCCAAGTTTGGTCTTGAGCAGTCATTGGATGAGGGTCGCAGCACACTCGAGAAGTAAGTGGAGGTACTTCAAATCCCATCATCCATGGTCCACCCTCCTCCATACTGCAGTAGAATGTAGAATGGATCATGGGGGCTCTGTGTACCAAGTATGGTCTTTATCTGTCTTTGTTGGGGGCTGCTGCTGTCATGGGGAATGAGTAGAGGTACTTCAAGTCCCATAATCCATGGTCTACCCTCCTCTAAACTGCAGTAGGATGGAGAGTGGGTCATTGTTTGGGAAGTGAATCAGATGAAGGTACTGCAAATCCCATCATTCGTGGCCCATCCTGCCCTAAACCACACCAGGATGTGAAGTGGGCCATTGGGCCTCTGTGTGCCAAGTGTGGTCCTGATCCGTCATTGCTGTGGGCCACAGTGACTGACTGCCTGAGGCCTTTCCTTTTCCCTCTGCGTCACCTTAGAATGTTGGAATCTAGAAACTGGCCAATCAGAGCCGGTTTTGCAAATTCTCCCTCAGTGGCAACCAATCATGTTGTTTGAATGAAGAGGCTTGGATTCTTGGGTGCTGGCCAATCAGAGTCCTTTATGCAAATGCTCCCTCAGTGGCAACCGATCCCCTCTGTCTGGTGCCTTAGAATGTTGGAGTTCTGAGGCTGGCCAGAGTCCTTAATGCAAATAATCCCACAGTGGGAGCCAATCAGAAAGCTGCCACATATTCCTCCGCACCTCCCAACGCAAACACTGACTTTTATTATATACATAGATTTATTTATTTATTTACTATATTTCTATACTGTCCCTCTCAGCCCAAAGGTGACTCGGGGCGGTTTACACATGGCAGTCAGTGCCCATAATACAAAACACAATTAAAAATAATTATACAATAATTGGTTACTTGAGAATTCCGGTTAACGGAGAGTCAACTATAATGGATTTTATTTCCATGTTGCAAAAAGGCATGAGGATCCGGTGCTAACGTTTTTGCCCTATCTTTCCCTGTTTTGCAGGGGACTTATAGGATGAGACACAGTTCCTCTGAGCATACACAGAGTGCGTTTGGTCCCAAATATGTCATGCCGGACGGGTATTGCATAGCTTGTACATTGATTGTATTTCCAAGATTCCTCATAACTTCCATCCCTAAAGCTGTAGCTTCCTGAGTTTGGGAATGAACCCAGCCTTGTGGCGGGAGGCTTCCATGTCCTTGTTTAACAGTGCTGAATGGTACTGGGCGCAATGTATAATTCAATTTCTCATTCAACGCTTTTGGGGCTTTGTGTGTCCCAATCAAGTGCGGCCTTTCTGGTTTGCCTCCAAGCAGTGCCAATGCACAGAGTAAACCCGAGAGGAGGAGCAGAGAGGTGGCTTTCTTTGTTCTGGGTTTTCAAAGCAACCAGATAGAGATACGTCTCTAAATCCATCAACCAGTGTCAGCCTGGAAGTTTGCTCACCTGAACAAACAGGAAAACAAGGCACCAGATCAAAGGCTCGGGAGAGGAAAGGGGAGCAGAAACGGATGCAAATCCTGATCCGACCTGGCCGCTATCCAATCCCAGGACAGTATCTCCATCTCCCAATAATGGGAGACTCAAAAGGACTGGGTTGACACATGGCACAAACTTTGCCTGGCAGAAAAGGGGCCTTGTGGCCACACGGGTCTCGCCCCTGTCTCCAAAGATAGACGAGATGAAACTCAACGGAATGTTTTGGAAACGGCTTCCTTAAACAGGAACCATATGGGCCGGGCTGTGCAATCTGGACGCAAGGGAAGCCCTCGCCAAGCCAAGAGATTGAGTGGCAGCATTTGGCACAAAGGACCAGGTGGCAGGATGCTGCCCGCGCATTGGCATCCTTTGTGGAGGCGAGGGGCAGGCAGACACTGCTACATCTCCAGATTAGGAAAAGTTTCGACTTCAATCTGAATCCTGAAACCTGCCTTTTGAGGCCCGGTTCAGGACCTTCAAGCAAATGGTTGACCTTTGCTTTCCAGGATGCCCTGAAAAGACCAATCTGTGGGGAGTCAGGCCATCAGAAGTTAGTTTTCTTTGTCTGGAAGTGGCCTAAGCAAACCACAAAATGCTGGCGAGGAATCCGCTGTGCAAACTCTGGGTGGAGGAAGCGCTGGGAAAGTTGTTCTAGCTCTGCCAGGCCTTTCAGTCCAGTGTAAATTGTGATTTTTGCCTGTTTCCGGGAGCAAATGTGCTTCATCCATACAGAGTCAATGAATCAAGAGGTGCCGGTTTCAGTTTTCCCAGGGAGGCAGAAGGAGAGCAGTACCACCGAATACGAATTCTCCTCCTCCCGACCAAACTGTCCTTTTCTTCTTCGTGGTCTCTGTGAAATCCCCGTTTTTTTCCAATGTGGCTCAAGGCCAGCGGCAATTGGTTGGCTTGTGCCTGTCATCAGCTCCAATACCTAGCGGTTCAGGGCAGGACAAGCAGAATAGGCGTCCGGCTCCCTCTTTTGTGCGTCCTTTGCGAGATGAATGCTTTCCTTGCAGATGGTGGACCTGCCAAAAGGGCCCGGCGACACTCTCTGGGCACAGAGGCCAAAGGGGAAGGCTTGGGGAAAGTTTGGGAAACAAACAACCGGAGTCAGGCTCATTAGGAAAAGAAAGGAAGAGATCTCTTGCCTTCGCTTGAAGCATGCCAGGCACATCTCCTGGGGTGGCCGGCACATTGAAAATGAAAGGATTTCATTTCCAAGGATGGCTTGTAAACTGTCCATATGGTAGACCACAAGCTGAACATGAACCAACAGTGTGACGCAGCAGCTATAAAGGCCAATGCATAGTGTCTCAATGGAGGGAAGCCCAGCACTGGAGACACAATCAAAGTACTCCTGACAAATAGCCATCCGGCCTCTGCCAACAGTGTGATAAGTGTTTCCCAACCAGTGAGCGATCATCAGGTGTGCCGTGGGAAATTGGAACCTCCAATACCTTTTCTTCCCCCTCCTGCCGAACACTTTTTCTTCTCCACTCGGGCTCCCTTCTTCCCAGCCTCGCTCTGCTCGCTTTGCCTCGCTTTGCTCTGGGGCGAGTCTGCGCAGTAGCGCCCGCACGGGTCACGTCTTCCCCCCTTCCCTCCTGAACACGCTCACGCTGCCCCCTCGGATCAAAATGGCGGCAGAAGCGGCAGTTTAGAAGAAAAAGTGTTCGGCAGGAGGGGGAAGAAAGGGCGCGAAGGGGAACGGGTCCACAGTGCTCTCTGGGTGTAGGTGAACTACAACTTCCAAACTCAAGGTCAATTCCCAAGCAAACCTTTCAGTACTTTCTGTTGGTAATGAGAGTTCAATATGCCAAGTTTGGTTCAATTCCATTGTTGCAAGAGTTCAGGATGCTCTTTGATTGTGTGTTAACTATAAATCCCAGAAACTGTAACTCCCAAATGTCAAGGTTTATTTTCCCCAAACTCCATCTGTGTTCACATTTGGGCATACTGAATATTCATGCCAAGTTTGGTCCCGATCCAACATTGTTTGAGCCCACAGTGCTCTCTGGATATAGGTGAACTACAACTCCAAAACTCAAGGTCACTGCCCACCAAACTCTTATAGTATTTTCTCTTGGTTATGGGAGTTCTGTGTGGGAAGTTTGTGTCTTTCTGCCATTCCTGCCAGGATATCTATGTTGTGTTCATCGAAACAGGCCCAGGTTTCACTCTGAGTGCATAAATACATTTTAAAACATATTAACTATATGTATTACTGTGTTAGAGTGTCATTTTGTGTCATTTTGGTTGGTGGTGTGCCCCAGGATTTTGTAAATGTAAAAAATGTGTCGCGGCTCAAAAAAGGTTGAAATACACTGGCTTAAAAGACCAATGTAGTTATAGGCTCCATCAAGGGAAGGGTAATGTCTCGATGGAGGAAAGCCCTGCACTGGAGACACAAGCAAAGCACTCCTGACATTGGGTCTCTGCTGCTGCCAACAGTTTGATGTGGCAGCTTAAAAGGCCAATGCAGTTATAGGCTCCATACGTCTCAATGGAGGAAATTGGAGACACAAGCAAAGCAGATGGCTATCCGGCCTCTACTGCTGCCAACAGTGTGATGCGGCAGCTTACAGGGCCAATGTAGTTACAGGCTGCATCAAGGGAAGGGTAGTGTCCCGACTGAGGGAAGCCCTGCACTGGAGACACAATCAAAGCACTCCTGACAGATGGCCATCCATCTGCTTCAAAACCTCCAGAGGACGAGACCCCGCCACAAAGTCACATCTGTATTGATTTTCAGGCATCCCTTGTTGCCTGATTTGTGCCTACTGGGAGTCATCTTGAAATATTTGAAAGGAGGCCACATTGGGAGGGGGAAGAGCTTGTTTGCTGCTGCCAAAGACACAATGGATTCGAACGGCAGGAAAAGAGATTCCTCCTAAACATTCGGAAGGGCTTCCTGACTGTAAGGGCTGTTGGGTAGTGCATTGAAAAGTTGTAGAGTCCAAATAGACATCTGCCAAGAGGGATTTGATTGTGTGATCCAGCACAGCAGAAAAAGTTTGGATTGGATGGCCCTTGGGGTCTCTTCCAACTGGAGGACTCACTGGAAGCATGTCTACACATGAACACACCTGCCTTTGCTCTCAGCCGTGAAACGGCAACCGAAAGCACAGCGGAAGAGTGAATGGAAGGGGATGTGCTTCCTCGCACTCGGGCCCTGCGTGGGCGGATGGCACGCCTTCCTTGGTTGGGCAAGGAATGGAAACCAAGGATTAAGGTGTCCCCAGAAAGCCATGGGGTGAGTCAGCCTCATCAGATTGAGAAACACTTTGGAGGGACTGGGGCCAACTCTGCACTGGGCTGGACGATACAGACATCCGTTCCCATTATCCCTGGCCCCACAAAGGGCCGCACTGCCTTTTCCATCCTCTGCCCGGTGGCACTGGTGAGGAGGGCTTCATTAAAGCAGATTTTTCAACTGCATGAATGCTTTGTCGGGCCCATCACTTTGGGAACAAAAACGAACCAAAACATTGAGGCACCAACTGTTGTCTAACCTCTGAATAAACAAATATGAGCGACGCGGGTCTCGTTTGTCAGCAGCTGCACATCCCATCGCTTTCCAATCATGCTTTCCTCACATTTGGGTCCAGCTGCATGTAAATATATTGCCCTGGTTCAGATCTGCATGTAAATATATCACCCTGGTTCAGATCTGCATGTGAACATACTGTCCTGGTTCAGATCTGCATGTAAATATATCACCCTGGTTCAGATCTGCATGTGAACATACTGTCCTGGTTCAGATCTGCATGTAAACATATCGCCCTGGTTCGGATCTGCATGTAAATATATCGCCCTGTTTCGGATCTGCATGTAAATATATCGGCCTGTTTCGGATCTGCATGTAAATATATCGCCCTGGTTCGGATCTGCATGTAAACATATAGTCCTGGTTCGGATCTGCATGTAAATATATCGCCCTGTTTTGGATCTGCATGTAAATATATCGCCCTGGTTCGGATCTGCATGTAAATATATAGTCCTGGTTCGGATTTGTGTGTAAATATATCTCGCCCAGGTTCAGATCTGCATGTAAAGATATCGCCCTGGTTTGGATTTGTGTGTAAATATATTGTCCTGGTTCGTATCTGCATGTAAACATATCGTCCTGGTTCAGATCTGCATGTACATATATCGCCCTGGTTCGGAATGGTGTGTAAATATATCGCCCAGGTTCAGATCTGCATGTAAACATGTTGTCCTGGTTCAGATCTGCATGTAAACATATCACCCTGGTTCAGATCTGCATGTAAACATATCGCCCAGGTTCAGATCTGCATGTAAATATATCGCCATGGTTCAGATCTGCATATAAACATATCGCCCAGGTTCAGATCTGCATGTAAATATATCGCCATGGTTCAGATCTGCATGTAAATAATAGTCCTATCGGATCTGCGTGTAAATATGGTTCAGATCTGCATATAAACATATCGCCCAGGTTCAGATCTGCATGTAAAAATATCGCCCTGGTTCGGATTTGTGTGTAAATATATCTCGCCCAGGTTCAGATCTGCATGTAAACATATCGCTCTGCTTCGGATGTGTGTGTAAATATATCGCCTGGTTCAGATCTGCATGTAAACATATCACCCTGGTTCAGATCTGCATGTAAACATATCGCTCTGCTTCGGATGTGTGTGTAAATATATCGCCTGGTTCAGATCTGCATGTAAACATATCACCCTGGTTCAGATCTTAAAGTATTAAACATATCTTGACCCTAGACCTGATTTGTTTGTGTGTAAATATATCCCTCTTGGTTCAGATCTGACCGTAATGAAACATTGATCGCCCAGGTTCAGATCTGCATGTAAACATATCGCTCTGCTTCGGATGTGTGTGTAAATATATCGCCTGGTTCAGATCTGCATGTAAACATATCACCCTGGTTCAGATCTGCATGTAAACATATCACCGTTCAGATCTGGTGGAAGGCCTCGGTTGTGTGTAAATACATGTCCCCAAACGTGACAAACCCTGGGAATGGTGGCCATCTGCAGTAAACATATCACCCTGGTTCTGATCTGCATGTAAACATATCGCCCTGGTTCGGATCTG
Organism: Anolis apletophallus; assembly: GCA_030556195.1. Classification (NCBI taxonomy): domain Eukaryota; kingdom Metazoa; phylum Chordata; class Lepidosauria; order Squamata; family Anolidae; genus Anolis; species Anolis apletophallus. The sequence goes on from JARBWK010000018.1 coordinate 11,447,843, forward strand.
CATGTAAACATATCGCTCTGCTTTGGATGTGTGTGTAAATATATCGCCTGGTTCAGATCTGCATGTAAACATATCACCCTGGTTCAGATCTGCGTGTAAATATATCACCGTCCTGGTGGAAGGCTTCTCTCATGTCCCCAAACGTGACAAATGGGAATTGGCCATCTGCAGGGACGTTGCTTAGGGGACTCCCGGATGTGTTACCATCCTGTGGGAGGCTTCTCTCATGTCCCTGCCTGGGAAGCTGGAGCTGACAGACAGGAGCTCACCCCGCTCCCTGGATTCCCCCTGCTCCCTGGATTCGAACTGCCTGAAACTAACTTAACTGTTCCTCATGGAGGACTACAAACTTGAGTAGTGGGGAGTTGAATTCCAAATATCACCCTAGTGATAGTTGGAGAAAAGGAAGGGAAGGAGGAGGAAAAAGAAGATGAAGAGAAGGAATAAGAGGAGGAGGTAACAAGGAGAAAGGTATAGAGAAGGGGGAAGGTGGGGAGGAGGAAGAGGAAGGAAAAGGAGAGGAGAAGGATACAGAATAGGAAGAGGGGGAAAAGGTGAAAAGGAGGAGGAGAAGGAAGAGGGAAAAGAAGAAAGAGATAGGGGAAAAGATGAGAAGGAGGGGTAAGCAGATGGAGGAGGAGGAGGAAGAAAAAGAGAGGGAGAAAAAGAAGGAAAAGAAGTAGGAGGAAAAGGGAGAAGATGAAAAGAAGGAAGAGGAGGAAGAAGAAAAAGAGGGAAAGAAAGAGATAGAGGGAAAGATGAGGAGGGGTAACCAGAAGAAGATAGAGGAGGGAAGAGGAGGAGGAAGAAAAGGAGACTGAGAAAAAGAAGGAAAAGAAGTAGGAGGAAAAGGGAGAAGATGAAAAGAAGGAAGAAGAGGAGGAGGAGGAAGAAAAAGAAGAGGAGGAAGAAGAGGGAAAGGAAGAAAGAGATAGAGGGAAAGATGAGAAGGAGGGCTAAACAGAAGAAGGAAGATGACGGAAGAGGAGGAGGAAGAAAAAAAGATGGAGAAAAGAAGAAAAAGAAGTAGGAGGAAAAGGGAGAAGATGAAAAGAAGGAAGAAGAGGAGGAAGAAAAAGAAGAAGAGGGAAAGGAAGAAAGAGATAGAGGGAAAGAGGAGAAGGAGGGGTAAACAGAAGAAGGAAGAGAAGGAGGAAGAAAAAAAACGGAGAAAAAGAAGGAAAAGAAGTAGGAGGAAAAGGGAGAAGAGTAGGAGGAGAAGGAGGAAGAAAAAGAAGAGGAGGAAGAAGAGAGGAAAAGGAGGAGGAAGAGAAGAGGAAGATGAGAAGGAGGGAAAGAAGAGGAAGATGATACGGAGTAGGAGAACGAGGAATAGGAAGGAGGGAAGGAGAGGGATTCTGGGGCTTGCTCTCCTCCAATTCCGACGCCTCTCCTACCTTGTTGGCACCTTGCGCCGGATCCCGAAGGAAGAGCAGCCAGGAGGCGAGGAGAACGCAAAGCAGAGCCATGGAAGCCGGCGGCAGTAGGACCCCGAAGCCCGCCCGCTCGCCTTGGGCTCCTGCCTCGCTCTGCCAAAGCACCGCTGGATGGCACTGACCCGGGCAGAGGGGGCGGGGCCACCAGGAGGGGGCGGGGCACGAGGCGGAGGGGCGGGACTAGCCTGCAGCATTTGTTTTCTGGTCTCTCCTGGGCTAGCTCTTTCTACCTACCCACTGCCCTCTTGTGGTTGCATCCGAGCCCTGCATACAGATACAAACGTTCACTTATTTTATTATTTACTAGCTTGGGGAAAGGCATTTGAGAAAGGCATTGTGTGCCAAGGTTGGTCTTTGGTCCCTCTTAGAACTGCAGCAGGATGTAGAGTGGTCATGAGTAGTCTGTGTGGCAAGTTTGGGCCTGGTCTGTGATTTGTAGGGGCTACAATGTTCTGAGGGAATTGAACTGGTGTGACGGTACTGCAAATCCCTTCATTTGTGGCCCATTCTGCTCTAAAGTGCTCCAGGTTGTAAAGTGGGCCATTGGGCCTCTGTGTGCCAAGTTTGGTACTGATCCATCATTGGTGTGGGCCACAGTGCTCTAAGCACTGCAAGTCCCGTCATCCATGGTCCATCCCCCCTCAAACTGCACCAGGATGTAGAGTGGGTCTTGGGGGTTCTGTGTGCCAAGTGTGGTCTTATTCTGTCATTGTTGGGGCCGCATAGTGTTTTGGGCTTAAACTCCCACCATGCCTGACTGCCTCAGGCCTCCCCCCCCCTTGCCACTTTAGAGTGTCGGAATGTTGGTGGTGCTGGCCAATCAGAGGAGTTATGCAAATACTCCCTCAGTGGCAGCCAATCCCCTCTCTCTGGTGCCGTAGAATGTCGGAGTTCTGAGGCTGGCCAATCAGAGTCCTTTATGCAAATAATCCCACAGTGGCAGCCAATCGAAACGCCGGCACATATTCCTCCCACCGCACCACCCACCGCCCGCAAACACTGACTTTTATTATATAAATAGATAGATAGATACCTTATACAATGATACAGACCTGACAAGGAATCTTCAGATTGAAACCCCTGGCTGCTCCCAAAATTGACATATTGACGACCAGCACAAACTCCACATTCTGACTTGGAACATTGCAGGGTGGAAGTCTTCTATAAAAGACCCCTTTTTCCTAGAATTTCTATCCCAACATCACATTATTCTGCTTCAGGAATCATGGATGGTAGGAGGCATAACAAGTAATGGGTTTCAATCCCACTCAATCAATGCAGAGCTCCCAACCAGATACGGGAGGCCCAAAGGAGGTCTAGCAGTCCTAATCTCCAACGAGCTACGGGCTAAGACAACACCCCTTCCCTCCTTAAAGTCAAGTAGTATGGCTGTTCTAATTCAATTCAACAACCACAAAATGTTGGCAATAAACGTCTACATACCCCCTATGAGAAGAAAAGCCCAAGTCAAAGCCACATGGTCTGAGCTGGAGTCCTATATCGAGGATCTTATACTGCAGAATCCAGATGCATTTATACTCTTGGGAGGTGATTTCAATGCAAGGATGGGCCCAGATGACCCCTCTCTTTTTAAGCAACAGAACTGTCCATCTCCAATCAATGAGGATGAGGGACCTTTCCCTTACCGTGTGTCCAAAGACCCAAAATCGAATTTCGCGGGCTTATGTCTTGCCAAAACAGCTTATAGGCTAAATCTCTGCATTTTAAATGGGGTATTGGAGGGTGACCATCCAGCCGAATTCACCTTTCTTTCAGGCACAAAAATGAGCGCTATTGACTACATAGCCATTTCAAGGGATTTCCTTCCTTATGCTAAATCCCTAAAAGTTATGCCCAAACTTGAGAGTGACCATCTCCCAGTCTCTCTTCAATTGAACTCCTTCTCGCAGGAAACTCACATAACGGAACAATACCAGCCTCTACTACTGCCAACAGAAAGATCTTATAACTGAGCCAAATGGACCCCACGCCTGAATCAAAGAATAACTGATCTGCTGGCCACAGATCAGCTTATGAGCCTTCGCTCCTCTCTGACATCAGCTGGAACCACCAGCACACTCATGGAAAGCTATAGGAACATCATTCAAGAGCTTCAGAGACAGCTAAATCAGAGCAACAACAGCAACATCGACAACAGTACCAACAATCCCAGGCGTGGTTTGACAAGGAGTGTATTTCCGCCAAAAAAGCACTCACCACCGCTTATCAGATTTGCAAATCCAACACTTCTCCTACAACTGCGCAAGTTCTCCTTCCGCAAAAGAGACAATATAAACAATTGCTGACTCGCAAGAAGGGAGAAGCCATGAAAAATAACTGGGCACGGCTCATTCAAGCTGTCAAGGCAAAAGATGCAACCACCTTCTGGCATACCACTTTTAATATTCAAAGTTACAGTAATCCATGCCACGGTTACATCAAGGCTGGATTACTGTAACGCTTTGTATGTAGGTCTACCCCGGTCACTAACCCGCAGGCTCCAGATTGTGTAGAACGCGGCCGCCAGGCTTCTCACAGGAACATCGATGAGATGCCACATTACACCATCTCTGCAGCGCCTGCACTGGCTGCCCGTTGAGTATAGAGCCTTACACAAGACCTTGACCTTGGCTTTCAAAGCCCTACGGGGCCGGGGCCCAACATACCTAAAAGACCGCTTGCTGATGCCTGCTTGCTCAAGGACCCCGCGGCCAGCAAACAAGAACCTTCTTCACGTACCAGGCTTGAAAGAGGCCCACCTGGAGACCACGAGACGGAGATCGTTCTCCGTTGTGGCCCCCGTTCTTTGGAACTCGATGCCACCGGACCAGAGAGCCTCCCTCGACCTGCCCCAGTTCCTGACCGCTCTGAAGACCTGGCTATTTAGGAAAGCCCATGGTTAATGCAGAACCAGGAACTCAAATACCGAGCCTGGCCCCTGCATTTAACCACTGAATATTTTAATCTAGTTTTAAATACTCTATTTTAATTGTGGAATTTGTTGTGTGTAAGTCGCCCGGAGCACTAACGTGGAGGGCGACTCAGAAATAATAAAGTCAGTCAGTCAGTCAGTCAGTCAAAGTTGGGATTGTCCCTTGGTTGACTCTCAAATACCCCCAGCAATCTGGGAAGCACATTTTCAGGAACTTTACAGGGATACCTCATCGGACATCGTGGGTGGAGATGCCTGCCCAATCTCATCAATGGAAGATCTCCCCATGTGGCCTCCAGTGACGCCTTCCGAAATTAAAAGACTTGTAGCTCAATTAAAACCAGGAAAGGCACCAGGAGAAGATTTGATCCCCCCTGAGGTCATTAAGAACAATCTGGACTTCTGGTCCCCCATTTTAGCGTCATTGTTTACCTGCATAGATAAATATGGACAGATACCAAAGGACTGGGGGCTGGCAATTATTGTCCCCATATATAAAAAGAAAGGGAAACAGGATGACCCTGCAAGCTATAGGCCCATTAGCCTCCTCAATACCATCAGCAAAATATACGCAAGGCACCTTCAATGGAAACTGCTGGACTGGATGGAGCAAGAGAACATACTGGCAGAGGAGCAAGCCGGCTTCAGGGAAGGACGATCCACCATCGATCAATGTATAGAATTGCAACATCTCATAGAAAAATACTCCTCCCACAAGCCATCCTCCCTCTATGCTGCGTTTATAGACTTCAGAGCAGCTTTTGATTCCATTTCCCGTACCAAGCTATGGGAAAAGCTTGGGTCCACTTCAATAGACAGGTGACTTCTACATTTATTACGAACACTCCCTGAAGGAACCACTCTGAAAGTAAGATGCAGTTCCCAGGGCCATCTTACCAAAGCAGTCAAAACTGAGAAGGGCGTCAAGCAAGGGTGCATTTTGGCTCCACTTCTATTCAATTTCTACATTAACTCTATGGTGGAACACCTATACAACTTGGATTTCCATCCTCCAAAACTAGCTGGAAGGCATCTATCCACCCTGCTCTATGCTGATGATGCAGTTCTTCTTTCCAGAACTCAAGTTGGACTGAAAAGAGCCCTGAGAGCATTAACAAATTACTGCCAGGAAGAACAGTTGCACCTCAACTTTCAGAAAACTAAAATTATGGTGTTTGCTAAACGACCCAAGAGACACAACTGGAGAATAGATGGAAACAAAATAGAGCAGGTCTCAAGCTTTAAATATCTTGGTGTTACCCTCCATAGCAGCAACAGCAGGAAAGCCCACGCAGAGTGTGCAGCAGAGACAGCACAAAAGAGTTCAGCCGCTATCTTAAGATATCTCAGGACGGGAGGAGGACACTTTATACCGGCGGCACTTAAACTTTTTGAAGTAAAATCAGTTGCACAAATGCTGTATGGAGCCCAGCTTGGACCCTTCTCAAATTATGCCCCACTAGAGCGTGTCCAATCGAAATTCCTAAGAGCGGCTCTACAGGCTCCCAGATGTGTCCCTAACGCTACCCTGCGATTGGAGACAGGCTTCGTGAAAGTGGAAGCAAGAATATGGACAGCTATTCTCAATTACTGGCTACACCTATGCTTCTCCCCATGTGGTCTTGCCCCCCTAATCATGAGAGACGACTTCCAGTCCACATGGATTAAAACAGTAGCAGCAAAGATCGCAACGCTAGGTTTCTCCCAAGGACAATTGCTAAGCATGAGATGGGACCAAGTCAAGGATCTCATTAAGCAACGGATCCTGGACATAGAGCGCCAATCCGACCTAGCCTGTTCCCCAGCCTTCATGGTTAGGGAAGCCACTAGATACCTCACTGCCCCCATGGCATACCTAACAGACCTGGAGGTGCCCAAACACCGAAGGGCTTTTACCCTGGCAAGATGCCATGCCCTCCCATCGGCTGTATTGGAGGGGAGGTATCAGAAGACCCCCTTCAAGCAGAGACTATGCCCCTGTGGGTCTCGTCATGTGGAAACAACTGAGCACGTGCTTCTTCAATGCATGTTCTACAGAGATCTTAGATCCAATCTCATTGACCATGGGTTCTAAAGTACCCGGGGGCGCAGTGAAAGATGTTATTCCACCCTGCTGCTTTCGGACTCTAACACTGCAATGACTTACAGTGTTGCTAAGTTCTGTGCTGCTGCCCTTAACATCAGACGGGTGATGTTTGACACCGTAAGGCAACAATATCCTGTCTTTTAAAATATATTTTTATACTGATTTCTAGTCTGATTTTAAATAACTGTTTACTGGGGAGTTGTCCTTCTCCTCTTAGGGCGCTTGTGCTGCTTTGTGCTGGTCTGTGACCGTAATAAAGTTTTGATTGATTGATAGATAGATAGATTTACGACATTAATATGTCGCCCTTCTCACCCTGAAGGGGACTCAGAGCGAATTACAAGCAGAATGTAAATACAATAGATTATATTATAGCCGTAGCACAATATTAATATTATATATGACATTGTACTATAACATTATACTGTAATATTACTAGTAGTATTATATGTAATATAAAATATATAATTATTTTATTCATTGTTCATTTTTTGAACAAGCCTCCTTCCAGCAGGCTCGGGGCAGTTTACATAAAATCAATTAGTAAAGCAGCAACAATATAAAACAGAGCATAAAAACAACAATCTATTATATATATAATATTATTATTAGTAGTAGTATATTGTATTACATTATAATAGTTTCAATATTATATGTATATACATTATATTATATTATACTAGCTGTACCTGGCACGCGTTGCTGTGCCCTATTTAGGAGATGCGAGAAAGTCTGAGTATGTAAGGGTTGGAATTGTTGTTAGTTATGGTGTTGTTGGAGCCATGGCTGTGTCGTTGTGGGTTGTTCTGGTGGGTGGGATGTTGAAGTCCTGGGGAGTTGTCGGTGTGTGGTGTTGCTGGCGTTCTGCAGAGCTTGTGGATATACAATGTTTTTTGTCTTTCCTTCTGCTGTGTTGATGTAGAGGTTGATGCTTGTGTGGGTGGAGTACTTTGGAAGTGAGTGGAGGTACTTGAAATCGCATTATCCATGGTGTGTCCTCCTCTAAACTGCAGTCGGATGGAGTGTGGGTCATGGGGGACATTGTGTGCCAAGTTTGGTCTTTATTGGTCTTGGTTCTGGGCCACAGTGGTCTGTGGGGAATGAAGGGTTTGAAAGTACTACAAATCCATGGACATAAGAACATAAGAAGAGCCGTGCTGAATCGGACCTCAGCCCATCTAGTACAGCATTCTGTATCACACAGTGGCCCACCAGTTGTACACGGGGATCTCGAGCAGAAGGGAGGGCAAAACCCTGACCTGCTCCCGACCCCCCACAACCAGTACCCGGGGAAATCCTGCCTACCTCAACCAACTCCGAGGTGGCACTTGAATGTCCTTTTCAGTAACTACCGATACACTTGGTATCCATGAATCTGTCTAATCCTGCCTTGAAGTTGTCCAGGCTGACAGCTGTCACAACCTCTTCTGGAAGTGAGTTCCATAACCCAATGACCCTCTGGGTGAAGAAATATTTCCCTTTATTAGTCCTAATTTTCCTACCTTGGAGCTTCAGGGAGTGCCCTCTAGTCCTAGTGTTTTGTGACAAAGAAAACAGTTTTTCTTTATTCACCTTTTCTATCCCATGCATGATTTTATACACTTCGATCAAGTCACCTCTTAAACGCCGTCTTTCAAGGCTGAAAAGACCAAGGCGTTGCAACCTGGTTTCATAAGGGAGCCGCTCCATCCCTTGGATCATTCTTGTTGCCCTTTTCTGTACCTTTTCCAGTTCCGTTATATCCTTCTTAAGGTGCGGAGACCAGAATTGTACACAGTACTCCAAATGGAGGTACATCAAATCCCATCATCCATGGTCCACCCTCCTCCAAACTGTAGTAGAATGTAGCGTGGGTCATAGGGGCTTTGTGTGCCAAGGTAGGTTACTGTAAATTCAGGCCATACACAATGTCCCATGAGCTGAGGCCTAGTCAGGAATGAAGCCTTACTGTCATTTCAGGTTAATGAAGCCTTACTGTCAATTCAGAGCGTAAACAGCATTCCATTAAGTGAGGCCTAGTCAGGGAAATTAAGTTAATGAAGCCTTACTGTCAATTTTGGGCGTGGTCTGTGATTTGTAGGGGTGTAAATTTTCTGTGGGAAGTGAATTGGGTGTTTGTGTTTGTGCCTCAGCCCTTTGCCTTATCCTCCTCTGACAGTTTATTATGGGTCGGAATGTTCATGTTGGCTGGCCAATACAGGAGTTATGCAAATCCGCCCTTATTGGCAGCCAATCATGTTGTCAGAATGTAGAGGCTGGGAGAGTCGTTGGCAGCCCCGGAGGATGCTGGGAAATGTAGTTTTTTACTCGTTTTTGGGGGCCTTTTAGGTTGGGGGGGGGAAGTTTCTTTGCTACAAACGTACCTTGCTTAAGGCCTATTTCTGTTGGCAAGTTTGGTGTTTCTGCGTTGTAAGGTTTCTCTGTTTGGGACGGTCTTTCCATGACGACTCTTCCTTTATATATATAGATTATAAGCACAGTGCAGGAGGATAGAAGCCTTAAGAGAGTCATTTCTATTTGCACATTTGCACACTGCCCTCTTGTGGTTGAGTATGAGTCCTGCATACAGACATAAATAGAGGCCAGGAGCGAGTCCTTTCTACCTACACACTGCCCTCTTGTGGTTGATTGCTAACTGGAGCTACTTACAGGGAGAGGTCAACCCCCCTGTTCAAACAGCTCCTGTTCAAATACAACACCGTCTGAGCTCTGCGAGTGCAGCATTTTTCCCGAATGCAGGACAGAGTGTTTGAGGTCCGGGACATCCGTAGGGAGACCAAGGGGCTTGTTCATAAAGCCATTGTCCTCCCAACCCTGTGAAACGTAGACTGTCTACAGATGCCACACTCAAATCCTGGAATGATTCCATCAGCATTGCCTCTGGAAAATCCTGCAGATCTCTTGAGAAGAAGATAGGCGGGCAAATGTCAGCGTGCTGGAAGAAGAAGCAAAGACCACCAGCATTGAAGCAATGCTCCTCCACCATCAGCTTCGCTGGACCGGCCACATCCGAATGCCCAAAGATCACCATCTCCCAAAGCAGTTGCTCGACTCCCAAATTAGCCTCCACGCATAAGCGGTTCTTCATAGATTCAACTGTCGAGTGCATAGGTTGACAGCAAGCAAGACAAATGGTTGGGAGCTCGCTCCGACCCGGGCTGACTTTCAACTCATGACCTTTCGGTCAGTAGCGGTGTTAATGCAGCTGACTCCCAACCGGCTGCACCACAACCCGGTCCGTTGTCCGAATGTCCAAAGATCACCATTTCCCAAAACACTGACTCTACTCCCAATGGGAAACATAACATTGGTAGACAGGAAACAAGATTGAAAGATGGGCTTAAAGCCAACCTTAAAAACTGTGGCAGAGACATCGAAAATTGGGAAGCCCTGGCCCTTGAGCACTCTAGCTGGAGGTCAGCTGTGACCAGCAGTGCTGGAGAATTTGAAGAGGCACGAAAGAGAGAAATGTGCCAAGAGGAAGGCAGGTCAAACCAACCCTGACCGGGACTGCCTTCTGCCTGGAAACCGATGTCCTCACTGCGGGAGAACATGCGGATCAAGAATAGGGCTCCACAGCCACCTACGTACCCACTGCCACTACGACGATTCTGGAAGACGAGGGAGAGAGCCTTCTCTGTGGTGGCTCCTCGGCTCGAGAACTCTTCCTAGAGGGATCAGGCAGTTAATTGATTTTAATGTTTTTTAAAATTATTTGTAGTTATTGTTTTACTGAATAATCCTTGGACTTGTCCTTCTCTAAGCTGGCCCGAGTCCCTTTGGGAAGATAGAGGCGGGGTATAAAATAAAGTTATTATTATTATAAATAAAGATTATTATTATTATCATATATTGAATCTGATTCATGCTTACAGACATAAACAGGCCAGAATCGAGTCCTTTCTAGCTATACACTGCCCTCTTGTGGTTGCATCTGAGCCTTGCATACAACACAGGCCCTGGAGAACAAGCCTTAAAGAGCTGGGCATGTTTAGCTTGAAGAAGGGAAGGCTGAGAGGAGACATGATAGCCATCTATCTATCTATCTATCTATCTATCTATCTATATAATAAAAGTCAGCGTTTGCGGGTGGAGGTGTGGAGGAATATGTGGCAGCATTTCGATTGGTTGCCACTGTGGGATTATTTGCACAAAAGACTCTGATTGGCCAGCCTCAGAACTCCAACACAAGAACGGCCCATATAACACCACTCCTGCGCGAACTGCACTGGTTGCCGATTGAATTCCGGGTCTCCTTCAAGGTGTTAGTTTTGACTTTCAAGGCCTTACATGGTTTGGGGCCAGTGTACTTGAAGGAGCGGCTTACCCCATATGTGCCCAGAAGATCACTGCGTTCAGATGGGCTTAACTTGCTTGAAGTCCCGGGTATGAAGCTCTGCAGGCTCTCTACTACGCGGCAGAGAGCGTTTTCAGTGGCTGCGTCGGTCTTATGGAACTCGCTGCCGCCGGAGACGCGAGCCCTGCGGGACCTGATGGCTTTCCACAGGTCCTGCAAGACCTGGCTGTTCAGGCAGGCGTTTGATGTCTGACCGGCGCATGATCAACAACTTGCCACCCTGCCGTGCCATCGCCACTTTTGTATGAATCAGCTATGTCTGGTTATGGTTTTATGTGACTGTAAGGGGTCGGGTTTGTTAACTGTTTTATGATGTAAATTTTAATGTGTTTTAAGATTTTATGTTTTTTTATATGTTGGAAACCACCCTGGGCTTCGGGAAGGGCGGTTTATTAAATCGAAATAATAAATAAATAAACAAAACATTCTAAGGCACCAGACAGAGGGGATTGGTTGCCACTGAAGTGGTATTTGCATAAAGGACTCTGATTGGCCATCTACATTCCAACATTCTAAGGTGACGCAGAGGGAAAAGGAAAGGCCTCAGGCAGTCAGTCACTGCGGCCCACAGCAATGACTGATCAGGACCAAACTTGGCACACAGGGGCCCAATGGCCCACTTCACCACCTGGTGTGGTTTAGGGCAGGATGGGCCACGAATGATGGGATTTGCAGTACCTTCGCCTGATTCACTTCTCAAACAACACTGTAGCCCCTATAAATCACAGACCAGGCCCAAAATTGACAGCAAGGCTTCCTTAACTTGATTTTCCTGACTAGGCCTCAGCTCATGGGATATTGTTAAGGGCCTGAATTGACAGTAAGGCTTCCTCAACTTGATTTTCCTGACTAGGCCCCCAACAATGACAGAACAAGACCAAACTTGGCACACATCCCCCAAGATGCACCCTACATCCTGGTACAGTTTGAGGAAGGATGGGCCATGGATGATGGGACTTGCAGTACTTTAATTCACTTCCTTAGAGCACTGTGGCCCACACCAATGACAAATTAGGATAAAACTTGGCACACAGAGGCCCAGTGACCCACTTTACAACCTGGTGCGGTTTATGGCAGGATGGCCCACATATTATGGGATTTCCAGTACCTTCACCCGATTAACTTCCCACAGAACATTGTAGCCCCTACAAATAACAGGCCAAGCCCAAACTTGGCACACAGAATACAGATTGACCCACTCTACATCCTGATGGCACACAATGCCTTTCTCAAATAACCCGGGCACTGCCGGGTCCCCAAGCTAGTGTATAAATATGTAAGGGGAAGATGTCCTAGGGAGGAGGGAGCAAGCTTGTTTTCTGCTGCCCTGGAGACTAGGCTGCAATGGAGTTTTGGCTTCAAACTACAGGAAAGGGAGATTCCACCTGAACACTAGGAAGAACTTCCTGATTGTGAGAGCTGTTCAGCAGTGGAACTCTCTGCCCCGGAGTGTGGTTGAAGTTCCTTCTATGGAGGCTGTTTAACAGAGGCTGGATGGCCATCTGTCGGGAGTGCTTTGAATGCAATTTTCCTATTTCTTGACAGAATGGGGTTGGACTGGATGGCCCACAAGGTCTCTTCCAACTCTAGGAGTCTATGATACTATATGACATAAACAGAGCAGAAGCTACTTCTTTCTACCTAGACACTGCCCTCTTGTGGTTGCATCTGAGTCCCTTTCGTGAATATTTTTGCAATTATTTTGTGAATATTTTTATGAATATTTTATGATTGTTATTTTGATTTTTGTGATTACTTTTGCCATTATTTTGGTGAATATTTATTATTAATTACCTTATTTATGTGAATGTGTCTTTGTCATTATTTTGATTTTTTGGTGAATATTTTTGCAATTATTTTGCAAGCGTTTTTATTATTATTATTTATGTTTTGTGAGTATTTTGTGATTATTCTGATGAATATTTATTTTTATTTTATTTTTTTTAATTTTGGGGAATATTTTTGCAATTATTTTGTGAGTATTTTTATTATTATTTTGATGTTTTGTGAATATTTTTTGTGGTTATTTTGATGAATATTTATTATTAATATTATTATTTTGAAATCTTGGGGAATATTTTTGCAGTTATTTTGATTTGTGAATATTTTTGTGATTATTTCGGTGAATATTTATTTTGATTTAAAAATATTTTTGGGGAATATTTTTGCAATTATTTTGTGAGTGTTTTTATTATTATTTTGATGTTTTGTGAGTATTTTTGTGATTATTTTGATGAATATTATTATTTTGATTTTTTTTATTTTTGGGGGGGTTTCCAATTATTTTGTGAGTATTATTATTATTTTGATTTGTGAATATTTTTGTGATTATTTTGGTGAATATTTATTTTGATTTAAAATATTTTTGGGAATATTTTTGCAATTATTTTGTGAGTATTATTATTATTTTGATGTTTTGGGAATATTTTTGTGGTTATTTGGGTGAATATTTATTATTATTATTATTTTGAAATTTTGGGGAATATTTTTGCAATTATTTTGTGAGTATTATTATTATTTTGATGTTTTGTGACTATTTTTGTGGTTATTTTGATGAATATTTATTATTATTTTGAAATTTTGGGGAATATTTTTGCAATTATTTTGTGAGTATTATTATTATTTTGATGTTTTGTGACTATTTTTGTGGTTATTTTGATGAATATTTATTATTATTATTTTGAAATTTTGGGGAATATTTTTGCAATTATTTTGTGAGTATTTTTATTATTATTTTGATGTTTTGTGACTATTTTTGTGATTATTTTGGTGAATATTTATTATTATTATTTTGAAATTTTGGGGAATATTTTTGCAGTTATTTTGATTTGTGAATATTTTTTGTGATTATTTTGGTGAATATTTTATTTTGATTTAAAAGAATATTTTGGGGAATATTTTTGCAATTATTTTGTGAGTATTTTTATTATTAATATTTTGATGTTTTGTGAACATTTTTTGTGGTTATTTTGATGAATATTTATTATTATTATGAAATTTGGGGGAATATTTTTGCAATTAGTTTGTGAGTATTATTATTATTTTGATTTGTGAATATTTTTTGTGATTATTTTGGTGAATATTTATTTTATTTTTATTAATTTTGGGGAAATACTTTTGCAATGATTTTGTGAGTATTTTTATTAATATTATTTTGATGTTTTGTGAATATTTTTTGTGATCATCTGGGTGAATATTTATTATTTATTTTGATTAACAATATTTTTGCAATTTGTAAATATTTTGATTTTTTTGTCTATCTATGCAGAACTACAACTCCCATGATTCCCTAGCAATCCCTTTCCAGGGGCTTTTCAGGAGTGTGGCTGAATCTGCATAAGCGGCCCTTGATGAATATTCATAGAGGGCGGAGCTCAGCTGGAGGTGGCCGGGGCTTGAGGGGCTCTTAGCCCCGCCCCTTTTCAGCACGCGGACCAGCCTGGCTGTCCCCCTCGGCGGGGATTGGTTGGCGGGGATCAAGGGGGAGGGGCCTAGGGCAGTCCGCGCCTGCGCCTTGCGGCGAGCCGGCCGGCGATTTCCCTCAGCCAGTCAGTCAGCGAGAGAGCGTCAGCCAGGGAGGAGGTGCGCTCGGCTCGGCTCTCCTCAGGCGGAGATGGGCGCTCGGGGAGGCCGGCTGCCGCCACTATCGCCTCGGCCGCTGCTCCGCCTCCCTCTCCCGCCACCTTGGAGGCCCTCTTGACCGCCATGGAGGTCGAGCCCGAGCCCCCTCCGGCACCCGGGGCAGGAGGAGGAGGCGGCGGCGGAGGAGGAGGAGCCGGGAGCAGGCCGCAGCCCCCGCCGCCGCCGCCCCCACCGCCACCCCCGACCCCTTCCTTCCCGCCGCCCCAGAACGGTAGGTCGCTCTCTGAGAGAGAGAGAGAGAGAAAGAGATTCTTATGTGTGTGTATATGTGTGTTTGTGAATACATATATATATGAAAGTATGTATGCATAAACATGTGTGTGTATATATGCAAGTATATGTTTGCATATATATGTGTGTGTTTACATGTAAACAAACACACATACATATATACACACATGCACAAATATATACGTATATTATTTACATGCAAACACATGCATATATACACAAACATATACTTGCATAAATATATATACACACATATGTTTACAAATACATACTTACATATATATATGTATTCACAAACACACATATACCTATATATATATACACACAAACTTACACACATATGCTTACATATATATGCGTACATATTTACATGCATATATAAAATATATACTTACATATACATGCACACATATATTTTTACATACACACACATATACACAGACATATATTCTTACATGCACAAATAGATATGTATATACACATCACACACATACTTATTTACATGTAAACACATACATATATATACAAACATACTTGCATACATATATATATACACACACAAACTTACATACACACATATGCTTACATATATATATATATGCACATATTTACATACCTATATAAAACATACT
The DNA here is from genome assembly GCA_030556195.1 of Anolis apletophallus. Taxonomy (NCBI): domain Eukaryota; kingdom Metazoa; phylum Chordata; class Lepidosauria; order Squamata; family Anolidae; genus Anolis; species Anolis apletophallus. Next base: position 11,463,159 of record JARBWK010000018.1, read on the forward strand.
TATATATACATGCACACATATATTTACACATCCTTACACACACACATATCTATAAATATACACACTTATATTTGCATATCTATATACACACATATATTCTTACATGCAGAAATATATATGTATATACACATCACACACGTATACTTATTTACATGTAAACACACATATATATACAAACATACTTGCATATATATATATACACACACACATATGTTTATGCATACATACTTACATATATACACATTCTTATATATATGTATTCACAAACACACATATACCTATATACTGTATATACACACAAACCTATATACACACATATGCTTACATATATATACACATATATTTACATGCATATATAAAAACATACTTATATATACTTGCACACATATATTTACACACATATCCTTATACACACACACACATATACAAAATATATACACACCTATATTTGCATACTATATACACACACATATATACATATACACACACATATATACATATATACACACACCTATATACATGCACACACACATATTTGCATATACACACAAATGTATACATATAGATATATAGATAGATATTATTCAATACTTCTCTCTTGGGGGGTGAAGGAATGAGGGGAAGGAAAGGTGGGGTCTGGAACCTCAGATTTGCTCATATGTATGTCATTTTATGTGATATATATACGCACATATACATATATATGCAAATAGACTATATATGTAAGCCCAAGAATGGATGTATGTCGGTTTGTTGGCTTGATGGATCTGGACCACACTTGGGCCGTACAGACCCTAACTGAAAATGGTTGAGGGGTTTAAGGGGGGGTGGGTTGATGTTAGAAGGTGATATATAATAATAATAATAATAATAATAATCTTTATTTATACCCCGCCACCATCTCCCCAATGGGGACTCGGGGCGGCTTACATGGAGCCAAGCCCAATAACACAATACAATAAATGAAATTGGAATGCAAACAATAACATAATATATCTCTTACTTTATCTGTGTGTGTGTGTGTGTGTGTGTGTGTGTGTGTGTGTATATATATATATATATATATATATGGTTCAAGGCTTCACTTTTAAGCTGTGAAGGGGAAGGTGGGGTGTGAGGCATCATGGTTGCTCATATCAATGTTCATTTGTGTGTGTATAAATATATATATATATAATACTCACAAAATAATTGCAAAAATATTCCCCAAAATTTGTGTGTGTATACACACACACACCCACACACAGACAAATCAAAAGTGTGCTTGTTTCTTCCTCCATGGGTTGTTAGATCTGTGGTACAGTGGAAGAAAAGGGGAGTGGGTCATCACCCCCATTATCTATTAATGTATATGTTATTTGTGATACACACACATACATATAGGGTTCGTGACCCCCCCCTCCTAATAGTGAAGAGAGCCCGGGGTCAAAGGGAAGGGACAGTGAGGATGTCAAATGTATTTATATAAATGTTGGGTTGCTGTGAGCTTTCCGGGCTGCCTGGCCATGTTCTGGTACCATTCTCTCCTGACGTTTCGCCCACATCTGTGACAGGCACCCTCGGAGGTTATGAGGTTGGAAACTAGGACAAGTGAGGTTTATATATCTGTGGAATGATCTCCAGGGTGGGAGAAAGAAATTTGTCTGTGTGAAGCAGGTGTGAATGTTGCCATTGGCCACCTTGATTAACATTGAATGGCCTTGCAGCTTCAAGGCCTGCCTGCTTCCTGCCTGGGGGAATCCTTTGTTAGGAGGTTTTAGCTGGCCTCTGAGGATGCCTGCCGCAGATGCAGGCAAAACTTCAGGAGGGAATGCTTCTGGGACATAGCTATTATTTAGTGAGTGTTTTATTATTATTATTTTGATGTTTTGTGAATATTTTTGTGATTATTTTGATGAATATTTATTACCAATATTATTCTGAAATTTTGGGGAATATTTTTGCAATTATTTTGTGAGTATTATTATTATTTTGATTTGTGAATATTTTTGTGATTATTTTAGTGAATATTTTGATTTAAAAATATTTTTGTGGAATATTTTTGCAATTATTTTGTGAGTATTATTATTATTTTGATTTGTGAATATTTTTGTGATTATTTTTGTGAATATTTTGATTTAAAAGTATTTTGGGGGAATATTTTTGCAATTTTTTGTGAGTATTATTATTTTGATTTGTGAATATTTTTTGTGATTATTTTGGTGAATATTTTGATTTTAAAATATTTTGGGGAATATTTTTGCAATTATTTTGTGAGCATTTTTATTATTTTGATGTTTTGTAAATATTTTTGTGGTTATTTTGATGAATAATTATTATTCATATTATTATTTTGAAATTTTGGGGAATATTTTTTGCAATTATTTTGTATTATTATTATTATTTTGATTTGTGAATATTTTTGTGATTATTTTGGTGAATATTTTGATTTTAAAATATTTTTGGGGGATATTTTTGCAATTATTTTGTGAGTATTTTTATTATCATTTGGATGTTTTGTAAATATTTTTGTGGTTATTTTGATGAATATTTATTATTAATATTATTATTTTGAAATTTTGGGGAATATTTTTGCAATTATTTTGTGAGTATTATTATTATTTAATTTTTTTTGAATTTTTGAAGGCTCGCAGCAATCTAGTGATTCTGGCCATGAAAGCCTTCGACAACACATTATATAAATATTATATTTAAATGATATATCTACCAATATTTCAATATATATGTGTGTGTAGTACAAGACCTCCTCCCCAAAGTTGGGGTGGAGGGAAGGGAAGGCTGGGTGTGAAGCATCATCATCATCATCCTTTATGCAAATGCAAGGTCTTTGTTTAAATAGATGCATCAATACACATGCGAACGTCCTTTAACAGGTAATAGTCGCTGTGGTGATTATTTTGCAGGCTAAGTAAAATGTAATGGGGGAATAAAACGTTGCACAGGTTGAATATCCTTTATCTGAAATACTTGGATTGGTCCACATCTTGGGAATATTTCCACAAGCGTAATAGAGGTGAGATCCAAGTCTAAACATGAGTGTCAGGTATATACTATATTTTGAATTATTCCAAACAGAGTTTGTGTACCTGGAACCAGGAGAAAACAAAGGTGCCACCAACTCAGCCACCCTGTATATAGGTTTAGATCAGGCATGGGCGAACTTTGACCCTCCAGGTGTTTTAGACTGCAACTCCCACAATTCCTCACAAACTCTAAGGATGCCTGCCATAGATGTGGGTGAAACATCAGGAGAGAATGCTTCTGGAACATGGCCTCACGGTCCGGAAAACACAGAGCAACCCAAATGTGTTCTATGTATTGTCGAAGGCTTTCATGGCAGGAATCACTGGATTGCTGTGAGTTTTCCAGGCTGTCTGGCCATGTTCCAGAAGCATTATCTCCTGATGTTTCACCCACATCTATGGCAGGCATCCTCACAAACTCTAAGGATGCCTGCCACAGATGTGGGTGAAACATCAGGAGAAAATGCTTCTGGAACAACACACAGCAACCCAAATGTGTTCTATGTATTGTCGAAGGCATTCATGGCAGGTTGCTGTGAGTTTTCTGGGCTGTTTGGCCATGTTCCAGAAGCATTCTCTCCTGATGTTTCGCCCACATCTATGGCAGGCATCCTCACAAACTCTAAGGATGCCTGCCATAGATGTGGGTGAAACGTCAGGAGAGAATGCTTCTGGAACATGGCCTCACGGTCCGGAAAAATGTGTTCAACCCAAATGTGTTCTATGTATTTCATGGCTTGCTGTGAGTTTTCCAGGCTGTCTGGCCTAGTTCCAGAAGCATTCTCTCCTGACGTTTCACCCACATCTATGGCAGGCATCCTCACAAACTCTAAGGATGCCTGCCACAGATGTGGGTGAAACATCAGGAGAGAATGCTTCTGGAACATGGCCTCATGGTCCAGAAAACACACAGCAACCCAAATGTGTTCTATGTATTGTCGCTTTCATAGTAGCTTGCTGTGAGTTTTCCAGGCTGTCTGGCCTAGTTCCAGAAGCATTCTCTCCTGACGTTTCACCCAAATCTATGGCAGGCATCCTCACAAACTCTAAGGATGCCTGCCACACATGGGGGTGAAACATCAGGAGATAATGCTTCTGGAACACGGCCATACAGCCTGGAAACAGCAACCCAAATGTGTTCTATGTATTGTCGAAGGCATTCATGGCAGGTTGCTGTGAGTTTTCTGGGCTGTTTGGCCATGTTCCAGAAGCATTCTCTCCTGCTGTTTCGCCCACATCTATGGCAGGCATCCTCACAACCTCTGAGGATGTCTGCCATAGATGTGGGTGAAACATCAGGAGAGAATGCTTCTGGAACATGGCCTCACGGTCCAGAAAACACACAGCAACCCAAATGTGTTCTATGTATTGTCGAAGGCTTGCTGTGAGTTTTCCAGGCTGTCTGGCCTAGTTCCAGAAGCATTCTCTCCTGACGTTTCACCCACATCTATGGCAGGCATCCTCACAAACTCTAAGGATGCCTGCCACAGATGTGGGTGAAACATCAGGAGAGAATGCTTCTGGAACATGGGCTCACGGTCCGGAAAACACATAGCAACCCAAATGTGTTCTATGTATTGTCGAAGGCTTTCATGGCAGGAATCACTGGGTTGCTGTGAGTTTTCCAGGCTGTATGGCCATGTTCCAGAAGCATTCTCTCCTGACATTTCACCTATATCTATGGCAGGCATCCTCAGAGGTTGTGAGGTCTGTTGGAAACTAGGAAAATGGGGTTTATATATCTGTGGAATGCCCCGGAGTGTGGTGGAGGAGGGTCGTTCTTTGGAGACTTTTAAACAGAGGCTGGATGGCCATCTGTCAGGTGTGCTTTGAATACAGTTCTCCTGCTTCTTGGCAGGGGGTTGGACTGGATGGCGCAGAGCCTTTTCTGTAGTAGCGCCATCAATATGGAACACTCTTCAAAGTGATGTACGGGCCATGCAGGACCTATTCTCCTTCCGCAAGGCCTGCAAGACTCACCTTTTCCGGCTAGCCTTAGATTGCTAGGCTGGAAATCTTTCTTTAAGCTATTTTAATATGTTTGCTTTTACCTCTGTGTGTTTTTACTTGGCTCCGAGCCCTCGGGGAGTGGCGGCGTACAAGTCCAAATAGTAAATAAATAAATAATAAATAAGGTCTCTTCCAACTCTATGATTCTATGAAAGAAAGAACTCTTAACTGCTTGAGATAGGTGTGAATGTTTCAATTGGCCACCTTGATTAGCATTTAATGTCATAGCAGTTTCAAGGTCTGGCTTCTTACTGCCCAGGGGAATCCTTTGTTGGGAGGTGATTAGCTGGCCTCGATTGTTTCTTGTCTGGAATTCACCCTTATTTGAGTGTTATTCAGTATCCACTCTTATGATTTTAGAGTTTTTAAAATACCGTGAACCAGATTTGGTTCATTTCCATAGCTTCTTCCTTCCGGTTGAGATTGTCCACCAGCTTGTGGATTTCAATGGCTTTCCTGTGTTGTCCAACATGGTGGTTGTGAGAGCGGTCCAGCATTTCTGTGTTCTCCTATAATGTGCTGTGTCCAGGTTGGTTCATCAAGTACTCTGCTATGACTCCGCTTGAAGTAGTGTTCTGTTTTGCACTGATCTTGCACACACAAACTTTTAAAACTTGGGAAGTCTGATCTGACTACGGTGGTCCACGCTCTGGTCACAGCCCGAATAGATTACTGCAATGCACTCTACATGGGGCTGCCTTTGAAGACAGTTCGGAAATTACAATTAGTCCAACGGGCGGCAGCCAGATTACTAACCGGAGCTACATACAGGGAGCATACCACCTCCCTGTTGTGTCAGCTCCTTTGGCTGATCGTCCACTTCCGAGCTCAATTCAAAGTGCTGGGTTTGACCTTTAAAGCTCTATACGGTTCTGGCCCAGCTTACTTGTCCGAACGCATCAGCCCCTATGTCCCACATCGTAATTTAAGATTGTCCGGGGAGGCCCTGCTCTCGTTCCCACCAACTTCTCAAACGCGGTTGATGGGGATGAGAGAGAGGGCCTTCTCGGTGGTGGCTCCCCATCTGCGGAACGCGCTCCCAAGCGACATATGATTGACCACATCTCTCCTGGCATTCAGGAAAGGAGTGAAGTCCTGGCTGTGGGACCAGGCGTTTGCGCATTAGCACAATACAGCACTTTGGACTGGATTTGTAAGGGCAAGTTGATGGAGATGGCTCAATGCCCCTGTTTTGGACGTAACACTGATTTTAATTTAAGTCAATGTGTGTGATGTGTTAATGTTAATTGTATTTTAATGCTGTATGTTTTGGTTTTATATTTACTATGTTGGCATTGAATTGTGCCTTTTGTTAGGCCACTCTGAGTCCCCCCTCGGGGGTTGAGAAGAGTGGGGTAGAAATGTTGGAAATAAATACTGTAAATAAATAAATAAACTCCCTTCTTCCCACCCAAAGATTGCTCTGTGTTTGGTCCCCATCCCGTCCCCCTCAAAGACCAAAATACTGCCCGGAGAGCCCTTGCTTGGGATCTCTCTCTTCTCTGCCAAGCAGTGAGTGGAATATTCCATCCTCTTCCTTCCCTCCCCCAGCCTTGCTTGGACCTTCCTCCCCTTCCTCACAAAGCCCGGCTTGCCACCCCCCTCCTCCCAAATTCTTCACTCAGACCCCCCTCAATTCACTCTCAAGGCTTCTCCCTTTTATCAATTACTGTAGAGTATGTTTTGGTGACTGTGAATCCACTGTAAAGGGGGCTCCCCTTCCCCACCCCGCCTCCTTCCCCCACCCCTTCTTTGCCTTTGAAGGGTGCTTTCCCCTCCTCCTCCTCCTCTTCCTCGGGAACACTTCCTGGCCCCGGCCAGTGGTCAGTGATCAATCTCGCAGCCTCAATGGCGTTTTGAATATTTTATAACACCCGGGATTCTTCCTCTTGAAAGGCCGGCGGGATCAATAAAAAAGAAACCCCATACAGATGCAAGGAGGCTTATATTGTGATGGGAAACTTGGCAGGGAAACAGGAAAGGAACAAATATACACCCTCCCCTACCAAAAAGAAAATATCAAAAGGAGAGCAAACACCCGGTCACACAAAACCATCACTCGCCCCCCCTTCCTCCTCCTCTTCCTCTCTCTTTCTTTTCCTTCCTTTCAAAATGTGCTTTAAACCCCTTGCTGCTTATTTTGCAACACAGTGGAGGCCTCCGCTCTTTTAAAATCCTGCGCTCCCTATGTGCGGTCATTCTGTCGTAGCCAAAGGAGTCTTCCGCCACGTGCGCGCACACCTTTAGCTTCCCCAAACGAGGCAAGTCTTTATTAACCTGTTTAAACTTCACCCCACTGTTTGACACTTTCCACAGCTGCGATCTAAAATGTACACACTCTGCTTTTTCCGTTTTGCCAGGTGCTTCAGAATTGTTTTGGAAAGGAGCCGGTCCTTTTTGAAAGGATCCCAGCCTTGCTTCGGAGCCTCTGCCTTCAAAGCACAAAATACCCAAGGCCGTTTGCCTCTGAAACACTGGCCTCTCCAAAAATTTACACTTGGTGTGAGTGAGGGATTTAGTAGTTAAAACTCTTGAGCAAATTGTGCAGAGGTTGGGTGCTTGTGAGTTTTCTGGGTTCCAGAAGCATTCTCTCCTGATGTTTCGCCTCCATCTATGGCAGGCATCCTCAGACCTAGGAGTCCCCGGTGGCACAATGGGTTAAACCAGGGGTGCTCACACTTTTTCAGCATGCGAGCTACTTATAAAACAACCAAGTCAAAATGATTTACGTACCCACTACTCAGAGAGCCATGAAAGCAAAATATTTGGAAATTTATTTCAGTGAGAGTCATATAATATATTTTAAGACTGAATTAAACTAAATGTGAGTATAATAACCTCCTGAATTTATTCATAATAATGATGATGATATCAATTCAGCCTCTGCTACTACTACTACTAATAATAGTAACAACAACAACAATAGGTTCCTAGAGTAGAAGGAGACCTCCAAGGGCCATCCAGTCCAACCTCCTTCTGCCATAAGGGATAAACACAATCAAAGCATTCCTCACAGATGGCCATTCAGCTTCTGATAGTAATATTAATAACAATGGGTTTCTAGAATAGTAGGAGACCTCCAAGGGCCACCCAGTCCAACCTCCTTCTGCACCTGGGCGGCATCGGGAGCCTGCGGGGCAAGACTGAGCCTTCCTCCTGCCCTGCCTGCGATCTACCAGGACGCCCTACGCGATCTACCAGTAGATCGCAGTCTACCTAATGAGCACCCCTGCTTTGGGGCCTCTGCCTTCAAAGCACAAAATACCCAAGGCCACTTGCCTCTGAAACACTGGCCACTGCAAAATTTACTCTTGGTGTAAGTGAGGGATTTAGTCGTTAAAGCTCTTGAGCAAATTGTGCAGAGGCTGGGTGCTTGTGAGTTTTCTGGCTTCCAGAAGCATTCTCTCCTGATGTTTCACCTGCATCTATGGCATGCATCCTCAGACCTAGGAGTCCCCGGTGGCACAATGAGTTAAACCCTTGTGCTGGCAGGACTGAAGAGCAACAGGTCGGAGGTTCAAATCTGGGGAGAGTGTGGATGAGCTCCCGCTATCAGCTCCAGCCCCCCACGTGAGGGCATGAGAGAATCCTCCCACAAGGATACGGTCGGCCTACAGTCTTCACATCCTGAATAGACTACTGCAACGCTCTCTACGTGGGGTTGCCTCTGAAGACTGCTCGGAAGCGGCAATTAGTCCGACGTTCGCAGCCAGGTTACTAACAGGAGCGGGGCACAGGGAGCATACAACTCCCTTGCTGCGCCAGCTCCACTGGCTGCCAATTAGCTTCTGGGCACAATTCAAAGTGCTGGTTTTAACCTACAAAACCCTATACGGTTCTGGCCCAGTTTACCTGTCCGAACGGATTCTCCCCTATGAACCATCTAGAACATTAAGATCCTCCGGAGAGGCCCTGCTCTCGCCAGCTTCGCAATTCCGGCTGGTTGGGACGAGAGACAGGGCCTTCTCTGTGGTCGCCCCTCGGCTGTGGAACTCTCTCCCAAGTGATGCTAGATCTGCCCCCTCTCTGTTGTCCTTTAGGAGGCTGGTGAAGACTTGGATGCGGAACCAAGCCTTCCCAGAATAGGCTGAGATTGGCTATTATCTGAATGTATGACCATGCTTACAGACTGAGTGGAATTGTCTTAATGGCGATGTGGTTTTATGTTGGGTTTTTATGTATTTTAATATGTCGTTCTAGTTGTTTTTTTTGTTTTTGTTTTAATTTTTAAAAGAGTTTTATTAGAGTTGCATATAAGAAATACAGGTACGTACATCAACAAAACAAGTTACATAATGAAAAACACATAGAGTCAAGGAGGCCCGTAGGAAAGGGCCTTGAGTCCAAGACTTAGTTAAAAGTCCAAGGGGTGGGGGGGGGGGGAGGGGGAAAGGGAACGGGTTGCACAGGCAGGAAAAAGATGGCGCGTCTGGTCTCCCCGTCCGGGATGGCCTAGTTCCATGGAAAGTTACAATACAGGAGTGCAAAGAAAGAGAGAGATTGTTGACTTCACATCTCAATAGATTTCAATTGTATCTTTGTAACATTTTTCCTTAAAGGGGTTAGTTCATCTAAAGCAGGGGTGGGCAAACTGCGGCCCGGGGGCCGGATGCGGCCCTTTGGCTGATTCTATCCGGCCCGCCTAAGGGCCCCTGGCTTGCCTCCCCTGCCTGGCCTCTGCATAAAAATCTCCAGAGAAGGGGACTATAAGGAAGCATTATTTTATTTTAGTGGTTTTTATTATTATTGTATAATAATTTTATAACAATAATAAAATAATATAATAAATAATATAATATAATGTTATATGATATATTATAATTTCAATATATTATGTTTATATATATATACTATAATATAATAATTATGATATTAATACTAATAATATATGAATATTTCTTGATATATTAATATGTTAATATTAATGATGTGTAATATACAGTAAATATAGTAAGTGAATAAATAAATAAATTATGTAGATTAGCATGTAGTTCCGCCTTTAGGTGCGGCCCTCCATAATATTTTTTGGCTCTCATGTGGCCCCTTGGAAAAAATAGTTGCCCACCCCTGATCTAAAGGCTTAGGCCTTTTAAATCTAAATTATAGTTCTCTTTAATAAACTTAACGAAGGGCTTCCAAGTTTCCTCAAATGCCGTGCTGGAGTTATATCTGAGCCAGCAGGTGAGTTTGTCCATTTCTGCTATTTCGATTATTTTTAAAATCCAGTCCTCTTCTTTTGGGGATTCCGTAGCTTTCCACAGCCTGGCATAGATCAGTGTTTCCCAACCTTTTTTGAGCCGTGGCCCACTTTTAACATTAAAAAATCCGGGGGCACACCACCAACCAAAATGACACTCTAACACAGTAACGAACGGCTGGGGGATGGTGGGGGAGGGGGTGGAGCCAGGCCGTGCCATGCCCCTCCCCTCCCCTCATCTTCACCTCTCAGTAGCTGCTCCAGCCTTGAGGGGGCAGTGCCAAGCCAGCGGTGCCAGAGCCAGCACAATGGTGGCTTCGCACTGTCCCCTCAAGGCTGGAGCAGCTGCTGGGAGTGCCAAAGCCGGGGAGGGGGCGGAGCCAGGCTGCACCATGCCCTGCCCCTCCCCCCAGCTTCAGCTCTCCCACGGAGGAGCATGAGCGGTGAATGGGCTTCAGTGGGTGGGGCTCCTCCACGCGGCTTCAGCGAGCGAGGGGCGAGAGTCATGGCGGATTGGAGGCTGGCTGGAAAAACGGCCGAAGGAGGCGGCGCCCTGGCCCCTTTTTTTTCTTCGCCACCGCCCAGCCCTTCCTCCTCCTCCCCCAAGCAGCAGGAGTTCGGCAGGAGGAGGGGGGAAGGAAGGGGGGCAGAGAGCTTTTCTCGCGGCACAGCAGGAGGTCCGTCACGGCACACTAGCGTTCCACGGCACACTGGTTGAGAAACACTGGCATAGATGATCCGGGCTGCAATAATAAGGTAAGTTAGCAGTTTGTCATTTGCTTTATTCTTCACTTGTCCCGTAATATTAAGTAAGTAAAATTCGGGGTTTTTTGTCCAGTTTTTTTGAAAAAAAATAAAGATGTTCTTGTGGATCATGTTCCAAAAGGAGCGGGCGGTTTTACACGTCCACCACTGATGGAAGAATGTCCCCCTTTCTTCTTGGCATTTCCAGCATAAGTCATGGTTATTCTTATTTATTTTTGCTAGTTGATGGGGTGTGATGTACCACCTGTATATCATCTTGTATGTGTTTTGTTTTAGACAGTATGCATAGTTATACCTTTGTTTTACCTTCCATAAGTTCTCCCAATCTTCTCTAGAAATATCAAATCCTAGATTTGCCGCCCATTTTTTCATAAAATCCTTGTTCGGGCTATTTTCAAAATCTGCTTCTAGGAGGAAGTTATAAATTTTACTGACAGTTTTTCTCTCAGAGCTTAACCAAGCTTTTTCCCCTTTGGTTGGGTGCATCATCCAGCCTGTCTTTTTATCTTCGTTGTACCTTTTTACAATTTGATTATATTGGAACCAATTTAAGTTCAAATGGGATAGTTCTTCCTGTTTTTTTAAGGTGAAATTAGTTCCTTCGATTTTTAATAGGTCCGCATATGTCGGCCATTTTCCAACCTCTGTCCTCTTAATTTGGAAAGCCTCCAAGGGTGATACCCAGAGAGGAATCTTAGGGTAGAGTGTCTTTTTAAATTTGTTCCATATATTTAGTGCGGCTGATCTAATTATATGATTTTTAAAGTTTGAGTCTACCGAAGATTTATTATATATCAGGTAGCCATGCCACCCATGTTTGTTTTTAGGGCCTTCCAGGTTAAGCATTTCTCTATTATTAAGTAGTGCCCACATTCTCATTCCTTCTAGGCAATTTGCCTCATAATACTTAATCAGATTGGGCAAACCGAAACCCCCCTGGTCCGTCCTTTCCATGAGGTATTTTTGTTTGATCCTAGGTTTCTTACCCAGCCAGATAAATTTCGCTAGGTCTGACTGCCATTTCTTCAGCATTTGGGTATTTTTTAGTATGGGCAACATCTGGAATAAAAAATTAATTCTCGGGAAGATTTTTATTTTGATAGTGGCGATCCTACCCAGTAGGGATAAGTTGAAGTCATTTCTTACTTCTTTCCAGAGGCTCTCGTGGTTATTTTTAACTAGTTGGCAATTGTTATTCGTCAGGGTGACGCCTAGATATTTAATTTTTTTTACAATCTCCATGCCTGAATTGCTTTCGATCCGTTTTTGATCTTCCCCTTTTATGTTTTTTGTTATGATTTTAGATTTCTTTTTGTTTAACTTAAATCCTGAGATCTCCCCAAATGTATCTATCTTTTTTAACCAGCGGTCGATGTTTACTATTGGGTCTTCAATCACACAGACTAAATCGTCCGCGAATGCGAAAATTTTATAGTTGTCCCTCCCAATCTGGATCCCTTTGAGCTCTTTATCCTTGGAGATGTTTTTAAGGAGTAATTCAAGTATGAAATTAAAAATTAGTGGGGACAAGGGGCACCCCTGTCTAGTCCCTCTCAAAATTTCGAATGAATCTGATTTTGTGCCATTTACTATAACATTTGCAGATTGGTGATGGTAAATCCCTTTAATCGCTGTGGTAAAGTATGCGCCCATATCCATTTCCCTTAATAAGATTTCGATGGTATCCCAATTTAGCCGGTCGAACGCCTTCTCGGCATCGAGAAATGCGAAAGCGACCTTTTGGTCTATGTTTCTATCTACAAATTCAATCAGGTTAATGATATTTCTTATATTGTTTTTCATATGTCGTCTTGGTAAGAATCCGGTTTGATTCTTGCCAATCCATTTGTTAAGAAAAGTTTTGAATCTGAAGGCCAGTATATTGGTGAAAAGTTTATAGTCCTGGTTTAAGAGGGAGATGGGTCTGTAATTTTCTACCCTTTCTAGCTCTTTCCCTTCTTTTGCAAAGACTATTATGTTGGCACATTTCCAAGTATCAGGCAGGTTTCCCGTGGAGAGCACGTTATCCATCACTTTTTAAAAATAGGGGATCAGTTCCTCCTTAAACTTTTTATAGAATTGATCCGTAAGGCCATCCGGACCCGGGGCCTTCCCAGTTTTCAGTTGTTTAATTGCGAGTTCAATTTCCTTCTCAGATATAGGATTGTTTAATAGTTCTCTATCTTTCTCCTCAATTTTGTCTAGTTTTAGGGCATCTATATAGTTTTGGATATCTTCATTATTGTGCTTGCTAGAGTTATACAACTCTTTGTAGAAATTTCTAAATTCTTCTAAAATCTCTTTATCGTGCGTAATTATCTTATCTCCACTTTTTATTTTGTTCACTATGTTACTTTGCTTTTGTTTCCTAAACTGGTAGGCTAACCATTTCCCTGGTTTATTTGAATTTTCGAAATTTTTTTGTTGTAGGTATTTCATCTTTCTATTTGTTCCAGCGACAGTAAGCTTATTTGCTTTTTCGTCAGTTGGATTTTTTAAAGCTATTTTTGTGTTGTTTGGGTTTCTTTTTAGTTTATCCAATTCTAGATTAAGCGATGCCAGTTCTATATTCTTTTCTTTATTCAATTGATGTCTTTGGGCTATAAAATTGCCCCGCATCACCGCTTTTCCTGCGTCCCAGATACTAGTTATGTTGGTCTCGGGCTGGTCATTTATGTCAAAATATTCTTTTAGTAATTTTTTATTCTTTTGGATTTGGGAATCCGACTTAAGAAGCCAGTCATCTAGCTTCCAAAAGAATTGTTTTAGTCCGAATTTTATAGTAGTCTCCACTAGGGCATGATCTGATACTTGTCTGGCATGAATTCTCGCTTTGAAACTATTGTTCAAAATATTCCTAGACACCCAGATCATATCAATTCTGGTCCATGTCTTTCTCCGTCCGGAAAAAAACGTGAAATCTTTAGCCTTTTCATTCTGAGAGCGCCATATATCCTTCAAATCAAAATTTTGTACGCATTCAAAAAGAGTTTTAGGAAGTCTACTTGACGCAGTTCTATTTTTTGGGTTAATGTAGTTCTTGTCCAGATTTTTGTCCACAATTCCGTTAAAGTCCCCTAGAATGATATGTCCTTCACATTAGTTAAAGGAAGAAAGTTTCTGATAACTAACATTTATGCACCAAATGGAGCTAAAGTAAACTTTTTTGATTTGTTAAGAAAAAAAATACTAGAAATAGAATGTTCTAGTTGTTTTTAAATTGTATAGCATTGCATTTTTGCTGTTATGCCGGTCTGAGTCCCTCAATAGAGGTGAGAAGGTCGGGGTACAAAAGTTTTAAATAAATAAATAGTAAATAAATAAACCAACAAAACATCCAGGCGTCCCCTGGGCAATGTCCTTGCAGACGGCCAATTCTCTCACACCAGAAGCGACTTGCAATTTCTCAAGTCCCTCCTGACATGAAAAAAAATTATTCTCAGACCTCACAACCTCTGATGATACCTGCCATAGATGCAGGCGAAACGTCGGGAGAGAATGCTTCTGGAGCATGTCCATGCAGCCCGGAAAACTCACAACAACCCACTGAATCCGGCCATGAACGCCTTCGACAAGACATTGTGCAGAGGCTGTTTGTGCCTTTGGGTCCCGTCCCCCCTCAGCTCTTAATTGCATTTGCAACACAATTGTGTGCATCTTGACTTAGAAGTAAGCTCAGTTGCGCTCCGCGGGGCTGGGAGCCTCCTAAGCAGGTGTAAGATTGGAGCCTTAATCTGGCTGCCGAAGCGCTTAACAGCGCAAGCATAGTCCTAAGCCTAAATTGCTTGCTTCTCATGATTGTTTTACAACTGAAACCAACCTTGGTTGTCTTTGGCTCCAGTCCATATTTGAAATGTTAATGCGTTGATTCGTTCATACGTGGGAATTCTGCTATACACTAACTTAGATTTGTTTTATGGAGAGTAAGTGGCTTTAATGGAGGAAAGGTGGTTTGGAAAGTGCCTTTGTTGATTTTTTAAAAACCTTCCCAGGCCTAGTCTATAGGATGCTACAGGATCTTTTTGCAAATCTCAAAGTTGTGCAGTTTGCAAAGGGATCCTGTAGCATCCTATAGACCAGGCCTGGGCAAACCTTCTTACTTGGGGGCTGCATGCTAGCACTCCCTGCTAGGAGGACTGGCTGCCCAGTGATTTAAGGAAGAAGGAAGGACAAAAGGGAACGAAGGAAGTATGAAAGAGTGGAAGGAGACAATGGAAGGAAGGAACGGAAGGATGGAAGGATGGCAAGGATGAAGGAAAGAGACAAGGAAGGAAGGACGAAAGGGTGGAAGGGAAGGATAGAAGGAAGGGAAGGAGGGAGGGAGGAAAGAGAGATGGAAGGAAAGACAAAAGGGAAGGAAGGACAAAAGGGTGGAAGGAAGGAAGGGAAGGATGAGAGAAGGGAAAAAATAAAGGAAAGAGAAAAAAGGAAAGACAAGAGGGAAGGAAGGAGAAATAGGGAGAGAGGAAGGAAAGAGGCACGGAAGGAAGGACGAAAGGGTGGAAGGGAAGAGACAAGGAAGGAAGGATGAAAGGGTGGAAGGAAGGAAGCAAGGGAAGGAGGGAGGGAGGAAAGAGGCAAGGAAGGAAGGACGAATGGGTGGAAGGGAAGGATGGAAGAAAGGAAGGAAGGGAAGAGAAAAGGAAGGGAAGGATGGAAGGAAGGAAGGAAGCACAAAAGGGTGGAAGGGAAGGAAGGAAGGGAAGGAGGGAGGAAAGAGGCATGGAAGGAACGACAAAAGGGTGGAAGGATGGAAGGAAGGGAAGGAGGGAGGGAGGGAGGAAAGAGAGAAGGAAAGACAAAAGGGTGGGAGAAAGGAAGGGAAGGATGAGAGAAGGGAAAAATAAAGGAAAGAGGAAAAAAGGAAAGACAAAAGGGAAGGAAGGAGAAATAGGGAGAGAGGAAGGAAAGAGGCACGGAAGGAAGGACAAAAGGGTGGAAGGAAAGAGACAAGGAAGGAAGGCTGAAAGGGTGGAAGGAAGGAAGGGAAGGAGGGAGGAAAGAGGCAAGGAAGCAAGGATGAAAGGGTGGAAGGGAAGGATGGAAGAAAGGAAGGAAGGGAAGAGACAAGGAAGGAAGGACAAAAGGAAGGGAAGGATTGAAGGAAGGAAGGACAAAAGGGTGGAAGGGAAGGAAGGAAGGGAAGGAGGGAGGAAAGAGGCATGGAAGGAACGACGAAAGGGTGGAAGGGAAGGATGGAAGTAAGGGAAGGAGGAAAGAGATAAGGAATGAAAGACAAGGGAAGGAAGGGCAAAAGGATGGAAGGAAGGATAAAAGAAGGGATGGATAAAGGAAAGAAGGAAAGACAAAAGGGATGGAAGGAAGGACGAAAAGGTGGAAGGGAAGGATGGAAGGAGAAAGAGGGAGGGAGGTAAGGAGAAAGGAAAGAAAAGGGAGGGAAAGACAAAAGTGTGAAAGGGAGGGGAGGGAGGAAAGAGAGAAGGAAGGAAATACAAAAGGGAAGGAAGTAGAGAGGGAAGGAAGAAAGGGCTGACTTCTCTGGTTGAAGTAGCCTGCAGTGCCTTTCATGTTCCTTGATTCGTGTTTGGGCAATGCTGGTGCATTTGGTAATCGCTATGACTAGCCCATAGCTGCATGGTATACAGGAGACTCCAGTCGAGGTGAGAGAATCCCTCTTGTCCTTTACTGAACGTAGCATTTGTTGGATTTTCTTAATGGGTCTGGAGATTGTTTATAGGTTGTGTTTCTTCATCAGCTATATTTATGCCCTCTGTCACTCTCTACGTGGCTGACTCAGGCTCACCTGGTGACTTTTCATGGCTCAGCGGCGACTAGTTAGCCGGTCGCCCCTGAGATCCAAGCTTACCTCCATTCTGTTTACTTCCTTATCTTACCATTTAAAGAATTGCAGTGATAATTCTGAAAAGGAGACCTTGCCTGATCTTCCCCCTTCCTTTGCCTTTTGCCCTTGTAGGAGTTCCCTTTGGGTCTGATAAGACAGTTGCTCGGCGATCTCGCTGAATGCTGGCGCCTTAACAAATGCCTTTCCAAAAAGGGAGAGGGGAGGCCTGCACTTGGATCAGTTATATAACAAAATAGTTGGCTATCTTATCTATATAATCTCCTGTTTTAGGCTCTAGGTCGGATTAAAAGGCCCCATAAGGAACGTGGCAGTCGGCACAGACTTCTGTCTTCTGGCAGCAGCTGCGCAACTTGTGAGAACTTGAGGAGGATGCCCTTTTCATTCGTAGAAACCCTTTTCATTTGTAGGTATTCGTAGGTATTGGATTCACTGCACCTCAACCTGCCTTGCACATTTGAAAACAGTAGCTCTGTCATGCTGCACTGTAGGTCTTGGTTGTTTCTGTGTAATGTCAATGAATTGCTTTTATACAAAATTGAGTATGTTCCCTTCATACAGGTAGAGGGCGGTTTTCAAGGATTATTGCGAGGATTTTCCCAGCGAAGGCTAGAAGGGAGATGCCTTAATAGTTTGGTAGCATCCTTGAAGTCTGCTGGGATTTTCTCATCCACACTTTTTAAATGAGGTGGTGGAGTTGTTGTGTCAGCTCAGGTCCACCCTCTTTCAAGACTTCAGCAGGGATCCCATCAGATCTGCTAACTTTGTTTTTTTTTTTTGTTGGCCGATGGCATTGCTGACTTCCTCCAAACTAGGTCCTGCTGCATGCTCATCCATGTTTTGTTGTTGCGGGATTTGTGAGAGAACCTCTTTGGCTATGTTGGTGCTGCGATTCAGGCGGTTGTGGTAGCAGGGGCGGTCCTACCGGTAGGCAAAGGACGCCGCTGCGTGGGACGCCATCTGGGTAAAGCTGGGCGCATTCCCCCACCAGCGTCCGGCCTATGTTCCGCGGCCGAAGAGGAGCCCGACAAGTAGTAGCGCTGCTGCGGAGACGCCGAGGAGAGCGGCGTGCTGGAGCGCAGGAAGAGGTTGCTCGTGCCGCCGCTGGTGCGGTAAGAGCGCAGGGAGACTCCCGGGGAGGAAGAGGAAGCACTGAGAAAGCGCTGAGGAAGTGCGAGGAAGAGGAGGAAGCAGCGCCTACGCGGGGGGAGAAAGAGTAGGAGCCCGGCGCGGGGCTGAAGGTGTGGCGGTAGGAGGTGGAGGCACGGAGGAGGCAACACCCCGCCCTGCAAAGAGGCCGCCCTCTGGCTCTTCTTTTTGGCCTGGCATGGCGCCCCCGATTCCATCCCTTCTTCTCCCCCAAAATTAAGGCGGATTCTGAGACCCCTTTTGCGTCAGAAGAAGGGGCTCTTTCCCCACCCATAATGTTTTTTGGGGGGTGCCAAAATAAATTTTGGGGGGCGGTGCTAAAATAATGTTCGCTTACCATTTAAAATTACCTTAGACCGCCCCTGTGTGGTAGTGCTCTTTCCAACGTAGTGCAATTGATTTCTTGTCCTTCAGAAGTTTGGTTCCATCTGATGAGCATAGAAGGTGTATGATTTCTTGGTCCGTAGCTGATCTTTGTGGCTTAAAAAAATCCCTGAGCATCATGGGTATCTGCAAAGTGTTGGATCTTCAGCCTTCTTTGTCCACCAGATGTTCTTGAGTTCTCTGGCCTTTCTTTGGACCTCAGCTTTTGCACGGACCCACCACCAAGACACTACACTTGGAGGACCATCATCCCTGTGTTATGAGGAATCACCTAAGTAAGTAAGTAGTACTTCTTTCTCACAACAAACCTATAGAATCATAGAGTTGGAAGGGACCTTGGGGGCCATCCAGTCCAACCTGAAATAGGCTGAGAGAAGGTGACTGGCCTCAGGTGACCCTGTGCATTTCATGCCATAGACCAGTGTTTCCCAACCTTTTTTGAGCCGCGGCACACTTTTAACATTAAAAAAATCCGGGGGCACACCACCAACCAAAATGACACAAAATGACACTCTAACACAGTAAAGAACGGCTGGGGATTGGTGGCCTGCTGGGAGCAGCTGCTGGGAGTGCCAAAGCTGGGGAGTGGGCGGAGCAAGGCTGTGCCATGCCCCGCCCCCTACCCCCGGCTTCACCTCTCCCAGCAGCTGCCCCAGCCTTGAGGGGGCAGTGCCAAGCCAGCGGTGCCAGAGCCAGCACAATGCTGGCTTGGCACTGTCCCCTCAAGGCTGGAGCAGCTGCTGGGAGTGCCGAAGCCGGGGGAGAAGGCAGAGCCAGGCCGCGCCATGCCCCGCCCCCTCCCCCCCAGCTTCAGCTCTCCTACAGAGGAGGAGCATGAGCGGTGGACAGGCTTCAGTGGACGGGGCTCCTCCACGCGGCTTCAGCGAGCGAGGGGCGAGAGTCATGGTGGGAGTCATGGCGGATTGGAGGCTGGTTGGGGAAATGGCCGAAGGAGGCGGCACCCCGGCCCCGTCTTCTTTTTCTTCGCCACTGCCCGGCCCTTCCTCCTCCTCCCCCAAGCAGCAGGAGTTCGGCAGGAGGGGGGAAGGAAGGGGGCAGAGAGCTTTTCTCGCGGCACAGCAGGAGGTCCGTCACGGCACACTAGTGTGCCACGGCACACTGGTTGAGAAAGACTGCCATAGACAGATGGACTCACAGGCAACACAGAGAACAATTTCTATGGCAATCATTTTCATCTTGTATGTTTGGAGATTTTTTTGGAGACAGAACTGTTGTTTTAGTAGTTCTGTTGTGATCTCTGAAATAAAAGATGAACTTTCCAAAAGCACTCTTTAAGAAAAGCCAAGATGGGAAAATGTGATCCGAGTCCTCTATGCACATATGGGTTTGGTTTTTTTTTTTTGGAGTTCTTATTTTCAATGGGCAAGAAACTCATTTTAAAAGAGCTGTAGTTGGGGTGAGGCGGTGAAGGGGCGGGCGGGCAGCAGAACTGATCCTGTTGATCAACCGATGATCCAGATAAAGCCTTTTGGGGTGGGGTGGGGGGGGGGCGTATTTGCAACTTTTAATTAAGAGTTGTTTACACAGAAGGCAGGCTTAGGGTTTCATGGAGATGCCGACAGCTGAGCTGAAGACAATTCTTTGCCTTGAGCTGAGTTAAAGTAGCCTTTTGATTCTCTGCTGGAAGAGCGGGAGATTGAGACAATAGTGTTGCTTTGGGAACTTTAATTGAGAATCTGTAGGTGGGACTCCTGACGCTTGACTTCTTCCCCTCCTCAGACACATTTCACTCAGAGATATTTCCGTATACCTCAAGGGTTTGGCTTCCACCACCATTTTATCAGTTGATGAAGGTTTTGATGGCTGGAATCACTGGGTTGCTATAAGTTTTCCAGGCTGTCTGGCCATGTTCCAGAAGCATTCTCTCCTGACGTTTTCCCCCCATCTATGGCAGGCATCCTCCGAGGTTGTGAAGTCTGTTGGAAACTAGGCAAGTGGGTTTCATATATCTGTGGAATGATGTCCAGGGTGGGAGAAAGAACTCTTGCCTGTTTGAGGAAACTCTGAATGTTGGAATTAATCACCTTTATTAGCATTAAATGGCCTTGCAGCTTCAAAGCCTGGCTGGTTGCTGCCTGGGGGAATCCTTTGTTGGGAGATGTTACCTGGTCCTGATTGTTTGCTGTCTGGAATTCCCCTGTTTTCCTAGTGTTGTTTTTTATTTACTGTCCTCATTTTAGAGCTTTTTAAAATAATAGTAGCCAGCTTTTGTTTATTTTCATGGTTTCTGTCTTTCTGTTGAGATTGTCCACATGCTTGTGGGTGTCAATGGCTTCTCTGTGTTGTCTGACACAGTGGTTGTTAGAGTGGTCCAAATTATCTTTGTTCTGCATGGTCAATAACTGGCGATAAATCTCTGTGTATTTTACTCGTGTTCCTCTGAGGTGTCTCTGTGTCCTCATTGCTCCAGCATTTGTGGAGTACGTAAATAGTTTCAATGCTGTTCCTTTGGAAGATCAAGGTGTGCAATAGTCGCTATTGACTCTATGTGTTGGCATCCCTGGATGCCTGGAACCCCAGGTTTCGGCGGTGACCAGGGGAGCATTCGCACAATTAAAACTTGTGCGCCAGCTGCACCCGTACCTTGGGAAGTCTGACTTGGCAACGGTAGTCCATGCTCTGGTTACATCCCGTATAGATTACTGCAACGCTCTCGACGTGGGGCTGCCTTTGAAGACTGTTCGGAAGCTTCAATTGGTCCAACGGACAGCAGCCAGGTTGATAACAGGAGCGGCACTCAGGGAGTGTACAACTTCCCTGTTGTGCCAGCTCCACTGGCTACCAGTTTGCTACCGGGCACAATTCAAAGTGCTGGTTTTGGCCTTTAAAGCTCTAAACGGTTCTGGGCCAACTTACCTGTCCGAATGTATCTCTCCCTATGAACCATCAAGATGCTTAAGATCATCCGAAGAGGCCCTGCCCTCGGTCCTGCCTGCTTTGCAGGCACGCCTGGCGGGGACGAGAGACAGGGCCTTCTCAGTGGTGGCTCCTCGGCTTTGGAACTCCCTTCCTAGTGACATCAGGTCGGCCCCCTCCCTCCTGATATTTCGTAAGAAAGACTTGGCTTTTCGAGCAAGCATTCGCAGACAAACTTTAATTGAGATCAAGGATTGCTATGACGACCGATTTTAAGATTGTGGAGCTGAAATTTGTATTTTGTAGTTTTTAACTGTTAATTTTATGTTTTTATATGACTGTTTTTACCTTGTGATTTATTTATTGTATACGGGCACTTGTTGCCGCTTGTTCACCGCCTCGAGTCGCCTTCGGGCTGAGAGAGGCGGTATAGAAGCATGGCAAATAAAATAAACAAATAAATAATCCCAGAAAACTGACATCAGGCTTGTGGAATTCTTCGTTTTGTGCTGGAACCCCACATTCTGCTGACTCGAGCAAGTGGAAAATCATGGCTCATGGGATAGATGCATAACCTTGAAATTCAGAACCGGGTGCTTCTGAACACACACTGCTTAGCGTTTTCTGTTCAGTGACAAGGCTGAGCCCACGTCTCTTCAAACACAAATCCAACCTTAATCTTCTTTCAGCACAACCTACAATTCCTTTTGCTGCTACTCAGATGTAGTCCGTCTGCCGCTGCGTATCCCCAGTGCAAAGGAATGCGGCTAGCAGCTATTGCAAACTGCAAATCCTTATTGGGGGGGCAGTGGGGTGCTCTGAGTGCTCTTGAGGTTCAAGGGACTGCGTGGAGTGACCCATGGGGTGCAGGGGGAGGCTCTTTTGGGGAGGCCACTGATGATATTGACCAAGGGAGGAAGTATTGAGAAAGCCCTCTTGACACGTACCCCTTCCCTTGTGTGTTGCAAGCCTGAACAAGCGAGGATCTTATCACTGGCCTCGTTTGCAAACACAATAAAAGCAAGTGGGACGTGACACAGAGGTATTTACTGCCCAGGGCCTGTATTGAACCAAGGCATTGGCCCAGTCAATTTGTGACTTGTTGTTCTGATCTTGGAACTGGTGGCTATTGCTTTGTAATATGTTTGGAATTTGGTTCTCAAACAGCAGGAAAGGAGCTTGATTCAGAGGCAGACTATTCCCCGACTGGGTTGCTGTGAGTATTCCGGACTCTGTGGCCATATTCCAGGAGCATTCTCTCCTGATGTTTCGCCTGCACTTACGGCCGGCATCCTCAGAGGTTGTGAGGGTGCCTGTCATAAATTCAGGCGAAACGTCAGGAGAGAATGCTTCTGGAACATGGCCGTGCAGCTCGGAAAACTCACAGCAAACCAGTAATTGGGTTGTTGTAGATTTTTCAGGCTGTATGGCCATGTTCTAGAAGCATTCTCCTGACGTTTCACCTGCATCTGTGGCAGGCATTCAGAGGTTGTGAGGTCTGTTGGAAAACAGGAAAATGGGTTTATATATTTATGGAAAGCCCAGGGTGGGAGAAAGAACTTTTGTCTGTTGGGGCTAGGTGTGAATGTTTCAATTTGCCACCTTGATTAGCATTTGATGGCCTGACAGCTTTTAGGTGTGGCTTGTTACTGTCTGGGAGAATCCTTTGTTGGGAGATGATTAGGTGTTCCTTCGACAACACAATTCCACGGCTCTCTCAGTGTATTGGAAAATGCAAAAAGCACCTGAAGGATGTGGCTCCCAACCTAGAAGGGTTTGGGAAGCAAGATAGACTCTTGCACTTCTGACACTTCTCCTGGCACATAGCAGGAGGAATATTTCTCCAAACTGTAATTATGGCCAGTCTTCCTTTTGGTCTCCTTCTGGCTTCTGCTTCTTGAGCTGATTTCTAGGGAGGGTGGGGGGTTGCTGAGCCCATGGAGCACAAAGCTCCTTAGACCTTGTGTGTGGAGCGAGAAAAGGATGAGAGCTTTCAGCAGGAGGATATTATTCAGAGAGAGTGTCTGGGGTGTTGCTTATGCAGAAACCTTTTCCCCATCTTTGTTTAGATGCTCAGTGTGTAGTGCAACAATTATGGAGCCGGGTTTGGGCAATGAGTGTGAAGAGCAAACCTTCAGTAAATACTACTGAGGAAGAGCCTTGGGCTGACCTTGAATCAAATCAGAGTAAATACGTTGCTTTTGTTCACTGGAAGAGAGCTGGGTGCTCCTGCTGCATTAACCAAAACTTGGCTTGATGGCCTTGGTGACGGGACTAGCCCCAGAACAATATCCCGGGCTGTTTTTTTTGCAGGGAGAGACTGATCGCAGCTCCACTGGGGCTGCCCAGAGAGAAGTGGCTCCATTGAGACCACAGCCACCTTGGGAGCAGAGTTTGCATCGAAAGAAGCTGATGCTGGGAAGAGGTCCAGGGCTTCAGTGTGTGTTGATGGAGTCTCCACTTGCAGTTCTGAAAGATCTTCTGATTGGCGATGGAGCAGGTTGGGATGCCACCAGGTTCTCTCCTCTGCCCTTTGTCAGTCCCCTGGGGTGCCTTGCAGGCCCGGATTAAGCAATTTTGGCGCCCTAGGCCACACTTTCAAATTATGCCCCCAAACCTCTACCGCACCCCCCCCTCACCTCCTCGCGGCTCTGTGCGCCACCTCCTTCCTCTGCGCGCCCCGGGGGCGAGCCTTCCCTTCTTCCTCGCCACACGCCTGGCTTCCTTGACTCCTCACCACGCGCCCGGCGTCGCGGAGGAGGAGGAAGCCGGGCGCATGGCGAAGAGGAGAAGGAAAGGCTCGCTCGCCCTCAGAAGTGAGCCATCCCTTGCTTCTTCCTCCTGCTCGCCATGCGCCTGGCTTCCTCCTCCTTGCCATGCGCCCGGCGTCGCGGAGGAGGAGGAGGAAGGGCGGGCTTGCTCGCCCCCGGAAGCGAGCCAACCCTTGCTTCTTCCTCCTGCTCGCCATGCACCCGGCTTCCTTGAGTCAAGGAAGCCAGGCGTATCGCGGAGGAGGAAGGGAAGCCCCGCCTCCGGGGCACGCGGAGCCGCGAGGAGGTGTGGGGGGGGGCGCCAAGGAGGGGTGCAAGAAAGGGGAGGGGGCGCGGGGCGGGCGTGGATGGCGCGCAGGCGCAGAAATGCCCGAAGATTGAACTTTTTAAAAAAATAATTTTTACAAAATTTTGTGGGGGTCTGGACCTGACCCCTCCCCCCCCCAATGGCTGCCGCCCTAGGCCATGGCCTAGGGTAGCCTTATGGATAATCCAGGCATGGTGCCTTGCATTTTTCATTGCCAGCATAGGAAGCAGCCCCCTGCAGAGTTGGATCCTGGGTCTGTTTAGCTCAGACAGAGGTGCTTGGAGTCAAACCTGCCACCTTCTCATACAAAGCATATGCTCTCCCATTGAGTGACAGCCCTTGCCCTTCACCCACTCCCCAAATGTGCTGCATCTCAGAACTGGTTAATATACTGTCACAAACCAGCAGAGCAAGTTCTGTTGGAGGTTTAGCCTAGTGGGAAGAGGAAGGTGGAGCAGGGGAGAGCATGAGGAGGCCGTCACCTTGAAAGTGTCTGGCAGGGTAAGTACGAAACCGTTCCCATGCTGGGTCCAGAACATGAGCACTCCTTGCCATTGGCACTGCTGGAGGCCCGCATCATTCCCAATCCTGCTTTATTAGTAGCTTATCTGGAAGCTCTGTTTTGGATTGTCGCTCTCTGAATTCCACTGGCCATGTTGACTGAGGAATTCGGAGTGTTCCTTTGTTGGTTTGCAAGGTCCTTTTGGGAAGTGTTACTCTCAAAGCCACTGGTGTGACAGTCTCACATGATTCTAGCCCTCTTGTGGCATTATGTTTGTTTCTGACATCCATACAGGGGCTGAACCTCGCAGTAGCCGTGGGTAGGAAGCTTACTGACTCCCCCACTTCTCACTTCGGACAGAAATATTGCAGAATCCATTGGCCAGTCCAAAGAAAACCCTAACAAAACAAAGTTGGTTAGTTAGTTTGGACTTCTGCTTGAAGCACAGGGGCCCCTTGTTTTCAGGTTGCAAGACAGAAGTGTGATTGTTTTTCCTGTGGTAATTGAACCCTGTTTTTATTCTTGTGTGTGTCTCCTCATCAAGGCCACCGGGTTCTCCTCCTCTGTTGGTCTCTGCCCTTTGTCAGCCCATTTGTCTCCCTCTGGGATGAGGTGGTCGCATTGTGCCTTGTTCTTCCACAGCCTTTGTTCGTTGGGGCAAAAGATGGTTTGCTGTACGATTTCAAATTCTGACCGGTGTGTTGAGGGGCAGCTGGGGACAGTTGGCCTGGTGCTCAGATGACAGAGGCAATCTCCACGCAATCTCCACGCTGCTGGCCAAGCGGAACCGGGGCCACCTGTGCTGGAGGGAGGGAGGGAGTGAGAAGGCTCCTTTTCTTTCTCTTTGATGGGTGTAACATGTGCCTTATTCTTGAGTAACAGATGAAAGCCACTGGCTTATGAGGGGAGCTTGCGGAGAGGCAGAGAGTATCATGGCATCAGGAAGAAACGTTACTCTACCAATAGCAGAGGAGCTGGTGGGTTTCCATTTAGGCTAATGCTGGGAACTGAAAATTAAATTGTCATTTGGTAAATCTGATTTATCATTTGGAGAATGGATTGCTAAGTAAATCATAAAGCCAGTCATGATATGCAGTCTGTGTTCAAAACAGGAGAACAGACCAAAAAAATGGTTCCTGCAGAGTTGTCGGAGACCTTTTTGAGGCTATGCCTGGGCAACTGGCTTTGGCATTAAAAGGCACTCAGAAGGGCCAGAGCAGAAGAAAAGGTATTTCATTGCTTTGGGGCAGGCCCGGATTAACCCCTTTTGGCGCCCTAGGCCACACTTTGGAATTACGTCCCCAAACCAACCTCTACCGCACCCCCCACCTCCTCCTCCTCGCAGCGCCGTGTTCCTGGGTGCCGCGCATGCCCGGCAGTGGCCCCGGGGGCTTCCCTCCACTGCCTCCTCCTTGCACCCTCCTTCCTTGACAAGGGGGCGGGGGCGATGGTGGAGGGGAGCGCCATTCCCTCCTCCCCCGCCCCCTCGCAGCACTATCCCCCCGCTCTCCCGAGAGAGAGAGAGAGAGAGAGAGAGTCATCTCCATGCCATGCGTTGCGGTTTTGTTTCAACATTTTTTGTCCGTGTGAACTGCACCCCCCTTGGTTTGTGCCCCTGGGCCATGGCCTAGGGTGGCCTTATGGGTAATCCGGGCCTGCTTTTGGGAGCTCAACCAGTGATTCTGGCGAGGGGATTGTGGGAATAGGGGTCTCCCAAATAGCCTTTGGGGAAAACGTGCCTCACAAGCCAGGGAGCTGACACTCGGTTGTCAGTTGTGTAACTCCAAATGTGCAAAGTGAATATTTGCGCAAGAGTCATGGGGCCATACAGTGGCCACACCACCCCATCTGCCTGATCTTGGCCGGCGGGTGATGAGAAGGGGGCAGCGCAAGCTTATTGTAAGTCTTACAAAACCATTGTGCTTCAGGATGAGCGCATCGCTCAGCCTTGGACTGGTGGGACGTGTTGGGGAGGGGGGGGGGAGAAGAGATTACTTGGGAAGGAATCCTCTTGCTACTTACTGCCTTGGGCTGTGGGCGCTCTGCTCCTTTCAGAAACCATTCCAGCTTTTCAGGTTCAGAATCCCTCTAGGTCCCCCACTCCTCCAAAACATGCCTTTCATGTCCCCAGCATGATGGGAACGTAGTGATAATGCGGGTGCCTGCCTTCACCTTCCCTCCATCTTTTCAGCCATCCACAGACCCTCGGGT
This sequence comes from Anolis apletophallus, assembly GCA_030556195.1. Taxonomy (NCBI): domain Eukaryota; kingdom Metazoa; phylum Chordata; class Lepidosauria; order Squamata; family Anolidae; genus Anolis; species Anolis apletophallus. Next base: position 11,490,176 of record JARBWK010000018.1, read on the forward strand.
TACTTTTCAGTGGTGTCCTGGCTCTTCCTCATAAAACGCAAAGATCTGACCGATAGCTCTAATCAGCGTGTCGTCCTCCTCTCTGCCTACGTGCGGAGCAATTGGCGACCGAGAGCCCTGGCCAGGCTCCCTGGGAAAAGCCGTTTACTTCATGTTTGAAATATTTCCACCAATCTCCAGAGCCTGGCTCTTTTCTTTAAAAAGGCAGCATCTACCAGAATGTCAGAAACGGCAGCAATAAAAGTCAGCTCAGCATCAGTAACTCCCCAAAGGTGTTTGAAAGCACCAGTTGCAGCAGCGGCACTAGTAATGACAGATGATGTTTTGTTCTGATGCCAAGATAAGAGACAATACCACCCGCCTCTCCCTCCTCTGAGATCCTCTTCCAGAAAAGCCCAGAGACTGAAAAGCCAGCTTTAGGAATTGAGCTGTTCTGGCGCTTTGGTCATGTCGGTGGATTGTGCCTACGTTGTGCAGCAAAGTTTGATGCTCTATTGCTCAGAGTTTGAAACAAGGAGGCATGGAAACACAAAGGGTCAGTGTCATATGAGCCCAGGTGAGGCAGAATAACTTCTTTCTCTCCACCTTTTTTCTCCCTTCAAAGACAATTCCAGCTCTCCAGATGTTATTGGGTTGTATCTCCTACTATTCCTTGCCACCACAACTGTTGGGAGTTGCGGTGGATATGGCCTGTTTCTACCCTAAGAGGACTAGATTGAGGTGGAATCCCTCCAAATGCTGCTGCTAACCTTTATTCTTTTACTATTTCCCCATACTACTTTGTTTGTCAAGTTTGTGTAATTGCTTGAAAAAGAAGGGAAATGTATTTGCTTTGTGTGCCTGATTAACTAACCGATTTTCTGCCCAGAAACCTCAGAGTGGTGGGGATTTCAAGATGCGGCATCTCTGTTGATCTGTGGGCTTTCTCAGACTCGGGTCTTGCTCAGCGGCGATCATGCTGGGGAGGCATTAACTGAGGACTGATCCCTTGGGACTGCCTCCTTTCCACATTTTGGCTTTTTAGTGTGAATCCAAGTGGCTTTTGTTGCTAATGGTGAACAACATTGTTGTTCCTTTTTAGCAGGACAACTCTTTACAGAAGATATCTGGATCTTCTTCTTGTGACACAATGAGTCACAGCTAATATCCCCAACCCCGTGGTATTATTTCTCCTGCTTGCTGTTCTTGTTGGGCATGTAGTTTTTTATCTTCTACCACTCGTAAGAAGTCTGCCTCTTTTGGTCAGAGTGATGGGTCACTGCCCTCGGGACCACTGTGCCCATTTGGTAAAACCAGGCATAGGCTTCTCCTGGTTTGGTTTGATTTTGGAAGAGGAAGATGTCTTCACCATGTCTGGTGGTGATCCCCAGGTTGTGCCAGTTAGCTTTTGTACAATGTTATTTCTAGCACCCACTTTTTGCTTGATATTCAAGGAATGCTTCTTGTAAGTCAGAGCACGGTCCAGAGTGACTCCCAGGTATTTGGTTGTGCTGCAATGCTCCAGTGGGATTCCTTCCCAGATCATCCTCAGAGCTCGAGATGCTTGTCTATTCTTGAGATGAAAAGCACACACCTGCATTTTAGATGTATTAGGAATCAACTGGTCTTATTTTATTTATTTATTTATTTTATTTATTTACTTTATTTATATTCCGCTCTTCTCACCCCGAAGGGGACTCAGAGCGGATTACAGGTACATATACTAGCAGACAATCCCTGCCGTTTCCACATACACACATATAGACGAACAGAGGCAAACTCTGGCCACTAGGGGGAGCTGACGCACTCCTCATCTCTCAGCATTCCCAGCATCCCTTGTTGTTCCTTCCGCATTCCTCAGCGTTCCTGGAGTTCTTTAATGGCCTCATAATTCAGTCAAAATTTGCCTCCCCACTTAATGATGTACCTTTATCTCCTACTTGACAGATGCAACTGTCTTTCGGGCTGCAAAGGTCAACAGCAGGCTACACTTAAAGGTCGAGCACGCACCTCGACCCGGGCAGGCCTCAAACTCATGACCTATTGGTCAGAGAGATCTTATGCAGCTGACACTTAACCAGCTGCGCCACATTCCCAGTGTCTTCCCTGTAATAGGCAGGAAGAGCACCTAAATCTTTAGAGAGCTTCTGTTCAACCATTTCAAAGCTCCCTGCTTGAGCAGTGATTGCATGATCATCAGCATACATTAAACTCTCTGTCCTCTCTGACAGTATCCAGTGAATATGTCTCTTTTTTGTTTTTCAGGGTTTTGCCGAGAATCTTCATCTGAAAACGAACCATCTTCTGGTAAGTGTCTAAAATACTTCGTTCTCAAACACCCCCCACCCCACCCTACCCTCATATTTTGTGAAGGTGGAGTGTCACCCCATGTCCAACTTTCCTCATTTCCTCATTGGCCAAGCTGGTTGGTGAGCATGATGTGAGCCGTACTCTAAGCACACCCAGTGGGTGCCAGCACAAGGTGGACTGGTTTATTCCCAGGCCTGCAAAAAGATTCAGTGTGCCATCTTATTTTTTCCTCCTTCACATGATATATTCTCCTACTGGCAAGAATTTAAGTGTGGGTTAGATCCAAAATACTATAATAATCTATATCTCTATATAAATAAAAATGTCTTGTTCATTTGTGGGATTAACATAACTAGTTTCCAATCTCCCCTATTTGGGTAAAGTAATGGAACGTGTGGTGGCTTCGCAACTCCTGGGGTTCTTGGTAGACACTGATTATCTTAATCTGGCACAGTCTGGCTTTAGGCCGGGACATGGTACTGAAGCAGCCTTGGTCGCCTTGGTAGATGATCTACGTCGGGAGCTTGACAGGGGGAGTGTGTCCCTATTAGTTCTGCTGGACCTCTCTGCGGCTTTCGATACTGTTGACCATGGTATCCTTCTGTGGCGCCTTGCAGAAATGGGACTTGGGGGTACTGCTTTCCAGTGGCTCCAGTCCTTCCTGGAGGGTTGGTCCCAGAGGGTGTTACCGTTGTCTTGTGGAGTCCCTCAGGGTTCAGTACTGTCCCCTATGTTATTTAACATCGACATGAAGCCGCTGGGGGAGATCATCTGGAGTTTCGGAATAAGGTGTCATCTGTACACAGATGACGTCCAGATCTGTCACTCCTTCCCACCTGTCACTAAGGAGGCTGTTCAGACTGAACCGGTGCTTGGCTGCTGTGTCGGACTGGATGAGGGCTAGCAAATTGAAACTTAATCCTGACAAGACAGATGACCTCCTCTGGCTGAACAGGGCATAGGATTACAGCCTGTGTTGGATGGGGTTACACCCCCCTGAAGACTCAGATTCGCAGCTTGGGAGTGATCCTGGACTCATTGCTGAGCCTGGAACCCCAGGTCTCGGCAGTGGCCAGGGGAACTTTTGCATAGTTAAGACTTGTGCGGCAGCTGTGCCCGTACCTTGAGAAGTCTGATCTGGCTATAGTCGTCCACGCTCTGGTCACATCCCGAATAGATTACTGCAACGCGCACTATGTGGGGCTGCCTTTGAAGACAGTTCGGAAATGGCAACTAGTCAAACGGGGGGCAGCTAGAGTACTAACAGGAGCTACATACAGGGAGCATACCGCCCCCTTGTTGTGTCAGTTTCACTGGCTGCCTGTCCATTTCCTAGCTCAATTCAGTGTGCTGGTTTTTACCTATAAAGCTTTATACGGTTCTGGCCCAGCTTACTTGTCTGCCTCTATGTCCCACCTTGTACTTTAAGATCATCTGGGGAGGCCCTGCTCTCGCTCCCGCCAGCATCTCAAATGCGGCTGGTGGGGACGAGAGACAGGGCCTTTTCAGCTGTGGCTCCCCGCCTATGGAATGCGCTTCCAAGCGAAATACGTTCAACCCCATCCCTCCTAGCATTTAGGAAAAAAGTAAAATTGTGGTTATGGGACCAGGCCTTTGCACAATACCAGAATGCAGCACTTTGGACTTTAGACTGAAATAGGATTGGTTAACTGACAGTTGAGAATATGGCTTACTGTTTTTAAAATAGTCTTGCGGACGGAACATTGTTTTTAACTTAATTGAATGTTGATTGTTGTCTGTTTTAACTGTTTAATCTTGTATGTTTTTATGGTTATATTGTATGCTCTGGCATTGAATTGCTGCCTCTACGTCCCACATCGTACTTTAAGATCATCTAGGGAGGCACCTTCTTCACCTTCGGGGGTGAGAAGGTGCGGGGTAGAAATACTGTAAATAAATAAACAAACTAAAAAACCACTGGACGAATTGACACCAAATTTGGACCCAATACACCTATCAGGCCAACGAGTGACCATTACTCATAAAAACACTGAAAAATACAGCAAAAGAGACTCAAAAAGCCAAAAAATAAAAAATACATTACAATGCATGTGCAAAACCACATATATACACATACTCAAAACACATATACACAAACTGGGACACAGCAATGCATGGCAGGGGATGGCTAGTACCTAATAAAAATGTATATATGTATGTGCGTGTGTGTCTGGGGTGCCCACTCCCACAAACAGCTTTAACCCACAGTGCTGAGGAGCCACCGAAAGCACTAGTGGACAGCAGCCAGCTTTTGGCCATGGTGGTAACAGGAACTCCAAAATCCATCTGTCTAATGGTGGAGACCTCTCTTATTAAAGTGGGACTCAACTCGGCTGCCAAATGAATTACAAGCAAAACCAGATATTGCTTTTAAAAAGCCACAGAAATGAAGATGAAACTGTTTGTAGCAGGCTTGGTAAATTTTGGCCCTCTATGTGTTTTGAACTTCAACTCCCATAATTCCTAACAATTAGGAATTGTGGGAGTTTGAGTCCAAAACACCTGGAGCGCTGAAGTTTGCCCATGTCTGCTCTAACACGGAAAAACCATTACATAAAGCAAACACCTGCTGGAATAGGAAAGTCCTCACCTGGCAATGAAAGCACAGCAGGGAGAGAGCCAATCTCACAGCAAAGGCCCTGTTTCACATTCCCACTATATGGTGCACTGGTTCAAGTGGCAGGAATAATAGAAGCGCCTCCTCTGAAGAAGGGCCCCCTGGTGGCATAGCGGGTTAAACCGCTGAGCTGCTGAACTTGCTGACCGAAAGGTTAGCGGTTCGAATCCACGGAGTGGGGTGAGTTGCCACTGTTAGCTCCAGCTTCTATCAAACTAGCAGTTTGAAAACATGCAAATATGAGTAGATCAATAGGTACTGCTTCAGCGGGAAGGTAATGGCACTCCATGCAGTCATGCCAGTGGCCACATGACGAAGAACCGGACAACGCCGGTTCTTCGGCTTAGAAATGGAGATAAACACCACCCCGCAGAGTCAGACTTGACTAGATTTAATGTCAGGGGAAACCTTTTCCTTTACCTCCTCTGAAGAACGTGGAGCTTGGACAGACTCAAATGGGAAGCTATGGCTGCCAGGTGGGGTGGGCTGCCTAGTCTTCTGTCCTTTGGTATGGTAAGATACATGTGGAATGCCTCATCTTGGCCGAGGAAGGCATGATTCAGCCTTTGTGGGGAGGGCGGAAGAGTCACCCCCAGATAGCGGAAAGCCTTCAAAGTCAACTGCCTCTGCCCCAGGTTCAGGCTAAGTTCATTTCTGTGGGGAAGGCCCTCTGCTGCTTCTGCGCCCCTGCGCCCCCCTTCCACGAGCATGAGCCCGGACAAGGGCAGTCACGGGGTCAGGAGAAGTTCAGTCCGGGGCAACCTTTTCCTCCCCTGCAGCGTTCCCCAATAGCCCCGACCCTCCAGCGCTGGACAGAACTTCTCTCCTCCACCCGTGTTTACTATACAGTTGTAAAACTCGAAAGAACCAAGGGGCCAGGCGTGACCCAAGGGGAGTTGGAGCCGGAGCCCCGGAGAAGAATAGGTGGCATTGTTCCTTAAAACAGGAGAAATAATTGATTTATGTTATGGTGCCCAATTAGGCTGTAAAGCCGGACACTTTTTAAAGCTACCCCGTGGCTTTGCTTCAGCCGAACGGAGGCACCCCAATAAAGGTCATCAGCTCCGCGGAGCTAAATTATTAATTCCTTTCATGCCTCGTAGGCCTTGTAAACAGTACAGAATGCACGGCAACAATTGCCGCTGTTCACTTATTGGCCAGAGGAGAGGGCAAAGGGCACAAAGCTGGACTCGCAACAGCTGGTCTTCAGAGTCAAGCAGACTTTTGTTCTTTAGTCCTCTCTCTTTAACTGCAGGATAGTTTCCCTAAATTCTTGCCCAATCTAGGCCTTTCTCTCTCTTAGCCCTTCTCCCCCAGTGTGCCGGAGGTCTTGGAGCCCGGAGAGAGAGCTAGCATTTAGGAGAGCCTGTGTTTAGGTCCCGCGGAAAGCAGGGACTTCTGTACCCAGCCACGTTCGGTTTGCTGCTGTGGGCTGGTTTCTTTCATTTTGGGAGGGGTTTGAGGGGGAAGAATGCGGCTCCCCTGCTCCTTGAAGGTGGATCTGCCACTCACTGCTGAGAGGGGGAAACACGAACATGTTTCAAGAGCCGAGCATCCATTCCCAGAGCTAGTTGGGCTCCTCTTCTGATTTTGTATATGCTGCCTTTTTTCTAAATTCTGGTTTAATTAAGTAAGAAATAATAATAATAATAATGTAATGTTGAAGGCTTTCATAGCCGGAATCATTGGGTTGCTGTGAGTTTTTTGGGCTGTATGGCCATGTTCCAGAAGCAATCTATCCTAATGTTTCACTCACATCTATGGCAGGCTTCTTGTGGGGTTAAATCGGAATCAAGAAAGCCGGTTGTCCTCGTTACTTGCCCCATCAGCTTGTCGACATCAACAGTACTCACCAATTGAAACTGATCCAGTGTAATCCCACTCAAAGAGTTGCTGGGCACCTCGTTGTTGTCTTCTGCTCCAATGATAACGTCTAAGTCATCTTTTTTATAGTTTTACTAGCTTTGGGACCCGGCAGTGCCTGGGTTATTTGAAATGGGCTGAGGCCTAGGAAGCCTTACTGTCAATTGAGGCTGAGGCCCACTGTTGGGGCTGAGGCTGTCAATGCAGGCTGAGGTCTAGGAAGCCTTCTTGTCAATGCAGGCTGAGGCCTAGGAAGCTTTAATGTCCATTCAGGCTGAGGCCTAGGAAGCCTTACTCTCAATTCCGGCTGAGGCCTAGGAAGCCTTACTGTCAATTCAGGCTGAGGCCTAGGGAGCCTTACTCTCAATTCCGGCTGAGGCCTAGGAAGCCTTACTCTCAATTCCGGCTGAGGCCTAGGAAGCCTTACTCTCAATTCCGGCTGAGGCCTAGGAAGCCTTACTGTCAATTCAGGCTGAGGCCTAGGGAGCCTTACTGTTAATTTAGGCTGAGGCCTAGGAAGCCTTACTGTTAATTTAGGCTGGGGCCTAGGAAGCTGTACTGTCAATGCAGGCTGAGGCCTAGGAAGCCGTACTGTCAATGCAGGCTGAGGCCTAGGAAGCCGTACTGTCAATACAGGCTGTGGCCTAGGAAGCCTTACTGTCAATTCAGGCTGAGGCCTGTTGGGAAAAGTGGTGTTTTCACCTTTGTCTGGAAGGATGTATGTCTATTTTTGGGCCTAGCTTGTAATGCTAGTAGTGCTCTCAGTACATCAGGAAACTCTCTCTGTAGTGAAATCTGGGGCCTAGCTTGTAATGCTAGTAATGCTCTCAGTACATCAGGAAACCCTCTCTCTGTAGTGAAATCCTATTAGGAAATGAACGGAAAAACTGTCTGGTGCCTTAGAGTGTTGGATTCTGAGGCTGGCCAATGAGAGTCCTTTATGCAAATAATCCCACAGTGGCAACCAATTGAAAAGCTGCCACATATTCCTCCACACCTCCTGCCCTCCACACCTCCTGCCCTCCGCACCTCCCGCCCTCCGCACCTCCCGCCCTCCGCACCTCCCGCCGCAAACACTGACTTTTATTATATACATAGATAGATAGATAGTTCACCTACAAAGAGCATTCTGAACCTCACCAATGATAGAATTGGGCCAAACTTACCACACAAACCCGCATGACCATAGAAAATACTGTTTTCTGACAGTCTTTGGCGACCCCTCTGTCAACCCCTCGTGACTCACCCAGGGGTTCTTACCCCCATTTTGAGAAACCCTGTTCTATAAAGGTATGTTTAGGACACAGTGAAAAGGTTATCAAATCTAGTTTGTTTTGTCACTCAGGTGAGTGAGAGAAACAAAACTGGGGCTCCCAGTGCCTTTACATAGTTACTTCATAAGCTAGGATTCCTTGCTTGACGTGATGTGCAAAGGTGGCCATAAGTAAGCAAGGGAGGTAAGTGGCTTTCCCAACAGGGCCGGGGACTCAAGGATGTGTTCTTGCAGCATGTCACAGGCTCTGCCTCCCTTCTCTTCCCAGCTACAGATGTCGAACAGATGAACTCCCCTTCTTCCGTGCTCCCCTTGAACACAGGCAGTAAGTACCACTTTTTCTTCTCACCTGGGATAAAAATGGCAAGGTCTGTGCTTTGTTTGCTCCTTGGAAGTTAGGCGCAGCTTCTTCAGGAGGGCTGCCTGGAAAGAAAAGGGAAATCCCTCTCTCCCTGAGGTTTGGCTGCCTACCTTCCCCTTAATGAGTTCCTGAAATTCTGCCTTGGTTGTAGCAGAAATTGCTCCTATCTCCATCTAGTGGTGACAGACTGGTTTAGGCAATGGGTGGAGGGCAGCTGTCCACTAGATGGCAGCCAGCCATGCAGATCGGATTCCCTACACACAGCGCATGAAGGGATTGCTCTGATGCTTACAGCTTTGTCTGCCTGCCTGGACAGCTTTGGGGATTTCCCTCCGCCCCTGTTGTGGTTAATGACAAGATGTGTGCGCAACTAGCTTTGAAATGAGACCCAGGCTTTTGCATTCGCATTTCTTCTACAAACTCTTGACCGTATGTTCCATCCTCCACATCTTTGTAGTTATCTGGTCTGCAGTTTGCATTCATTGGTCAGAGAGCTGACTGAACTTGAAACCCACCGACAGCAATGAATGTTGATTGCAGCCGTTATCTGAGTGGAAACCCCTCTTGCCTTCCTTCTCTTGTTGGCACCTCAGCTCAGTCCTGTTGCAGTTGTGCTGCAGTGCCGTATGTATAACAGCCCTATTTCATGGAAAGTGGGGCCTGGGGACAGAGTTTTGTGTGTTGAAGAAGCAGCAAACGTGCCACCATAGTGAAATATTCTTCAGTTACAGTGGAAAAGGTGCCGCGTTTCACCCTGCTATGTAGGCTGTATGTTCCTTTCAAGGTGCTGTGGGTATTCTTCGGCAAGGAATACTCAAGAGGTGGATCTGTCAGTGTCCTCTGAAATAGAGTCCATGGCATCAGGCATTTGTACTAACTAGAGCAGGCATGGGCAAACCTGGGCCCTGTAGGTGTTTTGGATTCCCACAGCGTGGGTATGCAGAGGATCCCTTGATTGACTGGAGTGTCCCGTTCCAAGCAGGGGCAGTCTAAGGTAATTTTAAATGGTAAGCGAACATTATGTTGGCGCCCCCCCCCAAAAAACATTATTTTGGTGCCCCCTTCCTCCGCGCATGCCCAGAAGCTCCTGTGCGCAGGCGCAGAAGCCTGTAAACACAGCACTCCCTATTCGGCACGCAGGGAGGTTTGCTACGGTGCAGCGTCAGAGCGCACAAGGCCCAAAAATGGAACATCGGCCGGACGCTGTCTGGCGGGCGGAGGAATGCGCCCTTTACCCAGATGGCGCCCCACGCAGGGGCGTCCTTTGCCTACCAGTAGGACCGCCCCTGGTTCCAAGAGGACAATGCCATGGGCCAATTTGGGCTCCTCCCTCTGGGTGTTTTGGACTCCCACAACGTGGGTATGCAGATGATCCCTTGATTGACTGGCGTGTCCGCTGGAGTGTGGCTGAGAGGGAAAAGGAAAGGACCTGAGGCTGTTAGGAATTGTGGGAGTTGAAGTCCAAAATACCTGAAAGGAGGGCCAAAGTTTCCCCATACCTGAACTAGAGTGGTGCTACTTGGCTTCCAAGATCAGGTAGTGCATGACCCCCTTTACGGTATGTAGGGCCCCAAAAATATGTCATTCTTTACTCTGTTTCTTCACGAAGGAAGCAACCAGTAATGTAAGGCTTTGTCTCCTGACTTCAAAAGAAATCTTTGGAAACTATTTGCAGCCTGGAAGTAATTTTGCACAAAATTGACACATGGTGTGTTTTGTGCATAAGACTGCATTTCCAAGGCTTTTCCAAGGGTCCTACCACTCCTGATGCTGTGGGCAAAAAAGACGCCACTGTCCCTTTAAAATAAGGAAGATGCTCTTCATTCACCTGTGCCAAAGCAGAAAAATACCTGTCCTAAGCAAAATTATGTTTTCAGACAAGGTTCTTTGGCTACCAGTGTGGCAGATTTGCCGAGGCACCTGGCCTTGCATGTGCCCATCCTGGTGGATTCAGGAGTATATATGTGCACACGTATACTAATGTGGGGTAGAGGAAAGCTGCCCATCCCTGATGTAAACGTTGCACAGAAGTTACGTTCAGTACGAAATATGTGAGGACACTCCGTCATCTCTCTCATGCCAAAGTCTCATATTTGCGATTGCCAAGTGAGCTGGGATGGGTTGAGAATTGTTCGAAGGTATCAATATAGCAGAAATAAGCTGTGTTTGGTTGTTGGGTAGGAGATAAAGTGCTAGGCTACCACACAAGCGTCATAACCCACTGAACCAACCTTTCCAGGCATGGCATCTTGACAGTTGTCCCACGTGTCAGTGATAAACCTCAAGGTACAGTCAACGGTCGATGGTTTACTCTTGATTCCAAACTCACCGACAGCGTTGAATGTTCACTGAAGCTATCATGTGGCCATTTTCCGGACTACGTCTTTTTGTGCCGCATGCTATTCAGGTTGCTCTCAGCCAGTTAAGTTGCATCTTAACTCTTGTGTACTGCAGCCAACCAGAAGCACACACACAAACGAAGCATTATTGGTTTTACAAGTTCATTCTTGGAAATTGCATGCAAGACTCTGCCTTTCTTTCTACTCTTGTACCGAGTCAAATTATTGCTTTCTAGATAGTAGACCGTAGTAATATCTTTTCAGGAAAGGTATTGTGTTGTTGAAAGTTTTCATAGTCAGAATCACTGGGCTGTTGTGAGTTTTCCGGGCTGCCTGGCCATGTTCAGGAAGCATTCTCTCCTGACGTTTCGCCCACATCTATAGCAGGCATCCTCAAAGATTGTGGGGTTTGTTGGAGACTAGATAAGTGGGGTTTATATATCTCTGGAGTGACGTCCAGGGTGGGAGAAAGGATTCCCCCAGACAGGAAGCAGCTGTCCTTTGGGAGTGGTAGTTGCTGGGATTTATAGTTCACCTACAATGAAAGAGCGTTCTGAACTCCACAAAACTTGGCACACAGAACTCCCATGACCAATAGAAAATACTGGAAGAGTTTGGTGGGCATTGACCTTGGGTTTTAGAGTTGTAGTTCACCTACTGTACATCCAGAGAGCACTTTGGACTCAAACAATGATGGATCTGGAGCAGTCAGCAGGACTATTCAATATGCCCAGATGTGAACACCAGTGGAGTTTGGGGAAAATAGATCTTGACTTTTGGGAGTTGTAGTTCCTGGGATTTATCTACATCTACAATCAAAGAGCATTCTGAACCCCACCAACGATAGAATTGGGCCAAACTTCCCACACAGAACTCCTATGCCTTGAAGGGACTTAGTGGCGCGAGCCTCCCTCCAGCCTTGCACACTCTCCCTTGCCCGCACATGCCATGCACCGAGCACGCCTGCTCCCTCCCCACTTGGAGTCTCAGAAACAGCCCTCCCCTTGGCTGAGAGGCCTGCCAATCACAGTGGAGGCGGGCTTTTGGTGGGAGGATTCGCCATCTGTTTCCAAAATGGAAGAGAAGGACAGGCGGAGAGATCTTCAGCCTTCTTTGCCAAAGGGGTTCCTAAGACCACCAGAAATACAGTATATGTTTTCTGATGGTCTTTGGTGATCCCTCTGAAATGCACTCACAACCCCCAGGTTGATAAACCTCCTTTAATTTCAGGTTATATAGGGCTAGGCCAGAGTTGCCCCTCTTCCTTTTCTCGTTTCCCCTCCCTCCTGTGGGATACAAAAGGGAAAACAACTTACTTGAAGGTAGGAGGGATGTGGTTGCTTGTTCTCAGAAGCAAACCTAGGTGAAGATCACCTTGTTGTTTGGAACGCAAGTGTGGCACGACAAATGAGGTGTGTTTTTTTTAAAGTAAGTTTTTGGCAGAAATTCCCAGAATGGAAAGCTACTAATGGTTGCTAACTAAAGTTGGGCAGAGCATCCCTCTTGTTCCAGAGAAGCAACTGCTGCAACCTTCAGGAAAACCCTCTTGTATGTCCGTGGCAGGACCGTCTTTAGGAACTTTCCAGGAGAATGATAAAGGCAGCCCTCCTTTGCATTAATACATGTCTTGGAAGTCCTCTTGGCGCCTTTGTAGAGCCCAGCTAAGCTCCCTCACTGTACAACCAGTCGCCAGTTTGGGTCTTCTTTCCCCTTCTCTTGAATGGCCACGGAGACCTTGGACTTCATTCCTCTGTGTTGTCCAAACACCTCAAGAGTCGTGGCACCAAACCCTCCTGCTTCTGCCTGACCTCATTCGCATCCACAGCTTTGCAGTCCAGCGTCTTTGCTTTCTCCTGTAAACATAAAGAAAAGGGCCAGTCACAGCATAACCTCTTAAATTTTACAATCTTGTTATAGAATCATAAGAATCGTGGAATCCTAGAGTTGGGAGAGACCTGGTGGGCCATCCAGTCCAACCCCATTCTGCCAAGAAGCAGGACAGTCGTGTTCAAAGCACCCCGAACAGATGCCCATCCAGCCTCTGTTTAAAAGCCTCCATAGAAGGAGCCTCCACCACACTTTGGGTTAGAGCAGGGGTGCCCACACTTTTTCAGCATGCAAGCTACTTATAATAAAACCAAGTCAGAAAGATCTACCTACCTTCTCAAGGCTGGAGAGGCTGCTGCTGGAACTGAGGCCGGGGAGGGGGAGGGGCTTGGCGCCCACCTCTGGTTTTGGCTCTGCCGGCAGCTTCTCCGGGCTTGGGGATGGCAGTGCCAAGCCAGTGGTGGCATAGGTAGCACAGGGCTGGCTTGGTCCTGCCCCCCCCCCCCGGCGCTGGAGGGGCTGCGGGTGGAGTTGAGGGAGGGGCAGGGGGGGGGCTAGGTGCGGCCAGGCTCCGCCCCCTCTGGCTTCAGCTCTGCCAGCAGCTTCTCCGGGCTTGGGGATGGCAGTGCCAAGCCAGTGGTGGCATAGGTAGAACAGGGCTGGCTTGGTCCTGCCCTCCTCGGGGTTGGAGGGGCTGCTGGTGGAGTTGAGGGAGGGGCAGGGGCGGGGCTAGGTGCGGCCTGGCTCCGCCCTCTCTGGCTTCAGCTCTGCCAGCAGCTTCTCCAGGCTTGGGGATGGCAGTGCCAAGCCAGTGGTGGCATAGGTAGCACAGGGCTGGCTTGGCCCTGCCCTCCTCGGGGCTGGAGGGGCTGCTGGTGGAGCTGGGGGAGGGGCAGGGGCGGGGCTTGGTACAGCCTGGCTCTGCCCCCTCTGGCTTCAGCTCTGCCAGCAGCTTCTCCGGGCTTGGGGATGGCAGTGCCAAGCCAGTGGTGGCATAGGTAGCACAGGGCTGGCTTGGCCCTGCCCTCCTTGGGGCTAGAGGGGCTGCTGGGGGAGGGGGCAGGGGCGGGGCTTGGCACGGCCTGGCTCTGCCCCCTCTGGCTTCAGCTCTGCCAGCAGCTTCTCCAGGCTTGGGGATGGCAGTGCCAAGCCAGTGGTGGCATAGGTAGCACAGGGCTGGCTTGGCTCTGCCCTCCTCGGGGCTGGGGGGGGCTGCTGGGGGAGCTGGGGGAGGGGCAGGGGCGGGGCTTGGCACGGCCTGGCTCTGCCCCCTCTGGCTTCAGGTCTGCCAGCAGCTTCTCCAGGCTTGGGGATGGCAGTGCCAAGCCAGAGGGGGGTAGAGCTGAAGCCGGGGGGGGGGCACCACCTGCCTCTCTCTCTCATCTGGAAGCAACCCTGGAGCCTCCACTGCCCTGCTTCTCTCTCTCGTCCGGAAGTAAACGTGGATGGTGCGCAGCGTGGAAGGTGCGCGTGCGCAGAGCAGAAGCGCCCCATCCGGCTGCAATCAACCTCCTTGGCAGCCCTGGGTTAGAGAGTTCCACTGTTGAACAGCTCTCACAGTCAGAAAGTTCTTCCTCATGTTCAGGTGGAATCTCCTTTCCTGTAATTTGAAGCCCTTGCTCTGCGTCCTAGTCTCCAGGGCAGCAGAAAGGAAGCCTGCATCCCTCCTCCCTGTGACTTCCCCTCACATATTTATGCATGGCCCTCATCATGTCTCCTCTCAGCCTTTTCTTCTGCAGGCTAAACATGCCCAGCTCTTTAAGCCGCTCCTCATAGGGCTTGTTCTCCAAACCCTTGATCATTTTAGTCACCCTCTTTCTCTGGGCACATTTCAGCTTGTCAACATCTCTCTTATAATTAAACTGGTGTAAACGGGATATTTATTAGCATCCTACTGGCCATAGCGCCAACTAACTAGCTATTTCCCACCTTAGCCAATTCAGCTCATGGACCCAAGGGCTAAAGTGACTTGACAGTGAATGGAGAATGAGATTTTCATTGACATCTTTTTCCTGTGGTCAAAACTATGTAGAAAATGCTTTTTGGGGTACTTCTAAAGGAGACCACCCAAGAGCATCCCTGAGTGCACGGTGGTGTCGCCCAGTGCTGAGACCCTGCTCCTTGGTGCAAGGGCGCTTCTGCCTGAGCAAGAGGCTTCTCTGCCGGATCCTTGCTTGTGGACAGGCTGGCCTTGCACCAGCTCTATGTGGGGTTCTCACTGAAGGAGTGACAGGGGGAAGCATTGGCATGGGCAGCTGCCAGGCTACATTGGCCTTAACTTACTTGCCAGCGCCTACAGTTGAGAATATTTTCTCCTGATAGGGCAAGGGTGCCCACACTTTTTCAGCATGCGAGCTACTTATATTAAAACCAAGTAACAAAAATCTACCTACCTCCTCAAGGGAAGAGCTTGGCCGGTGGGGCGGGGCTTGGCCAGAGGGGGGCGGAGCCAGGGCGCACCAAGCCCCTCCCCCTCCCCTCTGGCTTTGGAGCTCCCAGCAGCTTCTCCAGGCTTGAGGATGGCAATGCCAAGCCAGTGATGCCATAGCTAGCACAAGGCTGGCTTGACCCTGCCCTCCACAAACCTGGAGCAGCTGCTGGGAGTGCCGAAGCCGGGGGAGGGTGCGGGGCTTGGCGCGGCCTGTCTCCGCCCCCTCCGAGAAGCGCCTCATCTGGCTGGGATCGAACTCCTTCGGTCCCAGGATCGACTGGTCGATCGCGATCGACTTCCTGTGCTAGGGAATGCAGACTTTTCCTTTCAAAGGCATGAGTCCGACCTGCATCCTTTGCGCCCTCTCCAGCTGTGACAATGGGCAACAAGTCTACAGAAGGATGCTTGGTGCCCGCTGTGCCGGCTGTCCATCAGCACCGTTTTCAGGGCGTTTCCAATATTGATCAGTTATGGGAAATAGTTTTGGAGGCCTGGCTGCCCCAGGCTGTCTCTCCTGTTGTTGCATAGCTATCTACAGATAAGTCTGTGACACCTGACCCCCTGCTTCCCTGCCTTTCTGCCTGGCAGTGGTCACAGAGCTGGGCCTTCCAACCTTGCATGGAGAGAGTGGCTCACCCAAGCGTCACACGAGGATGCCGGCCTTGCTTTCTCCCGAGAGCAATCTCTTTCCTGTAGACGCCCAAAGTGGCAGCCTGCCGAATGCGATGGAACCTTCTTGATCGTCCCTCTTTGAGTGAGACCCCGATTTACATTTTCAGTCAACCCGATGGGACACATTCTGCGGATATCTAGGTCAGAGTGACAGATGACCTCTGCGTGGTCCAGGCGTTTTCTGGGGCTGTCTAATCTGCTTGGCAACTTCTAGCCAGCCATCATCCTAATTGACCTTGATATTCATTGAACAGAAAGGGAAGCTGAATTTGTACAATCTCTTAACAGAATCCACAACAGCCATATTCTGATGGATGCTATTCTGATGGGTGGTAATGATACAACGGAACGTCACCTGGGATTCTCAGACCAAGATTTTTGTCTGGAGCCCCTGGTGATGCAATGGGTTAACCCAGGCCTGGGCAAACTTCAGCCCTCCAGGTGTTTTGGACTACAACTCCCACAATTCCTAACAGCCTACCGGCCATTAGGAATTATGGAAGTTATAGTCCAAAACATCTGGAGGGCCGAAGTTTGCCCAGGCCTGGGTTAAACCCTTGTGCCAGCAGGATTGGTGATTGACCAGCCAGCGGTTCGAATCCGTGGAGAGCAGCTTGAGCTCCCTCTGTCAGCTCCAGCATCCTATGCGGGGACATGAGAGAAGCCTCCCATCCACAAGGATGGTCAGACATCAAAACATCCGAGCAACGTCCCTAAGGCAATGTCCTTGCAGACAGCCTATTCTTTCACACCAGAAGCGACTTGCAGTTTCTCAAGCAGCTCCTGACACACACACACAAAGACACGATCTCAGTCAGAAGGGTGATCCAGCCACGCCAGAGCATGAAGCAGGGGCTTTGGGTGTACAGCTTTGACTCTGAACCTGCAAACCTTTCTGACAAAGCCCCAAGGCTGCTTGTCCGGAGAGCATGCCTTCTCACCAGTGCTCTGATTCCTTGCCCAGGAAAGGGTTACAATCCGTGCCTGTGAATGTTGGAGCATTGCCAGCCATTCTCCTTTCTGCAGCAGCACTGGCGGCAGCTGACACATCCCATCCGAAGTTGTAAAAGCACACTCACATGCACACAAACCCCCAATGGTTAAAAAGTATTTGGGGAATTTGGTTGGTGAACTGCTGCAGAGGAAATGGCTGCTGAAGCGCCTGCGTTGGCCTAATAGGAAAGCGTTTGCGATCCTTTATGAGGCACGCTGGCCTTGCTATGGCGCATGACCCAGGCAAGCAGGAGGATCACAGCCTTGGCACTGCTCTAGGCTGCTTCTGTTTTCTGCCTGGTATTTACCATTTATTTGCTGTTGCCTTGAAGGTCAGGTACATGCCATGGGATGCCCGTTCCTACCCCAATCTTTGGTGATTCTTCTGTGCTAACTCCCCTCTGGACCAAATGCGGCATGGCAGAAATTCTGAAGGACCTCATGATATTGACTGACACCAGACAGGACAATCATTTACAAGAGCAGTGTGTCAGTGGTGCTCAACTTTCCTAATGCCACAGCCCCTTATTACAGTTTCCCCAAACATTACATTATTTTAGTTGTTACTTCATAACTGTCATTTTGCTTCTGTTATGAATTGTAATGTAAAATATCTGATATGCAGGATGTATTTTCATTTGCTGGACCACATTTCGCACAAATACCGAATATGCCCAAATTTGAATACTGGGGGGTGATCTTGTCATTTGGGAGTTGTAGTTTGCTGGGATTTATAGTTCGCCTACAATCAAGGAGCATTCTGAACTCCACCAACGATGGACTTGAACTAAGCTTGGCACACAGAATTCCCACAACCAATACTGGAAGGGTTTGGTGGGCATTGACCTTGAGTTTTGGAGTTGTAGTTCACTTACATCCAGAGAGCACTGTGGACTCAAACAACGGTAGATCTGGACCAAACTTGGCACGAATCTTCAATATGACCAAATGTGAACACTGGTGGAGTTTGGGGGGTAATGGACCTTGACATTTGGGAGTTGTACTTGCGTGGATTTGTCATTCACCTACAATCAAAGAGCACCTTGAACCCCACCAACGATAGAATTGGGCCAAACTTCCCATACAGAACTCCTGTGACCAACAGAAAATACTGTGTTTTCTGTTGGTCTTTGGCGACCTCTCTGACACCCCTCGTGACCCCCCCCCCCCAGCTGTAGCTGATGGTTGACTTTAGCAGGTCACGCTCCCTTTTTCCTTTGTGGAACTACTCATGCTGTGCTTTCAGGATGTGCTTTTGTGAGGTTTGCCAGCACGGTTGAAGATGCTCTGGCTCAGTTAACATGAGGAGCAGCTGCTGATGGACGATATGGTGTGCCTCTGCCTTCCGTTTTGCCTCTTCTCTCTCAGGTCCCGCACAGCTGCCAGCAGTGAGAGAAGTAGGGTTCTGTGTGGAACGGCTGCCAGCCAAGCTGGGCCGGGATTTCCGGCACTGCTTGGCATGGTATAATCCTCCCTGGGCACAGAACAATAGCTGCCCGCTTTCTGTTTTGGGGGGTGGGCAGAACTGTGTTTGTCTGTGTGGAGTCCAGCCGGGTGGGCTTGATTTTGCCATGCTTTGACGAATCACTTTGGAATCCTAGCTTGGCTTTTTGGTTGTTGATCCCGACTGGCCCAAAAGCAAACGGCCTCGATGTTCTCTCGAGTGGTCAAGGTGAGCAGGCGTTGCTGCTTGATGCTGTGTCTTGATCAGGTAGAGCAGAGCTTTCCAAACATCTCATCTCCGCGACACACTTTTTGAGACAGGCGTCATTTTGCGACACAGTCATTCAATTTTGCTAGAAAACGAAGTTAAACCAAACTCCAGACATATATGTGGGCCAGCCGTGGGCAAACTTCAACCCTCCAGGTGTTTTGAACTTCAGTTCCCACAATTCCTAACAGCCTCAAGCCCTTTCCTTTTCCCACTCAGTCACCGAACCCATGACCAAATGCACAGCCTCTTTGCTTTCCTCATTACAATTAGTAAGACGGCCACCAAAAGCATGCCCTTCTCAGTTCTATGTGAAATGGGAGGGCCATATGTTTGGACAGGTTGAAATCGTCCTGAGACCTGGTCCAGAGCAGAGCTTGAAAGAACTAGCCACTAGTTATCTCAGAGGAAGGTTGAGGATGGAATGAAGTTCCAATTCAAATGTTACAGGTATAGGGGTGAAGGAAACTTCAGTCACCAAGTTGCTGTGAGTTTTCCGGGCTGTCTGGCCATGCTCCAGAAGCATTCTCTCCTGACGCTTCGCCCACATGTATGGCAGGCATCCTCAGAGGTTGTGAGGTCTGTTGGCAACTAGGCAAGTGGGGTTTGAATATCTGTGGAATGATGTCCAGGGTGGGAGAAAGAACACTTCCTTGTTTGAGGCTAGTGTGAATGAGCACCGGGAATGTGGCACAGCTGGCTAAGTGTCAGCTGCATAAGATCTCTCTAACCAATAGGTCATGAGTTCGAGGCCTGCCCGAGTCGAGGTGGGTGCTCGACCTTTAAGTGTAGCCTGCTGTCGACCTTTGCAGCCCGAAAGACAGTTGCATCTGTCAAGTAGGAGATAAAGGTACCACATTAAGTGGGGAGGCAAATTTTAACTGCATTACGAAGCCATTAAAGAACTCCAGGAACACTGAGGCATGTGGAAGGAACAACAAGGGACGCTGGAAACGCTGAGAGATGAGGAGTGCGTCAGCTCCCCCTGGTGGCCAGAGTTTGCCTCTGTTCGTCTATGTGTGTATGTGGAAAACGGCAGGGATTGTCTGCTAAGTATGTGTACCTGTGATCCGCTCTGAGTCACCTTCGGGGTGAGAAGAGCGGAATATAAAGTGTATTATTATTATTATTATTGACAGTAAATAAAGAACAACAACCAGAAAACGGGAATTCCAGACAAGAAACAACCAGGGCCAGCTAACACCTCCCAACAAAGGATTTTCCCCAGACAGGAAGCAGCCAGGCTTTAAGCTGCAAGGCCCTTCAAGGCTAATCAAGGTGGCCAATTCCATTTGCTTCAAGTAGGCAAGAGTTCTCTCTCCCATCGATATTCCCACAGATATATAAACCCCACTTGCCTAATTTCCAACAGACCTCACAACCTCTGAGGATGCCTGCCATAGATGTGGGCAAAATGTCAGGAGATAATGCTTCTAGAAGAAGGCTAGACAGCCTGGAAAACTCACAGCAACATGGTGATTCTGGCCATTAAAGGCTTTGACAGCACATTTTAGTGTTAGTCTTTAAATACAACTGAACACAAAGTGATGGTTCCAGGACAAGCATTAGTCTGCGACTCATGTGTTGCTGGTCCGCAGAGAGTTTACAATGAAGGGAGGGAGGGAGGAAGAAAGGAAAATTGATTGTTGCCAATGGGCACAAACATGGTACTCATCCGTGGTGTATTAGAAAACAGTTTGCCTGCCTCCCACCTTTGATAACCTGAGGCACTCAGAGAGGAAACCATTGTGGCCTTTGGGAGTCTTACACATCTGTTGCAACAGTTGGGCCTCGCAGCTTGCTTCCTATGGGAAGTTCCTAATATCTCAGGCCAAGGCTTGGCTTTTGCCGCATGTGGGAGGTGCATCTCCAGGTTAGATTTATTGTCCATTAATCCCAGGAAGAAAAAAAAAGGGAAAACAGAAATTGGAACCATGAGCTTCCAACAGCAGAACAACCTTTGATTTTTCATAGATATGTGCCTCTGAGCATTTGAATAGGCGAAACCCGTTGTTTTGTTTCCTGTTGTGTTTATTTATGTTCAAATGCAAGTTTGTATATGTTCAAATTCTGCCAAAATAACCCTACAAAAATTAGCACTAGTTTGCAAACGCATTTCAAAGAAAATAGAAGTTCCCCCTATTATTATTATTATTATTATTATTATTATTATTATTATTATGAGTCCACAGCAGACAAGGTCACTCTGCTGGCTGTTGTATTGGATCACACATCAGACACTTCCCAAGTGTCCAGGATTGTGTGATGTATTGGCGAATATAATAATAACTATTATTATTACATCCGTTTTATTTATTTATACCCCACTTAATCTTCTCAAAGGGGACTCAAAGTGACTTGACATAAAAGCATTGGCATACTATTATTATACATTAAGATTTATTGTTATTATATTTATACACTGCTTTATCTCCCCAAAGGGGACTGAAAGTGGCTTAACATAAAAGCATCAGCATACTGTTATTATTGTTATTATATAAGTATGGGTTTTCCCTTGGCATTAAGTCTAGTCATGTCCCACTCTGGGGGTTGGTGCTCATCTCCATTTCTAAGCTCAAGATCCGGCATTGTCCGTAGACACCTCCCAGGTCATGTGGCCAGCATGACTGCATGGAGCAACGCTACTTTCCTGCCGAAGCTGTACCTATTGATCTACTGATCATATTTGATCTACTCACATTTGCATGTTTTTTAAATGCTAGGTTGGCAGAAGCTGGGGGTAACAATGGGAGCTCACCCTGTCCCATGTATTTGAACCGCCAACCTTCCAGCGAGCAAGTTCTGCAGCTCGGCAATTTAACCCTCTGTGCCACTATGGCCCTTTCAGATTTCCCGCAGTTTTCATATTTTTGCATGCACATTCAAACAGAAAATGGTGAGAACTAAAAGTTGTGGTGCGTCCACTTCTTTGGTCAATGCATTGGAGGTTGTGTTGAAAGGTGAACTGAGCAAAGTTTATCTCCGCACCTCCTAAGCTCTTGCTTGCTGTTTCACGTGCCTGTTTGTTCCCCGTGTTTGCATCTTTTTATGAAGTGGAGCATACATTCAAAAAAATAGGCAGCAACTGGAATTTCCCAAGCATTCCTTTACTACGAAGGCTAGGATTATTTTCTTTTTTTAAAAAACCTTAGGGGTTGCTGTTCTTCCTGTAACTACTGTTGTGAGTTCCTGGAAGCATTTGTCTGATGAGTACAGCCAGTCCCATTTTATATTTCCTCCTCAGAAAGCAGGGCATGTCATGGGAGCCAGGGAGAAGATGGCGGCATCTTCTCAAGCAGCTCCTTTTTCAAAAACCAAGCATCAGTGTCCGGCTAATGCTACCCAGTGCCATGGGTGTTTCTCTCTTTGGCTTTTAAATGCCCAAGAAACCAATAATCCCACCCAGTGCTATGTTGTGTTTCTGTCCTGCTGTGCAAACCTTGTTCCACGTGGAGAGGAGTGGCCATGGTTGGCCTTCGGCCTTCCTGATCAGCAAGGCCTGACCCTTCTGGGTTTCAGCCTAGTGGCACAGCGGAGTGGAGCCGATCTGCTACACAGGGTAAACGGGGAGGGTATGTTTCTGAAGCTGTAATTTCCTGTTTGTCTATTGCAAGCCCCTCTTTTGCGGATCACGCTGCCCTCTGCTTTGTGGTTCGCAGCCTGTACTGGAGAGCTAACAAATCTCTATTGTCCGGTGGGTCGAATAGTGGCTGAGGCGAAAAGAATCGCTGTCTGGTTTCTATTCAAATCCAGGTGGCCGGGAGATATGAATGGCCGCTCTCACTTGCCTGTAACTCGGAAGCTGCATCCTGACCAGTGTTTTCTTTCTGTTGTAAGCCTCTGCCCCTCTTGCCATCCCTGTGCTAATCTCTCCTCTCCTTCCGCAGGCCACTTCTCGCTCTTTCATGCCAACTTTGGTTTGGTTTTGTTTCGAAAGGCAACTGGATTTGTGCATCTAAAAGCCTCCCCATTAACTAGAGGCAGGATGCTGGGTGGAAAAAGCAGAAGTGGGCTCAAAATAGGATCCCGAAGGAGAGCAGCCCAGCTTGGAAAATGTGCAAGGTACAGTGGGTACAGTGAGGCAAATTCAACAGAAATGGTTAGGAGAAAGCTTTTATTTTAAAGGCAGAGGGGCTAGGGCAACTCCCACAGGGTGGGTATGCAGATGGTCCCCTGATTGACTAACATGTCCAGTTCCGCCTTAGGCCAACTTCGGCCCTCCTTCCATGTTTTTGGAACTTGAACTCTTAAGCGGCTGACGGGGAAAAGGAAGGGGCCTGAGGCTGTTAGGAATTGTGGGAGCTCAAGTCCAAAACACCTGGAGGGCCCAAGTTTGCCCATACCTGAGCTAGGAAGAGCCCAAGTTTGCCCAGGCCAATGAAAACAGGTTTTTTTTTTGTTGCTGGAGGAATTTTAATGACATCAATCAGTGAGATCTTTTGCATTTGGGTGATGCCCTTTACCTTTAATGTAGTCAAAAATACTAGATTTTTTTTTCTATTTTTTGTTTCCCTCAAAGAAAAGCAGGTTGAACTGAGAGTGTGGAGAGAGCCTCCCTTGTGCTACCTTCCCTCTGCCCGGCAGTGCTCCAGTTCCAAAGTTTCCCACTCTTAGGAGCAACAGGCACAGTTTGCAGAGCAAACATAGTAAATACATTCCCTAATAATGGTGTTGTTGCTCTTTCTATGTAGATACGTGCTTTAATGCACTAGTTAACAAAAAAGCAGCAGCAAGAGAAGGCTGAAAGGAGACATGATGAGGGAAATATGTTAGGGAAAGTCATAGGGAGGAGAGAGCAGGCTTCCTTTCTGCTGCCCTGGAGACTAGGACTAGTCTTTAAACTACAGGAAAGGAGATTCCACCTGAACATTAGGAGGAACTTCCTAACTCTGAGAGCTGTTCAACAGTGGAACACACTCTCTGCCCCAAAAAATGATGGAGGCTCTTTCTTTGGAGGCTTTGAAGCAGAGGCTGGATGGCCATCTGCCGGGGGTGCTTTGAATGCAATTTTTCCACTTCTTAGCACAATGGGGTTGGACTGGATGTCTCACAAGGTCTCTTCGAACTCTATGATTCTATGCGTTGAGTTCAAGCTACTGTAACAACATAGGACATGCAGGAGACATGAATTCTTGCACAAAGAAAGACCAAGCAAGTGGCGGTGGCGGGGCGGGGTGCCTTGCCTTTGCCATGTTCTGGCCACAGACACGCCACCCCATTTCATAGCCTCCCCAAGGCACTTCTTGTGGCTTGGAGCTGACCCATCGTCTCCCTCTTCAAAGCTCCTCGGGGAAGCTTGTCCCGCCAGCCTCCCCTCTTTCCCAGGTAAGGCCAGCCAGAGAGCCCCTTTTAGGCTTCCTTCTGTCTTCAAAAATCTCTGATGGATTTGTTGCTGTACGGTGGATTACGAGTTAGACAAAAGCAGCCGTGAGTGAAAGAGAGGCGGGGGAGAGGGGTGGCGGAGGGACCGCTTGGGGCACTTCCTGTCTGCCCCCTGAGGCTTCGGCATCCCTTTTCCCCCTGCCCCTTCCAGCCACCCCAATATGTGTGTGTGTGTGTGTAGTGGGGGCTCCAAGCATGCCGTTGGGGGCCTCACATTCCTTCAGAGAGCACAAAGCGGGACCACTGGGGGAAAATGGCTGGTCATGGCTGCACGCATGAGCACCTCGCCCGCCCGCTGCCCCCCTTCACCCACCCCATAACACCCCCCCTCCCGGCGCAGCAGCTGGCTGACCTGTCTGGTCCAGGGCTGGCCTCCAGAGCGACCTGTGCTGTCTGGGGAAGGCTCCTGCCTTTGTCCATGTCTGGCTCAGTTCCTCCTTGTGTCTTACTCACGCTTCGGGCTACGCCAGGATTCGGTTACATCAAACCCAAGGATTTATTTCTGCAGGACTGAAAAACTTCAAATGGTGTAAAATTCTTTAAAGATCCTCCTCCGGGTGCGGGGGGAACTGGAGGGGAGGAAGAAGGAAAAAAAACAACAAAAGTCCCCTTTTTGCTGATCTGCGAGAAAAAAAAATTGAGCTGTTTTCACCGAGGCTGACGGAATGACTCTTCTGGAGAATTTGTCAGATCTTGCCTGCCTTTTGGACTCCCTCCAGCTGCGTTATACTCCGCGATGTGTAGAAAAAGCTTCTGTTGTGAGAACAAAGGAGCACGTGCAGAAATGAGTCCAGAAGAAAATGTCCTGGTGGTGTTTCCATGCGCAGAGCAGAAGCCTGCCGCTCTCGAAGCCAGTCCCGTTCAAATGGAGGTTGGTGAAAGGATTCAAATCTTTGCCTAGGAATAGAGAAAGGAGGCCTCCCGAACTGCCATCCGACACACTTCTTTTTGGTGATGGGGAGGCAAGAAGAACGTGGTTGGATTAATTTGCCCCTCCAAAGTTGCAGCTGGCGCAGACCGAAAGGAGAAAGCGACAACCAACGGTGGAGTAAAAACAGCAGCGATTCTTCCTGCGGCACAGTGTGGAATTAAAAAGTACGAAAATAGCACCCGAGGAGATTTCGGTGTTGCGAGGAAGGCATCTGTAAGTGTGTCTCCTGTTCGCTGGAGGGTGGCTTGCAAGGCAGGCAGGCTAGACAGGCAATTGAACCCCTCCAGATTTCCTCCCAGCCCTGTCTGCTCCACTTGAATTGAACTATATATGACCCAGATGATGGACAGAAGCAAATCCCGTCATGTGCGAGGCTGGGATGCAGCCGATTTGCTGAGCGGAGGCCCGTGCGGGGGGATTGCCTTCTGATTGGGCCAGAGCCCGAGTGCTGAAATGTGAAGCCCCAGAGCATTCAAAGGCTGTAATTCAGGAGGGCGGACTGTTTGGGTGTCTCCGTAACTTCGCTGGGGAGGAGGGACACAGCCCGGACCTCTGTTTTTGTTTGCTCAGGACTTGAGCTCGCCCAGTCGAGGCACCTGTCTTAGGCAGTGCCCTTTCCAAAATTCTTTGTGGAGGCATTCCTGGCACGAAGTGAATGATGGTGACGAGAGAAGATTTAGTGTATCAGTAGAAGTCATGTGCCAGTACAGGGGCTGCTCCAGTGTTTGAAGTGGATTTGCCAAAGTAAAAATCACCATACCAAGTACAACATCACCAAAGTCAAATTTAGCTAGGTGCCATCAAGTTGGATTTGATTTATAGTAACCCTATGAATGAGAGACCTTTAAATCACTCTGCCATCGACTGCCCCACTCAAGTCATACAGACTTAGGGTTGAGTCCATCCAACTGAAATGTGGTTTTCCTTCTACCTTCAACTTCATGAAAAATTATCGTCTATTTCTAGCAAGCATTGTCTTCTCATAGTACGGTCAAAGTACAACAGTCGGTTTTGTCATCTTTGCTTCTGGGGAGAGTTCAGGCTTGGTTTGCTGTGGGATCTCTTTGTTTGCTATTTTAGCAATCCACAGTATTTGTAGAACTCTTCTCCAGCACCAATTCCAATCCCTAATGGACAAACTAGATAGCCAGTCGCATTTTTTTACAAAGGCTATCAGTGAATATAATCTCCGATTAGCAGCTATCGAAACAGATCGGGGTAAGATAGCTTTTAAGATTTAAAAAATTTTTAAATATTTTTTTGGAATATTTTTTGGAATATTTTTGAATATTTTTATTTATTTTTTTCGCGGCCAGGGGTGAGGGGCGAGGGAGGAGGAGCAGGGGGAGAGATCCAAACATAGGTTATTTTGTTGCTAAAACATAGGAAATATCCAAGCATAAGATATTCTGTTGCTAAAGTATAGGAAATATACAAGGATAAGATATTCTGTTGCTAAAGTATAGGAAATATACAAGCATAGAATATTTTGTGCCTTCCAAATTGCCCAATCTTCTGTATGCCCAGGAGGGAGTCTCTCATTTGGCATCAGCCATTGATTGAGGTTCTGGGTATGAGCCTGCCATTTTTGGACAATTTCTTGCTGAAGTGTTCCTGCAAGTATCTCTGTAGATCAGGGGTGCTCACACTTTTTCAGCATGTGAGCTACTTATAAAACAACCAAGTCAAAATGATCTACCTACCCACTACAAAAACGTGAAACATATAACTCAATATCTGCTTTGAACTGGGTTTTCTGAGTCCACACTGCCATATAATCTGATTCAAAGCAGATAACATTGGATTTTATTCAACTGTGTGGAAAGGACCTCAGATAACCCAGGGCCGGCAGCACTTGGCTGGCGTCGGGAGCCTGCAGGGCAGGACTGAGCCTTCCTCCCGTCCTGCCTGCCCTCTACCAGGATGCCTTACACGATCTACCAGTAGATCACGATCTACCTAATGAGCACCCCTGCTGTAGATATTAAGAAGCTGTTTCTTGATTTAAGGCATTGGCATGCTTGCTGATACACAAATGATCAACCACTGCCAGAAGTGACAAAGAGTTTCTCATCTATGCTGACAAGTGTGCCATCACATTATCACAGCTTTTAGATGGATTAGGAATCAGCTGATTTCCCCTGAAATAGGCAGTAACAACAGATAAAGCTTTGGAGAGCTTCTGTTCAACCATTTCAAAGTTCCCTGCTTGACCAGTGATAACATGATCATCAGCATAGATGAAACTCTCTGTCACTTCTGGCAGTGGCTGGTCATTTGTGTAAATGTTAAGCATTGATGGAGTAAGCATGCTTCCTTGAGGCAGGCTGTATTTCTGTTTTCACCATCTGCTTCTCTGGCTTTGGAACTCAACAAAAAAGCTCCTGTTTTGTAGTAGATTTCCTGGCACCACGAGCTGCAGAGCCAACCTTAAGAAATGGGGCCACAGAGTGAAGTCCACGACATGCAAGTGCGGACGAGAGCAAACCACAGAGCACTTAGTACAATGTGGCCTGAGCCCTGCCACATACACAATGGAGGACCTTCTTACAGCCACACCAGAGGCACTCCACGTGGCTAGCTTCTAGCCAAAGGACATTTAGCATCATGCTAAGTTTTTAACTGTTTGTGTTTGTGGTTCGCCTGTACCACAATAAATAAAGCACTTTGGGGTGAGCTGCCTCTTTCCTCCTTTTGTGCTACAATTGTGCAGATTGTTCCCAGTTTTGAGCCCTTCCCAGTTTCAGGAAGAATGATTTACCAATGAGGTAGTGAAATGGCTGGGGCCAGGAAGGTGAGGGAAGGAAGAGACGTCTTCTCGTCTACATCGCTTTCAAGAACAAAGAACAAAAGGAAGGCCAAACCAATGGATTTCAAAACCCCCAGCAACTTCTGTCCCCTTTTGAAATGTGATTCCAGCTTTCGCACATGAGAGTACAATTGAGACAATGCCCAGTTGCTACTGCCAGACCAATATCTCCCAAAACCGTGAAAAGAGGCATGTGACAGTGAGTGGGATGGGTTGATGCGGCTGCTTCCAGCTCCATTTGCAATGCCTCTCCACCTCCGTTGGGAGGGAAGGACTGGCGCAGATGCCCCAGCTGTGCTCCGGGATCTCAGCCTGTCACTCAGAGCCACAAGCTGTGCCGCAGCAGCATTTAATCCCCCACGACAGTTGGGGGCTGTTCTCCTTGTTGTCTCCTCTGAATGCTGGGGCTTGGGATTTATTTCCCTGCTTTCTGGGCCACTGGGAAAGTAGGTCACCGTACAGCTTTGCCGGTTGTGGCTTTCCTCTTTCGTGGGTGAAAGTGGCTTTCATTTATAGAACGCAAAGGGTGCGCCTCAGTGGGGATCCTGGCGCCAGGATTACCAACAGTCCTATAGACTGTGCTAATTTGGTGCAATCAGGGCAAGTGAAATCCTATCCTTGATTCCTTTCTGGCAGAATAGTCCCTGATAATGGGGGGGGGGGGGGGTCCTACCCACTTTGTGGGAAGACATCCCCTGCATAGCTTCAAAGGCAAGTGGGAATTAGTCATGTTCATTCGGGGTTTACCTTCATCTGTTTCGTGTCCTGGCTTTCGGTGGGGGCCCTGATCCATTTCGACTGAGCCTCCTGAAATCGGGAGGTCAGATATGTGTTTTCTGTTTTCAGTGCCGAAAGAGCTATTTTCTTTCGGCCCATTATTGGGGGGCGGGGGCCCTTCAACCCATAGGCCCAAAGCACCCGGGCCTACAGGTGCAGGCTTTGGGCCCATGCGCCTGGACCTTGTAGGGCCTTCTATTGAGCTCCAAGTAAAGAGCGCTCCTCAACTGCAGGCCCTATCAGGCCCTGGCGCTTTGGGCCTATGTGCATGGCAATTGACCTGAAAAGCAGGCTTGGAGCTGGTACCACTCCCGGCTGCCTTTCGTATTGAGTGCATTTTTGATCCAGGAGGGGCCTTGCCATTTTGTGCCATCCAAATGGACGGAACGAAATGGAAATATGAATCAAACGAATGAGACACATTTCGGGCCCATGACTAGTGGGAATAGACAGTCTACCTTGACTGTGTCTTATATATGATTTCATACAGGGGAGGATTGCTGGCAACAGAAACCCAGCCAGTCTTATTTGAAACCAAAAGAAAATATGTCAAGGTAGGATGAGGTAAGAGTTGAGCTGGAAATTGGGAACTACGTTCTCTCAAGCTTTTGTTGCACACATTGCGTTTCAGACTTATTTTTGACAGGTTTGTCTCTCATCCATTTCTCGGTGTTCCAGTGGCCTATGTGCAGCCCTGTGCATGTGCATGGCCTGGGTGTGTCCATGTCTCACCCCTTCAGAAGCAGGAGAGATGTAGCAAAAAGATGCCTGTCTCGCGGAGGCCTCAGTCGCTCGGCGGCAGCGCAGCCTGAAAGTGGGTCACTGAGCTGAAGCATGCCTGCCGAATCAGCTGAGCTTGAGCAAATGTGACTTAAAGAGAAAGCGCAAGCAGAACACAAAGTCTGAGGGTCGCCAGGTTGGCGAGGATGAGAAGTGAGAATGGCTTGACCTGGTTCATGTGCCAGGGGATGGGTTTGCAGGAGGGGCAACCAGGTAGGTGTATGTGTGTATATATAAACACACACAAAAAAAAGCAGGAATGGGAAGGCTCTGCTGAAATATCTCCAGAGAAGGTGACTCCAGACCCCCTGTTTTATGACTTGCCTCAGTAAACGTGGTAAGGGGTAGAGACTCTCTGGCTGGGGCAGCTCTACTTCGCTATCTCATCTCTGAATCTTACTCTCCAAGAGAACAAGAAGCGTACAGTTCCTGCCCATTCCTTCAAGGGTTCCGTCATTTTCTTCCAGTAGGCCCAGCCCTTTGTATTCACAAAGACCTTTTTGTCTAAGAACTGGTCATTGCAGAGGGGTCTTTGAATGATCAATGCTATTGTCTCATAGTCATTCCCATGCTTAAATATTAGGCGTTTTAACACTGTGTTGTTTTAAGAAGAGAACTCCTTTCCACTTTTTAATCATGATAATAATGTTAGAATAATAGAATTGGAAGGGACCTCATGGGGCATCCAGTCACCCCCGCACAAGAAGCTGGAAAATCGCATTCAAAGCATTCATCTTGGTTGTTTTAATCTGTGTCATATCTGTTTTGGAACTTTTTTATTTATCGTGTCAGAGGAAAATTGAAAATACAGTTATAATGTATAGAAAAACCACAAGCTTGACATGATGCCAAATGTCCTTTGAGCAGAAGCTGCCCACTTGGCGTGCCTCTGGTGTCGTTGCAAGGAGGTCCTCCATGGTGCATGTGGGAGGGCTCAGGCCGCATTGCAGTAGGTGGTCTGTGGTTTGCTCTTCTCACTCGCATGTCATAGAATCCACTTTGATGCCCCATTTCTTAAGGTTGGTTCTGCATCTAGTGGTACCAGAGCGCAACCTGTTCAGACTTCTTTGTGCCCAGGAGGGAGTTTCTCATCTGGTCTCAGCCACTGATTGAGGTTCCGGGTTTAAGCCTACCACTTTAGGACTCTCGCTTGCTGAGGTGTCCCTGTGAGTACCTCTGTAGATCTTAGGAAGCTATTTCTCAATTTAAGGTGTTGGCGTACTGGCTGATATCCAAACAGAGGATGGGCCGGAGATGGCACTGCCTTGGTCTTTTCATTGCTGGCTGTCACTTCCCAGCAGATATCAGATGGTACAATACCAACTAAGAAGTATAATTTCTCCAGCGGTGTTGGGCATAGACATCCTGTGATAATGCAACATGTCTCATTAAGAGCCAGATCCACTGCTTTAGTGTAGTGAGATGTATTCCACACTGGGCGTGCGTAAGACGCAGAGTAGCAAAGCGCAAGGGCAGATGCCTTCACTATGTCTGGTTGTGATCCCCAGGTTGTGCCAGTTTTTGTATGATATTGCTTCTAGCACCCGCTTTTGCTTGATAGTCAAGCAATGCTTAGTGTAAATCAGAACACGGTCCGACTCCCAGGTATTTGGGTGTGCTGCAGTGCTCCAGTGGGATTCCTTCCCAGGTCATCCTCACAGCTCGAGATGCTTGTCTTGACATGAAAAGCACATGTCTGCATTTTAGATGGATTAGGAACTAGCTGGTTTTCCCTGTATTAGGCAGTAAGCGCACCTAAAGCTTCATAGAGCTTCTATTCAACTATTTCAAAGCTCCCTGCTTGAGTGGTGATTGCACGATCATCAGCATAGAAGGAACTCTCTGTCCCTTCTGGCTGGACATTTTGTAACTTGGATTAAGAGAAAGGCTGAATGTAAAATAGATAGACTGGTAATTCAGGGAAGAAAAGCATCTCCAGCTGTTAAGGTGGCCTTTCTCAACCCAGAACTCTCTCGATGTATTGGGCTGAACACACAGTTCACAGATTGGAAGATTCAGAGAGGGTGGTGCCAGTGCCGAGGGGGGAGAGAGCGTTGCCCCAAATATTGCCCAGTTTAGGTTCTCTCTTTCTCCACTGAGCAAATGTGAGCTTAGTGCTGTTTTGCTTTTATGTTGCCTGAACAATGGGAAGCAGTGCTGGAACGCAGGTGAAAGCTGGAGAGCCCTGTGCCTGGCCATTGCCATCCTTTCATCTGATGTAATGCTCTGTGACATATTGAGTCTATGTTGCAGCCTTCAGAATGCCACAGCTGTGGCCTAATTCTCTCCCTCCCTTTCTTTCTTGTGATCTCAACATCACAGGCTCTTAAGGCAGCGCTATTCTTGGATCTCAGCAGGGCATCATGTTAAGGCTGCCAGTGGGTACCCTGTGGCCTTGCCATCGCAAGGAACCTTCATCCTTGGCAGTTGTGCACAGCGGATGAATACATGGGTCTCTAAAGCGCCAAAGAGTTACACCTTTTGAAAACTATATAGCCCTGGAGTGGAAAGGGAGGGACACCAAGAATCCCCCCCCCCAAGACAGATGCCCATCCAGCCTCTGTTTCAAAGCCTTCAAAGAAGGAGCGTCCATCACACTCTGGGGCAGAGAGTTCCACTGCTGAACGGCTGTCACAGTAAAGAAGTTCTTTCCTATAGTTTGAAACCATTGCTCCATTATGTCCTAGTCTCCAGGGCAGCAGAGAACAGGCTTACTCCCTCCTCCCTAGGACTTTACCAGCCTCACACCTTGATCCATGGCCCTCATCATGTCTTCTCTCAGCCTTCTTTTCAAGCCGCTCCTTATAGGGCTTGTTCTCCAGACCCCTGATCCTTTGAGTCTCTCTCTTCCTCTGGACACATTCCAGCTTGTCGACATCTCCTTTCAATTGCGGTGGCCAGAACTGAACACAGTGCATATCAATGTGTGACCTGACCAAGGCGGAATAGAGCACAGGGAGCATGACTTTCCTGGATCTAGGCCAGGGGTGCCCACACTTTTTCAGCATGCGAGCTACTTATAAAACAACCAAGTCACAAAGATCTACCTACACCGTAATGTAAAACATATAACTATTTTCTAATTTATTAAGGATTATTTGTATGTACAATGTATGTTGATGTACCTTGCATAACTGAATAAGCCAATATTGCACAACACATAATAATTATTGACATTTTTTTGCAATTACCTTAGTGTACTTTGATGACTTGCACTGAATTGAATCAGACAGGGATAAACTGGCAGAATGAAAGCACACAGACCTTTCAACTGCAATGCTGATCAATGTGAACAATGGAACACTGTCATATATTCCAGTTCAAAGCAGAGATTGTGGGATTTTCTGCCTTGATATCCTGGGTTATATGGATGTGTGGAAAGGCCCTGAGTCCACACTGCCATATAATCCAGTTCAAAAAGGAGATTGTGGGATTTTCTGCCTTGATATTCTGGGTTATATGGCTGTGTGGAAGGGCCCTGGGTTGTCTGAGTCCACACTGCCATATAATCCAGTTCAAAGTAGACATTGTGAATTATCTGCCTTGATATTCTGAGTTATATGGCTGTATGGAAGGGCCCTGGGTTGTCTGAGTCCACACTGCCAGTTCCAGTTCAAAGCAGCTAGTGTGGGATTTCACTGGACTGTGTGGAAGGGAGCAGAGGGCCCTAGGACCCTGCAAGAAGCTGCCCAACAGCTTCTCTTAGAACTTGAGACATGTTCCTTCTTTCTTCCCCACTCACCCCTCTTCGGCCCCCATCCTCTCCCTCCCAAATGGGCTTTCTTTCTCTCCGGAGCCCTTTCAGGCGTTCAGGAGGCGTCTTGGGGGGAAGGAAGAAGCGTGGAAAGTTCTGCTTTGATCTCCCTCCCTTCGTTCAGGTGAGTTTGCACCGAGCAAGGGAGGGGGAGCCGAATGGCCTCATCCCCACCCCCACCCTCTTCAACAGGCAGCTCTCTCTTGCTCCCCCCACCCCCTCCGTGGCGCAGCACGCGGGGCCTTCACACCCTTCCCTCAGTGGCCGCGAGGGTGAAGAGGAGGAGGAAAGAGAGAAGGAGGAGCATGCGCCTGCCTCCGCCATTATTATTCCCTCTCGCTTTCCGCTCCAGTCAGCGCTATGAGTGGCGGCGCCTCTTGACGGCGGCACAACTAGGCCCGCTCCTTCCCTTCATCTCGAGGATGCTGAAGCCGGGCAGCCCATAGGAAGATCGACCAGTTCCGCCTCCGCGAGCTACTCGTCGATCACGATCGACCTAATGGGCAGCCGTGATCTAGGCCAGTGTTTCCCAACCTTTTTTGAGCCGCGGCACACTTTTTACATTTGCAAAATCCTGGGGCACACCACCAACCAAAATGACACAAAATGACACTCTAACACAGTAATATATATAGAGAAAATGCTATAAGAGTTTGGTGGGCATTGACCTTGAGTTTTGGAGTTGTAGTTCACCTATATCCAGAGAGCACTGTGGACTCAAACAATGTTGGATCAGGACCAAACTTGGCATGAATACTCAATATGCCCAAATATGAACGCAGATGGAGTTCAGGGGAAATAGACCTTGACATTTGGGAGTTGTAGTTGCTGGGATTTATAGTTCCCTACAATCAAAGAGCCTTCTGAACCCCACCAATGATAGAACTGGGCCAAACTTCCCACACAGAACCCCCAGGAGTCAAGAGGAGGTCTCTACTTGGGGAAAGGGAGGCGGGCCTTCCCAATGCATGGAGAGGGAGAGACCAAGTAAACAACAGGTGGGGAGGGGGGGTGCTTGTAATTTAGGTTTCTTAGGGTTTTTATACTTCAACACACTAGACTCCCCCCCCCTCCCCCGCCCGGAGGTTCCAATTTCCCACGGCACACCTGATGATTGCTCACGGCACACTGGTTGG
This sequence comes from Anolis apletophallus, assembly GCA_030556195.1. Classification (NCBI taxonomy): domain Eukaryota; kingdom Metazoa; phylum Chordata; class Lepidosauria; order Squamata; family Anolidae; genus Anolis; species Anolis apletophallus. Next base: position 11,524,142 of record JARBWK010000018.1, read on the forward strand.
GAAACACCGATCTAGGCACTAGGCTCCTCTTGGTGCAGGCCAAAATCCCATTGACTTATCTGGAGTTCCCCTGCTTTTTGAATGTTTATCTTGATTTACTGTCCTGATTTTAGAGTTTTTAAATACTGGTAGCCAGCTTTTGTTTATTTTCATGGTTTGTTCCTCTGTTGAAATTGTCCACGTGCTTCTTGTGGATTTCAATGGCTTCTCTGTGTAGCCTGACATGGTGGTTGTCAGAGTGATCCAGCATTTCTGTGTTCTCCAATAATATGCTCTGCCCAGGTGGTTCATCATGTGCTCTGCTATGGCTGATTTCTCAGGTTGGATTAGTCTGCAGTGCCTTTCATGTTCCTTGATTTGTGCCTGGGCAATGCTGCTGCGTTTGGTGGTCCCAGTCCTTTGCTGAGCAGCCTAGTCACTTCACTCCCTTTCTTTCCCAATGACATCACAGAGGGACAGTTCACCTCGCAACAGCCAATCCCCTTCATTCCTCCCCCCTCCCCCCGCGCACTCTTTTAGGGGTGGTTCTTTTAGTTCAGACCCCTCAGTTATTTTAAGTTTTTAAGTTGGATTATGATCCAGAGTCATCAAGCCATCTGATCCAGAGTCATCAAGCCATCATATATACATATATGCATGCATATATACATGCATACATACATTATACTGTATGTCTATCAATCTGTAGAGAGAGCTTGGTTGTTTAAGATGCATTGGGCCCCAGTTCTGAGGAAAAAGAGCTGAGACTAGGGAACGAAAACACAGTCCACTTGGAAGAGGAAGTGGGCCTGCAGTTAGAACCAATGGCAATTCTGTTGACAAAGATCTGCAGGCACCTTTGCTCCAGTGCTTCCATAGTTCAAAAGGGAAGCCACCTTCTGGAACTACACATCCCAGTATCCCTGGGCATGCTGGCTGGGAAACTCTGGGCAACGTCCAAGAGAGCAACGTTGGATCTCAGGAGGCTTGTCGTGACCCAGGAATTAAGGGCGGTTTAGTTACACAAACGAGGGGGCTGCAAGAGGGAAACAATTATCACAGCACGTTGATTTACTGATTATTTAAAACATTTCTGGGAGCGTTTTCTGGGGTCTGGTAACAAATTCCTAGGTGGGTGCAAAGATCTTACGTTTCTCAAGGGAGAAGGAGTAGTCCAGTCTTGTAGGCTTATGGGTTCGTGGGATTGCTGGGCTGCAGGTCAGGGGTTGACCTCCACCTCACAGGGCGTCGCGGACCACTAGCTACCCAGTTCTATGTCGTGCACTGTTGGGGCTGTCGTGTTTTTCGGTTGGCGGACTGATTCCATTAACTGCGGATCCAGGGACTATGAAGAGGGAATGGGTGCTGAGAAGAGGGCCAGGTCCTTGGGATTGGACCCGGGGACAGAGCCAGGCACCCTCCCCACATCCAACACACCCAACTCCCCCTTGGCATTCGGGAAAGATCCCAGGGGTCGGCCACAGCGTTTTTATTTGTTTCAACATTTTTTTTGGTCCGTGATCTGCGCCCCACTCGGCTTGTGCCCCTAGGCCATGGCCTAGGTTGGCCTTATGGGTAATCCGGGCCTGCTAGGTACAGACTGCACCAGAAATGTTTGTCTGGCTTCATAGAACTTTCTAGATCCTAAATGCGGATGAGCAAACATGTTGGGCAGGTATCATAGAAGACCCCCCCCCACACACACACACACACCTGTGTCTTGCTTCTTCAGGATGCGCTTGAGTGCCTGTCGTGTGCAAAACCCAAAAGGAACCCAAATGGAAGCTGCACTATTAAAGGAATTAGCACCTTCCCAAAATATGTCGGAACATCACACCATCCGTGATGCTGAGAAGGAGTCGGAAGCGAGAGTCGGCCTTTTGTTTTTCTTGCTGCTTTTCTCTCCAAAGGGGTCTCTGCTGTTGTCTGCCATCGCTCTCGTCTCGAAAGATCCCCTCGGGCGAATCCCAGGCGCCTGTTGCATTCCGGGGCCTTGTCTTTATAGAAAACAGATGCACCTTGAGACTGCCTGGCTTTTAGCTAGCAGGCCCCGGGGCCAGGGTTTAGGGCGGGGGGTGGGTGGGGGTGGTTGGGGGTTACACCTGCCTGGTGCAAAGTGGATTGCAGCAGGCTTGCTTTGGGCCTGGGACGTGATATACAGGCACAGCTGGGCATGGTTTAGCCATCTCTTACAAAGGTTAACACAGCAGTAGCCCTCCATTCAGTTTGCCTGGTTCTGCAGGTCTGCTTTAGGTTTTCCTGTTGGAACAGCCGCCTTCGATGACACCGGAGACTTCCTTCTTTCTTTCCTTCACACTTCCTCCTTGCCCCTTTCTTGATTTTCTCATGCAGGACTCAAACACCGAAATACAGCATAGCATATCATCTTGTCCAAGGCTTTAATGGCCAGAATCACCAGGTTGCTGTGAGTTTTCCGGGCTGTATAGTAATACTAGCTGTACCCGGCCACGCACTGCTGTGGCTTTTTCTCTTTCCTGTGTCCCAGTCTATATATGTGTGTTTTGTGTGTGTATGTATGTATATGGTTTTGTGTCTATGTGTACATATCTGTGTATATGTGTGTGTAGTTATTTATATGTGTACGTATATGTATATGCATGTATATGTGTGTACTTATGTATATGTGTGTGTTTGTATATGTATATGCGTGTATATGTGTAGTTGTGTGTAAGTACAGATGTGTGTATGTATGTGTGCATGTGTATATTTCAGTGCATTTATATATGTGTGTATATGTGCATGTCTATATGTACATATGTGTGCATGTGGCGAAGACCAACAGTAACATCCCTTCCTGCCTTTTATACTTCCTTTCTTCCCTCTCCCCCTCATCCCTCAGCTTTTCTCTTCTCTCTGTCCTCCTGCCTCTTCTCCTTCCCTTCTTTCCTTTCCCTCCTTCCTGCCATCTCTCCCTTTCTGTTTCAGTTCTTGCTCCCCTTGTCTCCCTCCCTCCATTCCCTCCCTATCTTTTTTCCCCTTCCTTTTGCTAGTCCCTTCACCAGCTTCTACCTTTGCCTTTTATTACCTGTCTGTTTTGCATAACGGCTCTGAGTGGCCAGCACCACCAACATTCTGACACTCTAAACTGCCGGGGGTGGTGGCTCCCAGCTTCTACATTCTAACTGAGGGAATATTTGCATAATGCCTCTAATTGGCCAGCTCCACCAACATTCCGACACTCTAAACTGCCAGAGGGAGGTGGTGTGTGGGATCATGGGAGTTGTAGTCCATAATGGGGTTTTTTGGATTTTTTTGGTTCTTTTGGGGGGGGGGGTTGTGGTATGCATACCTCGTAGGGTTTTCTGGGTATGTGAGCTGTTTTTGTGTGTCTGCCTTGTGTGGTTTCATTGTCTATAAGACAGGAACCACCACATGAAGGATTTTATATATAGAGATTTTCAGAAGCATTCTCTCCTGACGTCTTGCCCACATCTCTGGCAGGCGTCCTCAGAGGTTGTGAGGTCTACTGGAAACTAGGCAAGTGAAGTTGTCCACGATGGGAGAAAGAACTCTTGACTGCTTGAGGCAAGTGTGAATGTTGTCAATGTCCACCTTGATTAGCATTGAATGGACTTGCAGTTTTAAAGCCTGGTTGCTTCTTGCCTGGGAGAATCCTTTGTTGGGCGGTGTTAGCTGGCCCTGATTGTTTCATGTCAGGAATTCCCCAGTTTTTGAGTGTAGCTCTTTATTTGCTGTCCTGATTTTAGAGTTAAGCATATCAGTGTTTAGCTATGAATAATAACCAAGCCTTGGGAAACCACATTGCCTACGTCCAACATGAATTAGCCCCAGTTCTCTTATCTGTGAAATGGGCACAGTAAATGGTGTCATGGGAGATGAAGCAAGGAGACCTCTTTGCCTAAGCTTTGGGGGAATTTGTGTTTTTGGGCATGTGTGCGTACATGTATCAGCACATAAAAGTCAAGTGGAGAAATGGCCGCAACGTAGGATGAGGTCAGGAGAGGCAAGGCCGCAGCAAGAGGGCTGTGTCAGAAAATAATTAGAGCAGGACAAATGGATTGTGCCGACACATCAGAGGCTGTTATTTCTGTCGGCAGCCAGTAGGAAAGGTGCTAATGCAAAGTGACAGATCTGGAGCAAAAAACGAGGGTGCTGAGAAAACAGGCTGGAGCTGACCGGACGTAGGCGCTCTCTGAAACGTGGGTTGATGTAACGTAATGTGATGACCCATGGGGGCGGGGGACGTGTTTGAGGAGCATTCCTTTGGAAAGTCAAAGGCTTTTCTTTGTGCCATTTTGGGATTTGGGGTTTCCTTTCCTTCAGGAACAAAGTCTCCCGAGCACCAACCCAAGGGGTCGTGGACAACAAGCAGGCCAAAGGAACCCTCACTCCTTGGGAATGGGAGATGCCACCCCAAAGGGAGGTCACTCGGGCCAGCAGTTTTCAATCTTTAGCCTTCCAGGTGATTTGGACTTCAGCTCCCAGAATCCCCGACCATTGGAAGCTTTAAAAAATCTTATCAGAAGTTACTTCAGAAACTGGAAGTCGCTTCTGGTGTTAGAGAATTGGGCGTCTGCAGGGACGTTGCCCAGGGGACACCTGGATGTGTCACCATCCTGTGGGAGGCAGCTCTCATGTCCCCACATGGAGAGCTGGAGCTGACTGACAGGAGCTCACCCTGCCTCACGGATTTGAACCACTGACTTGTTGGGTCAGCATTTCAGCCGGCACAAGGGTTTAACCCAGTGGTTCTCAACCTATGGGTCCCTGGGTGTTTTGACCTACAATTCCCAGAAATCCCAGCCAGTTTACCACCTGTTAGGATTTCTGGGATTTGAAGGCAAAAACATCTGGGGACTCACAGGTTGAGAACCACTGGTTTAACCCATTGCGCAAACATGGCTCATTTTGGAAGCTGAAATCCAAAAACCTCAAGGATCAAAGTTGGAGAAACAGTGACATAGGATCTTCTGGCCTGAGGCCAGGAAGAAACATTCTGGTTTGAGCTCAGAGTATTCTTGGGGATCCATTACATTCAATATATTCGTTTTAAAAAATTATTGCCACCTGGCAGACGCTACAGGGTGACAAAGACAAGGACAAACAGACTGAAGGGCAGTTTTTTTTCCTCCTAGAGCTGTAGCTATGTTGAATTCCATGGTTTCGCACTGATATGGCATTGGGGGTTGTGTGATGGTAGCGTTGGTGGGAGTGGAAGGATGGGAGTGTTGTTTTGTGTTGTGTGCAGGGGAAGGCATGTTATTTCATCATGCAATCGTGTAGTCAAGCGTGACTCTCCACCAAGCAAAAGATAGTTTATAATCAGGGAACTTACAGTTTTGCCAAGGATGATAATAATGATATAACAATGGTTAAGCCTTGGACAACTTGCAAAAGAACAACAACAACAGCAAGGGCCCCCATATTGACGCTGGACTTAGTGCAGACACCTAATTGGTATAGCTTGTCGCGGCTCAGAAGTCCTGGGCAAAGGTTTGAGGTCAGGTCTGACTGTTTTGCCCAGGCTGCGTGGCAACAGCTATTCACGGGCGGAGATATTTTTAATCAGAATATATACACACACACACACACACACACACAGTATATAAAATATATATAAAAATAAAAATAAAATCCGATTAAATATATATATGACATGACTGAGGTCTTTTAGAAAAGGAATACTTTGAGGTGGTTTGCCAAGCACCTGATATTCTCTGATGGTCTTCCTTCCAAGTGATACCTCTCTCTTTGTGGACTACAACAGTGTTTCCCAACCGGTGTGCCGCGGCACACTAGTGTGCTGTGAACAATCATCAGGTGTGCCGTGGGAAATTGGAACCTCCAATACCCTTTCTTCCCCCTCCTGCCGAACACTTTTTCTTCTCCACTCGGGCTCCCTTCTTCCCAGCCTCGCTCTGCTCGCTTTGCCTCGCTTTGCTCACGCTGCTGCTTCTGCCTCCATTTTGATCCGAGGGGGCAGCGTGAGCAAGTTCAGGAGAGGGGAGGGAGGGAGGAAGACGTGGGGCGAGTCTGCGCGGTAGCACCCACACGGGTCATGAGGCTGAGCGAGACTGGGAAGAAGAGGGAGCCCAAGTGGAGAAGAAAAAGTAAGTGTTCAGCAGGAGGGGGAAGAAAGGGGGAGGAAAAGGTCTCTGTCGAAAGCTGGCATGGGCAAACTTGAACCTTCCAGGTGTTTTGAACTCCAACTCCCACCATTCCTAGCAGCCTCAGGCCCTTTTCTCCCCCCTTCAGCCACTTAAGCAGGAAAGGGCCTCAGGCTGTTAGGAGTGGTGGGAGTTGAAGTCCAAAGCAACCAGAGGGCCGAAGTTTTCCCATGCCTGTTTTAGGGACCTTAAAGTGGTGAGCCTCCTTCCAACAGTGTGATTTTGGATAGAAAACAAACAACAACATAACATAACATTGTTTGAGTTCACAGTGCTCTCTGGGTGTAGGTGAACTACAACTTCGAAACTTAATGCTCACCAAACCCACCCAGTATTTTCTGTTGGTCATGGGAGCTGTTGAGCAAGACCTTGGTGTGTGTCTTTCTGCCATTCCTGCCAGGATATCTATGTTGTGTTCATCGAAACACACCCAGGTTTCACACTGAGTGTATAAATACATTTAAAAACATATTAACTATAGGTATTACTGTGTTAGAGTGTCATTTTGTGTCATTTTGGTTGGTGGTGTGCCCCAGGCTTTTGTAAATGTAAAAAATGTGCCGTGGCTCAAAAACGGGTTGAAAAACACTGGACTTCAACACCCAGATGCATCCAGAGGATTCTGGATACTGTAGCCTGAAAATAGAGCATGACTTTCATAACCTCTGACTGGGTTTTCCCTTCGATATAGCTGTCAGCAGCCAGATCTGGGCCACATTAGCCCTGGGAATATTCTGGCCCACCTTTAGTGTCTTAATGTTTTGATTTCATATTGTTGTGTTGTTTATTTACATTGGTTTTGTATTTTAAGTTATTTTATTTTCTGATTTTCTGTTGTGCTCTTGTGTTATATTGTGTTTGCTGTATTGATGGGCGTGGCCTCATGTAAGCCGCCCCAAGTCCTCTTGGGGAGATGGTGGTGGGGTATAAATAAAGTTTTTTATTATTATTACCCTTTATTGTGCTCATTCTTTTCTTGGCATAATGTGTGTATGGCTTTTGGGAGAAGTGGGGAGATTGGATGGGTCACCATTGAGATTGCACGCTGCTTCCTGGACTACAAGCGGAATCCAATTGGTCTTTTTGACACTTTTGGTGTGCCTCTTCTGAACCATTTAACATTGGCAAACATTTTGGCTAAAAGGAAAGCATGGTCCAATTTGAAATGAAGTAGAAAAGCATTGAGAGGGGGACATGAAGTAGTTAGCGTGAGTTCCGTATATTAAAATAATATTCAAAAACTTGGTATGAAACTCATGTATAGTTGGTTACTTCTCTTGATTGTTTCACACCGCTATGGCCCTCGCGTACTCATTTCAGTGTCAGGAAGAAAGGTGTCAAAAACTGTCGGCACTAATTGCGGCCCATTCAATGAGCTGTGCATGATCTAAAGGGGTTGCCCACTCTTCCAGCGGAGTTTAGCTCTCTTCCACTGAGGTCACTGGGCCACCGCCAGCCCCATTGTCTGCAGAATTACTGGCACCACTTAGTTCAGTTTCAGATTGAGGCCTTTTGGCACGCAGTCATTGTTACTGACACCTCTCATGAAAACACTGGATGCGATCTTTTAGAAATAAAGTGGGGGCGATACCTGGAGAATTCTCCTGAAAGGTGAACAATGCTCACAATGCTCAATTAGAGAAGATGGTGCAGAGGACGTAGTAGGGCAAATACAGCACAGAATCTCTCTCGGCATTACTTCGCGAACGAAGATTCTTAGGAAGGACTCATCCCACACTTTTTACAAGCGCGTTGATGACTAAAAAAGGCCAATCTAAGATAGGCAAGTTTGGTTGCAGAAAGCACAGCAGAAAGTCTCCTTGGGTGATGTTGTTTCCAAGTTGCGGTTCTTTCTGCGTTGTCGTTTCTCTTCGAGACCCATTCAGCGTGTCTTCTTGAAAGAGGCCGCAGCATTGTGGATAGTGCGTCTCCATGTCTCCCGATGTGAGGCCAGGGTAGACCATTGTTGGTGATCAATCTGGCCGCGCCGGAGATGTTGTTTTAGGGAGTCCTTATATCTCTTTTTGGGGGCGCCTCTCTTGCACTGACCCGTGATGAGTTCACCGTAGAGTAGTATCTTTGGGAGGCGGTGGTCCTCCATCCTAAAGACGTGCCCTGCCCAGCGCAGCTGTGTTCTCAATAGCATGGCCTCAATGCTGGTGATCCCTGCTTGCTCAAGGACAGCAACATTCGTCACATAGTCAGTCCAGTGTATATTTAGGATTGTGCGAAGACAGTGCTGATGAAAGCGTTCGAGGAGTCGTAGGTGTTGGCGATAGGTGACCCATGTTTCAGACCCATAGAGGAGAATAGACAGTATGATAGCCCTGTACACACTGATTTTGGTGCTTTGCCTCAGGTGCTTGTTGCTCCAGACTCTTTTGTGAAGCCTTCTGAATGCACTATATTAATTAATTAATTAATTAATTGAGTCAGAAGCAAATTGAGAATGCAGTTATAATGTATAGAAAATCCACAAAGTTAAAAACTTGGCATGATGCTAAATGTCCTTTGACCATTTGGAATGCCTCTGGTGTGGCTGTGAGAAGGTCCTCCATGGTGCATGTAGCAGAGCTCAGGCTGCATTGTAGTCAATGTTCAGTGGTTTGCTCTTCTCCGCACTCGTGGACGCCACTTTGATGCCCCATTTCTGGAGGTTGGTTCTGCATCTCGTGGTGCCAGAACGCAGTCTGTTCAGCACTGTTTTATGTGTGCCCAGGAGGGAGTCTCTCATCCAGTCTCAGCCACGGATTTAGGTTCAGGGTTCTAACCTGCCACTTTTGGACTTTTGCTTGCTGAGGTGTTCCTGCAAGTATCTCTGTAGATCTTAGGAAGCTATTTCTTGATTTAAGGTGTTGGTGTGCTGGCTGATATCTGAACAGAGGATGGGCCAGATATGTCCCATGTCTTTGTCCTCAGATGCACTTTAACTACCTTTTGGGTTGATCTCCCCACATTATTCTTTAAAACCCTCCTGTTAGATACATCCTACCTCTGTTCACGTCCAGTGGTCCACGCTCTGGTTACATCCCAAATAGACTACTCAACGCACTCTACGTGGGGCAGCCTTTGAAAACGGTTCGGAAACTGCAGTTAATCCAACGGGCGGCAGCCAGAATGCTAACTGGGGCGTCATACAGGGAGCATACCACCCCCCTGCTGTGTCAGCTCGACTGGTTGCCTGTCCATCTCCGAGCCCAATTCAAAGTGCTGGTATTGACCTATAAAGCTCTATACGGTTCTGGCCCAGCTTACTTATCCGAACGCATCTGCCTCTATGTCTCATCTTGCAGTCTAAGATCATCTGGGGAGGCCCTGCTCTCGCTCCCACCAGCATCGCAAATGCGGTTGGTGGGGACGAGAGACAGGGCCTTCTCGGCGGTGGCCCCTCGCTATGGAACACACTCCCAAACGAAATAAGATCGACTCCATCTCTCCTCACCTTTAGAAAAAAGCTAAAGTCGTGGTTCTGGGATCAGGCCTTTGGGCAGCAGATGTAGATTGTACCTTTGGATTTGACTGGATTGACACTTTGGACTTGACCGGACTGACAATGTGTTCCGCTTGATGGCTTTAATTAATTATTGTTGTATTTAGTGGTTTTTAATGTAATGTTTTTTAATGTTTTTAATGCTTTTTAATGATGTTGAGTATATGATGTATTTTTATATTGTATTGTGGTGTTGTGGCCTGTTGTGCTGCAAGTGTAAGCCGTGTTGAGTCCCCCTGTGGGGGTGAGAAGCTACGGGGTACAAATACCATAAATAAAAATTTAAATAATAATAATTTATTTAAAATTTTTAATGTATTACATCTGACCTGGCCATTATGGTTTTAAACTTTGTGTGTTATTGCTTATATATGAGTTTATTGATTGTACTGTCTTATTATTTGCTGCTGTGTTGTTTTTACTGATGTGTCATTAGGCTTGGCCTCATGTAAGCCGCCCCGAGTCTCTTCGGGGAGATGGTGGCAGGGTATAAAGATTATTATTATTATTATTATTATTATTATTATTATTACATGCTGCTACTTCTCAACAGATATGAGATAGTGTAATTCCTTCTAGAGACACTATAATTTATCCAATGTGGGGTGTAGACATCCTGTGATAATGCGGCATGTCCCATTAAGAGCCACATCCACTGTTTTAACATGGTGTGATGTATTTCCACTCTGGGCATGTGTACTCAGCAGCAGAGTAACAAAGCACAAGGGCAGATGTCTTCACTGTGTCTGGTTGTGATCCCCAGGATGTGCCAGTCACCTTTCATATGATATTATTTCTAGCACCGACTTTTTACTTGATAGACCAGGGCTGCCCAGGAAGTCGATCGTGAGACCAAAGGAGGTTGATCGCAGCCGGATGGGGCACTTCTCAGAGGGGGCGGAGCCAGGCCGCATCAAGCCCCACCCCCTCACCCACCTTCGGCACTCCCAACAGCTGCTCCAGCCTTGAGGAGGGCAGGGCCAAGCCAGCCTTGTGCTAGCTATGCCACCACTGGCTTGGCCCTGCCCTCCTCAAAGCTGGAGCAGCTGCTGCTATAGCTGAAGCAATAGGGGGGCAGAGCCAGGCCGCACCAAGCCCCGCCCCTCCCCCTTCTCCGCCCTGCTTCTCTCTCGTCCGGAAGCAAATGTGGATGGTGCGCAGGAGGCGCGTGCGCAGGAGGCGCACGCACGGAAGGTAGATCTTTCGGACTTGATTTTATTATAAGTAGCTCGCATGCTGAAAAAGTGTGGGCACCCCTGTGATAGACAATCAGTGCTTATTGTAAGTCAGAGCAAGGTCCAGAGTGACTCCCAAGTGTTTGGGTATGCTGCAATGCTCCAGTGGGATTCCTTCCTGGGTGATCCTCAGAGCTCGAAATGCTTGTCTGTTCTTTAAATGGAAATACACGTCTGTGTTTAGATGGATTAGGAATCAGCTGTTTTTACCCCTGTAACAGGCAGTAAGAGCACTTAAAGCTTTGGAGAGCTTCTGTTCAACCATTTCAAAGCTCCCTGCTTGAGCGGTGATGACACGATCATCAGCATAGGTGAAGCTCTCTGTCTCTTCTGGCAGTGGCTGGTCATTTGTGTAAATGTTAAACATGGATGGTGCAGAGGATGCAGTAGGGGAAATGCAGTACAAGAATCTCTGGCTAATCGAGATTCAATTCAAGTCTCTAGGACTAGATGAACTCCATCCAAGGGCATTAAAAGAATGGGCAGAAGTCATTTCCGAATCCCTGATAATCTTTGAGGATTCCTGAGAATAGGAGAAGTTCCATCAGATTAGAGCAGTGTTTCCCAACCAGTGTGCCGTAGCTCACTAGTGTGCCGTGCGCGATCATCAGTTGTGCCGTGGGAAACTGGAACCTCCAATACCCTTTCTTCTCCCTCCTGCCGAACACTTTTTCTTTTCCACTTGGGCTCCCTTCTTCCCAGCCTCGCTCTGCTTGCTTTGCCTCGCTTTGCTCACGCTGCCGTTTCTGCGGGAGGGGGAGGGAGGAAGACGTGAGCCATGCAGGCACTACTGCGCAGATTCGCCCCACGTCTACCTCCCTCCCTTCCACAGTGCTCTCTGGATATAGGTGAACTACAACTCCAAAACTCAAGGTCAATGCCCACCAAACTCATAGTATTTTCTCTTGGTTATGGTAGTTCTGTGTGGGAAGTTTGATTCCATTCCATCATTGGTGGAGTTCAGAATGCTCTTTGATTGTGGGTGAACTATAACTTCCAGCTGTTGAGCAAGATCTTTGTGTGTGTCTTTCTGCCATTCCTGCCAGGATATCTATGTTATGTTCATCGAAACAGGCCCAGGTTTCACACTGAGTGTACAAATACATTTAAAACATATTAACTATATGTATTACTGTATTAGAGAGTCATTTTGTGTCATTTTGGTTGGTGGTGTGCCCCAGGATTTTGTAAATGTAAAAAATGTGCCGCGGCTCAAAAAAGGTTGAAGAACACTGGATTAGAGGAAGGCAAATATCACGCTGACATCAAGACCAGGAAAAATAGTATTCTGGCTTTGCATGCTTCTATATATTTTCTCTCTCTCTCTCAAACCAACTGTAACCAGAAAACATTTTAGCAATACTTGAAAGATCGCTTTTGAAAAGTATGTCATAAAAATAGCACTTACTACAACAGTTCTAATAAGTGTGCTCCAAGTGGCAAGTGCTTTGTGATTTTCGCAGCACATCGTGGCCGCTCATGTCAAAAATGCTGCTCTTTCTTTCAAAATGTGAATGGCACTTCGGTGGCTATCCAGGCGGAGATTGCGTGCCTCCTTGATATTTATTTCAGAAGTCAGGAGAAACTTGTCTGTGAAGAGAGGAAAGAAAGGTTTGTGACTGGGTGCGCGCAGCATGTGAATGGCTGGTGAAAAGGAGTCCTCAAGGGTTCTCCCTCTCACCCTCCAGCAGGGAGGCACCTCTGCTTTCCTGGAGTGCGAGAGGCAAGGACTTGCCTGCAAGTGGAGGTGGAATGGGCTCCCAGGCTTGACTTCAGCGGGGAAGAGGCAGAGGCGGCTGTGTTTTGTTTTGCACCTTCTGCCAGCTCTTTCCGGTTACTCCTGCACTGCCTGCTGCTGCCCTCTGCCGTTTTGCAGGCGGCAGAACTCCTCCATTTTGGAAAGCAAAGTCAAGGATGCCATCACATTGGGTCTTTCCAGCAAAAGGATGGGATGAAGCATTGTCTGGTGCTGTCTTTTGCTGTGGAAAGCTTTCTACACTCAATGCTTGTCTTTTTTAATCTGGTTTGTTGTCCTGCAGCCAGTCATGTTACAGACAAGATTTGAAGTTTTAGTTACTCTGATAAAGCTTTGAGAAGTCCCAGTACTGGGAGGGATAGGATAGCAAATGAACCCACTGCTAAGCTTGTTTCCATTTCACGAAATATTTGTACTCAGTCAAGACAAATTATTATTATTATTATTTCCAATATTTATACCCCAACTTTCTCAACCCCTGAGGAAGGACTCGGGGCATCTTACAATAGCAGCAATTCAAGACCAACAACATACAAACACAATTACATATTACATTACAAAATAAGTAAAAACATCAAGTGTTGGTTTTTTTTGGGTCATTTCAGGAGTGACTTGAGAAACTGCAAGTCACTTCTGGTGTGAGAAAATAAGCTGTCTGCAAGGACGTTGTCCAGGGGATGCCCGGATGTTTTGATGTTTTATTATCCTTGTGGGAGGCTTCTCTCATGGCCCGGCATGAGGAGCTGGAGCTGATAGAGGGAGCTCATCCACGCTCTCCCCGGATTTGAACCTGCAACCTCTCAGTCTTCAGTCCTACCGGCACAAAGGTTTAACCCACTGCACCACCGGGGGCTCCTAACATCAAGTTAAAATCATTTAAAACATTATTGGGTTGTTGTATGTAGATTTTTGGGTTATATGGCCATGTTCTAGAAGCATTCTCTCCTGACGTTTTGCCTGCATTTGAGGCAAGCATCCTCAGAGGTTGTGAGGTTTGTTGGAAACTATGAAAATTGGGTTTATATATCTGTGGAAGGTCCAGGGTGTCTGTTGGAGCTAGATGTGAATGTTTCAATTGGCCACCTTGATGCCCTACTAGTTTTTAAGGGTGGCTTGTTACTGCCTGGGAAATTCCTTTGTTGAGAGGTGATTATGTGTTCCTGATTTTTTTCTTGTCTGGATTTCCCCTGTGTTTGAGTTTGTTCACGTTCATGGTTTCTTGCTTTCTGTTGAAATTCTCCACATGCTTGTGGATTTCAATGGTCCTCTTGGAACTGGACACGCCGGTCAATCAAGGGATCATCTGAATACTCAAGTTGTGGGAGTTGGAGTCCAAAACACCTGGAGAGAGGGCCAAAGTTTGCCCATGCCTGACGTGACATCATCTAGGGCAGGGTTTCCCAATCTTCTTTGAGCCGCGGCACACTTTTTACATTTACAAAATCCTGGGGTACACCACCAACCAAAATGACACTCTAACGCAGTGATACATATAGTTAATATGTTTTTAATGTATTTATACACTCAGTGTGAAACGTGGGCCTGTTTTGATGAACACAACATAGATATCCTGGCAGGGATGGTAGAAAGACACAAACTTCCCACACAGAACTCCCATGACCAAGAGAAAATACTGGAGAGCTTTCAAGAAAATTTGGCACCTACCTGGCAGGCAGCCCTGCCCTGGATTGGGTGAGAATCCTGGGAGGTGGCATGGAGCCAGATGATGTAGGCCAAGGGATTGTGCCTGGGTTTGGCACGGAGCCTCTTGCCCGGCTCGCACCACTTTCAAGCCCAGCACGCGGCCCAGCTCAGGGCCTGGGCCCTGCGGGGAGCCTTTTTCCCGGTTTGTGGCTCCAGCAAGCCCCGCGGGAGACGCGATCCAGCCAAACCTGGCTCCCAGTGAGGGCCTGGGCCCTGTGAGGAGCCTTTTGCCCAGTTCGCGGCTCCGCTAAGCCCACAGGAGATGCAAGCTGGCCCATCCCGGCTCCTAGGCCGGGATGGGCCAGCACCTCGGGGAGCCTTTCTCCCGGTTTACGGCTCCGCCGAGCCCGGCACAAGACGCCAGATAGCCAAACCCGGCTCCCAGGCAGGGTCTGGGCCCTGTGGAGAGCCTTTCTTCCGAGGCTCCCCGAGGTGCCCAGGCCCTCACTGGAAGCCGGGGCTGGCGCGCGAAGGGGAAACGGCCGAAGAAGGCGGCGCCCCAGCCCCTCCTTCTTTGCCGCCGCCCGGCCCTTCCTCCTCCTCTTCCTCCTCCCCCAAGCGGCAGGAGGGGGAAGAAGGGGGGAAGAGAGGTTTTCCCACGGCACACCAGGTGATCGCTCACGGAACACTAGTGTGCTGCGGAACAGCGGTTGGGAAACACTGATCTAGGAGGACACTGAAACATTTTCTGATGTGCCTTTTCCTGGGAGATCCATGCCATTGTTTTCCAGCAGTCTTTTGCCCTATCCAAGGGGAAGACCTACCCGGGGCAGTGGGTGGATGGTGCATCTCCTCTGCAGCCCTAACCCAGTTCCATGTGCTCTGGCCCAGAGGGGAGCCTGAGGAAAACATTCAGTGCTATAATCTCTGAACATAAACAATGCCTGCCTCTGTCTTAGTATGCATCTTAACTGAAAAGCATTCCATGATGCATGGTGCAAGGAGAGGTGTCTGTAGTTTGGGGGGGAAAGAAGCAAAAACAAAGAATTACATACAATCCTTTCTTTGTAGACAACTTACTGGCTTTTCCCGTGATGCCTGGTAGTAGTGCATGTTTTCTGTAACAAAATCCCCCGCTTCCCTGGTCACCCCACCCCTTCCAAGCCCCCTTCCTGGAAGCCCCTCATAATGAGCTTGGATTAGGTCTTCAGGCAGGATTGCCTCTGAAGAACGCTGGCTGGCTGTAAAACCGGATTGCATATTGGCCGCTGCTGTTTCTGGGCAGCCCTGCGGCAGAGTGTGTGCTTTGTCGCTTCAGCAGAAGGGAAGCTCCCCGCTGATGGCACATACCATACATACCCAGCCTCCTCTGCTTGTATTTTGCATTTTTTAAATTCTTTCTTTACAGTTTGAATCGTGAAAAAAGGGAAATATATTTTTCCTCTCGCAGTCACAGCCTGAATTCTGAGAATGAGAGAGGCACTCAGGCCTGTCCAGTGAGCTTTGGAAGGTAGTTCCCAGTGTTCAGTTAGAGTTGCAACTATCTACTGTTCTAGGTCCTCCCAATGTGGCTTTTTACAAAATTTGAATGTTACATCTGTGACACAAACATGAATCAAAGCAGCCAGGCTTTGAAGCTGCAAGGCTATTCAATGCTAATCAAGGTGGCCAATGGCAACATTCACACTGGCTTCCAAAAGACAAACATTATTTCTCCCATCCTGGACATCATTCCACGGGGATACATATAACCCCCCCTTGCATAGTTTCCAACAGACCTCACAACCTCTGAGGATTCCTGCCGTAGTTGTGGGTGAAATGTTAGGAGAGAATGCTTCCGGAACATGGCCATACAGCCCGGAAAACTCACAGCAGTCCAAATGAATCTTGTGTTTGCTTGAACCATGGGACAGTCCGCCAACACGAAACAATTGTATAGAAGGAATTATATAGAAGGCGCCCATTAACTTGCAATTAGTTACCTGCAAGCTCTGGCTCGCCTTTGGGAGCAATTTGGCAGATGGAGTTGTTCCATATCAGCATTCCGGTGCTGCCAAATCCAGTGTCTCTACCTTAGAGTCATAGCGTTGGAAGAGACCCCGTGGGCCATCTAGTCCAACCCCCTGCCAGGCAGGAAAAGCACAATCAAAGCACCCCTGACAGATGACCATCCAGTCTCTGTTTAAAAGTTTCCAGAGCAGCAGAAGACAAGCCTGCTCCCTCTTCCTTATGGCATCCTTTCACATATTTAAACATGGCTCTCATGGCTCCTCTAAAACCTTTTCTTCTTCAGGCTGAACATACCCAACTCTTTCAGACACTCCTCAGAGGGATTATTGGTGGTCTCCAGACCTTTGATAATTTTACTCGCCCTCCTCTGGACACATTCCAGCTTAGAGTCAATATCCAAGGTCTTCCCCTTGGATAGGGCAAAAGACTGTTGGAAAACAGTGCCATGGGTCTTCCAGAAAATGTTCCAGTCTCCTAGATCAGCGATTTTCAACCAGTGTGCCGTGGAACACTAGTGTGCCGTAAGAGATCATCAGGTGTGCCGTGGGAAATTATTTTCGAACTTCATTCATATATAAACTATAAGGCGCATCTGTCCCTTTAAGAAATGGAACCATAGCACTCTTGCATCACCTAAGAAGTGACGCGAGAGTGCTATGGTCGCGCCATCTTGGATTCGCTCAAACGCGGCTAAGTAAACAACGTTAGAGTTAGTGCTGCAGCTGCGCATCAAGTGACAGTGGTAATTTGGGATCACAGCAAGACAAGCGAGTGACAGTGATGGAGAAGTTTTTGAGAAGGGAAAATGCAAATGCCGATCAGGCCTGGACAAAATTATGACACAGATGAAGGCCTTAATATGAGTGGTGGACAAAAGAAAAAAGAAAAGACGGTGAGTTCGAGGCAATACAGCGAAAGCTATCTTTCATTTGGATTCACTTTCACCGGGGATGCTTCGTGTGTGTCTTTCTACCATTCCTAAATTAAACACTAGGACTAAGTAGAATTATATTATAGGAAACAAGCCGTTGCAATTTATCTAAATATAATAATTTTATGAAGTTTATCAAGCATCAAATAACATTTACAATAAATAAACAGATTATACAAAAATTGTCTAAATTGTGGGATACTTAGCGTTTCTACGGAGTCTGAGAGATTTCAAAGTCCGCAATCCAATGGCAAAGTTCTGTTCGAATGAATTATAGTCCGGATTATCCCAATATCTCCTACAGATCGCAGGAAAGACTTCTTTGGTATTGGCGTTCCTGCGGAGCTTGTAAGGATTCCAAAGTTCACAACTTCTGTAAAGTGGCTGACCAAGATCCATTCGTAATGGGTTATAATCCGGTTTAAGTTCAGAGGAACTATTCCAATTCAAAAAAAAAATGTGGTGTTGAATGATCCAAACTAATATTGGAATAGTTCCTCTGAACTTAAACCAGATTATAACCCATTACGAACGGATCTTGGTCAGCCACTTTACAGAAGTTGTGAACTTTGGAATCCTTACAAGCTCCGCAGGAACGCCAATACCGAAGAAGTCTTTCCTGCGATCCGTAGGAGATATTGGGATAATCCGGACTATAATTCATTCGAACGGAATTTTGCCATTGGATTGCGGACTTTGAAATCTCTCAGACTCCGTAAAAACGCTAAGTATCACACAATTTAGACAATTTTTGTATAATCTATTTATTGTAAATGTTATTTGATGCTTGATAAACTTCATAAAATTATTATATTTAGATAAATTGCAGCGGCTTGTTTCCTATGATATAATTCTACTTAGTCCTAGTGCTTAACTTATTATAAGCTTTTACAGCTTTACTCTTGTGTGTATTATTTTTCTACCATTCCTGCCAGGATATCTATTTTGTGTTCATCGAAGCAGGCCCAGGTTTCACACTGAGTGTATAAATACATTTAAAAACATATTAACTATATGTATTACTGTGTTAGAGTGTCATTTTGTGTCATTTTGGTTGGTGGTGTGCCCCAGGATTTTGTAAATGTAAAAAATGTGCTGCGGCTCAAAAAAGGTTGAAAATCACTGTCCTAGCTGATGTCATGTCAGGTATGGGCCAACTTGGGCCATTCCTCCAGGTGTTTTGGACTTTTAATTCCCACAACGTGGGTATGCAGATGATCCCTTGATTTAAGTGTCCAGTTCCAAGAGGACAAAGCCATGGACCAACTTGGGCCCTCCCTCCAGGTGTTTTGGACTCCAACTCCCACAACGTGGGTATGCAGATGATCCCTTCATTCACTGAAGTGTCCAGTTCCAAGAGGACAAAGGCATGGGCCGACTTCAGCCATCTTTCCAAGTGTTTTGGACTTCCAACTCCCACAACGTGGGTATGCAGATGATCCCTTGATTGACTGAAGTGTCCAGTGGTGCCTACAATTAGGTACAGTGTGATTCCAGGAGAAGAGATCCAACCCAAGATTCCTTGGGCCAGTGAGAGTACTCGCTTGTGTGCATATGACTTCAAGTCACCTGTCAACTTTTGGTGTGGATTTCATAGGGCTTTCTAGGACTGTGTGGTTTTCCCAGACCTTTACTCTCAAATGTCAGCCCTTTCATCCTTTAACCTCCCCCCTCCCAAATCCTTCTCTTCAGTCCTTCCTCTTCTTAGGCCATTTACTTGTGCCATTTGCCGGCCAATGGCAAAAGAGCAGCCCTTTCCAGATAACTTCCTAGGCAGGGACTTCCCTCTCCTTGCTTTCACAAACACCACATGTTTGGGGATGTGCCCTGTTTTGGTGTAGCAGAAGAAGGGACGGAGGGAGGCAGGGAGGGAGGGAAGAAGGAGGGGTGGCTAGCTATCAGCTTGCGCCTGATCTGAGCCGGCCTCAAGCCCACCCCCTTCTCCTGGCCTGCAGTGCCATTGGCTTCTCCTCACTGGCCAGGAGGCTTGGGTGTCCGGACTTCCCTCTCCTTGGCTCCGCCTCAGCACAGAGGTCAGGGGATAAAGAGAGAGAGGGCTGTCCGCTTTGTGGCCATGCCTGACCAGCTGGGCTGGCCCGGCCCTGGGCTGCTCTCTTGAAGCCAGCCAGCCGGACAAAGCCAGAGGCCACCTTTATGGAAGGTAACTGGACCCAGTGGGAGGGGAGTCCCTGTTGCCTCTGGACATTGGCCTTGTGGTTACTGGCCTTCCTCTGTCTCAGAAGCCGCTTAACCCAGAAGCATTGGCTTAGAAAAGCGGGTTCAGGGCAGGATGGCAACCTGCATGCGCGCTGCTCTTCTGGGGAAGTTGGAGGGCAGAGTGATGCTCGGTGCCCAGGAGGTGCCATTCCTGGACATTAGTTGGGACTTGTAAGGGAGGGGTTCTTCTATCTCCAAAAGATGCCTTGAAGGGAGAAGGATTGGGGCCTTAGGAGGGAGGCGTGCCTGCACATGCACTGTTCCAGCCTTCAGGCATGCTGAACAACATCTCCCAGAAGCCCCCAACTAGGTATGCTGGGAATTGTAGTCTAGCAACCAGTGGGATGCACTCTTTGGTAAACAAATGTATTCTGGGAGGAATCCCAGAGGCAGGCACAGCCCCACAGATGCTCAAGATGCAGTGCATGGCCAGTGCAGCCATTCCCTGTTGTTGCTGTCCACACTGGCCCCCCTTTCCCCTTTGGCAATTCCTCCTCCAAGTTGTGACCTTAAGGCTTGAACTTTTGCATCACATGACCAGCTTGTAAACTGACCTGTGAGGGAGGGCGGCTGTTGTGTTCTGGGCATGGTGCAGCAAACGGGACCCCCAAACTGACCCTCCATGGGGCAGTAAGCTGCACTTTGCCTTTGCTGGACCCCTCCTCTCTTCATGGGTGCCCTCGAGCCCCCCATCCCTTGTGGAGGCTGCCGAACATGAAATGGAGGCATGGGAAGGTAAAGGCTTGGCTGGGAATCAGGGAGCAAATGGTTTGGGCCAGCATAAGGTGGGGTGGGGTAGTGTTGGGGGTTCCTTTGGCTTCAAACTGGTTGAAAGGGCCTGCTAGTGGTTTCTGCAAACACTCTTCTGGTTATTTGAAAACTATTTGAATTATTGGTTCTTCTTGTTGTTATTGTTGTTGTTGCTGCTGTTGTTCGTGGTTTCTGCAAACACTCTCCTGGTTATTTAAAAATTATTTGATTATTCTGGTTGCCGTTGCTGTTGTTGTTAGTAGTTTCTGCAAATACTCTCCTGGTTATTTGAAAACTATTTTAATTCCTGGTTGTTGTTGTTGCTGTTTTTGTTGCTGCTGTTATTATTAGTGGTTTCTGCAAACAGTCTCCTGGTTATTTGAAAATATTTGAATTCCTTTTTGTTGTTGTTGTTAGTGGTTTCTGCAAATACTCTCCTGGTTATTTAAAACTATTTTAATTCCTTGTTACTGTTGTTGTTGTTAGTGGTTTCTGCAAACACTCTCCTGGTTATTTGAAAACTATTTGAATTCCTGGTTGTTGTTGTTGTTGTTAGTGGTTTCTGCAAATACTCTCCTAGTTATTTGAAAACTATTTAAATTTCTGGTTGTTGTTGCTGTTGTTGTTGTTAGTGGTTTCTGTAAATACTCTCCTAGTTATTTGAAAACTATTTAAATTCCTGGTTATTGTTGTTGCTGCTGCCGCTGTTGTTATTAGTGGTTTCTGCAAACACTCTCCTGGTTATTTGAAAACTATTTAAATTCCTGATTGTTGTTGTTTTTGTTAGTGGTTTCTGCAAACACTTTCCTGGTTATTTGAAAACTACTCAAATTCTTGGTGGTTGTTGTTCGTCTTCTGGTGTGAGGTGGTGCATTTGTGTACTGTCACAAATTTCTCTCCTACATTTGACCAGGTTTTTTTTTGGAGAGATGGAAAAAAGCTTTGTTCGCTATTTGATCAGTCTTGGATTTTAAAGTTTTGAGAGGTCCTGCGAGTCCTTTGGAACAACAACAAGACCCCTCCCTCCCCAATTGTCCTTTCACCATAGTTTTTTCTCTCTCCTTGGTTAAGGACCCTGAATTGGAGGAGGAGGAGGAGGAAGCAGCAGCATTAATTGCTTTTGTTTGTGCTGGGGGAGGGGGGACTTCCGGCTTGCCTTGTGGCTTGTTCGGCCTCTCCATTCTCCTCTTTCTTCTTCTCATTCCCATCCCAAACGAGGCAGGCACATAGGCCTTCCAAGAGCCCTGCCTCCCCCATGAATTGGGATAGCTTGCTTTGGCTTTACATCTGAACTCACTTAAATAAAGGTGGCTGGAAAAGGATGTTTTCAAAATGGATATTTATTTATTTATTTGCCATGCTTCTATACCGCCTCTCTCAGCCCGAAGGCGACTCGAGGCGGTGAACAAGCGGCAGCAAGTGCTCACATATAACACATCATAATAAAATAAAAACAATCATATAAAACCATATAAATTAACAATTAAAACTACAAAATACAAATCTCAGCTCCATAATCTTAAAATCGGTTTCCGTTTCGTCGTCATACTATTCCTTTGATCTCGATTAATTAAAGTTCATCTGTGGATGCTTGCTCGAACAGCCAAGTCTTGACTTTCTTACAAAATGTCAGGAGGGAGGGGGGCGATCTGATGTCACTAGGAAAGGAGTTCCAAAGCCGAGGAGCCACCACTGAGAAGGCCCTGTCTCTCGTCCCCTGCCAGGCACGCCAGGCGAGACCGAGAGCAGGTCCTCTCCGGATGATCTTAAGCATCTTGATGGCTCATAGGGAGAGATGCATTCGGACAAGTAAGTTGGACCAGAACCGTTTAGAGCTTTAAAGGCCAAAACCAGCACTTTGAATTGTGCCCGGTAGCAAACTGGTAGCCAGTGGAGCTGGCGCAACAGAGGTGTTGTACGCTCCCTGAGTGCCGCTCCTGTTATCAACCTGGCTGCTGTCCATTGGACCAATTGAAGCTTCTGAGCAGTCTTCAAAGGCAGCCCCACGTAGAGAGCATTGCAGTAATCTATACGGGATGTAACCAGAGCATGGACTACCGTGGCCAAGTCAGACTTCCCAAGGTACGGGTGCAGCTGGCGCACAAGTTTTAATTGTGCGAATGCTCCCCTGGTCACCGCCGAAACCTGGGATTCCAGGCTCAGCGATGAGTCTTTGATGAATCTACCATCAAAGTTAACCACATTTTGTCCAATGCCTCCGGGGATGTTGCTACTGGGGATCCAAGAGAAATGGGGCAAAAAGAAAGGGCCAAAAGGGAGTTCTCTTGCAGGAGTTTCTGACCCAAGCAATGGACTCTCCATTCTCTTCTCCTGGCTGATGCCTCCTATGAGGGACTTTGCTCCAGGCAGGCCATTGTGAGAGACCTCGACGGAGCAGGCTGCAGAAGGAGAAAGGGTGACCCAGGCTCACGCAATCTCTGGGAAGAAGATTGTGAAAAGCCCAAGGATGACCAAAGGTTGAGGCGAGAGCACTCCAGCCCCAAAATTTTCCCAAGTGTGTTCTCAAGGCCTCTGGTTGCAAAACAACACTGAGGAGCCCCACCGCCTCTCACCCAGAGAACCACCAGAACAGAGAGGGCTGCAAAATAGCACACCTCCAATGTATCCCTCTCTTTTCAAACAAGACCCTTGTTTTGGTTCCCTCTGGACTCTAGTAATAAGAAAGTTAGTTGAGTAAGTTTGGGAAAAGAGGGTGTTTGGCTTCTTCCAAGCAGCATATGTTGGCTCACAGGAGGTTAACAGTCCTGGGGAGGGGGCCGGCCCCAGAGCAGTCGCAATCTGGCTCTTCCTCAAGCAGGAAGCCTGGCTTTCTTAAGCTCTCTTCCCCTCCCCAGTCCTCCTCTGGAATGGGGGGCTGGGGCAGAGAGATCAATACAGAAACTGCAGGCCATTGCAAGCTATGGGGTGAGGTTTTCCCCCTCCCAGCTAGATTCCAGTAGCACCTCCCAGAAAGGGAAGCCCCCTCCCCACATCTAACTGGGTAGGTGTCCTGAACCAAGAACTGTATCTCTTCCTTTTGGGTGGGGGTCTTGGAGGGGTTCAGATACACAGCACCCAGTGGGGAGTGATCTGGGGTGGGGAAGGCATTCAAAAAATACACTTGTCTTTTCCAGAGGATCCATGGCAGATTTCCCCCCTTGCTTTCTTTGAAGGTTGCTGGTCTCTTTTGGTAGAAGCGTTACTGCATGATGTGTTTGCCCCTGGGAAGATGGTCTCTCTGACTACAAGTAGGAAGGACGGAAGGCTTGTAAAAGCCTATCCTCTGCAGCATGGTTTGACAGAGTTTGAATATGGTATAGAACAGCGCTTCTCATCCTGTTTGTTGTGGAGAGAATAGAAATTATTTTTCCAGTTGTCCAGGGACTGGTACCATATTTACGCCCCATTGTTTACAACTCTTTCCTTCTTTCCTGGAAACTATCAGTAAGCCAGTGGCTTCCAAACCAGGGGGTGCGCTGCACTTCCTTCCTTCCTTCCTTCCTTCCTTCCTTCCTTCCTTCCTTCCTTCCTTCCTTCCTTCCTTCCTTCCTTCATGTTTTGTACGAAAGTTTGGTCTATATTTGCAAAAGAGTCAGTGTAGAAGCAAAGTGGTCAAAGTGGTCCCTGGTCAAAGCAGTCCCTGGTCAGAGCGGTCCCTGGTCAAAGCAGTCCCTGGTCAGAGCGGTCCCTGGTCAAAGCGGTCCCTGGTCAGAACGGTCTCTGGTCAGAGCGGTCCCTGGTCAGAACGGTCTCTGGTCAGAGCCGTTCTTGGTCAAAGCGGTCCCTGGTCTAAGCGGTCCCTGGTCAGAGTGGTCCCTGGTCAAAGCGGTCACTGGCCAGAGCAGTCCCTGGTCAGAGCGGTCTCTGATTAGAGCGGTCCCTGTTCAAAGCGGTCCCTGGTCAGAGCAGTCCCTGGTCAGAGCGGTCCATGGTCAGAGCGGTCCCTGGTCAGAGCGGTCCCTGGTCAGAGTGGTCCTTGGTCAAAGCGGTCACTGGCCAGAGCAGTCCCTGGTCAAAGCAGTCCCTGGTCAGAGCGGTCCCTGGTCAAAGCAGTCCCTGGTCAGAGCGGTCCCTGGTCAAAGCGGTCCCTGGTCAGAGCAGTCCCTGGTCAGAGCAGTCCCTGGTCAGAGCGGTCCCTGGTCAAAGCAGTCCCTGGTCAGAGCGGTCCCTGGTCAAAGCGGTCACTGGCCAGAGCAGTCCCTGGTCAAAGCAGTCCCTGGTCAGAGCGGTCCCTGGTCAAAGCAGTCCCTGGTCAGAGTGGTCCTTGGTCAAAGCGGTCACTGGCCAGAGCAGTCCCTGGTCAGAGCGGTCCCTGGTCAGAGCGGTCCCTGGTCAAAGCAGTCCCTGGTCAGAGCGGTCCCTGGTCAGAGCGGTCCCTGGTCAGAACGGTCTCTGGTCAGAGCCGTTCCTGGTCAAAGCAGTCCCTGGTCAGAGTGGTCCTTGGTCAAAGCGGTCACTGGCCAGAGCAGTCCCTGGTCAAAGCAGTCCGTGGTCAGAGCGGTCCCTGGTCAGAGTGGTCCCTGGTCAGAATGGTCCCTGGTCAAACCGGTCTCTGGTCAGATCGGTACCTGGTCACAGCGGTCCCTGGTCAAAGCCGTCCCTAGTCAAAGCGGTCCCTGGTCAAAGTGGTCCCTGGTCAGAGCGGTCCCTGGTCAGAGGGGTCCCTGGTCAGAGCGGTCCCTGGTCAGAGCAGTCCCTGGTCGGAGCGGCCCCTGGTCAGAGCGGGCCCTGGTCAGAGCGGTTCCTAAGTCATTACATCCATTTAACCCTATCAGTGCTTGACTCACATTTTTGTAATTTAAAATACCTAGTTAATTTTGTAAAATATTTCTGACATGGCAGACCAGAGCCAAGGCTGGAAATTTTTGGCCACCATAGCAGCTGTTAATTGATAGATGGCCCAGTTCCCAAACACACTTGCTGAAAAAAAATCTAAGGACTGAGTGGAGTAGGAGTCTCTTTCAGTTTCCAGACAGTCTCTTGCTGGCATGGCTTACTTCTCTCCCTTAAGTCCACTCTGCAGATTCCTTCTGGTCTGAAAATTTGTACTTGTCTGTTCTTTCTGGGACCTCATGAGAACCTCAAGGTGAAGGCGCCGTTTTGAGGCCTCTGCTCCCCTCTCCATTTTGCACAAACAGAAAGGTCATGGCTATCTCTGCCTTCACATCTTGTCCATTTTGCAAAGCGCATGCATGCATGAGGGTGGAAATCTCAGAAGCCAGGGGCTGCAGCCCTCCTCTCCACCACATGGCATGCTCAGGGGCCATTTGGGGTTGCAGCAGCTTTTGGCTACAGACGGGAGGCCATTGTTGATGTCATTTTTTTCCAGGGTGTAATCGGCTTTCCTGGTGTCTTTCAGGCCTCGGCCTGGTGAGTCTTTTCAGGTGTCTCATTTGGAGGCTTTGGGCCGGACTGGTGGCACCTCATACAATGTAACGTTATCCAGAATTCAGAAGCTGGCCCAGTTTGGAAGCACTTGGCTTGCTTTGGCCTTTGTTTTCTCCTTGACCAGTATGGATGTACTTTGTGTTCAATCCCTCTTTCACAAACTGGGTGCCACTCAGTTTGGTGTGCCTACATTGCAAGTTTCTAAACTGGCTTTCAATCCTACCCTGACTGGGACGTGCACTGAGCTGGGAAGCCTCCCCTTCTGTGGGTTTTAACAGTGGGGCAGATGCTTCCCCTCCAATCAGGGGTTGGGCAAGGAAGCCTTGAAACCCCTTTCCTTGGCCAACAGCCACCCTCCCCCTCCCAAGTCAGTGCCGCATTTATGGCTTTGGTTGGGATTGGGAGGTAGGAAGAGGCTCAGAGATAGCAGAGGAGCCCGATCCCACCCAGAGAGGACTACTAATCCCCCCTTTTCTGTGGTCATCAGATAACTAAAGACCGAGATTATGCAACTTGTGACTGCAAAGCCTGTTTAGGAGCTGCTCTTTGTCAAGATGTTGCCTGGGTATTTGTGAGGAATCTGTTAGTGTAAAGTGAACCATCCTACAGGTACCAGGCACTTCCTGCATCCTCTTAGTTTGCCCTTCCAAGCAAGTAGTTGACTGAAGCAGTTACTGGGGTAAAAAAAACTCCCAGAGAAACTCTTAAGTTGGAACTAGGTCCATAAAGAGGATCCAGAAGCGCCTCCAGCTGCAGCTGTTTCTCCTAAGCAAGCTGCACCGTTTTGCAGCCCCTGCCCCCATCCATTTCCCCCTCTGTTACCATCTGGCCATAAGAAACTTGTCCATCATTCCTGTTCTCTGTAATGCTGTTTGTTTTCATTGCCTTGGGGAAAGCCATTTGGGGCTTAGGCCTCCACCTGTCCTTGGGGAAGGAGCTGTCCGTTTGTGGCGCCCCACGGAGAGGCTGGCTCTCCCACTGGAGTCTTCAGAAGTTATCTGCGGCACAAAGACAGCGAGGTGGCACAGTCACATCAGCAAGCCTTAAGAGTGGTTTTTGTAGTTGTGATTTCCTGGAAGCAAACAGCGCCTGAAATTATCTTCAGCCAAAGATGGGTGGCTTTGGATGTCATGTGTGAGCGGGTGCAGCGTCCTGTGCAAAGCAGCCTTTACGGTTGGCTGCATATCTGGGCTAATGAGGCCCAACTTCAGAAGCCCGTTGCTTCAGCCTTCCGCCAGAGAAGTGCCCATCCTTTGGTGTGGAGTCTCCCACACTTAGGAGTTTCTCTGTGAGTGAGCCTCGGCTAGGTCCTGACTCACTTGGACCTTAAAATTTATTTACTTCATTTATATTCCTCCCTTCTCACCCGCAGGGGACTCAGGGCGGATTACAATGTACACATTACATTTAGACGCACAAATACATGAGACAGACAGAGGCAGTTTAACATCTGGCCACCAGGGGGAGCTGTCGCACTCCTTCATTCCTCAGCGTGTTTCTTGGAGATCTTTTTATGGACTCGTAAATCAGTTAAATTTAGCCTCCCCACTAAGTGGTACCTTAATTTCCTACTTGACAGATGCAACTGTCTTTCGGGTTGCAAAGGTCGACAACAGGCTACACAATAGATCGAGAGCCCGCCTTCTGGGCTGCTCGAACTCATGACCTTCTGGTCAGTAGAGATCTTATGCAGCTGACACCCAGCCAGCTGCGCGACTTCCTGGTGATAAAATGCCGCTCAGCCGCTGTCAGCAGGAGGGCCCTCGGAGGAAGGAAAGGCAGGCGGGATTCCATGAGGGACTCCCTCGCCAGCCTTCCTCAGCCTTCCTCCCAAATGTCAAGGTCTATTTTTCCCAAACTCCATCTGTGTTCACATTTGGGCATATTGAGTATTCATGCCAAGTTTGGTCCTGATCCAACATTGTTTGAGTCCACAGTGCTCTCTGGATATAGGTGAACCACAACTCCAAAACTCACGGTCAATGCCCACCAAACTCTTATAGCATTTTCTCTTGGTCATGTGAGTTCTGTGTGGGAAGTTTGTGTCTTTCTGCCATTCCTGCCAGGATTTCTATGTTGTGTTCATCGAAACAGGCCCAGTGTATGAATACATTTAAAAACATATTGACTATATGTATTTCTGTGTTAGAGTGTCATTTTGTGTCATTTTGGTTGGTGGTGTGCCCCAGGATTTTGTAAATGTAAAAAATGTGCCGTGGCTCAAAAAAGGTTGGGAAACATTGATGTAGAAGATTTTTTCTGCAACCAGGACATGAATCAGTGGGTTCAAATAACAAGAAAAGAGATTGTACATAACATGAAAACTGTTCGAGTGTGTAATGGAGCTCAGTCCACTTCCGAGCTCAATTCAAAGTGCTGGTTTTGACCTATAAAGCTCTATATGGTTCTGGCCCAGCTTACTTGTCAGAACGCATCTCCCTCTGCGTCTCACCTCGTAATCTAAGATCATCCGGGGAGGCCCTGCTCTCGCTCCCGTCAACAGCACAAATGGGGACGGGAGACAGGGCCTTCTCGGCTGTGACTCCCCGCCTATGGAACGCACTCCCAGTTGAGGTAAGATCCACCCCATCCCTCTTGGCCTTCAGAAAAAAACCCTAAAATCATGGTTCTGGGACCGGGCTTTCTAATCATAGATGTAAGGGGCACTTACATCTATGGACTGGAATGATGTTATGGTTGGTGATATTGTGATATTGTTTTATGGTTTTATGTATTACTATTTTAATAATTACTGTTGTATTTAATTGTGATTTTGTTATTGTAAGCGTCATGTAGCGTTATATGTTATATGTAAGCCGTCCCGAGTCCCCCTTCAGGGGTAGAAAAGAGACGGGATAGAAATACCAGAAATAAATAAATAAAATAGTGCCTTGAAAGGTAGTGGTGGACTTTCTATCTGTTTAACCCATGAAGCAAAGATAGGAATGGGCATCTTTCAGGGTTGTGCATATGTGCATGGCAGAGGGATGGAATAGTACGGTTGCAGTGGAAACCAAATCATGAAAATTGCATTCACAGGTCTCAAAATTATAATCCTCCCAAGGAGTCAAGGTCTCCGGGTTGTCCAAATAATCAATATTTTCAATACTATATTAATGGCATATAGTTCATCAGGTGGTCAACCCAGATTGGTCGACGGTCTAGCCGTTTCCGCCATCTTGGCTTCGTCGGGACCTTCAGACCAATGCTCCAAGAAATAAAGTTTCCAAAGTGATCCGGAAAATGTCACGTATATAATCAATAATTCTCTCGGTTAATACCATCAACAATCAACAATTTTGAGACCTGTGAATGCAATCTTCATGATTTGGTTTCCACTGCAACCATACTTTGTATGATGATTGAAAGAAAATATATCAAGAAATAGAATTATTTGATTTTGAAAAGCAACTGCTGTGTTGGCGTTCTTTAGCTTGTTCTTTTTGGATTACTCTGAGAACTAACGCCTATAGATTTCAGAGGGATGGAATAGACCAGGGGTGGGCAACCTGCGGGTCGCATGTGGCCCAGAAGCCGATTCTGTCCGGCCCGGGACAAGGCGTCAGGGGCGGGGCCAAGAAGAAGTGGTGCCGCTGCCGCCATTCCATCGCAGCGCGGCGGCTTTGGAGTGCCCCAGGCTCTCCGTCTCTTCCTCATGCCTCCAGCATGGAGAGGCTCCGGATGGCCAGCATGGGAGCGTCAGTGTCGGCGGCGTGCCGGGGAGGAGCCTTTGGATGACTTCCTGTAGTCCCAGATGAGCTGGCTGAGACATTCTGGGAGCTGTTGGAGTCAGGAAACTACGGTTCCCAGAATGCCTCAGCCAGCTCATCCGGGGCTACAGGAAGTCATCCAAAGGCTCCTCCCCGCCATGCCGCTGGCACTGACGCTCCCATGCTGGCCATCCGGAACCTCTCCACGCCGGAGGCAGGAGGAGGAGGCGTAGAGCCCGGAGCTGGTGCTGCCTCCACCTTCGGGCCCTCCCTCACTCCACCGACGTGCGACCCTCCATGCAAGAGGGCCAAAGCCCAGGATCGCCACTGCGAGGGCACTCCGGAGCGACCGGAGAAGGCAGGAAGGAACCCCTGCTGCCCTGGTGCAGCCCACAGCAGCCCCCGCTTTGAGGCAGGACCATGGCTGGGGGCGAGAGCAGTTGGAGGCCTGCTGCTTCCGATCGCCTGCTGCTCTGCTCTCCTCTGCTGCAGCGGCGGCTGGGTCCGCTTTGCCATCCTCTGGGCTGGATCCATTGGGCCATTCCATCTTGGTTCGCACCTGGTCTTCTTGAATTTAATTTAATTAAATTTTGGTGGTTTTTATTATTATTTCATAATAATTTTATAATAATAACTAGTGTAACCCGCCACGCGTTGCTGTGGCCAACCTTCCCCTCTTTCTCTTTTTCTCTCTCTTTTTCTCTCTTCATATTTTCTTTCTTTGTTTTATTTCCCTCTTTCCTTTCTCCCTTCTCTTCCTCTTCCCTTCCTTTACCCCTCTTTCTTTCCCTTTCTCTGTTTTCCCTTTTTTGCTGCTCTATGTGTTTTTGGAGTGCAACTCCCAGTGGTCCTTCTGGTTTACCAACTTTCCTCCTTTCTTCTCTGTTCCCTTACCCCTTTCTCCCTCTTTGTCCCTCCGTCTTTCCCTTTCTCCTTCCTTTGTGTCCATTCTTCTTCCAGGCATCTGTACTTATCTTTCTTTTCTTTCCTTTTTATTTCCTTCTTTCCTTTCCTCCCTCCTTCCTTCCTTTTCTCTCTCCTTTCTGTCGGGGTGGGAGGGAGCGTTGGAGGAGGAGGAGGGGCGGGGGCAAGGAGAAGCCGGGTGGGAGGGAGCGTTGGAGGAGGAGGGGCGGGGCGGCGCCGGTGGGGCCTTCTGGGAAGTGTAGTCCTGTGTCCGTTGGTGCCGCCTCCGCTGTCTCCCAGGCGTTTCTGGACCCGGGTCGCGAGGAGGCGCTGTGGCCGCCTTCTCCGCTTCCTCTGTGTCCTCCGCCGGCTCCCAGCTGGTTTTGGAGCGGACCACGGCGCCGCATCTTCGGCCTTCTCTGCCGCCTCCTTCTTGGTTCCGGACCCGGGCCGCGCCGCCGCCGCCTCGGCCTTGTCCGCCGCCTTCTAGCTGGTTCCGGATCCGGGCCATGCGGGCGGCGCCGTGGCTGCCTCAGTCTGCGCGGGCCGGGTGTAGGAGCCTCTGGGAGGCGGCGGAGAAGGGCGAGGAGGCGGTGGTGCAGGCCGGGTCCGGAACCGGCTAGGGGAGCGGAGGAGGGCGAGCGAGGCGGCGGAGGATGCGGGCATGGCGTTGGCCGCACGGTTCGGGTCGGGGAGCTGCTGGGAGGCGGCAAAGGAGGTAGAGAAGGCGGCGGAGGAGGTGGGCATGGGGCTGGGCGCACGGGCTGGGTCCAGGAGCGGCGAGGAGGTGGCAGAAGAAGCGAGGACGAACTGGTTAGCAAGGGGGGTGAGGCGAGGGCTGGGGTTGTGGGGGAGGGCATTGGCAGTAACCATGCGCTGCTAAGGCAGGTGTTTATGGGCGTTTTGGGGCTCTGTTTCGGGGGGTTGTGAGGTATGTGGGCGGGTTTTTGTGGCCTGGACATACCTCGTGTTATGGTGAAATGTGTTGGGGTTTTAGGTGCTTCTGGGGCTTATAGTTTTGATGTCTATAAGCCGAGTTGCCTGACCACTTTTTTTTATATATATAGATATAACAATATAATAAATAATATAATGTTATATTATAATTTCAATATATTATGTCTATATATATACCAGGGCTGTCCAACTGCCGGCCCTGCAGGTGTTTTGGCCTTCAAATCCCAGAAATCCTAACAGCTGGTAAACTGGCTAGGATTTCTGGGATTTGAAGTCCAAAACACCTGCAGGGCCGGCAGTTGGACAGCCCTGATATATACTATAATTATAATAATTATGATACTAATACTAATCATATATGAATATTACTTGATATATTAATATGTTAATATTAATGTTGTGTAATATATAGTAAATATAGTAAATAAATAAATAAATAGATTAGAATGTAGTTCCGCCTTTAGGTGCAGCCCTCCATAATATTTTTTGGCTCTCATGTGGCCCCTTGGAAAAAATAATTGCCCACCCCTGGAATAGATGCTCCGGAAGGGATTCTGGAAGCAGCTGTTTACCTCCCTTGCAGTAGGCAGCCAGGCACATATGGTTATTGACTAGGATCAAATCCCACTTTTCCCACCCAACTTTCAGAGTTGTCTTAATGCAGGCAACACTGAAAATCTGTGGTTCTCTCGCCTTCCATCATCAGCCTCCTAGTGACAATGCTGATTTTAAAAAATCATCTAGACAGAGGATGAGGATGAAGCCATGGAGGGCTGGGAGTCACTAAAGGCCTTTGTGAAAAGGAACTTTGCTCTCAGAGGCTTTATAAATAGGGCGCTCTGGACAATTTCCAAAATTTGTGTCTGGGGGGATTAAACTTTTCAAAGTCGTCTTTTGCCTATGTGGCATCTGCCTTTCAATATTATTCATGCGCTAGCATTTCAGCAAGTTGAAGTCCCAAAGAGTAGTCTTTCCAAACTCTAGGAAAGTTTACTCTTCAACTTCTGCATCCCATTGGATTTGGAGGTCCTGTCCTTCCCAGCCTGCTTTGTGGCCATCTGTGCTCTCGGCATTGCCTTGCTCTGGCTGGTTGTGTCTTTGGCCCCTTCCACACAGCCGTATCAAATCCACATTGAACTGAATATATGGCAGTGTGGACTCAGAGAACCCAGTTCACAGCAGAGCTTGTGGATTATCTGCCTTGATCTTCTGGGTGATATGACTGTGTGGAAGGGCCCTTTGCCTCTGTTGTGAGCCTCACCTCAACACTCTTCCTCTTGCAGATGACCGGGTTGACCTACGCACCTGTCTGATCTGCGGTGACCGAGCAACAGGCCTGCACTACGGCATCATCTCCTGCGAGGGCTGCAAGGGTTTCTTCAAGCGGAGCATCTGCAACAAGCGGGTCTACCGATGCAGCCGCGACAAGAACTGTGTCATGTCCCGCAAGCAGCGCAACAGGTGCCAGTACTGCCGGCTGCTCAAGTGTCTCCAGATGGGGATGAACCGGAAAGGTACCCTTCCTTGCAAGGCCCGGCGCACTTGCTGCTCAGGGTGGGGCTGGGGAAGAGGGAGAAGGGGTCACGTCAGCCTGGCCCTTCTCAGGAAGGTCCAGGGAGCAACTGGACTTGGAGCTGAGTCCAAGGTAGATCCCACAGGGTTCGAGCTGCCAAGCAAAGGGAGGCAATTTAGTCACAGCGCCCATTCTCTTAACTCAGAAATTGACAAGCCGAAGTGCAGGTGTGTCAAACTCAGCATCAAGGGCCCAAGAGGGCTGCACCAGTCACATTTGGGTTTCACGAGAAGACCTTGATCTCTTTTTTCCAGCTGAGGTGGTAGCAACAAAGAAGCATAGAAGGATTTTAAGGCAAAGTGGAGCACTTGGGGGGATTTGGGATGTAAAGAAATACTCCGAGGCAAAGGACTGGGCTGTAGGAGCCTCAATTCAATTGCCTGAATTGAAAGATTTCTTGAATTAGACTATGTAACAGGGCTTTCCACACATTTCATGTTGGTGACAACACTTTTTAGATATGCACTTAAGAGGAAAAGAAAAGGAAAAGGAGGGCTGAAGAAGTTTCTATTTAAGAAGAATAAGCCTCTGTGTGGAGAAAGAATCTGGAGGCTGAGAGGTTGGGAGAGAGCACCCTCTTCTGGGCTCTGACAAGAAGTGCAGGCTGGAATGCCGAATGGTGTGTGTGTGTGTCTGTGTGTGAGAGAGGGGGGGGGGAGGTTGTTGTGTGTTTTCTGTCTGGTCATGTTCCAGAAGCATTCTCTCATGATGTTTCGCCTGCATTTATTTCAGGCATCCTCAGAGGTTGTGAGGTCTGTTGGAAATATATCTATCCAGATTCAGGGGCAAAGGCTAGCAGAATGGGATTCTCCTTTTCGGATGTGGGGCCTTTAGGAATTCCTTGTATATCAACCACATACCGAGTTCAGGCTTAACAGTATATAGGTTTTAGATGGCCATTTGCAAACAGCCACAAAGGTCTGTACCTTCTCATCCGTCTAATTACAACTTTGCCTGCCCACAAATTCTGGCATAAAAACCATAACCATGTTCGTCTGTTCAACATAAAAAGACACAAAGATATCTTGCTGCAGCATCAAGGCAGAGGCATTTCTTGTTCTGGGCAGTCCATTTATATCAAGTGTAAGTTATTTAGATTAAGCCCCAAGTGCAGATGCCGGAGAGGGCTGAAGTCGACCCATGCCTTTGTCCTCTTGGAACTGGACACTTCAGTCAATCAAGGGATCATCTGCATACCCACATTGTGGGAGTTGGAAGTCCAAAACAACTGGAAAGAGGGCTGAAGTAGGCCCATGCCTTTGTCCTCTTGTAACTGGACACGTCAGTCCATCAAGGGGTCATCTGCATACCCACGTTGTGGGAGTTGGAAGTCCAAAACACTTGGAAAGAGGGCTGAAGTTGGCCCATGCCTTTGTCCTCTTGGAACTGGACACTTCAGTCAATCAAGGGATCATCTGCATACCCACGTTTTGGGAGTTGGAAGCCCAAAACACTTGGAAGGAGGGCTGAATTGGGCCCATGCCTTTGTCCTCTTGGAACTGGACACTTCAGTCAATCAAAGGATCATCTGCATACCCACGTTGTGGGAGTTGGAAGTCCAAAACACTTGGAAAGAGGGCTGAAGTTGGCCCATGCCTTTGTCCTCTTGGAACTGGACACTTCAGTCAATCAAGGGATCATCTGCATACCCACGTTTTGGGAGTTGGAAGTCCAAAACACTTGGAAAGAGGGCTGAAGTTGGCCCATGCCTTTGTCCTCTTGGAACTGGACACTTCAGTCAATCAAAGGATCATCTTCATACCCACGTTGTGGAAGTTGGAAGTCCAAAACACTTGGAAAGAGGGCTGAAATTGGCCCATGCCTTTGTCCTCTTGGAACTGGACACTTCAGTCAATCAAAGGATCATCTTCATACCCACGTTGTGGAAGTTG
Source organism: Anolis apletophallus (assembly GCA_030556195.1). Classification (NCBI taxonomy): domain Eukaryota; kingdom Metazoa; phylum Chordata; class Lepidosauria; order Squamata; family Anolidae; genus Anolis; species Anolis apletophallus. The sequence continues at coordinate 11,558,726 of JARBWK010000018.1, forward strand.
GAAGTCCAAAACACTTGGAAAGAGGGCTGAAGTTGGCCCATGCCTTTGTCCTCTTGGAACTGGACACTTCAGTCAATCAAAGGATCATCTGCATACCCACGTTGTGGGAGTTGGAAGTCCAAAACACTTAGAAAGAGGGTTGAAGTTGGCCCATGCCTTTGTCCTCTTGGAACTGGACACTTGATCTGGACTCTTCAGTCAGTCAAGGGATCATCTGCATACCCACGTTGGAAGTTTTGGGAGTTGGAAGCCCAAAACACTTGGAAGGAGGGCTGAATTGTTGGCCCATGCCTTTGTCCTCTTGGAACTGGACACTTCAGTCAATCAAAGGATCATCTGCATACCCACGTTGTGGGAGTTGGAAGTCCAAAACACTTGGAAAGAGGGCTGAAGTTGGCCCATGCCTTTGTCCTCTTGGAACTGGACACTTCAGTCAATCAAGGGATCATCTGCATACCCACGTTTTGGGAGTTGGAAGTCCAAAACACTTGGAAAGACGGCTGAAGTTGGCCCATCCCTTTGTCCTCTTGGAACTGGACACTTCAGTCAATCAAAGGATCATCTGCATACCCACATTTTGGGAGTTGGAAGTCCAAAACACTTGGAAAGACGGCTGAAGTTGGCCCATGCCTTTGCCCTCTTGGAACTGGACACTTAAATCAAGGGATCATCTGCATATCCATGTTGTGGGAGTTGAATTCCAAAATACCTGGAGGGCTGAAGTTGGCCCATACCTGATCTAGTCCTACTCTTTGGCATGAAGGACCCTAGTTAATTACTGTACTGCTGTTGTTTTTAATTGTTTTTAACTGCTTATTGCCTGTATTTTACTTGCCCCTGCTGTTTGTCAGCAGCCTCCGGCGGCATAGAAACCCAGATAAATAAAAATAAATAAATAAATAGTATCAGTCGGTATCCTTCTGGAAATTGACCCTGCTGTTTGTCAGCAGTTCCTTTTTAACTCAGATGGCCATTTCAGAAGGTGGACAACCGTAGTCCTGGGGGTGATTTTACTGCTCTCAGAGTGTTTATTGGTGCACCTCTTCCTCTTGTTCCATCCAGCATTTATCTGAAACTCAGAGTGAGGACCTCTTTGGATTTGGGAGTGCAGTGTCACCAGCCTAGCACACATTTGCCATCTATGAAGAGCATCCCAGTGTGGAAATATCTCCCCCCCCCCCCAAAAAAAAGCACTTTGTGTGTCAACCTTGCTACCTTTTTGACACCAGCTGAAAGTGTCTGTTCTCCCCCAACCTCGAAAGATTATTTAGATGTTTCAGCTGCACTGATGCACCTCTGTTTCCTCTGACTTTTGCGTACTCTTTTGACATTTTCACTCTTGCTAATGCTGTGTGCTTCCTTTGGTGTGGTGAGTTGTTGGATTGTAAGCATGTGTTACCTGGTGTAGAGAGACTGGTAGGTCTGAAGAGAGTAACACCATATACACACACACAAAGCTGTAGCTCCAGGGATGATAGCTGTACACCTGAGTGTGGCCACCAGAGGGAGACTGGTGGCACTCAGCCGTGGCCCAGAAATACAAACCTCCTCCGAAATGGGGCTGGGGGAGATTCAGGACAGGAAGTCCTTGTTGCAGACTTATTGCGGACTCACTGTTTGCGGATTTCAGAAAATATTAATTTAAAATATATATCATGGTATTTTTGCTGTTTTGTGGGGTTTTGCCACCGCTGCTCTCCAAGGCGCTTTCCCTCCTCCTCAGTCCTCCCTCCCTCCAGCCTTGAAGAGCCTTATAAAGACTTAAAATAGTGTATAACTACTAAAATAATGTATAAATATTAAAATTAATAGAGCGTCCCTACATCACGGTTTTTCACTTATTGCGGGAGGTCCTGGAATGTAATAAGTGAGGGGACACTGTGTGTGTGTGTGTTTGTGTGTATACACACATATACACATATATAGGGGTAGGAATAAATGTTGGGTGCAGTTGCACTTGGCCGGCATTTGGGAAACTTGTTACGCAGCAGCGTATTTTACCCAGCGCCCAAAGTCCAAATGCAATAGACTCACAGACAAGAGTAAAAGTGAACAGAAAACTCTTTACTCTTTACTCAGCAGAGATGAAACATAAACTTGCAATGTTGCATACAAAAATCAAGCAGTGCAACAAACTTACATAGTCTTTGTAAGAAACACAAAATAAGTCATCTTCATCTTACATCAAGTGAAAGAATAAAAATAAACCTTGGGTAAATAGCTATTCCACCATAGCCTCCTTCAGAGTAGCTTCTCCAAACTGCTCGCCAGAGCAAAGCCTTGTAGCATAGTTCTCCTCTGAGGAAAAAAACCTCTCCAGAATCTCTCCATCAGCAGCTTTCCTTCTGAATTGCACCATCTATCTGCTGGTGCTGCATTCTAAAAACTCATACAGATATCATCATCATCAGTTTCTCACTTGTTAATCGCCCTCCATTAAAATGCTCCAGGCGATTTACATAAAACAATTGCATTTAAAAAAATACACAATACCAAATAGATTGCATTAAACATTAAAAGCTCTGCTAAAAAGCCAGGTCTTGAGTGCCTGAGCAAAGGATCACAAGTCACGCATGGCCCTCAAGTGGGGAGGCAAGGAGTTCCACAAGACGGGCAGAGATGGAGAAGGCCCTACGTCTTGTGCCTTTGAGACGTACTTCCCTGGGGCCTGGAACATACAGTAAGTTTAGTTGGAGGAGTCGTGGGGACCACTGGCGGCGAAGAGGGGAGAGGCGGTCTCTGAGATATGCTGGCCCCTGACCATAAAGCGCCTTAAAGGTCAGAACCAACAACTTAAACAGGTTTCCGGAATTCCGTTTGAAGCCAGTGCAAGTGTCACAGAGTTGGAGTTATGTGGCACCTCAAAGGTGTTTTTGCAAGTAGCCTGGCAGCCGCATTCTGAATAATGTGGATCCTCCGAGTAGTCGACAGGGGAAGGCCATTATATAAGGCGTTACAATAATCCAGTCTAGATGTGACCGTTGCATGGATGATTGTAGCCAAGGCTTCCTCTGAAAGGTAAGGTGCCAGCTGTGTCACCTGCCGGAGATGGAAAAAGGCCTGCTTACTAACATTAGCGATCTGGGCCTCCATAGTCAACTGTGAATCCAGGATGACACCCAAGCTCCTAACAGTGGAAGATGGATGAAGGGGTGGCACCATCGAAGTTGGGCAGGGGGGGGCGCTACTCCAGGCGGGCGGCCAGGCCACAAAATCTCAGTCTTAGTAGGATTCACCTTCAACCTACCGGCACGCAGCCATCTTGATACAGCATCAAAACATAAGGTGAAATTGTCTGGTATTGAGGTGACTCCAGGCTCCAGCCGTAAAAGCAGCTGGGTATCATCTGCATATTGGTGGCACTCCAGACCAAAGCTCTGCACGAGGCTGGCAAGAGGTCTCACGTAGATGTTGAAGAGGAGGGGAGAGAGAATTGCTTTCTGAGGCACCCCACATGAGAGGGAAGATCTGTCAGAGGTTCGATCTAGGTACTCGACACATTGAGACCAGCCTCGAAGAAATGTGTCAAACCAACTGAGGGCCCGACCACGAACTCCTGCCATGGCGAGTCGATGGATCAGCAGGTCATGGTCGACAGTCGAATGCAGCCATAAGATCCAGGAATATCAGGAGTGCCGACCCCCCTCTTATCAAGTTGACAACGAAGTGCATCAGTAATAACCACCAGATATAGCCCCTTGGGTGTGGCCCAAGCTTGCTGGTTGACCTACACTACCAGCTGTACACGATAATTAACACTATAAGGTTTTTCTTCAACACACGCACACACACATACTTGGTCTTGCTATGACTTAGCGCAACAAAACTGGCTGGCCACTTCATGATATGATACATAATAATGATAATGAATTTAGTACCCGGCTCAAAGTGAGCTACACTGTTGGGATTCAACCCCACACTGCCCAAGCCTCAAGTCCTCAATGAGGAATGGTTTAGTTAGCATTAGAATAGTCGGAGGGTTTCCCTTCCCCCATGTCTCCTGAAGGACAGCTGGGAATGGATCTTTTTCTTCTCACCTCCCTCTTTTCTGCTCTCATTCTGAGGGGGAGGCCAACATTTCCTGGAGTGTCCCTTCTGTGGATCTCAGGGCTCAAAGAGGCTCATACAGCAAGTATGTAGGCCTCTTGAAGTCATAACCAGTATTGTGTATTACACCTGGAAGCCAGCAATTAGTGGGGTTGTAATAATAATAATAATAATAATAATAATAATAAATCTTTATTTATACCCCGCCACCATTGAGGTGGAATAATAATAATCATCATCATCCAGCATATATATCTTGTTTGTTGAGACATCCTGTGTTTTTGCGTCAGTAAAATAAAAATAATAGAATAATTGTACAATCCCACCCATCTATTGGACGTAGCAGTGGTGGGTATTCTTTTCTCCTCTGCAAACTTGGAGGTATTTCCAGTTTTTGACCATCTGATCTTTTCTTATGTATCTCTCCCGCTTCCTCCTCCCTGCAGCAATTCGCGAGGACGGCATGCCTGGAGGCAGGAACAAGAGCATTGGACCCGTCCAGGTGAGCCATTCTTTCAGGGCAAGAGAACCCAGTTGCCTCTTCTGTGTCCCCGCTCAGCCAGGCCAACTCTGGGGAGCCGTTGGGGCCAGTGGGACATTTCAGCTGTGCTGGACTGTTGGCTCTTTACCTTACTGGGCAATCTCTCCAGCCCAGTAGCAGCCCTCCCACCCTCCTCTAAGCCCAATGTAAGCCCTTCAGTCCCTACCAAGCTCTCCGTAAATCTTCCCCGTGTGATCACGGCGCAATTTCTGAAGTTGTCTCAAGCAGAGCACCCAGTAAATGTCTGGCTGATTGATGCACCGGCTTGCCTGGAGATGTCTTGTAAAATGCGGGCTAATTCTGCCCAATCGCTCCCTGCCACACAAGTGAGAAATGATGGCCACTTTCCAGATGGTGATTCAGGGAAGGGGGGGGGCACAGAGCGAGGTGTGGACCAAGCAGCCTTTGGGACCTTGGCTTAAGAAGGCAGAAGTCCCTGGCAGGCTAGCATTTGTGAGTGTGTGTGTGTGTCTTACCCATTAGGGCAGCTTACAAACAAACATAAAAACAATGGAAGCATCATCCATAAATAAGCTTTAGAAAGAGAAGGATACCCATCAGCAGCTGACAGATTGTCAGGAACGGGCAGGAAGATTAGCCAAATAGATCTTTGGAATCCCGGCTGTCAAAGCACCCTAAGTCCACACTCACATCTGCTAGAGCGGCCATGGAGAAGCTCAAGCTCTAGGTTTGAAACCGACCTCCCCGGGGTCACTGCCTATCCCTTGGCACTATCATCCCGCAATTTCCAAGCTTTGGTACAGGCCTATTTTTAGGAAGTTTCAATCCCTCTCTTCAATCTTAAATATTGGAAGAAAGGTTTGAGATAAAATGAAATGGTGGTTGTAATTCTACATATTTTCCCATTGGCCCCACCTGCCCCAAAACAGATCCAAAATGGAATTCAGTCTTTAGTGATTTAGGGAAAAGGTTCCAGGCTCATAGGTGAAAGAAAGACTCTCTGAAACCCTGAAAACAATATGGAGCTACAGGAGACAGTGGGCCGACCCCATTTAAGACCGCCCTTTGTTTGTTCCTAAGGTGGGATGCTAAGCCCCAGATCAGGGCTGCCCAGGAAGTCGATCGCGATCGACCAGTTGATCCTGGGACTGAAGGAGGTCGATCCCAGCCGGATCGCTTCTCAGAGGGGGGCGGAGCCAGGCCGCGGCAAGCCCCGCACCCAACACTCCCAGCAGCTGCTCCACGTTTGAGGAGGGCAGGGCCAAGCCAGCCTTGTGCTAGCTATGCCACCACTGGCTTGGCATTGCCGCCCTCAAGCCTGGAGAAGCTGCTGGGAGCTCCAAAGCCAGAGGGGAGGAGGCAGGGCTTGGCGCGGCCTGGCTCTGCCCCCCTGTGGCTTCTGCTCTACCAGCAGCTGCTCCACGTTTGAGGAGGGCAGGGCCAAGCCAGCCTTGTGCTAGCTATGCCACCACTGGCTTGGCATTGCCATCCTCAAGCCTGGAGAAGCTGCTGGGAGCTCCAAATCCAGAGGGGTGGGGGCGGGGCTTGGCATGGCCTGGCTCCGCCCCCTGTGGCTTCCACTCTACCAGCAGCTGCTCCACGTTTGAGGAGGGCAGGGCCAAGCCAGCCTTGTGCTAGCTATGCCACCACTGGCTTGGCATTGCCACCCTCAAGCCTGGAGAAGCTGCTGGGAGCTCCAAAGCCAGAGGGGAGGGGGAGGGGCTTGGCACAGCCTGACTCCGCCCCCTCTGGCCAAGCCCCGCCCCCTCCCCTCTCCAGCCTTGAGGAGGTAGGTAGATCTTTCTGACTTGGTTTTAATATAAGTAGCTCGCATGCTGAAATGTGTGGGCACCCCTGCCCCAGAGAGTACAGCCCATCTCTGGAAGATTAGTGCTTTTCCTGCTGGCCATCGGCTTTTTCACTTTGTCCTTTGCTCCAAAGTTGTGGTTCAGGATCTGTCCCCTGAGAAGGAGCAGCCGAAAAGCAAAGCTAGACATCTCAATCAGGATTCCTTCTTCCAATCCCTTCTCCTTCCTTGCTTCTACAAGAGGGTAGGAGCCGCTTTCTGCAACTGTTTTCTCCATTGTGCTCCTTGTTTTCCTCCCTGGCAGATCTCTGAGGAAGAGATCGAGCGGATCATGTCTGGGCAGGAGTTTGAGGGGGAGGCCAACATTTCCTGGAGCAACAATGGGGACAGTGACAACAGCTCCCCTGGGAATGGGGTGTCGGAGAGCAACCAGCCCTCCCCCGTCTCCACCCCATCCTCAAGGTGGGACTTGCGGTAAGGGAAGGGGCGGGTGAGGGGCCTAGGATTGAGAGCTGGGTCGTTTCAGGCACGCACCCCTTTTGCCTGTCTCCCAGCGCCCTTTTCGTTTCTTTCCCACTTTGCTTCTAGTAGGTCTGTGGAGATGAATGGATTCACCGCACTCAGGGATCAGTACATGGGTACGCCGGTGCCTGCGCCCTATCAGTATCTTCCGCACCTTTTGAGCTGCCCGGCTCATGCGGCCATTGTGCCCTCCCAGCCCCGGAGCCATGACCCACAGTCCCACAGCCTGCTCATCAGCCAGTTGGTGTCTGCCGAGGACTTGGAGCCCCTGGGCACCCCCATGCTGATTGAAGATGGGTGAGTGCTTGACCCATATTCCCCTTCCAGGCATCTTGAGCCACCTCTCCCAGGTATTCCCACAGGCCTCTGTTCAGAAAGGGGGGGTGAATACCCTGTCAAAAATATTTAAGATTAACTAGGTATTTTTAATTACAATAATTTATTTATTTTATTTATTCGTTATTCACTTTTATATACCACTCCTCCCTGCAGGCTCGGGGCGGTTTACATAAAACTATAAAACATACATAAAACAGTTTAATTACACAAAACACAAGGATATGGATAGAATTGTCAGGAGGTGTTTAGATTGAAGGACTGCTTAAAGAGGGTCATCTTGCAGGCCCTCCGGAAGGGGGCTAACTCTGTAATAGCGCGAACTCCGTCTGGTAACTCGTTCCATAGAGTCGGCGCCACCACGGAGAAGGCTCTTTGTCTTGTTGCTGAAAGACGGCAGGAACGAGCTGATGGAATCACCAGAAGATTTTGTTCTTCTGATCGAAACGATCTCGGGGGAACGTATGGGGTGAGGCGGTCCCTCAGGTACACTGGCCCTAGACCATACAAGGCCTTAAAGGTCAAAACCAGCACCTTGAAGACAATCCGGTACTCTACTGGTAGCCAGTGCAATTGCTGTAAAATTGGTGTAATGTGCTCTCTTGCCGATGCTCCCACCAGCAATTGAGTAGCAGCATTTTGCACCAGCTTAAGTTTCCGGGTTGTCGACAAGGGAAGGCCAATGTAGAGGGCGTTACAGTAGTCTAGCCTCGAGATGATCGTCTTCTGGATCACCATAGCTAGGTCATTCCTGGATAGGTAAGGAGCCAGTCGCTTAGCCTGTCGAAGGTGGAAGAATGCGGACCTGCTAACTGTGGAGACCTGGGTCTCCATCGATAGCAGTGGGTCAAGTTGAACCCCCAGGCTTTTTACCAAAGACGACAAGTTTAACCGCTCGCCATCCAGGGTAGGCAACCAGCACTCACCAACACCAGGACGACCCAGCCATAAGATCTCCGTCTTTGATGGGTTCACCTTCAACCGGCTGGAACGCAGCCATCCAGTCATGGCTTCAAGGCATTGATGGAAACAATCGGGTACGGTGTCTGGCCTGCCATCCATTCTCAGCACCAGCTGGGTGTCATCAGCGTACTGATGACACTCCAGACTAAAATCACGAACCAGTCGGGCAAGTGGATGCATATAGATATTGAACAATAAAGGGGAGAGATGGCTCCCTGGGGGACCCCGCAACTTAATGGGAGTCTCCCTGAGGCCACCTCCCCCCCCTCCACACGTGAGTGTGAGTCAAGCACTGAAAGGGTTAAATGGATGCCATGACTCAGTAATAATAATGTATTTATTTGACCAGTCATATGACCATTTCAACATACAACACAAGGAAAAGACAAGGCAAAAAGGCGAGGACAGCAGCTGACCATCTAATATAAGCAGGCATGCGTGTAGCTTAGTTGGCTTCAGTGTTAGTTTGCCTCAGTCTGAGAGAGCCCTCAGTTTTAGCAGACCTCAGTGAGATAGCCCTCTGTGTGTGGTAGGCCTCGGTGGGAGAAAGGCCTCAGTCAGAAAGAGCCCTCAGTCTGGGGATGCCTCAGTGTGACGTGGTACATCTCAGTGTTAGTAGGCCCCAGGTTGAAGGCCATAGTGTGTGAAGCTCCATTGTGAAGGCTGCTGTGTGTAAAGCTACTGTGTGAAACTCCTGTGTAAGTTTGATGTGAGAAGTGGCTCTGTGAGAGCGAAGCTGTTTATCTGCATGAGAAACAAGCCCAGCGTGGAAGCAAAGAAGGAAGTGTAAACAACTTTATTTGTGTTGTGGAAACTTTGTTCTTGTAAATAGTGCGACCATATTATTTTACTACAAAGAAAAGCCTCCTATGGAAGAGAGAACATTGGTCTGTGTGTTTTTGTTCTTTTGATCCCTTTGGGCTACTGGTTCTGGGTCACGCTGGTGCTAATAAGTTACTCTACTGTGCATTTACCAGGAGGGTCTTTTGCTAATAAGCCCACTCACCCAACAGACCCACTGAGCCCCTAAAGCAGGGGTGGGCAATTATTTTACCCAAGGGGCCACATGAGAGCCAAAAAATATTATGGAGGGCCGCCTCTACAGGCGGAACTGCATTCTAATCTACATTATTTATTTATTTATTTGCTATATTTACTATATATTACACATCATTAATATTAACATATTAATATATCAATAAATATTCTTATATTATTAGTATTAATATCATAATTATTATATTATAGTATATATAGACATTGTAATATATTTAAATTATAATATAACATTATATTATATTATTTATTATAATATTATTATTAAAAATAAAATAATAAAAGCCACTGAAATAAAATAACAAAAAATTCAATAAGACAAGGCTGACATCCTGAAGAGAGGAAGGATCCCAAGATGGAATGGCCCAATGGGCCCCAGCCCAGAGGATGGCAAAGTGGACCCAGCCGCTGGCTCAGCAGGGAGCAGAGCAGCAGGCCATCGGAGGCTGCAGGCCTCCGAAACAAATGCCCCAGCCGTTCCCCGTGGCCATGGGCCTGCCTCCTCCGGGAGGACCCAGGAGGGCTGCACCAGGGCAGCGGGGTTCCTTCCTTCCGGGGGGAAGGGGGCTCCGGAAAGTGCCCTACTACGGTGGTGATCCTGGGCTTTGATCCCTCTTGCATGGAGGGTCACGTGTCGGTGGAGTGAGGGAGGGCCCTGCTTGGGTGCTGACTTGCAACACCAGCTCTGGGCTCTCTGCCCTCCGGCAGGGCAGGTGGGTTCTGGATGGCCAGCATGGGGAGCGCCTGCCTGCCTGCGTGGTGAGGCCTGCCTTTAGATGACTCTTCCTGTAGCGGATGAGCTGGCAGGCATTCTGGGAACCGTAGTTTCCTGAGGCGATCCTGGGCTCCCAGAATGTCTCAGCCAGCTCATCCGGGACTACAGGAAGTCATCCCAAACGATCAAGTCTCCCTGCCATGCCTATCAGCCCCTGCTCCCACACTGGCCATCCAGAGGCGCTCCATGCCGGAGGCATGAGGAAGAGGCGGAGAGCCTGGGGCACTGCCAAAGCCGCCCGTGATGGGATTGGAGCGGCACCCCTTCTTCTTGACCCTGCCCCAGCACCCTTCTCCCGGGCCGGATAGAACTGGCTGTCGGGCCGGATATGGCCCGTGGGCCGTAGGTTGCCCGCCCCTGCCCTAAAGCCAGGGGTAGGATACATGCAGGCCTCCAGATGGGAAGGGTCTGCAACTCCCAACAACCCTGATTCACTATAGCTAGCGGTTAGGAATGCTGGGAGTTGGTGTTCCACAACCTTTAGAAGCCTGCACATTTTCCAGTTTTACAGAAGCTGTGAAACCTCCTGAGTGACGACCTTAGGCCAGCCACGCAGTCTCTCTCAGCCTGAAATACCTCTCTGGATTGTTGTTGTGGGGAGAAAGGAAGTGATCCAATGCCCCCCTTCTTCTGTCACAGATTCCCTTCCAAATGTGATGGCTTTTTTCAATTGTCCCGCAGGTACAAAGTGACTCAGGGCGAGCTCTTTGCGTTGCTTTGTCGGCTGGCGGATGAGCTGCTTTTCCGCCAGATCGCCTGGATCAAGAAGCTGCCCTTCTTCTGCGACCTCTCCATCAAGGACTACACCTGCCTCTTGAGCTCCACTTGGCAGGAGCTGATCCTACTCTCCTCCCTCACCGTCTACAGCAAGCAGATTTTTGGGGACCTGGCCGATGTGACCTCCAAGTACTCCCCTTCTGATGATGAGCTCCAGCGGTAAGAAGGGAGGAGCCAGGGGAGGGTGGTAGGCTAGGCAGGTTGACCTCTCTCCCAGGCAGGCTACTGTAAACCATAAGAAAATAGAAAATGGGGGCAGAAGAGGCATGACTTATAGTTCAGCCAAGGGACAATCTAGGAATCTTTAATTTCTAAGATGCGGGAAATGAGAGACTTCTCCTGCGGTTAGCTTCAGAGGGCTTTGTCTTGAATCAGGTTCCTGGTGGAAGTCTCAGCTCCCCTACTTGTTTGGATGATAATCTTCCAGAATTTTCCAGCCAGCACTTCGGAAAGCTGTTTCCAAATTTACTTTTATTTATCGCGTCAGAAGCAAATTGAGAAAAGAGTTAAAATGTATTTTAAAAAATCACAAACAAAGTTAAAAACTTGGCATGATACTACATTTCCTTTGGCCAGAAGCGGGCCACTTGGGGGTGCCTCTGGTGTCGCTGTGAGAAGAATATGGTTGCATTATTTACAACAACAAGGATTACATAACACAAATAAACAAATACACAGTAGCTTTACAAACAGCAGCCTTCACACTGGAGCTTTCTCATACAAGGCTTCTCTCATACTGTCTTGGACAACAACGGCTCCCAAAATGCTCAATTTAAGGTGGGAACCGATGTCAAACAAGGATGTGTTTTTACCCCAACGTTATTTTCTATCTTCACCTTGTTGATGGAGCGTTCCCAACTGGTGTGATCACCTATCAGAAGATTGGCAGGCTCTTTAACCTCGGCAGCCTGAAAGCCTAAAAGTATGATCACAATGGCTTCTGTTATAGAATTCCAATATGCTGATGATAATGTAGTCTGTGCTCATTCAAGCCACTCTAAACGCCTTTACAGAAACATACGACAAGCTCAGCCTCTCTTTGCACATCGAGAAAACCAAAGTGCTCCTCCAGCAGTCACCAACCTATTATTATTATATTTATTTATAACCTGCCACCATCTTCCCAAAGGGAACTTGGGGCAGCTAACATGAGGCCAATCCCCCTGCAATGCCAGAAATAAAGCCTAATAGTGTAATACTAGAAAATATTGACCCTTTCCACTACCTAGGCAGCCACCTCTCCACAAAAACTGGAATTCTATAACACTGTATACGCTCTGCGAATATTACAGCATTTCGAATGAAGTAGGACACCAACATGCTTGTTTACAAAGCTATTGTCTTTTCAGCTCTGTTGTATGCCTGCAAAACATGGACCGTCTACAGGCATCGCTCTCGACTTCTGGAATTATACCATCAGCATTTTCTTTTCAAAAATGCTTCAAATCTCTTTGGAAAGACAGGTGGACGCATGCCAGTGTTCTGAAGGAAGATCCCCAGTATTGAAGCCATCATTCTCCAACTGGCCATGTTGTCCGAATGCTCGATCACCACCTCCCAAATTTATGTATTTATTTATTTCGAACGTTTATTTATTTATTATTTTGATTTATGTACCACCCTTCCCGAAAGTCTCAGGGTGGTTCACAAGAATAAAACAACATAATCACAGCAGTAATTTAAACATGATAAAAACAATTTAGACAGATATGGAATTAGCAGCCTCTAAAGGTTAAAACACCTGTCAGAAGAGGTTAGTCTTACAAGCCCTCAAAAAGGCCTGCAGATCAGTTATTGCTCGGACTTCCTCCGGCAAGGCTAGGCCATAGGTTAGGCGCTGCTACGGAAAAAGTACGCTGTCGCGTAGATGACAGGCGACAAGTCCTAACCGACAGTACTTCCAACAGATTTTTGGTCCATGGACCGTAGTGATCTCTGGGGAATGTGCAGGGAAAGGCGGTCCTTCAAGTACACTGGCCTCAGACCATACAAGGCCTTAAAGGCTAACACTAACACTTTGAAGGCAATCCGGTACTCGATGGGAAGCCAGTGCAACCGCTGTAGGACTGGTGTGATGTGACATGTCAGTGGCACTCCAGCCAGCAGTCGAGCCGCAGCGTTTTGCACTAGCTTGAGTTTCTGGATCACTGACAAAGGAAGGCCAATGTAAAGGGCGTTACAGTAGTCTAATCTCGAGATGACCGTGGCCTGGATTACCGTGGCTAGGTTGCTGTCGGAGAGGTAGGGCACTAGTTGCCTGGCCTGGTGCAGATGGAAAAAATGCCGCTCTGCTCACGGTGGAGACCTGAGCCTCCATCGTCAGCAGAGGGTCCAATTGGACCCCCAAGCTTTTCACCAGGGCCGACGGGCTGACTGCCTCGCTGTCCATAATTGGCAGCCGGAGCTCCCTCCCGTCCGGATGACCCAGCCACAGGATCTCCGTCTTCGACGGGTTCACCTTCAACCTGCTGGCCCGTAGCCACCCAGTCACAGCTTCAAGGCACCGATGGAAATAATCGGGTACAGAGTCCGGCCGGCCTTCCATCCTCAGCACCAGCTGGGTGTCATCAGTGTACTGATGGCACTCCAGACCAAAACTCCGCACCAGTTGGGCCAGTGGACGCATATAGATGTTAAATAACAGAGGAGAGAGGATAGCCTCTTGGGGGACCCCACATTCAAGGGGGACCCTTTCCGAGACCACCCCTCCCCTCTCCACTCGTCGTCCCCGGTCTGCCCCATTTAAGGTCTGCCCCCTAACTCCCGTCACAGCTAAACGGTGGATCAATATTGCGTGATCGACTGTATCAAATGCTGCCATGAGGTCCAGTAACACGAGCAGCGCTGACCCACCTTGGTCCAACTGGCAGCGGAGCTGATCTGTGATGGACACCAGCACAGTCTCTGTCCCGTCCGCAATACGGAAGCCGGACTGGAAGGGATCTAATCCGGCTGTATCGTCCAAGAACCGCTGCAGGTGTCCCGGTGCTGCCCTCTCAATCAACTTGCCCAGAAATGGCAAATTCGAAACTGGGCGGTAATTGGAGGGAACCGAGCCATCTAGACCCGGTTTCTTCAGCAGTGAACTTACCATTGCGTCTTTTAAACTCTCTGGAAAAACTCCTTGCTCAACGTTTACTTCCCATCCTTCTCAACCCCACGAGGGGAGACTCTGGGCAGCGAAGGAGTTACTTTACTCTGAGCTCAATAATAGAAAATGGAATCTTGATGAATAGCATAAGGGAGTTCAAGGTGGGCCTCAAGGTAACCTTAAAAAGGTAGAATAAACACCAAGAACTGGGGTGCCCTGGCCCTTGAACATCTTAACCGGAGGACAGCTGTTACCCCTGTCGTGGACTCCACTTTGTGACCCCATTTCTTAAGGTTGGCTCTGCACCTCATAGTGCTAGAGCGCAATCTGTTCATTGCCTTCCAATTCGCCCAGCCTAATGTGAGCTCAGGAGAAAGTTTCTCATCTGGTAACTGCCATGGATTGAAGTTCTGAGTTTTAGCCTGCCACTTTTGGACTCTCGTTTGCTGAGATGTTCCTGCAAGGATCTCTGTAGATCTTAGGAAGCTATTTCTTGATTCAAGGTGATGGCGTGCTGGCGGATATCTGACCAGAGGTTGGGTGAGAGATGTCACTGCCTTGGTTACCAGAAGTGACTTGTAGTCCAAATTTACTGAAATACATATACACACGTAACGTCCCAAGTGTGCAGAGTGCTTTGGAAAACTGTATTTTCAAGTGCTGACAGCTGGAGGCTTAAAAGGCTGATGTGGTGCAAGCCGAAAGTCCTGCCATGCCATTCCGTGGCTTGATGTTGATCTTCCTGCTCCCTCCCCTTCCAAGGAAGCCCAACCTGGGCCAATTCAGCCTCTCCTTCGGAGGGAGGACTACATAGCCAGCCCTGTCTCCCCCCAAGTCATGCTCTGAAGGTGCAGTGGCAGTAATGCGCAGCAAGGGGGCGCCTGCCTGCCACCTCTGGGTGTTTCCAAATGAAGGAAAAGGTGGCCTGGATCACGGAACACAAGATGGGTCAGAGGATTGTTTTCTGTGGCATAAATTTGAAGAGCTGGGTGATGCGTCTGACACCGGCCAAGACTCCACTGACAAACTGATGCTCCCAATGACCCTGCTGCTCATGAATCAGGGCCGCTGGGGAGGAACTTGTTTCTAAATGCCAGCTGCCTTGTTTAGATAGGATCTCAGGGCAGATTGAGGCAGAGGCCTTTCTTCACCCATCCCACCCCCTGCCTTTCCTCATTAGGGCACATTAGGGGCTCCCGATGGTGCAGTGGGTTAAACCCTTGTGCCAGCAGGAGTGAAGACTCACAGGTCAGAAATTTGAATTTGGGGAGAGTGCGGGTGAGCTCCCTCTGTCAGCTCTAGCTCCCCATGCAAAGGAAACATAGGAGAAGCTTCCCACAAGGATGGTCAAACATCAAAACATCTGGACACGGTCGCAGGTTCGAATCTGGGGAGAGCTCGTATGAGCTCCCTCTGTCAGCTCCAGCTTCCAATGCAGGGACATGGGAGAAGCCTCCCACAAGAATGATAAAACATCAAAACATCCGGCCATCCCCTAGGCAACATCCTTGCAGATGGCCAGTTCTGTCCCACTAGAAGTGACTTGCAGTTTCACAACATACACAAAAAATAAAAATAAAAAGGGTACATTTAGAGCAAAATCAGAGCTATGGTTTACTCCCTTGGGTCACTTGAGTGCGCCAACTCCTGTGTTTCTATAGACCTGGGGAGAGGACCTGTCAGAAATACTAAAATTAACTAGGTATTTTTGATTACCGAAGTGTGAGTCAAGCACTGAAAGAGTGAGTAAGCCGAAGCTCGTGTTGTCCAGAGGCAGTGGGCAATTATTTTTTCCAAGGGGCCACGTGAGAGCCAAAAAAATATTTCGGAGGGCCGCACCTAAAGGCTGAACTACATTCTAATCTACATTGTTTATTTATTTATTTACTATATATTACACATCATTAATATTAATTCCGACCCCGCAAACATCGATCCCCCTGGTATACAGAGGACCTCAGGTCGATGAAGCGGGAGAGGAGACGGCTAGAGCGCGTGTGGAGGAACCTCCGTGACGGAGCCTCAGTATCAGCTTATAAGCTATTTAAAGATACTTATGAACGTGCTGTCAAGGCAGCCAAAAATGTGTACTTTTCTCTTGATAGCTAGCTCACGCCCGGCTCAATTGTTTAAGGTAATTCGGTCTTTGACGATGGTCCCTACTGTCCCAAAAGCAGCGATCAGACCCCTACCGCCGGTGCTTTCCAGAGCTATTTCACAGACAAGATTAATAATAATAATATATAGACATTATAATATATTGAAATTATAATATATAACATTATTATATTATATTATTATTATTATTATAAAATTATAAAAAATAATAAAAACCACTAAAATAAAATAAAATTCAAGAAGGTGCGAACCAAGATGGAGGCTGACATCCTCAAGAGAGGAAAGATCCCAAGATGGAATGGCCCAATGGACCCAGCCCAGAGGATGGCAAAGCGGATCCAGCCAACGCCGCAGCAGAGCAGCAGACGATCGGAGGCTGCAGGCCTCCGCCCGCTCTCGCCCCCAGCCCTTCCATCAGAGGCGTTCCCGATCGGCTGATCACCCTGCCATAGAGTGCCTGCCATCCCGGGAGGCGATCCGGGCCTGTGGCGGGAGCAGTCAGTGACCTGCGGTGGCTGATCGTCCTGGCAACCCGGAAGACGATGAAGTCTTCCGGGTCGCCAGGACATTCAGCCGCCGAAGGTTGCCAACTGCTCCCAATACAGGCCCGGATCGCCTCCCGGGATGGCAGGCACTCCAAAGCCATCGTTCTCCGGAGCAGCGGGCTGTCTGCCGATGCAGGCCCCACAGTCCGCAATGGGATGGCAGCAGCGGCAGCCCTTCCTCTTGCAGAAATGGCCCTGCCCCTGAAGCCCTTCTCCCCGGGCTGGTCAGAATCGGCCGGCGGGCCGCATCCGGACGGTGGGCCACAAGATGCCCCGGTCTGCCCTGAGGAGTGCGAGGTAAACCTCTGTGTGAGAAAGCTCCAGTGTGAAGGTTGCTCTTTGTAAAGCTACTGTGTCTTTGTTTATTTGTGTTCTGGAAACCTTGTTGTAAATAGTGCAACCATATTATTTTGCTACAAAGAAAAGCCTCCTTTGGAAGAGGCAACATTGGTCTGTATGTTTTTGTTCTTTCTCTCACTTTGGGCTATTAATTCTGGGCCACGCTGCTGCTAATAAGTTACTCTGCTGTGCATATATGGGAAGGCTCTTTTGTTGATAAGCCCACTGGCCGACATAACCCTCCTCCACACGTACCCATACAGATATGCTTCCCCTTCCCTTTCAGAGTCGCACTCTCCTTCCGAATTCTTGACCCCCAAAGGGTTTGGGTTGCTTTGAAACTCCTGACCTCTCTGTGAATAAAGTCTGGCCATTTCTCACCTCCTCCTCTTCCTTTCTTTACCCTTTCTTTTCCTCCCCAACACAATTGGCACCAAAATTCACGGCATCTTTTCCTCATCGAATCTGCCTCTTATCAGGAATTATAATTAAGGCTCGAGAATTGCACCGCCACGACCAAATCTGGAGGCGGGTGCTGGTTTGAAGAAGCGAGTGGGGGTGCAGTGCAAAGGAAACTGAGTTTGGGAAGAGGGATGCCTCCCTTTCCATCACAGTTGTGTCCATAAAATAACAGAAGGGAGCTAGCCTGGGTTTCTCAATGTGCCAAGTGCCTTGGGGAAGAGTAGACAGACACTTCTGAGGAGTGGCAGTGGGGCTTAGTGCTTGGGCGCAGCCTTGCGTCTACAGATGCTCTGCAAGAGAATGGAGGTGGCCCATGACCAAGAGCTTTCATCACCTTCAAAATTGCTTTTTTGAGTACCTGACTCCCAACAGTTAAGCTCAGGCCACGCTGAGTCCTCTGTACAATTTTTACAAGCTGCTCAGGAGTGTTTTGTGCCAGAGGTCGCTGTTGCTTTCTGTGAGGAGGTCTGAGGAAACAAGACAGATCCCTATGTGCCAGCTCTTCCCCCACAGGATTGAGTGCTGAGCAAAAAAAGTATTGAGAGTAGCAAACCTGAAAGTCTAAGAGGGCAATGGTGGGGAGAGAGCTTGCAATGCACTCTACGTGGGGCTGCCCTTGTAGACGGCCCAGAAATCGCAATGGGTGCAAAGATCGGCGGCCAGACTACTAACTGGTGCAAGCTACAGGGAGCAGTCAACCTCCCTGTTCAAACAGCTCCTCTGGCTGCCAATGAGTTCCCTGTCCCAATTCAAGGTGCAGCCCTAAATGGTTCAGGACCTGCCTATCATTGCGATCGCATCTTCCCATATGAACCAACACAAGCACTGAGATCATCCGGGAGGCCCTTCTCTTGCTCTCACCCCCATCCCAACCGCAGTTCGCAGGCCCGGATTAACTCCTTTTGACGCCCTAGGCCACACTTTGAAAGCCCCGCCCCGGGGCACTACTGGGCATGCGCGACAGTGGCCCCGGGGGCAGGGTTTCCCTCCGCCTCTTCCTCCTCCTCACCGCAATCGCCTTCCTTCAGTCAAGGAAGGTGGTCACGGGAGGAGGAGGAAGGGAAGCCCCGCCCCCGGGGCGCTGCTGGTCATGCGCGGCAGCGGCCATGGGGCGGGGCTTCCCTCTGCCTCTTCCTCCTCCTCGCCCCACCCTCCTTCCTTGGGCGCGAGGAGGATGAGGCGGAGGGAAGCCCCGCCCCTGGGGCCGCTGGCGGGCATGTGCGCGTGGCAGGAGGGCGCCTCTGACTCCTCCGCCATTTTCCTGGGTGCCGTGGGGGTGATGGCAAGGGGGGGCGCCATTCCCTCCTCCCTGCCCCCTCGCAGCGCTCTCCCCCCGCCCTCCCCCAAGAGAGAGAGAGTCATCATGCCGCACATTGCGGTTTAGTTTGACATATTTTTTTAGGTCCTTGATCTGGCGCCCCCCTAGGCCTGCGCCCATAGGCCATGGTCTAGTGTGGCCTTATGGGTAATCCGGGCCTGCCGGTTGGTGGGGAGGAGGGAAAGGGTCTTCTCGGTGGTGGCCCCCCCGGCTCTATTCCCGGGGAGATTCGAATGGCACCTACTCTGTCCACCTTCCACAAGAATCTAAAAACATGGATGTTCCACTGTGCCTTTGATTCGGCAGTTCCAAAGAATTGGCCCTTTAATATATAAGATCCAGCGCTTTAGCCCGGCCCTCCGCTCTGCAATTTCATGCCCGTGAACATTTTCCTCCCAGCTCTGCCTTTCTGAATTTTGCACTTTCCCTTAGCTCTGTCTAGGAATTTGCGCAAACCCAGAGCCCTCTGAACTCGGCACTTTTCTCGTTCTGTATGGTCCTGTTTTTATGATGTTACGTTTTATTGTGATATGTTTGTATTTGGCTTTGTTTTGATGCTATCTTATTGCATTATGTTTTCAACTTTGTGCTCCCTGGTCTTGTCCCTTTGTAAGCCGCCCTGAGTCCCTTTGGGGAGATGGAGGCGGGGTATAAAAATAAAGTTGTTGTTATTACTATTACTGTTAACATGAGGCTTGGATTTACCAAGTCAGGGAGATGGACTTAAAACAGGGCTGCCCAGGAAGTCGATAGCGATCGACCAGTGGATCCTGGGATTGAAGGAGGTCAATCCCAGCCGGATGAGGCGCTTCTCAGAGGGGGCGGAGCCAGGTCACGCCAAGCCCCGCCCCCTCCCCCGGCTTCGACACTCCCAGCAGCTTCTTCAGCCTTGAGGATGGCAGTGCCAAGCCAGCCTTGTACTAGCTATGTCACCACTGGCTTGGCATTACCATCCTCAAGCCTGGAGAAGCTGCTGGGAGCTCCAAAGCCGGAGGGAGGGGCGGGGCTTGGCGCAGCCTGGCTCCGCCCCTCTGGCTACCAGCAGCTTCTCCAGGCTTGAGGATGGCAATGCCAAGCCAGTGGTGGCATAGCTAGCACAAGGCTGGCTTTGTCCCATCCTCAAGCCTGAGAAGCTGCTGGGAGTGCCAAAGCCAGAGGGAGGGGCGGGGCTTGGCGCAGCCTGGCTCCGCCCCTCTGGCTACCAGCAGCTTCTCCAGGCTTGAGGATGGCAATGCCAAGCCAGTGGTGGCATAGCTAGCACAAAGCTGGCTTGGCATTGCCATTCTCACGCCTGGAAAAACTGCTGGGAGCTCCAAAGCCAGAGGAGAGGGCGGGGCTTGGTGCGACCTGGCTCCGCCAGCAGCTTCTCTACCAGCAGCTTCTCCAGGCTTGAGGATGGCAGTGCCAAGCCAACCTTGTGCTAGCTATGTCACCACTGGCTTGGCACTGCCATCCTCAAGCCTGGAGAAGCTGCTGGTAGAGCGGAAGCCAGAGGCTGCGCCAAGCCCCGCCCCCTCCCCCTCTCCAGCCTTGAGGAGGTAGGTAGATCTTTCTGACTTGGTTTTATTATAAGTAGCTCGCGTGCTGAAAAAGTGTGGGCACCCCTGAATTAGAAGGCTGTTCAACAGTGTGTGGCACCCTTTCTCCTGCTTCCCAAGCTGGTTCATTCCAAAATGGACAGTGAGGGGCAGGAGGATCTGAAGCTTTTTGAGGCCTTCTTGACACCTTGGGATCTCTTCTTTCCTTTCTCCTCCGGACAGGTTTAGTGAAGAAGGGATGGAGGTGATGGAGCGACTCATCTACTTGTACCGCAAGTTCAACCAACTGAAAATCAGCAAGGAAGAGTATGCGTGCATGAAAGCCATTAACTTCCTCAATCAAGGTGAGGAGAACGAGGAGGAGGGTGGCGGGAGAGACTGTCCTTTCTACTCCTCCACAGCTCTCACTCCTCCCTTGTTTTGCTGTGCTCTTCCTCTTGTTTTAGGCATCTTTCATTGCCTTCCTTTCTTTTCTCTTCCCCTGTCTCTTCATTTCTTTTTCTCCACCTCTTTCTACCACTCCCTCTTTATTTCTCTCTTTTCCTCTTTGCCTCTCTCTCTCTCTCTCTCTCTCTCTCTCTCTGCCGGTGCTCTGTCTTTCCCTGACGACAGCCTCTTTAGCGTTGACCTCAAGGCTGGAATGGACGTCAGAAAAAACCATGTCGTCCCTTGTTTCCCTGGTAGCGGGATTGGATTCAGATCCTGCTGTTGCTGAAAGAAATGCCCAGAAAAGGCTGCCAGGGAGGACTGGGGTGAAGCGGGGAGTGCCCACTTTTTTTTTTCTTATGCCCTGTGTAACAATGCCATACAAAGAAAGATACCAGAACAAGTCATGTTCACCTTATGAGAGTGCAGTTATCTTTTGTGGAGTCAGAAAAAAGGGGGAAAGGATGGTGGCTGCATTTGTGGGCCACTTTCTTTCATCTCGCTAGAAGCTCCTCTTGTGGCCTAAAGACCTTGATCCAGGTACTAGAGAGAGCTGATTGGCTCCAACAGCTCTGCTAGGAGTGATGATCTTTCTGGGCTCAGCAAGAGCCCAGCTGGAGTTGGTTTCTGTTTCTCAGAAAGAGAAAACTCTGCCTCTCCAGAGAAGTGGTTCCCAACCTTTTTTTTGACCTGGGACCACTTTGACCAGGGACCACTTTGACGTGGGACCACTCCCCCAACACTAGAACCAAAAGGGTTACGAATCCATTTTTGGTGAACTTTAGATTAGGGGTGCTGATTCAGGAAATTACATTGGATAGACCAGTGTTTTTCAACCTTTTTTGAGCCGCGGCACATTTTTTACATTTACAAAATCCTGGGGCACACTACCAACCAAAATGACACTCTAACACAGTAATACATATAGTAAATCTGTTTTTAAATATTTATATACTCAGTGTGAAACCTGAACCTGTTTCGATGAACACAACATAGATATCCTGGCAGGAATGGCAGAAAGACACAAACTTCCCACACAGAACTCCCATAACCAAGAGAAAATAGTATAAGAGTTTGGTGGGCATTGACCTTGAGTTTTGGAGTTGTAGTTCACCGACATCCAGAGAGCACTGTGGACTCAAACAATGTTGGATCAGGACCAAACTTGGCATGAATACTCAATATGCCCAAATGTGAACACAGATGGAGTTTGGGGAAAATAGATCTTGACATTTGGGAGTTACAGTTTCTGGGATTTATAGTCAACACACAATCAAAGAGCATCCTGAACTCTTGCAACAATGGAATTGAACCAAACTTGGCATATTGAACTCTCATTACCAACAGAAAATACTGAAAGGGTTTGCTTGGGAATTGACCTTGAGTTTGGAAGTTGTAGTTTACCTACACCCAGAGAGCACTGTGGACTCAAACAATTTATGTTGTTTGTTTTCTATCCAGAATCACAATGTTGGAAGGAGGCTCACCACTTTAAGGTCCCTAAAACAGGCATGGGAAAACTTCGGCCCTCTGGGTGCTTTGGACTTCAACTCCCACCATTCCTAACAGCCTGAGGCCCTTTCCTGCTTAAGTGGCTGAGGGGGAAAAAGGAAAAGAGCCTGAGGCTGCTAGGAATGGTGGAAGTTGGAGTCCAAAACATCTGGACGGTCCAAGTTTGCCCATGCCAGCTTTCGACAGAGACCTCTTCCTCCCCCTTCCCCTTTGCGCCCTTTCTTCCACCTCCTTCTGAACACTTACTTTTTCTTCTACACTGCCGCTTCTGCTGCCATTTTGATCCGAGGGAGCAGCGTGAGCGTGTTCAGGGGGGGAGGGTTGAAGGAGGAAGACGTGACCCGTGCGGGCGCTACTGCGCAGACTCGCCCCAGAGCAAAGCGAGGCAAAGCGAGCAGAGCGAGGCTGGGAAGAAGGGAGCCCGAGTGGAGAAGAAAAAGTGTTCGGCAGGAGGGGGAAGAAAGGGTATTGGAGGTTCCCATTTCCCACGGCACACCTGATGATCGCTCACGGTACACTGGTTGGGAAACACTGGGATAGACCACATCATCTCTAGTTTCTGATACAGAACATATGCCATCCAGTAGTCGCCATCTGCTAGCTCACAGAAAAATATATGTAATGAGCCTTGGCACTATAAAAGGGTTTTGCGAGACCAGTTTCTCTCGTTGCAACAGTGTAGTAATGGTGAGGCCGCGGACTATATTTTAGTTCTTGCGGACCACTGGTGGTCCATGGACCACAGGTTGGGAACCACTGTCCTGGAGAAAGACGTGTAGACTTACTACAAAAGAGACCAAACTTCAATTCCTGAGTATACTTAAGTTATCAAATGTTAGAAGAGTTAGGGAAGGCAAACTCTTGCAGTACCGGATTTGTGGGCCTTTTCTTTCTACTTATTGCTTGCCTCCTTTTTCGTATTTTTGCTTGGAGATCCACATCTACCGGAAGGTACCCAGAGAAGCCACCATGGAGCTGCCAATCCAGAAACTAAGCCTTTGCCTGACTGTTGTGTTGTTTGCTGTCAGTTTCAGTTGCATGCTTATACCATGCATTGGGGACTGTAAACCCCAAGGCCATGATATAAGTTTCATACGCTCTGGGATGTTGTTTTTATGATGTTGTTGTAAATGATGTTTGGGCTGAGAGGGAGAGGTATACAAATGTGCTATATAAGTAAACTAGCTTGGGGACCCAGCGGTGCCCGGGTTATTTGAGAAAGACATTGTGTGCCAAGGTTGGTCTTTGGTACTTCAAGTCCTATCATCCATGGTCCACCCTCCTGTAAACTGTAGAAGGATGGAGACTGGGTCATGGGGGCACAGGGTGCCAAGTGTAGTCTTTTTAGGTCTTTGTTCAGGGCTGCAGTGGTCTGTGGGAAATAAAGGCTTTGAAAGTACTACAAATCCCATATTCCATGGAGGTACCTCAAGTCCCACTCTTCTCCATACGGCAGTAGAATGTAGAGTGGGTCATAGGGGCACTGTGTGTCAAGCTTGGTCTTGCATTGGGCCTCTGTGGCAAGTGTGGTCCTGATCCGTCATTGCTGTGGGCCACTGTGCTCTAAGCAAGTGAGTTAAAGTACTGCAATTTCCGTCATCCATGGTGCATTCTACCTCAAACTGCACCAAGTTTTAGAGTGCATCTTGGGGGGGGTTTGTGGGCCAAGTTTGGTCTTGTTCTGTCATTGTTATGGACCTAGTCAGGAAAATGAAGTTGAGGAAGCCTTACTGTCAAATCTGGTTGTGGCTTAGTCTGGAAAATCAAGTAGAGGAAGCCTTACTGGCAAATCAGGTTGTGGCCTAGTCTGGAAAATCAAGTAGAGGAAGCCTTACTGCCAAATCAGGCTGAGGCCTAGTTTGTTAAATCAGCTGAAGGAAGCCTTTTTTAAAAGTGCACTCTCTGGCACCGTTGAGATTTTGGATGTTGGAATGTTGGCCATGCAGAGTCCGTTATGCAAATTTTTCCTCAGTGGCATCCAATCTCCTCTGTCTGGTGCCTTAGAGGGTTGGAGTTCTGAGGCTGGCCAGTCAGAGCCATTTATGCAAATAATCCCGGAGTGGCAGCCAATCGAAATGCTGGCACATATTCCTCCCGTCGCTCGGCCCACCCACCCACCGCCCGCAAACCCTGACTTTTATTATATGTCATAGATAATAGATGTAATAGATAAGATATCCCTCCTTCCTCGCTGGAAATGAAATGGCAGAACTGGCCTGGGCTGAGACCAGTATTACTATTGATGATGGATGCCTCAGGGTCAGACTTTGGGGGAATGGCTGACCCTGTCCTCCTTCCCGCTCAAGTGGCAGCCTCTTCTCTGTGCAGATATCCGAGGCCTGGCAAACGCTTCCCAACTGGAGCAGCTGAACAAACGCTATTGGTACGTGTGCCAGGATTTCATGGAGTTCAAGTATCCCCATCAGCCAACCCGGTTCCCGGATCTGATGATGTGCCTGCCAGAGATCCGTTACATTGCAGGTGAGGATCTGATGACGCTCTGCTCCCCTGTCCCGGCGTCCTGGCTTCACCACTTTGGTGGGAAGACAGCTGCAGAGCAGCTCGCTTGGAAGAAGAGACACAGCTTTTCTGTCTCTCCTTCTCTGGGTGGGACATACATCAGGGGCAATCCAGAGCAGCTGATATTTCCAAAGATATCAGGCCACAGGGTTGAGAGTGAAGCTTAAGATGTCATCCAGAGTTTTGGAGTTCCGTGCCATCTCTATGCAGATGACACTCAACTCTATTGTTCTTTTCCACCAAATTCCAAGGCTTCCTGGACCAATGTTTGGCCGCTGTGATGGACTGGGTGAGGGCTAACTAACCAAAGCTTAATCCAGACAAGACAGAGGTCCTCCTGGACAGTCGTGAGGCCAGAAGGGGCATAGGGTGGCAACCTGTGCTCGAAGGCGTTACACTCCTGAGGACACAGGTCCACAGTCTGGAGGTCCTTCTGGAATCAGCACTGATGCTTGAAGCTCAGGTGTCAGTGGTGGCTGGGAGGGCCTTCGGATAGTTAAAAACTTCTTCACAAGCTGCGACCGCCTCTCTATTTGATAATCATACTACATCTGCAAATGCCCGATCAGATAGCCAAGTCTTGACCTTCCTGCGAAATGTCAGGAGGGAGGGGGCTGATCTGATGTCATTAGGAAGGGCGTTCCAAAGCCGAGGAGCCACCACTGAAAAGGCCCTTTCTCTCGTCCCCACCAATAGCACCTGCGAAGCAGGCGGGACCGAGAGCAGGGCCTCTTCGGATGATCTTAAGCATCTTGAAGGTTCATAGGAAGAGATGTGTTCGGACATGTAAGTTGGACCAGAACCGTTAAGGGCTTTAAAGGCTAAACAACCACAACTTATGCCTGCATTAAATCATATACGCATAATGCAAAAAGATATCACAATATAATTTTCAACAGTAGTATAAAGAGGACACTCCCTCTGAATGCATAAGCATCACATACAAAACATTACATGTATATATACAGCATAACAAGCATAGAAACTTCAGTGCATCAATACTCCCGCATAAGCGCTGCAAAAGGCAGGCGGCAATGCAAAACTGCCCTGGCGTGGCGGCTCCACTAAACAGGGCTCAAAATACCGTAGTACTCACAGTCCTGTAGAGTGTATCGATCTCTGGATCCTCCCCTGGCGATTTCCTTCATTGTGCACCTTTATTCCCCTCCACTCTACATCACCCTTTGCTTCTGCCCTCGATTCCCATCCTGTGCTCTTCCAGTTTGAATGCGCCGCCAAAACGGACATCATTGTCGCAAAGTTTTCCTGCGCAACGCTACTGGTGAACTTTACGGCGCTCCCCAGTGACGGAGACATCTACGAGCGGTCGCAAAAGCCGCCCGCCGGTTCAAACCTTGGGAATCCCTTGCAGGCTTATTCCCTTCCCATTTGGGCTTCATTTTCTATATACTTTGATCGATACACTCTACAGGACTGTGAGTACTACGGTATTTTGAGCCCTGTTTAGTGGAGCCGCCACGCCAGGGCAGTTTTGCATTGCCGCCTGCCTTTTGCAGCGCTTATGCGGGAGTATTGATGCACTGAAGTTTCTATGCTTGTTATGCTGTATATATATACATGTAATGTTTTGTATGTGATGCTTATGCATTCAGAGGGAGTGTCCTCTTTATACTACTGTTGAAAATTATATTGTGATATCTTTTTGCATTATGCGTATATGATTTAATGCAAGCATAAGTTGTGGTTGTATTTCTACACAAGATAAATCTATATTGATTATTTTTGCTTTAAAGGCTAAAGCCAGCACTTTGAATTGTGCCCGGTAGCAAACTGGCAGCCAGTGGAGCTGGCGCAACAGAGGTGTTGTGCGCTCCCTGAGTGCCGCTCCTGTTATCAACCTGGCTGCTGTCTGTTGGACCAGTTGAAGCTTCCGAACAGTCTTCAAAGGCAGTTCCACGTAGAGTGCGTTGCAGTAATCTATACGGGATGTAACCAGAGCGTGGACTACCGTGGCCAAGTCAGACTTTGGAGCACAAGTTTTAGCTGTTCGAATGCTCTCCTGGTCACCGCTGAAACCTGGGGTTCCAGGCTCAGCGATGAGTCCAGGATCACACCCAAACTGCGAACCTGCGTCTTCAGGGGGAGTGTAACCCCGTCCAACACAGGCTGTAACCCTATGCCCTGTTCGGCCTTTCGACTGACCAGGAGTGCCTCTGTCTTGTCTGGATTCAATTTCAATTTGTTCACCCTCATTCAGTCCGACACAGCGGCCAAGCACCGGTTCAGGACCAAAACAGGTAGCAGGTGGGAAGGAGTGACAGAGTTGGACGTCATCTGCGTACAGATAACACCGCACCCCGAAACTCCGGATGACCTCCCCCAGCGGCTTCATGTAGATGTTAAACAACATGAGAGATAGTATTGAGCCCTGAGGAATCCCACAAGACAATGGTTGAGGGGTACCTTGAGAAGCCTGACACGGCCGCGGTGGTCCACACCTTCGTTACGCTTAAGCGGCTGAGGGGGAAAAGGAAGGGGGCTGAGGCTGTTAGGAATTGTGGGAGTTGAAGTCCAAAACACCTGGAGGGCTGAAGTTGGCCCATGCCTGGAGTATACTGTGAGATGTGGGCCAGTCGCTCATTTGCGTTTGGGTTTCTCTCAACAGGAAAAATGGTGAGCGTCCCCCTGGAGCAGCTGCCTCTCCTCTTTAAGGCCGTGCTGCACTCCTGCAAGAGCGGCATGACGAAAGAGTGAGGACGACGAGGAGGAGGATCCCTGCAAATGAGGCTGAAGACAGGAAGTGGCTGTTTTGGCAGGGCAATGGGTAGCCCTGCCATCGTAGCAGGAATCCTCACTTTTTGTATTTTTTTTAAAACTCGTTTCCTATAATATTTATTTCACGACAGAGCTGAATGTATGATCTTCAACCCTCCTCCTCCTCACACTCCTCCCTTGCCCTCCTGCATGGCATTCTGTACGAGTGCGGCCCCTCTTGCAGTTTACAGAAATGTGAAGGTATTTGTGACAGTGTTCCTAGGGTAGGCCTTTTGTACTGGGGGGCTAGGGTGGGGCAGAAGGGAGGGGCGGTGGGTGGGCTGGGGCTGACGACTAAAACTACCTCAAGCAGAGAAAGGTGCTGTTTGCAGTTTCCTGCAGGCCACACTCACCCCAAAAAAGCTCCTCCTCAGGAAATCAACCAGGTTCATTTCTCTCCTAGAGAGATGCTTAGCGACCCAGGGGTGCAGGCAGGTGAGGCATGGTGTGGCAGTTGACTCCTCTCAAATTGAGAGCCCTCCCCCCAATTCTCAGGAAGCCCTTCCGACATCCCTCCCTTCCCTATTCCACATCCGCACAGGCACGCATATTAAACCACTGTATAGTAGAGTCTCGCTTATCCGACATCCCCCCCTTTCCCTCCAGCATTTCCCCTTCATTTTTAATTTTTTAAAAAGCTTTATTGTAATGAAAACACAGAACAAAGTAGATACGACAATTCACAAACCCACCACCAGTCTTACAAACATAGATACGAACTAACATATATACAAAACGGGACGTCTACGCACACCACGATTAAAAAGAGATGTTGACTTCACATCTCGGATTGACATATTCAGGATTTTACAGATGGTGGAAAGAGCATAAGATTATATATATAGCCCTTTAAGGTTCCTCCAGCATTTCCCCTTCAATGAAAGGAGCGCTACCCAACACTCTCCATTCCCAGTAAGTAAAAAAAAGCAAGAGGAAGAGGAGGAAGGAAAAGGGGGAAAGAGGCGGAAGTGGAAGCGCCCTCTCTCCTTCCCTCTGCGATTCCACTCTCCTCTTCCACATCATCCGGGCACTTCCTGCTGGGCCTCTCTAGCCCTGAGGCGTTGCTTTGCCTTAACTCTTTGAGTCCCTCTTTTTAGTATTCTAGGTGTCTAGAGCCGCGTCGGACGGGTAACAGTAGGATACTCCCTATTATCCGACATTTTTGTTTATCTGCCAGCCCATTCATGTCAGATAAGCGAGACTCTACCGTACTTTGGAGCGGCCGGTTTTCCTTTTGGTTTGCGGCTCCTCCTAGCTTCAGTTCACATGAACACTGCAAGGAAGGGAATGGGGCAAGGTGAGAAGGCAGATGGGCACCCTCTCCTCTCCAAGACTCTCTAGGGCATTCGACCTTTCCATCCTTCCCTGACCTATTTCCTGGGGAAGGGGAACTGAGCCAGGCAGGGTCTGAAGGCCGGAGAGGAAGAAGATCTAGCAGATGACTTCCATCCCATGGAGGAGATACCTGGTGCTATTCCCCGTTCTGGCTCTTTGTTTTCCAGAGGCTCAGTCCCACCACAGTGGCACCCCTAGAACACGCCCAGTGCTGCCAAAATGGCCTCTTCCCGCTCCCTTTCCCCCCTTTTTGCATCTAGGCTCTTGGCACCTTTTCAAGGAGAGATGCCCAGCTGGTCGATGGATCCACCCATCTAGGAAACGCCAGCGGATGTGCTCGGCCAAAGCGCCCACCCCTACCCCACACTATAGATGCTGCAGAAGCTGTGGCAACAACCACCCAACTCATGCCTTGGGAGCAGAGCAGCTCCCCTTGCCCCTTCTCTTCTGGTCTTGCTTTGCTCCCCTCCTCCCCTCCCCCCCACTCCTCACACCCGCCTCTCCCCCCAAACAGTGTTGCTGCTGCTGATTCCAGCAAAGTGAAACGGGTAATAGCCACACACAGCTGGAGCTGGCCAGCTTTTGGTGGCGTTGTGACTCCCCTCCCCTCCTCCCCGATAACTGGTGTTCCAGTTCTTTCCTTTTCCATTGGTCCAAGATGTCCTCCTCCAGCTTTGAACATGATATATATACCTCAAAGGGCAGCCGGGAGAGATGGAAACCTCTCCTCTGCCTGCTCTTCTGTCTGTCTATCTGTCCGTCTTGTGTTTTGAAACTAGAGAAGTGCTGCCTGCCCAAACGTTTGGTGTTGTATTATTATTTTTTATTATAATTATCGTTGTGATGACTTTGGAAAAGCGGTCCACAATTCCTCCAATGAGATTACGTTCCCTTCCGGGTTTGCTAGGGAGGGGAATACATTGCACAAACTAAGAATTGACCTCCCCAACCACCTACCCACCCACCTCCTTTTGGTCAGTTTTGAAATGGATCGATCCATAGCAGTGGGAAGCTTTCTGTTTTCTCACACACACACAGCAAGCCTTTTGAAAGTGACTTGACTTCGGCAGGAGAGATGCATTGCATTGCAGCTCTTCAGCTTTTGGAGGCTTTTCTGTGTTAACAGCTCCCTCCCTCCCTCCACCCAAAGCTCCTGTTAGCAGAGAAACCAAGCTGAATCCAGACATAAGCCAAGAGGCAAAGGTAGCGAGCCAGAAGGCGACTCGTTGGGCTGCCGTTTACGCCTCCTGAAGCCAAGTCCGCTCACGACTTGGGTGTTTTGTTTTGTTTTGTTTTGAAACAGGGTAAAGTGAATGTAATGTGTTGCGGACTCAGGTATTATGTGAAGAAAATAGGAATGTAGCTAGAGGTGTAGAGACCGTAGGTCACTCGCTAGATGGATTTGTGATTTTGGTTTGAAGGACACTCGACAAGGATTTGTTTTTGTAACATTCTGTGCTCAGCAGGCATTTTGCAAATGTGCCGCAGGATCATTGTATACTTCAGGCTTGTACCGGGGCTGGTGGGGTGAAAGTGGGGCGGGTGGGGGGAGAAGGGAGCTGGCATTCATTGCCTTTGGCTTCTCTCTCTACTCCTGGGTTGCTTTGAGCTCTGGCTTTCAACAACCCAGGTGTCATACAACCAGGTTCCCAACAAAGCATTGTTTTTGTTCAGAGCATGATTCTATGCAAATACCTGTTCCTAGTTTTGGAAGAGATTTCACCTTCTATCCCAGGGGTCCTCAAACCTTTCAAACAGTGGGCCAGTTCACTGCTTCTCATTGAAGGGCCAGACTATAGTGGGGTTTTTTTAAAAAAAAGATGATCAAATTCCTATGCACACTGCACATATCATATTTTGAAGTATAAAAGTCAGGGACAAATACAATATTTAAGAGGAAGAACCACTTTTAACTCAATGTTATGAAATCCTGGAGCTGCAGTTTGCTCTTTTGGCAGAAAATGCGAAGCAGCTTATAAAATTTTAAATCCCAGGATTCCATAGCATTACACCAGGGGTGCCCACACTTTTTAAACATGCGAGCTACTCTTTTTCATAAAAAAGTGAAGATCTACCTTACGCGTGCACCATCCGCGCACCGCTCTTCCCGTGCGCCACTCCTCCCGCACGCTGCTGCTCCTCCCACGGGGCATTGCAGAGGGCAAGGGAGCGCGAGGCACCGCTCCTCCGTGCGCCACTGCGGCTCTGCCTTCGAAGGCTCCGCCTCGCACTTCCTAGTTCCTGCTGCGGGCTCCTTCCGCGGGGCATTGCAGAGGGCGAGGGAGCGCGAGGTGGAGCCTTCGAAGGCTCCGCCTCGCGCTTCCTTGTTCCCGCTGCCGGCTCCTCGCGCGGGGCATTGCAGAGGGCGAGGGAGCGCGAGGCGGAGCCTTCGCAGGCCCCGCCTCGTGTTTTCTCCTTCCTGCAATGCCCCACGGGCGGGAGTGGAGGCCAGCGGCGGGAGCGCGTGCGCATGGCAGGAGTGCCCCATCCGGCTGGTGAGGCCGAAGATCGACTGGATGAGGGCCAAAGATCGACTAGTAGCTCGCGATCGACCTAATGAGCACCCCTGCATTGCACCATGGCAGTCAAACTGGTGTCAAACTGCATTAATTCTGCAGTGTAGATGCACTCCATTTTTTCAGCGCCAAAGGGAAATACTGGAGAGGTTTGGGAGAAATACACTCAGACATGTGGGAGTTGCAGTAGCTCCTTGCAATCATAGAGCATTCTGAACTGTCCCAACAATGGAATTCAATCCAACTTGGCACGCAGAACTCCCATGACCAACAGAAAATACTGGTGGAGAGGTTAGGTTAAAATACACTCGGACATGTGGGAGTTGCAGTCACTCCTGCAGTCAAAAGAGTATTCTGAATTTCCCAACAATGGAATACAACCCAACTTGGCATGCAGCCTGAGTGGGAGACAGAAAGAATGAAAGGTGCTCTGTGTGAGCAGAGCCAAGACTGATTCCACAGAGAGGGAGGCTGGATAAATGCCCTCAGCGGGCCATATGTGACCCTTGGGCCGTAGTTTGAGGACCCCTGCTCTGTCCCATCCTCACATGGGCACGCACGCACAACATCCATCTGAGTCGAAGCAAGAAAGACACCAGCCAATTGCTCCACAACTACACTCGCACAGAGAAGCTGCTAAAACCAGAAAGATTTCTCTTTCCTAACTTTCATAACTCCCCAAAGTCAAATCGTAGGATCAGATTCTCCCTTTGCCATTCAGTTCCGTCCTTCAAATCATTTTTTTGTTTGTTCTGTTCTGTTGTTTATAAACTTGAATTTCTTTTTTAAAAAAAATAATATTTCAAATGAAAACACAACCAAAAAAAAGTAATTTTGGGGGTGGGGGACCATTAGCACCTCTTTTCTCACCCCCACCCCCTGCCGCCGCCACCACCATTCTACCTCATCTTGAGCCAACCGAACCAGGAACGAAGGGGGTTGCACAGTTGGCAGAGACCAAGGTGGTGGCATTGCTTCTCTTTCTCAGGCTTTGATGTGGCAATCAGGACTGCTTGGGTGAGTGGGTGGGTAGGTGAGAGGGAGGGTGTGGGTGGGCAAGGACTGTGGGTGGAGGACTGGCTGGAGCATAAAGCAAGTGTGGTTGGGGTCCTTTGAACCTTGTATTCAGATGTAGCAGTAGGTCAGTCCAAGGTGGTGGCCCAGGGATGGGTGGCAGCAGTGTAGACCTGTGGCATTTCCTGGGTTCCCCGTGCACGCCTCTCAGGCTGCCCACGGACGCTCAGGGATATGTATTTAAATCGAATCCAGAGAAACGCCCATGGTCGCTGTTGTCATCCAATTGAGGATGCTTCCTCTCTGGCCTACTCCTAGCCTTCCCTTGCTCTTTGAAGCCTGTTGTGTGGGTACCCGTGAGGGCTGCAACGCCCCATGGGTGAGAAACTTCCCCCCCCCCCTTGACCCTCATGCTGGACGAAAGAACCACCCTATCTGGGCACACGCTGACCTCAACTGAGCCGCCTTTGCGATTGAGACATGTATTTTTTTTCTTTCCTTTGTATGAAATCGTCTTGTACTAGTTGTTGATAACGTTATTGACTCTATTTCCATAACAAAACTACCTCTTGTGTGACATCCTGTTTATCATCTCAAAGGGATTGTGTGAAAATGACAAAACAAAAATACTTCTTATTTCATTGTCCCCAAATGTTTCCTCGGAAACAGAAAGTGTGGGACATGTTTTGCTGGGATCATGGTGCAGTGGCACGAGAGAGCTAGCAACATGGGTAACCAGAGCTGGTTCCTGACAGATCTCAGAGTGGGCAAAGTGTGGCCTTTCAGAAGTACCGTGGGAGCAAATCATTCAAACTGTTGCAGGCTGTGGAAGGATGGGTTTGTGTGCGCAAGCACTCTGAAACCACTTGTGTCCGTAGTCATGCAAACTCAGGGCAGGGTGCCATTGGGTCTTAGAACCACAGCACGACCAAGAAAAGATATGAGAATTCGATCGTATTCCTTCTTGACAAACCCAAGCGGCACCGTTGTCTGGGTCAGTGATTTTCAACCTTTTTTGAGCCGTGGCACATTTTTTACATTTACAAAATCCTGGGGCACACCACCAACCAAAATGACACAACATGACACTCTAACACAGTAATACATATGGTTAATATGTTTTTAAATGTATTTATACACTAACTTAGTGTGAAACCTGGGCCTGTTTCGATGAACACAACATAGATATCCTGGCAGGAATGGTAGAAAGACACACACGAAGCTCTTGCTCAACAGCTTTCAGTCTCTCTCTGTTTTTAGTTTTTATCACATTGCCTCGAGCTCACCGTCTTTTCTTTTTTCTTTTGTCCACCACTCATATGAGGGCCTTCATCTGTGTCATAATTTTGTCCAGGGCCCTGTTCGGCATTTGCATTTTCCCTTCTCAAAAACTTCTCCATCACTGTCACTCGCTTGTCTTGCTGGGATCCCAAATTGCCACTGTCACTTGACGTGCAGCTACAGCACTAACTCTAACTTTGTTTACTTATCCGCGTCTGAGCGAATCCAAGATGGCGCGACCATAGCACTCTCGCGTCACTTCCTAGGTGATGCGAGAGTGCTATGGTTCCATTTCTTAAAGGGACAGAGGCACCATATAGTTTATATATGAATGAAGTTCGAAAATAATTTCCCACGGCACACCTGATGATCTCTCACGGCACACTAGTGTTCTGCGGCACACTGGTTGAAAATCACTGGTCTAGGTTTTAAAGTTCCTTTCCAAGCTTTTTTCCTTTCTGTTGAAATTGTCCACATGCTCTGAAATCCTAACTCTAAAATTATGACAGTAAATAAAGAACAAAACTCAAACACAAGGGAAATCCAGACAAGAAACAATCAGGGACAGATAATCACCTCTCAACAAAGGATTCCCCCAGGCAGTAACAAGCCACACCTAAAAACGGGCAGGCCATCAAATGCTAATCAAGATGGCCAATTGAAACATTCACTAGACCTAGCTCCAACCAGGCTCGGATTAGCTTCTTTTGGCGTCCTAGGCCAAAAGAAGCCCTGCCCCCATGCCGGGGAAGCCCCGCCCCTAGGGCATGCTGTGCATGCGAGTCAGCGTTGCGAGGGCGGGGCTTCCGTCCTCCTCCCACGACCGGAGAACGGTTGCGGGGAAGAGAAGGAAGGGAAGCCCCACCCTCGCGTTGCTGATGCGCATGACCGCCAGCAGCCTTGGGGCGGTGCTTCCCTTCCTCCTCCTCCTCCCTGTGACCGTTCTCTGGGAGGAGGAGGAGGAAAAAGGGAAGCACCGCCCGAGGCCGCTGGCGGGCATGTGCGTCAGCGGCGCGAGGGCGGGGCTTCCCTTCCTCCTCCTCGCGTAGCGCGCCCTCCTTCCTTTACAAGGGGGCGGGCCACGCGGGCTATGGCGAGGTGAGAGCGCTATTCCCTTCTCCCCCGCTCCCTCGCAGTGCTCTCCTCCCGCCCTCTCCTGAGATATGATGACTCTCTCTCGGGAGAGGGCGGGGGGAGAGCACTGACGAGGCAGTTTTTAAAAAATGTTTTTAATTTTTTTAAAAAAAAATGGGTACTTCATCTGCCGCCCCCTAGGCCTACGCCCATAGGCCATGGCCTAGGGTGGCCTTATGGGTAATCCAGGCCTGGCTCCAACAGGCAAGAGTTCTTTCTCCCACCCCGGACATAGTTCCACAGGTATATAAACCCAATTTTCCTAGTTTCTAACAGACGTCGCAACCTCTGAGGATGCCTGCTATAGATGCAGGCGAAACGTCTGCATCCCGAAAAGCCTACAACAACCCAGTGATCCGGCCATGAAAGCCTTCAACAACACATTGTTGGCCTTCTCTTCACCCTCTGCCTGGCTGACCAGAGCTTATTGGGAACATGAGCACAACCACACACTGATAGAAGTTGCAAACACCGAACTTCTGGAAGGCCACCTTTCCCCCACGCAGGTCCTGGCTGATACACATCCATACGCTGGAAGAAGTCCAGTGCACAACTGCCACTGCCCCACAGATCTTGCCCAGCTCTATTCAACTTGCCACTGCTCACTGCCTCTTGGAAGTGGGATGAAATAGTTGAGAAAGAGGTGTCGAAACTTTTGATGGTGCTGACCAGAATACGTTTTTCCCACAATCCCTTGTCATAAATCAGGGACACAGGATGTCACCACAACATAACAAATAGTGAATGTTTAGCTGTTATGTTTTGTTTTTTTAACCTGCTTGGAGCTGGAGCATATGGGGCAAGACCGCATGGCACTGGCGCCCGCCCCACGAACGCCTGAGCAAAGAAGGTCACCTCAGCCACGCGGCAGGCTGGACATCTCCCCCGTGGGCCTCTCCAAGCTCTGCTCTGTGACTTGACTACCTGTGGAAATGTGACCAATAAGTGTTAAACGCATGTTTAGCCAAGTGTTAGATATTTGAACTAATAAATGTGAATGGTTCTTGCACGTTTTGTTCTGGTTACTTCTCATCTTTTTTTTTTTCATTCCCAAAATCTGCTTAGTGATGGTCTTCTCTTTCCCCAAGTGCAAGGAGTGCGTCCACATTCGTCCAGGAAGGTCCAAATCCCCTGCCGTCCAGTACACGCACTGGCAAAGAGGAACTCTGCGGAGTGAAAGGGGCTGCTACCCCTTTTTGTTTGGAGATACGACAAAGATTGGGTTCTTTTGAGCCTCCGAAAAGGTGTCCTTCTTGCTTTTTAACAGCAGCTTCACAGCAAGAAAGAAAAATGGAGGGAGGGGGAGGGGAGCTGACAAACAAAACAGACTAAAATAAAAAGCAGCCTTGACCTGTACACTGTGGAGGGAAACAAGGAATCAATTAAAGATCTCTCTCGTGTCAGACGAGAGCGGCAAGCCAGCGAGGAGAGGCTTTGTACGCTTAGATTTCTATACCGAGCGCCTGCACTGGGGGCCTATTCACTCAGCCAGGAGCGAGCGATCCTGTCACAAAGGCATAATGTTGGATGCATGCATGCTTGCTTGCCAGCCTCACAAAGATGGCAGCAGTGTCGCCCAAGTGAGCAGCTGCTTCCAGTCCACTATCAGCTCGGGTGCCTGTCCTCCGTACCTTCCCTCCAGGCTCTTGTAGCCTTGCCGGACGGTTTGCGTACTCACATTTCCAGAAAGGAGGTTGGTCCTCACCTGTTTAGCACAAACATGTCCCCACCTAGCCACTCTTCCATTGTTGTTTATTCATTCAGACGGGACCTCCTGGACCAGCCCAGGCCAGAGCTCCCTGTCAGCCATGGCCACCCCCAGCTCCTTCAACGTCAAGCCAGTGACTTCAAGGGTACCATCCATCCATCTTGTCCTTCATCGGCCTCTCTTCCTTTTTCCTTCCATTTTCCTCAGCATCCTTCTCTTCTCATGATGTGGCCAAAGGACATTCAGTCGCTTCCGACTCTTGGTGACCTCCTGGACCAGCCCAGGCCAGAGCTCCCTGTTGGCCGTGGCCACCCCCAGCTCCTTCAAAGTCAAGCCAGTCACTTCAAGGGTACCATCCATCCGTCTTGCCCTTGGTCGGCCCCTCTTCCTTTTTCCTTCCCTTTCCCTCAGCATCCTTCTCTTCTCTAAGCTTTCCTGTCTTCTCATGATGTGGCCAAAGGACATTTAGTCGCTTCCGACTCTTGGTAATCTCCTGGACCAGCCCAGGACAGAGCTCCCTGTTGGTTGTGGCCACCCCCAGCTCCTTCAAGGCCAAGCCATTCACTTCAAGGATACCAGCCATCCGTCTTGCCCTTGGTCGGCCCCTCTTCCTTTTTACTTCCCTTTCCCCCAGCATCCTTCTCTTCTCTAAGCTTTCCTGCCTTCTCATGATGCGGCCAAATAACGTTCAGTTGCTTCTGACTCTTGGTGATCTCCTGGGCCAGCCCAGGCCAGAGCTCCTTGTCGGCCGTGGCCACCCCCAGCTCCTTCAAGCCCAAGCCATTCACTTCAAGGATACCAGCCATCCGTCTTGCCCTTGGTCGGCCCCTCTTCTTTTTTTCCTTCCCTTTTCCACAGCATCCTTCTCTTCTCCAATCTTTATTGTCTTCTCATGATGTGGCCAAAGGACTTCATCTTTGCCTCTAATATCCTTCCCTCCAGTGAGCAGTCGGGCTTTCTTTCCTGGAGGATGGACTGGTTGGATCTATTCGTGGTCCAAGGCACTCCCAGGATTTTCCCCCAGCACCACAGTTCCAAAGCGTCTCTCTTCCTTTGCTCAGCCTTCCTTATGGGTCCAGCTCTCACATCCATAGGTTACTATGGGGAATGCCATTGCCTTAACTATGCGGATCTTCATTGCCAGTATGATATCTCCACTCTTCCATTATACGGAAGGAATTGTTTTGCCTGGCTGCTGTTTAGAGGGAATTGTAGAGTGATGAGGTGAGATTTCCAAGGCCGCTTGTGCACAGAATCCACTTTGAGGAGACTTGTCTTGCTGCTCCCTCTCTGGCCAGTACAGAAACCGAGCCCAGCACGAGTCCTCGGGGGTCAGTTACCTCATTCTTGTCCATCAGTAAGTTTTGAACTCATCAGTGGAGAAATAGAGAACTCATTCTGGCACCATACTTTCTCATTGTCAATACCTGGCAGATTCAGCCATTCTCATCCGGAAGCGACCATGCAAACGACACCAAAACTTAAAAGGAAAAGTCCATATAGTTGTAGAAAATCCACATGTCCATTTGGCCTGAACATGGCTGCTCCAGCAGGATACGCTCAAGATAGTTCTGTGCCTGGGATAAGAATGATGGTGCACTGTGACCAATTTATATTAAAAGGGAGCTAGGCAAAACTACAGTTAGGTGGATCTGTAATTGGTTAAGTAAACAAACCCAGTGCTTCCTCCTCTTGATCCTGGAAAGAAGTGACAAGTGAAGTGCCACCAGGAGGGCTCCGTCCTGGACCCGGTCCTGTTCAGGATCTTTATTAATGACTTAGAGCAGGGGTGGGCAATTATTTTTTCCAAGGGACCACACGAGAGCCAAAAAATATTATGGAGGGCCGTACCTCAAGGCGGAACTACATTCTAATCTACATTATTTATTTTTATTTACTATATATTACACATCATTAATGTTAACACATTAATATATCAAGAAATATTCATATATTATTAGTATTAATATCATAATTATTATATTATAGTATATATATAGACATAATATATTGAAATTATAATATAATATAACATTATATTATATCATTTATTATATTATTATATTATAAAATAATAATAAAAACCACTTAAATTAAATTCAAGAAGACAAAGTGCGAACCAAGATGAAGGCTGACATCCTCAAGAGAGGAAGGATCCCAAGATGGAATGGCCCAATGGCCCCAGCCCAGAGGATGGCAAAGCGGACCCAGCTGCCGCCACAGCATTGCAGAGCAGCAGGCGATCTGAGGCTGCAGGCCTCCGCCCGCTCTCGCCCCCAGCCGTACCCCAGCTGATCGCCCTGCTATGGAGTGCCTGTCATCCCTGGAGGCGATCCAGGCCAGCAGGGGGAGCTGTCGGCGATCTGAGGCGGCTTATTCGACCTGGCGACCTGGAAGACGATCCAGTCTTCCGGGTTGCCAGGGTGATCAGCCCTCGCAGGTCGCCGAGTGCTCCCGCTGCAGACCTGGATCGCCTCCAGGGATGACAGGCACTCCAAAGCCGCCGCTCCTCCGGCCTGTCTGCCGGAGGAGAGCCCGCGATGGGATGGTGGCAGCGGCACCCTTTCCTCTTGGCTCCCCCCCCGACGCCCTTCTCCCTGGGCCGGACAGAATCGGCTGCCGGGCTGCATCCGTCCCGCGGGCCGGAGGTTGCCCACCCCTGGCTTAGAGGAAGGGTGAGAAGGCAGGATCATCAAGTTTGCAGGCGGGACCAAATGAGGAGGGAGAGCCAATACTCCAGGAGACAGGAGCAGAATTCAAAGGGATATTCACAGATGAGAGTGATGATGGGCCAAAACCAACAAAATGAAGTTCAACAGAGACAAACAAGTGCAAGAGACTCCACTTAGGGCAGACAGACAGACAGAATGATATGCAAAGATACAGAATGAGGGACAATGCCTGGCCCGACAGCAGGGCGTATGAAAAAGATCTTGGAGTCCTCGTGGGGAAGGAAGGGGAACATGCAGAAAAAAGCCAGTGGGATTTTGGCCTGCATCAAGAGGAGTCCGTGTCTAGATCCAGGGAAGTCATGCTACCACACTCTATTCTGCTTTGGTCACATCACACCTGGAATCACACTGGGTCCAATTCTGGGCACCACAATGGAAGGGAGAGGTTGACTCTATGCTGGAATGCATCCAGAGGACAGTGACTCAAAGGATCAAGGGTCTGGAGGAGAAGCCCTATGAGGAGCAGCTTAAAGAGCTGGACATGTTTAGCCTGAAGAAGAGAAGGCTGAGAGGAGACATGATGAGGGCCATGTATGTATATGTGAAGGGAAGTCAGAGAGAGGAGGTAGTAAGCTTGTTTTCTGCTGTCCTGGAGACTAGGATGCAATGGGACAATGGCTTCAAACTACAGGAAAGGAGATTCCACCTGAACATGAAGAATGTATTTATTTATTTATTTAAAACTTTTATACCCCGACCTTCTCACCTCTGAAGGGGGACTCAGACCGGCAAACAGCAATCATTCAGTACTAACATTTAAAATCTAAAAACATCATAAATTTACAATAAAATTTACAATAAAATACAATACAATAAATACATTTAAAAAGCCTTTCACCAAAGTAAAATCAAGTCCAACTTAATCCATATATTCGCGATCTCCTCCTTCATTCTGCGAAGGCCTCATTGCACAGCCATGTTTTCACCTGTTTCCTAAAAGTCAGGAGGGAGGGGGCGGCCTCCATTAGTAGTCTCGCTGCTGCTCGCTGGACTAATAGCAGCTTCTGGGCAGTCTTCATAGGCAACCCCATGTAGAGAGCATTGCAGTAGTCTATATGGGATGTAACCAGAGTGTGGATCACTGTGGCCAAGTCTGACTTCCCACGATATGGGCGCAGCTGGCGCACAAGCCTGAGCTTTGCAAAAGCTCCCCGGCCACCGCCGAGACCTGGGATTCCAGGCTCAGCGATGAGTCCAGGATCACTCCCAGACTGCGAACCTGTGCCTTCAGGGGGAGTGTAACCCCGTCAAGCACAGGCTGTAACCCTATACCCTGTTCGGCCTTACGACTGACCAGGAGTACCTCTGTCTTGTCTGGATTTAGTCTCAATCTGTTAGCCCTCATCCAGTCCGTTGCAGCGGCCAAGCACCGGTTCAGGACTTGAACAGCCTCCTTAGTAGCAGGTGGGAAGGAGTGACAGAGTTGGACATCATCTGCGTACAGATGACACCGCACCCCAAAACTCCGGATGATCTCCCCCATTGGCTTCATGTATATATTGAACAACATAGGGGACAGTACTGAACCCTGTGGGACCCCACAGTACAATAGCCATGGGGCCGAGCAGGAGTCCCCTAGCAACACCTTCTGGGACCGACCCTCAAGGAAGGACTGGAGCCACTGCAAAGCAGTACCCCCAAGGCCCATTCCTGCGAAGTGTCTCGAAGGTCGCTGAGAGGTCCAGCAGAACCAACAGGGACACACTCCCCCTGTTGAGTTCCCGGCGTAGATCATTCACTAAGGCGACCAAGCTGTCTCAGTGCCATGTCCCGGCCTAAAGCTTCCTGACTGTGTGAGGGAACTGTTCAGCAGTGGAACTCTCTTTCTGTCCCAGAGTGTGGTGGAGGCTTCTTTTTTGGAGGCTTTGAAGCAGAGTTTGGATGGCCATCTGTCGGGGGTGCTTTGAATTCGATTTTCCTGCTTCTTTTCAGAATGGCATTGGACTGGATGGCCCACTAGGTCTCTTCCAAGGAGTCTATGATTCTTAACCCACAAAACAATCGGCTAACTTGGATGGGTAGAGAAATAGGCTGTGTAGCACTGAGCACAATCTCACTTGATCAGTAGTTACGGTGGTAGTCAACATCTTCAGAGCATGTCATTTGGCGTATGTAGTTTAGATCCAATTTTCGTATAGGAAACCCAGGCAAAAGTGAAGTGCCTCCTACTTTGGGGACAGGATCCAAAGTTGAAAGAGATGGAAGTGCTATTTGGCTTTGGCTCCCCACCAGCTCTGTTTATGAGCTTCAAAACGGTTTTCAGACTCCGGGCCTTGTTTCTGACTTCTTCGTGAAACCAGGAATCCATTGAAAAAGCTACATCTGGTCCTCAACTGGCTGGTCTTTCAGAGATGGTTTCCCTTGGCAACAAGATCCCCATCAGAGCGATTGCCATGGAGATTCTGGGCCTCTTTTTCTTATGTGTCTATCGGCAGTATGTGAAGCTGGCCCCCCGGCTCAAGATAAGGCTCCCCCAAATGTAACACTCAAAGCTACGGCGCTGTCGGGCCTGTCCTTTGGGCCAGGCCTGGCCCGTTTCACCTTTGGGGATCTCTTGAAAGATGGGAACCGTTCCTTCCTTCCCACCACTCCTATTTTAAACATATTTAGGGTGGGGGTCACCTGTATGACCCCCACATCTTCCACTCTCTCATTTTCACCACATTGAATCTTCTCCAAGGGTTCTAGACTCCCAACTTGCATTGTTTTCAACCAAAATTGGCCCAGGGGTAGCGTTTGCCCAGCAGATCTGGAGCTCATTTTCCACCCCTGGCACCTTCCAGGCGCCCTACAGCCTCAAATATCAATGCAGATGTGATTGGAAGTCCATGTCTATTTCCCCCTGATGTTAGAGAGTGTGGGGAGAGATGCTGAGAAACCATTTCTGGAGAACTGCGGAAAGTCATTCATCCAATCGCCTGCCTCTCTTTTTTGCCATTCAAAGGGCAGATGGAGGGAATAATGGCACATGTATTGAGTGCTGCAAAGAGCGCTTCTGAGGAATGCACTTTGTCCATCTGTGGATAATGCACAGCTTCCCATTCCTTCAGCTGCACTTTTATTTTTAAGGTGTTTGAAATGAAGTGAGAGTCCATTTGCTGTCTGAACGTTTTACAAATCACTACGATTTGCACAGTTTCTCTTCCCAAGAAGAGAGAGGAGAGGAGAGGAAAACACAAGCTCTGGCAGAAAGGCCATTTCACAGAATCTCCATGATCTGCATCATCTTCTACATCAGGGCTGCCCAGGAAGTCGATTGCGATCGGCCAGTCGATCTTGGGACCGTAGGAGGTTGATCCCAGCTGGATGGGGCGCTTCTCAGAGGGGGCGGGGCCAGGCCGCACCAAGCCCTGCCCCCTCCGCGGTTTTGGCACTCCCAGCAGCTGCTCCAGCCTTGAGGAGGGGAGGGCCAAGCCAGCCTTGTGCTAGCTATGCCACCACTGGCTTGGCATTGTCATCCTCAAGCCTGGAGAAGCTGCTGGGAGCTCCAAAGCCGGAGGAGAGGGGGCAGGGCTTGGCACGGCCTGGCTCCTTCTGGCTCCGCCCCCTCTGACTTCCGCTCTACCAGCAGCTTCTCCAGGCTTGAGGATGGCAGTGCCAAGCCAGCCTTGTGCTAGCTATGTCACCACTGGCTGGCATTGCCATCAAGCCTGGAGAAGCTGCTGGGAGCTCCAAAGCTGGAGGGGAGGGGGCAGGGCTTGGCGTGGCTGGCTCCGCCCCCCTCTGGCTTCAGCTCTACCAGCAGCTTCTCCAGGCTTGAGGATGGCAGTGCCAAGCCAGCCTTGTGCTAGCTATTCCACCACTGGCTTGTCACTGCCATCCTCAAGACTGGAGCTCCGCTGCTGGTAGAGCTGAAGCCAGAGGGGGCGGAGCCAAGTCTCACCAAGCCTCACCAAGCCCCCCCCCCCCCCCGCCAGCCGAGAGGAGGTAGGTAGATCTTTCTGACTTGCTTTTATTGTAAGTAGCTTGCATGCTGAAAAAGTGTGGGCACCCCTGTTCCACATCCTTCAAAGCTCC
The DNA here is from genome assembly GCA_030556195.1 of Anolis apletophallus. NCBI lineage: Eukaryota > Metazoa > Chordata > Lepidosauria > Squamata > Anolidae > Anolis > Anolis apletophallus. The sequence continues at coordinate 11,601,892 of JARBWK010000018.1, forward strand.
CAAGGACCACTTTGGTTTGGCCGGGAGAGGCTGGAGAGGACAGCCCAACAGTAGGAGTCCACCCCATCCTGTCTTAATTTCCCGCTTCGGCCACTAATTATTGCTTTTCGTTATGAGAGCTTCATCCCCTGGCAAGAAAATGCTTTCCGCCTGAAGGCCACCCAACTGCCCTGCCATTCCCAAGCCTGAGAAAAGAGGAGGAGGAGGAGGGACGAGGGACAAATCATGGCTGTCACCAGCATCGGCCTCATTAACCTGATCTTTTGGTGGATCACCAAGTGTCAACATTGCCTGGAACATCCATTATCAGGCCCAAGGACTCGGCTTGAGACATTTGTCAGGTTGTTCTGTCATCCTCTGACCTTCACAGAGAGTGAAAGAGGAGAGGGTCAAGCTGGAGGAGACTGTTCCATGTGCGTGCACACTGCCGCACCCTCCCTGTCGCTATCAGCGTTGCCATCCAGGCAGAGATCTTCATCCTATTTCTTTTTCATCTGAACGCTTTCGCATTATGGTGGTAATACTACGATGTGTCTTAACTTCCCTCCGGGGGCTCAGTAGTGCCTGAGCCCTTCCTGGTTGATCAGGCAGGCCAAAGGGGAAATAGGTGAGTGAGTGAAGGGAATAGTCAATGCCTAAAGGAGGCAGGTGTGAAGCCTATCTTGACCAACCCAGCCCTAAATCCCTCTATAATAGGTCATACTGACCAATGTCCAGGATTCAATTTTAGGGCAAGGGACTAGAACAGGGGTGGGCAATTATTTTTTCCAAGGGGCCACACGAGAACCAAAAAAATATTATGGAGGGCCGCACCGAAAGGCTGAACTACATTCTAATCTACATTATTTATTTATTTACTATATTTACTATATATTACACATTAATATTAACATATTAATATATCAAGAAATATTCATATATTATTAGTATTAATATCATAATTATTATAGTATATATATATAGACAATATATTGAAATTATAATACAATATAACATATTATATTATTTATTATATTATTATAAAACTATTATAAAATAATAATAAAAACCACTAAAATTAAATTCAAGAAGATAAGGTGCGACCAAGATGGAGGCTGACATCCTGAAGAGAGGAAGGATCCCAAGATGGAATGGCCCAATGACCCCAGCCCAGAGGATGGCAAAGCGGACCCAGCCGCAGCAGCAGAGGAGAACAGAGCAGCAGGCGATCGGAGGCTGCAAGCCTCCGCCTGCTCTCGCCCCCAGTCGTTCCCCAGCTGATCGCCCTGCGGGGCCAAGAGGAAGGAGTACCGCTGCCGCCATCCCATCGCAGGCTCTGTGGGGCCTGTGTCGGCAGACAGGCCAGAGGAGCGGCGGCTTTGGAGTGCCTACCATCCCTGGAGGGGATCCTGGCCTGCAGGGAGAGCACTCTGCAATCTGAGGCGGCTGATCAGCCCCCGCAGGTCGCTGAGTGCTCCCGTTGCAGGCCCGGATTGCCTCCAGGGATGGCAGGCACTCCAAAGCCGCCGCTCCTCTGGCCTGTCTGCCAACACAGGCCCAGCAGAGCCCTGGATGGGATGGCGGAAGCGGCACCCCTTCCTCTTGGCCCCGACGCCCTTCTCCCGGGCCGGACAGAAGAGGCTGCTTGGCCGGATCAAGCCCGCGGGCCATAGGCTGCCCACCCCTGGGCTAGAGTGTGTGGTGGCCTTCCACCTTCAGGAGTTTCTGGATTAAACAGATTATCCAGATCCATTTCAATCTGGTTGTCCAACCCCTTGGATGTTGACCTGTGAGGTCCCTCAGGACTCTGCCTTGTCTTGTCCACCATGCTATTTAAGGTATATGCGAAATTTTTGGAAGAGGCCACCTGGCATGTTGAGGTGTGTTGCCTTCAGCATGTAGATAACACCCAACTCTGTTCCACTCATCCCAACACAAGGAGACTTCCTGTCCTAAATCAAAGCTTGCCATTGCTAATGAAATGGATGAGAGCAAACGAATGGAAGGGTAATCCAGACAAGAGTACACTCCTCTTGAAGACACGGGACCGTGTTTTGTGTGTATACCATTAAACAGATTAGGATGACACATGACAGTGGTCTGTGCTGGCCTCATCCCATGTGATATGGAGCTCCTGGTGGCGCAGTGGGTTAAACCCTTGCGCCGGCAGGACTGAAGACCGATAGGTCGGAGGTTCGAATCTGGGGAGAGCGCAGATGAGCTCCCTCTGTCAGCTCCAGCTCCCCATGCACAGGGAACATGAGAGAAGATTCCCACAAGGATGGCCAAACATGAAAACATCCGGGCAGTGTCCTTGCAGACACCCAATTCTCTCACACTACAAGCGACTTGAACTGGGTTATATATTGGCGTAGACTCATGACACAGCCATACAACCCAGAATATCAAGGCAGATCATCCACAATATCCGCCATCCCCGGCTGTGTAATGGGTTAGATCCTTGTGTGGGCAGGACTGGAGACTGACAGGTTGCAGGTTTGAATCCAGGGACAGTGCAGATGAGCTCCTTCTGTCAGCTCCAGCTCCCCATGCAGGTACATGAGAGAAGCCTCCCACAAGGATGGTCAAACATGAAAACATCTCGGCAATGACCTTGCAGACTGCCAATTCCCTCACACCAGAAGGAACTTGCAGTTTCCCAAGTCGCTCTTGACATGAGAAAAAATATATTATATTATATCAAACATTTCCTGATAATCAATTTAGACTGGTTTGATTTAATTTAGTTAATTTAATTTTCTTGTGTGTTGCAACTGGTAGAAAAAAGTGAATGAAAGAAGGGAGTTGATAATAATAATAATTATTAATAATATATTATAATTTTTTCCATGGCAATGTCCCCTGGACAATGTCCTTGCAGACAGCCAATTCTCTCACACCAGAAGTGACTTGCAGTTTCTCAAGTCACTCCTGACACGGAAAAAAAAATCCCATGTGATTTTATTCCACTGATTGAACCCAAAAGGAATATCTGTTGAGCATGGCTATGTGGCAGATCCAGGGTGAAGCGAAGAGACCACCAAGGCCAGCAGGATGGATGGCGTTTGCAGATGGATCCAATCAGCACTTTGCTTGCTCTCCTTGCTGCGCACACGCACTTGGCCCAAGGCTGCGGCATCCGGAGAGCGCGTGCTGCTCCCCCTCTTTTCCTGGGGCGTTATCACCACAAAGTCCCCCGGAGTCATGGCAAGCCAAGGAAGGAGAGGGGCTTGCAAGCCATCTGGTGGGCCACACCTGCCGCAGGCCACGTTCCAGGAACGTGGCGGAGGCAAGGGGCTCGACCCCTGCTGGTGATAAGGACCAAGAGAGGATGAAGATAGGACCTTATCTCTCTCCCTCTTGGGGTTTCTGAAATACCAAGGCTGTGCGGAGTGGAAGATCGCCAGCCTGCAATCCCACCACCATCTCAGACTTCTGGGAGGTTCCTAGTTGTGGCTTTCGTTCAAAGCACACTCAATTTCTCTGAGCCACGAAGGTTGCAATCAGACGCTTTGGACTACCCTTCCTATTATCCCAGCAAATGCCGCCATCACCAAGGAGAGTGGGAGTTCTCATCCAAAACATCTGGAGTTCTCATCCAAAACTACTTCCCACCCTTTTCGGAGGTCCAATGATGCAATGTCAAATTTGTGGCTGAAGACAGAATGCTCTGAGTTCAGTCCTGGGCATCTCGGAAAAATCAGATAGTATTTTATTATTTTACTAGCTGACCCGTGCACGCGTTGCTATGCCATAGTCTGTGGCTAACCCCTTCTACCCACATGGTGGGAAAGCACAATCAAAGGACTCTTGACAGATGGCCATTTTGCCTCTTGTTGATAACATTAAAAGACCTTTAGCAGTTTGCTCAGGATGAGTTGGGATTTGTATCTTCCTTTTGTTGTATTGTAGTCCTGTCCCACTGTATTCCCAGGCCTTGGTCAACAAAGTGAATGTTGGTATGTGTATTTGTGGATATGTGCCAGCTTTCTGATTGGTTGCCACTGTGGGATTATTTGCATAACGCCTCTGGCCTGCACCACCAACATTCCGACACTCTAAACTGCCAGAGGGGGGTGGCTCCCAGCCTCTCCATTCTAACTGAGGGAGTATTTGCATAATGCCTCTAATTGGCCAGCACCACCAACATTCCGACACTCTAAACTGCCAGAGGGGGTGGCGTGGGGGATCATGGGAGTTGTAGTCCAGTTTTTAAAAATATTTTTGGTCGTGTTGTTTAATTTTTATTTTATTTTTTTGGGTGGTAAACATACCTTGAGGGGTTTTGTGTGTATGTGGGCTGATTTGGTGTGTCTGCCTTGTGTGGTTTTGCGGTCTATAGGCTACTACTCTTTTTATATATATAGATTTTATTTGTATTACGCCCTTCTCACCCCGCTGGAGACTCAGGCCGGATTACGATGCAGATATACACATGGCAAACGTTCAATGCTATTTAGACATACAACATATATAGACACAGAGGCAATTTAACATTACAGCTTTTCCGGATTCATGAGGGTATGCTCGATTCTGGCTGCCGCTTCACTGTCCACTTGTGACACTGAGTCCTTTGATGGAGTGCTTCCTCATTCTTCTGCATACAGCTGGAACGTTTTATGGCGTCGTAAATTGGTTAAATTATCCTCCCCGCATAAAGCAGTACCTAAATGTCCTGCTTGACAGATGCAACTGTCTTTCAAGCCGCATAGGTCAACAGCAAACTAGACTATTAATGGTCGGGAGCTCACTCCGATCCCGGGGCAGGCCCGGATTAAGCTCTTTTGGCGCCCTAGGCCACACTGTGGAATTACACCCCCAAACCAACCTCTACCGCACCCCTCCCTCCTCGCGGCTCCGCGCGCCCTCCTTCCTTGAGTCAATAATAATAACAATAATAATCTACAGAAAGAAGGCTATTTGAGTGTTGTAAATGAAAGAATATAATAACAACAACAACAACAATAATAATATAGAGGAGGGAGGTGATTGGAGGGCTCTAAATACAAGGGTGAGGAGGAGGAGGAGGCCTAGTGAGGAGGGCCAAGGCCCGGCCTGGAGGCCCCTCAGCTCAGCGGCGGGCTCCCTCCCTGGGCTCCCTTCTCCACCTTCGCCTTGTGGGGGCGAGACCTTGGGGTCCGGGGTAGCCCTTCCTCACCATCCGGCTCTCATGGCAGCGCCGTCGCGTTCCTCCTCGGCCTCCTCCTCCGCACCGCCATGAGGGCCACACTTCTCTTCGAGCCGGCTTGGCCGCTCCCCAAAGCCCCCTCCTGCGCATGCACCGTGACACCCGGCACGCATGCACGCCCGCCCGTGACACAGCTGAAGGATTGATTGATTGATTGATTGATTTTATTATTTATGAGTCGCCCTCCACGTCAGTGCTCCGGGCGACTTACACACAAAAACACATAAAAGAATTCAATAGTTAAAAGCTAAAAGAATAAAAAGATTAATTAAAATAGTTCCAGTAGCTCAGGCTAAGTCTGGGAGGTGTCCTTAGCCATAAGCCTTTCGGAAGAGCCAGGTCTTCAGTGCGGTCAGGAACTGGGGCATGTCCCGGATAGCTCTCTGATCCGCCGGCATCAAGTTCCAAAGGACAGGGGCCGCGATGGAAAAAGCTCTCCGTCTCGTGGTGTCGAGGCGGGCCTCACTCACACCTGGGATGCGGAGAAGGTCCCTGTTTCCTGAGCGCGCGACCTTAAATGAGCTGGTTCGGACAAGCGGTCTTTTAAATAAGCTGGGCCGGCACCATGGAGGGCCTTAAAGGTAAGCGACAGGATCTTGTGGATGGCTCTGAGCTCGACTGGCAGCCAGTGCAGGCGCTGCAGAGATGGCGCGATATGGCATCTCAGTGGTGTCCCGGTGAGGAGTCTGGCGGCTGCATTCTGCACCAGCTGGATTTTACGAGTGGTTGACTGCGGCAACCCCACGTACAAGGCATTACAGTAGTCCAGCCGTGATGTCACTGTGGCATGGACCACAGTAGCCAGCGCATCTGATGGAAGGTAAGGTGCCAGTTGACGTGCCTGGCGTAGGTGGAAAAAAGCTCCCTTACTTGTCGCAGCAACCTGGGCCTCCAGTGAGAGTCTCGAGTCTAGTATCACACCGAGACTCTTCATGATGAGCCCCCCTCCTCCCCACGCCGGCCATGCCCCCTCTGGGCCAAAGAGGCCCCGTCGAAAGCCCAGCACAGACACTTCCGGCTCCATTGGCCCTCCTCACTAGGCCTCGTGGGGGTGATGGCGAGGGGGGGCATTCCCTCCTCCCCCAACCCCTCACAGCGCTTTCCCCCCACCGTCCCCAGAGAGAGAGCGTCATCTCCATGCCGTGCGTTGTGGGGTTTTTTTTATAAAAAATTTAAAATAATTTGTCCGTGTGAACTGCGTCTCCCCTTGTCTTGCGCCCCTAGGCCATGGCCTGGTGTGGCCTTATGGATAATCCGGGCCTGTCCCGGGCTGGCTTCAGACTCATGATCTCTTGGTCAGTAGTGATTTAATGCAGCTGGCTACTAACTAGCTGCGCCACAGCCCAGTCCAAAGGCCTTGGTTAAGATCCCGGAGAAACATTCCTGGTCAGAACTCAGAAGGGTTTTTCATCAGGGCTGGGGAACCTTTGACTTTCTGGTCCTTTTCATACTACAACTCTCCTAATCCCGTACCAGTGGCTGGAATTTTTGAAGCCCAGACTTCAAAGGCTGTTAGGAATGGTGGGAGTTGAAGTCCAAAACACCTGGAGGAAGGGCTCAAGTTTGCCCATGCTTGGCCTAGGCGTTTCTACCAAGCTCTCCAAAACTAGGGGCAGAAGAGAGACACTCGGAGCCCAGGCGGAGACCCATTGTTTCAACGCACAAAGGAAATTCAAGGACACCTCTCACTTTGGCTCCCAGGGAGGTTTGCATCCCTATCATGCGCCACCTCTGGACCGATTGCCCCGTCCCCTTCCCAAAGCGAATCCCTCTCTATCACACACACACCCTGGTTGGCAAAAAGGGGCTTTTTCCAACATCCGCCCAGGGAGCCAAGTCCTTGGAGAAGGGGAAGCAGCACCCAAGGCCACCAGAGACGTGGTGGTTGCCCCCCTGTAGCCCCTTTGCGGCCCAAAATAGCAAAATAGTCCCTCCGAGGAAGCAGCCACTTTGCCCAGGAGCCTTTCCCCACTTTGGTGCTCGTTCTGCCGAGCAGCTGAGACAGCCCGTGCCCGGCCTGGCCGAGGCCTTGAACCTGCCAGAGATTTATTTCTCATGATATTGGCACTAGCTCCGAACATCTGGCATTTAGCTGATAACTGCCTAGGATGCAGCAGGAAACTCGCTCTCTCCTTCTAGCGGCTCCTTTCAGCTGAGCAACGGGAGAGGGAGAGGCCTTGCTGGACGGGGATGTCTTGATGTGTAGGTCTCTCCATTTCCGACTGGGGCAGAGGCAAGGAATCCCTCCGTTGCTCTGGCTTCCCACTCAGAACCAGGCCTAGGCTGGCAAAGCAAAGCAAAGGATGATAAACCCCGCTTGCGTAGTTTCCAACATACCTCGCAACCTCTGAGGATGCCCGCCATAGATGTGGACAAAATGTCAGGAGAGAATGCTTCTGGGACGTAGCCAGGCAGCCTGGAAAACTCACCGCAACCTTGAAGATAAATGTGCCATGCCTAGGCAGGCAAAGCAAAGCAAAAGATGATAAGCTCCGCTTGCCTACTTTCCCATAGGAAGCAAGCTGTGCCGACCAACTGTTGCAGCAGATGTGTAGGACTCCCAAACGCTATGATGATTTCCTATCAGAGTACCTTGGGTGAACTGTTTTCTTAATGTATCATGGATGAGTACCATCTTTGTGCCCATTGGAAACAACCTTCCTTTTGTCCTTCCTTCCTTCCTGTTTTGGACTCCTACTACCTCAACGTAGGTTTGTAGATGACCCCTTGATTGACTGATGTGTCCAGTTCCAAGAGGACAAGGTCATGGGCCAATGTGGGTCCTCTCTCCAAGTGTTTTGGACCTGAACTCCTATAACGTGGGTATGCAGATGACCCCTTGATTGACTGACGTGTCCAGTCCCAAGAGGACAAGGGCATGGGCCAATGTGGGTCCTCTCTCCAAGTGTTTTGGACCTGAACTCCTATAACGTGGGTATGCAGTTGACTCCTTGATTGACTGACGTGTCCAGTCCTAAGAGGACAAAGGCATGGGCCAATGTGGGTCCTCCCTCCAGGTGTTTTGGACTTGAACTCCCACAACGTTGTATGCAGATGACCCCTTGATTGACTGACGTGTCCAGTCCCAAGAGGACAAGGGCATGGACCAATGTGGGTCCTCCCTCCAGGTGTTTTGGACTTGAATTCCTATAACGTGGGTATGCAGATGACCCCTTGATTGACTGACATGTCCAGTCCCAAGAGGACAAGGGCATGGGCCAATTTGGGTCCTCCCTCCAGGTGTTTTGGACTTGAATTCCTATAACGTGGGTATGCAGATGACCCCTTGATTGACTGACGTGTCCAGTCCCAAGAGGACAAGGGCATGGGCCAATGTGGGTCCTCCCTCCAGGTGTTTTGGACTTGAATTCCTATAACGTGGGTATGCAGATGACCCCTTGATTGACTGACGTGTCCAGTCCCAAGAGGACAAGGGCATGGGCCAATGTGGGTCCTCCCTCCAGGTGTTTTGGACTTGAATTCCTATAACGTGGGTATGCAGATGACCCCTTGATTGACTGACGTGTCCAGTCCCAAGAGGACAAGGGCATGGGCCAATTTGGGTCCTCCCTCCAGGTGTTTTGGACTTGAATTCCCACAAGGTGGGTATGCAGATGACGCTGTGGAACTGAAGTGTCCAGTTCCAAGAGGACAAAGGCATGGGCCAACTTTGGCCCTCCTTCCATGTGTTTTGGACTTGAACTCCCACCATCCCTAACAACCTCAGGCCCCTTTGTTTTCACCCTCAATCGTCCAAAGCACCTGGAAAGAGGACCAAAGTTTCCCCATACCTGAACTAGAGTGATGCTGCTTGGCTTCCAAGATCAGGGAGTGCATGACCCCCTTTATGGTATGTAGGACCCCAAAAAGATGTCATTCTTTACTACGTTCTTCACGAAGGAAGCAACCAGTAATGTAAGGATTTTTCTTCCGACTTCAAAAGAAATCTTTGGAAACTCTTTGCAGCCTGCAAGTAAGAGACACGATGAGGGCCATGGATCAAGAGGTGAGGAGAAGTCTGAAGGAGGAGGGAGCAGGCTTCCTTTCTGCTGCCCTGGAGACTGGGATGAAATGGAACAATGGCGTCAAGCTACAGGAAAGATAGGAGATTCCACCTGAACATGAGGAAGAACTTCCTGACTGTGAGAGGTGTTCAGTAGTGGAACTCTCTGCCCCCGACTGCGGTGGGGACTCCTTCCTCAGGCCCGGATTACCCATAAGGCCACCCTAGGCAATGGCCTACGGGCGCAAGCAAAGGGGGGAGCAGTTCATACGGACCAATAAATAAATAAATGTTGAAACAAAACCGCAATGCGCGGCATGGAGATGACTCTCTCTCTCTCTCCCGAGGGAGGGGGAGAGCGCTGCAAGGGGGGAATGGCGCCCCCCTTCACCATCGCCCCCGCCCCCTTGTCAAGGAAGGAGGGCGCGAGGAGGAGGGAAGCCCCAGGAACATGGCGGAGGAGGCAGAGGCGCTCCCATCCTCTTGCTACGCATGCTCGGCAGCGGCCCTAGGGGCGGGGCTTCCCTCCTCCTCCTTGAGTCAAGGAAGGACGGCGCGAGGAGGAGGAAGCGGAGGGAAGCCCCGCCCCCAGGGCCGCTGCCTCAAGGAAGGCGAGCGCGCAGAGCCGCGAGGAGAAGGAGGTGGGGGTGCGGTAGAGGTTGGTTTGGGGCGTAATTCCAAAGTGTGGCCTTTTGGCGCCCTCGGCCACACTTTGGAATTACGTCCCCAAACCAACCTCTACCGCATCCCCCACCTCCTGGCTCCTCCTCCTTACGGCGCCGTGCGCCCTCCTTCCTTGAGTCAAGGAAGGAGGGCGGGAGGAGGAAGGAAGGGAAGCCCCGACCCCGGGGGCGGGGCTTCCCTTCCTCCTCCTCCTCGCGGTGCGCCCTCCTTTCTTGACTCAGAAGGAGGGCGGGAGGAGGAGGAGGGAGGAAGGAAGCCCTGCGCTTCCCCTCCTCCTCCTCATGGCGCGCCCTCCTTTCTTGACTCAGAAGGAGGGCGGGAGGAGGAGGAGGAAGGAAGGGAAGCCCTGACCCTGGGGCGGGGCTTCCCTTCCCTCCTCCTCCTCATGGCGCACCCTCCTTTCTTGACTCGGAGTGGCGGGAGGAGGAGGCGGAGGGAAGCCCCGCCCCTGGGGCTGCTGCCGGGCATGCGCAGCAGGAGGGCGCGAGCGCCTCTGCCTCCTCCGCCATGTTCCTGGGTGCCGTGCCGCGCATGCCCGGCAGCAGCCTCCTCCTCCCTTGACAAGGGGGCGGGGACGATGGCGAGGAGGGGCGCCATTCCCTCCTCCCTGCCCCCTCGCAGCACTCTCCCCCCAGCCTCCCCCGAGAGATAGACGTTTTGTTTCAACGGGGGTTTTTTGGACCGCGTGAACTGCGCCCCCCTTAGCTTGCGCCCCTAGGCCATGTCCTAGAGTGGCCTTATGGGTAATCCGGGCCTGAATCCGGGCCTGTCCTTCCTTGGAGGCTTTGAAGCAGAGGCTGTATGGCCGTCTGTCCAGGGTGATTTGAAGGCAATTTTCCTGCTTCTTGGCAAAATGGGGTTGGACTGGATGGCCCACCAGGTCTCTTCCCACTCTTCCCATTCTGCGATTCTGCGATAGTTGTACCTGAACTTCCTTATTAAAGCTGCTCGGGCTGGATGCTTAGGAGCAAAATTATCAAAAGATAGTTCCATAATGCATCTTAAAAAGGGCAAACATCTTGAAAACGATATCCAGACAATAGAAAAGTTTTAAAGTATTGTTTTTTGCACGCAAGACACGCACCTCTCACCCCATCTTTGAATGGTTGACATGGTTTGCAGAGGAGGCATTATCCGAGAGAGAGTCAGCTCCGTGTTTTGAAGAATCTCCAGAAATCACCCAGCTCCACTCCACGAAATGTGGGTTCACGAGAAGCTTTTAACCTGCCACGGCCCTGGTTCGTTCGTTGCATTTTTATAGCAGCTTCAGAACATCAATCGTGACCACATGGCTTGTTTTGACACCGATTGTCTTCGGTTTTATCTTTACCACAAAGGATTTGTTCACTTCATCACTTGTTGCATTTCAAACCCACTTTAGACCGAGTCTACACTTCCTGGCGGAAAGACAACAGGGAGGGAGGGAGTCAACTGGATCTCCGAGGAAGAGGGTTCCGCAACTTGGGAGCGTATCTCCAAGAAAGCGTAATAAAGTCAATAAGTAGACTCGGTCTGAAGTGGACCACACTCACAACCACCACATCCGGCGACACAGAGAAGCCATTGAAATCCACAAGAAGCATGTGGACAATTTCAATAGAAAGAAGAAACCGTAAAATGAACAAAATCCGGCTACTAGTATCAAAACACTCTAAAATCAGGACAGTCTGGCTTCTTTCTGCCTGGGGGAAATCCTTTGTTGGGAGGTGATTAGTTGGCCCTGATTGTTCTTGTCTGGAATTCCCTATGAAAACTCCCAGACTGCAGGTTCGCAGTCTGGGAGTGATCCTGGACTCATCGCTGAGCCTGGAACCCCAGTCTCGGCGGTTGCCAGGGGAGCTTTTGCACAGCTCAGGCTTGTGCGCCAGCTGCGCCCGTATCTTGGGAAGTCAGACTTGGCCACGGTGGTCCACGCTCTGGTTACATCCCGTATAGACTACTGCAACGCTCTCTACATGGGGTTGCCTCTGAAGACTGCCCGGAAGATGCAATTAGTCCAGCGCGCAGCAGCCAGACTACTAACGGGAGTGGGGTACAGGGAGCGCACAACTCCCCTGTTGCGCCATTTCCACTGGCTGCCAATTAGCTTCCGAGCACAATTCAAAGTGCTGGTGTTGACTTACAAAACCCTACACAGTTCCGGCCCTGTTTACCTGTCCGAACGTATTCTCCCCTATGAACCGTCAAGAGTGCTAAGATCGTCTGGAGAGGCCCTGCTCTCGGTCCCACCACCTTCACAGGCGCGTCTGGTGGGGACGAGGGACAGGGCCTTTTCTGTGGTGGCCCCCTGACTGTGGAATTCCCTCCCAAATGAAATTAGATCCGCCCCCTCCCTCCTGACTTTTAAGAAGCGGGTGAAAACATGGCTGTGCAATGAGGCCTTCGCAGAATGAAGGAGGAGATCGCGAAGCGACTAAAGTCGCTAACCACTTGATACGGACCGAATATATGGATTAAGTTAGATTTGATTTTACTTTGGCCAAAAGCTTTTTAAATGTATTTATTGTATTGTATTTTATTGTAAATTTATGATATTTTTAGATTTTAAAAGTTTTTAATAAATAATAAATAAGTAAAATCTGGCTACTAGTATGAGGGCGGGTCAATAAGTCCGTGACTTTTTTAATTTCCCGCCTCTTAACTGAAAGGGCAACACTGCTCCTGTCAACAGGACCTGTCAGTTGACTCCTGTTAAAATTTGAACAAGCTGCGTCATTTAATTTGTGTTTGATAGCAGACTACCACGTGATTTGAGGAGAAAAATGGGAAAAAATGAATTTTGTGTGTTCATTAAGCATTATTTTTTGCGGAAAAAACCCATCACTCAATCCAAGGCTAAGCTTGATAAATGCTATGGGGACTCTGCACCATCGATTTCAATGGTGAAAAGTGGTCGACTGAATGTCGTTGTGGCCGTACAAGCACGGAAGATGCCGAACGTTCTGGACGCCCAGTTGAGGTCTCTACACCCGAAACAATTGAAAAAATTCACGATATGGTGTTGGCCAATCGGAGATTGAAAGTGCAAGAGATTGTGGAAGCCACAGGCATCTCACGTGGCTCAGTGGTTTCAATTTTAAATGATCACTTGGACATGAGAAAGATTTCCGCAAGATGGGTGCCGCCTTTCCTCACAATCGACCACAAACACAATCGTGTGACAATTTCGCAGGAGTGTTTGGCGTTGTTCAACCGCAATATGGACGGGTTTTTGCGCCGTTTCGTAATCGTGGACGAAACGTGGATCCACCACAACACACCGGAGACCAAACAGCAGTCAAAACAGTGGGTTTCTTGGGGTGAATCGGCGCCAAAGAAGGCCAAGGTGGGTTTGTCAGCCAATAAAGTCATGGTGACCGTTTTTTTGGAATGCCTGCGGTACAATCCACATTGACTACCTTCAAAAGGGTAAAACAATCAATGGCGAATATTATGCCAACTTATTGGGTCGATTTAATGAGGATTTGAAAAAAAAACTCAACTGCATTAGGCCAAGTTCTTTTGCACCAGGACAGTGCAAGGATGCACACATGTGCAGTTGCCATGGCAGCAATCCATGAATTGGGATACGAATTGCTCCCTCATCCGCCCTATTCTCCGGATTTAGCCCCGAGTAACTATTTCTTGTTTCCAAACCTGAAGAAATGGCTCGGCGGAAAGAGATTTGACTCCAACAATGAAATCATCTCACAAACAAATACCTATTTTGATGACTTCGACAAATCTTATTTTTTGGAAGGGAGAAAAAAAATGGAGAAACATTGGACAAAGTGTATAGAGCTCAAAGGAGACTACGTTGAAAAATAAAATGATTTTTTAAATCCAAAAATCTGTGTTTCATTCAAAAAGTCGCAAACTTATTGACCCTCCCTCGTATCAAAACACTCTAAAAACAGGACAGCCTGGCTTCTTTCTGCCTGTAATGTCCCCTTCTGGCAACAGAGGGTATTTCACAACCCTAGCCAGAATGGCTCTATCTCTCCCTGAAGGATGCCAACGGGTGCCAACTCCAGATGGTCACTTTGGACCTTTCCACAAAGCTGTAGCGTAGAACACAGAATGATCATGGCAGGTAATCCACAACCCCGCCTTTGAACTGCGTTATCTGAGTCCACACTGCCATGGAATCCAGATTACAGCAGTGTTTTCCAAACATTTCATATTGGCGACGCACTTATTAGATATGCCTCCTTTCGTGATGCATTAATTCAGTATCACTTGCAATCTGGAGGTTAAATCTGACATCTAAGAGATACGGACATTGACAGGTTAACATATCTCATTAAAACCTTTCCTTTACCATCAGGGCCAGCTAATCACCTCCCAACAAAGGATCCCCCCCCCCCCCCCAGGCAGTAAGAAGGCAACCTTGAAAACTGCTAGGCCATTACATGCTAATCAAGGTGGCCAATTGCAACATTCCCACTTGCCTCCCAACAGACAAGAGTTATTTTTCCCACTCTGGACATGATTCCACAGGTGTATATTATATTAGCATTTAATGGCCTTGCAGCCTCAAAGCCTGGCTGCTTCCTGAAGTTGCAAGGACTTTAAATGCTAATTAAGGTGGCCAATTGCAACATTCACACCTACCTCCAACAGACCAGAGTTTTTTTTCTCCCACCCTGGACATTATTCCACATCTATCTATCTATCTATCTTATATGTATATATTAAAAGTCAGTGTTTGCGGAGGGCGGGAGGTGCGGAGGAATATGTGCCAGCTTTTCGATTGGTTGCCACTGTGGGATTATTTGCACAAAGGACTCTGATTGGCCAGCCTTTGAACTACAACACTGTAAGGTACCAGATTTTTTGCATAAAGGACTCTGATTGGCAAGCCTCAGAACTGCAACACTCTAAGACACCAGACAGAGGGAATTGGTTGCCACTGAGAGACAATTTGTATAAAGGACTCTGATTGGCCAGCAAAACAGAATGCAACTGAATGCTTGAGTTAGCCAAATGACAGTTTTTTTCCATTAGAAATGGAACGTTCATTTTCTGGGAGGTGTGGAGGTGCCAAGGAATATGTGACAGCGTTTCGATAGGTTGCCACTATGGGAATATTTGCATAAAGGACTCTGATTGGCAGTCTCAGAACTCCAACACTCTAAGGCACCAGATAGAGGGGATTGGTTGCCACTGAAATGGTATTTTCATAAAGGACTCCGATTGGCCATCCGTGTTCCAGCATTCTAAAGTGACTCAGAGGGAAAAGGAAAGGCCTCAGGCAGTCA
The DNA here is from genome assembly GCA_030556195.1 of Anolis apletophallus. Classification (NCBI taxonomy): domain Eukaryota; kingdom Metazoa; phylum Chordata; class Lepidosauria; order Squamata; family Anolidae; genus Anolis; species Anolis apletophallus. The sequence goes on from JARBWK010000018.1 coordinate 11,616,986, forward strand.
GACACTGCGGCCCACAGCAGTGACGGATCAGGACCAAACTTGCCACACAGGGGCCCAATGGCCCACTTCACAACGCGACCCTCACCCAATGACCAATACAGACCAAAATTAGCACACAGAGCCCCTTGACCCACTCTACACCCTGGTGCTACTCCAAGGAGGACGGACCACAGATGATGGGACTTGAAAACCTTCATACCTTGCAACTCACCTGACCAAGACCAAATGTGAGACCTTCTACATCCTGGTGCTGTTTGGAGGGGGATGGACCATGGCCAATGGGACTTGCAGTACCTTCACTAAGTTCCTGAGACCACTGCAAGCCACATAAACATCTAATAGGAACAACCTTGGCACACAATGCCTTCCTCAAATAACCCAGGCACCGCCGGGTCCCCAAGCTAGTATATATATAAAACTCAATTTTCCTAGTTTTCTAACAGACCTCACAACCTCTGAGGATGCCTGCCATAGATGTGGGTGAAACGTCAGGAGAGAATGCTCCTGGAACATGGCCAAACAGCTTGGAAAACACAGCAACCCAACTTTAATTGATAATTTAAAAAACATATATGATTCATTGTTTATTTCACACACTCAGAGGTTCCTCATTATGTTCACGCAACACACCTACACACTCCAGCCGACACACTGACGTCTCATGACACACAGCTTGGAAGGCTCTGCCCCATCATGTGTTATTGCCAGCCATCACCATTGAAGGTAATGGAATTGAATTGGCTAGCTGTTTGTTCTGTGTGGGCCAGTGATTCCCAACCTGTGGTCCGTAGACCGTTACTACACAGTTGCAAAGAGAACTAATTCTTTTAATATTTGATAGCTTTAGTCTACTTAGGAATTGAAGTGTTGCCTCTTTTGTAGTAAGTCTACACTTTTTTGTGCATTGTGTAGAGCAGTGGTTCCCAACCAGCGGTCTACAAGAACTAAAATATGGTCTCCTGCCTCACCGTTACTACACCGTTGCAACGAGAGCGACTTGCCTCACAAAACCCTCTAATAGTGCTGAGATTTAATAGTGCTGATGTGGTCTAACCAATGCAGTTTTCTGAATCAGCACCCCAAATAACCAAGCTGATCGAAAACTGATTCGTAATGCTGAAGAGTGGACCCTGGACAAGAGGTCCCTGGTCAATGTGGTCTCTGGTTGAGTGGTCACTGGTGAAGTGGTCCTTGTCAAATGGTCCCTGGTCAAAGTGGTCCCTGGTCAAGCAGTCCTTCGTCAAGTGGTCCCTGGTCAAAGTGGTCTCTGGTGAAGCGGTCCTTCGTCACAGTGGTCCCTGGTCAAGCGGTTCCTGTCAATGTGCTCTCTGGTTAAGTGGTCCTTGTCAAATGGTCCCTGGTCAAAGTGGTCCCTGGTCAAGCAGTCCTTCGTCAAGTGGCCCCTGGTGAAGTGGTTCCTGGTCAAGCAGTCCCTGCTCAAGCAATCCCTGGTCAAATGACCCTTGGTCAAGTGGTCCCTGGTCAAGCAGTCCTTGGTCAAGTGGTCCCTGGTCAAGCAGTCAAAGTAGTCCCTGGTCAAGCGGTTCCTGGACAAGCGGTCCCTGGTCAAGTGGCCCTCGGTCAAAGTGGTCCCTGGTCAAGTGGTCCTTGGTCAAAGTGGTCCCTGGTCAAGCAGTCCTTCATCAAGTGGTCCTTGTCAAATGGTACCTGGTCAAGTGGTCCTTGGTCAAAGTGGTCCCTGGTCAAGCAGTCCTTCGTCAAGTGGACCCTGGTCAAGCGGTTCCTGGACAAGCGCTCCCTGTTCAAGTGGCCCTCGGTCAAAGTGGTCCCTGGTCAAGTGGTGGTTGGTCCCTGGTCAAGCAGTGTCCTTGTCAAATGGTCCCTGGTCAAAGTGGCCTGGTCAAGCAGTGGTCAAGTGGTCCCTGGTCAAGTGGTTCCTGGTGCAGTCAAAGTGGTCCCTGGTCAAGTGGTCCCTGGTCAAGTGGTCCTTGGTCAAAGTGGTCCCTGGTCAAAGCGGTTCCTGGACAAGTGGTCCCTGGTCAAGTGGCCCTCGGTCAAGTGGTCCCTGGTCAAGTGGTCCTTGGTCAAAGTGGTCCCTGGTCAAGCAGTCCTTCGTCAAGTGGTCCCTGGTCAAAGTAGTCCCTGGTGAAGCGGTCCTTCGTCATAGTGGTCCCTGGTCAAGCAGTCCCTGGTCAAAACGGTCCATGGTCAAACATTCCCTGGTCAAGTGGTCTTTGGTCAAGTGGTCCCTGGTCAAGTGGTTCCTGGTCAATGTGGTCTCTGGTTAAGTGGTCCTTGTCAAATGGTCACTGGTCAAAGTGGTCCCTGGTGACGCGGTCCTTCATCAAGTGGCCCCTGGTCAAAGTGGTTCCTGCTCAAGTGGTCCCTGGTGCAGTGGCCCTTCATCAAGTGGCCCCTGGTCAAGCAGTCCTTGGTCAAAGTGGTCCCTGGTCTAGCCGCCCTTGGTTAATTGGTCCCTGGTCAAAGTGGTCCCTGGTGAAGTGGTCCTTCAAGTGTCCCCTGGTCAAGCGGCCCTTGGTCAAAGCAGTCCCTGGTCAAGTGGTCCCTGTTCCCAAAAAATGTTGGGAACCACTGGTGTGGACAAACTACGAGGCTGGGGAACTCAATCCTTACCTCCTGCTACCTGGAGATGAAACAAAGGACAACCATAGCCCAGAAAATCTCCACCCTCTCCCCTCCGTGCACAGAAAAGCCGACATTATTGTCAGAGTGGAACCGTAGCATCTCCATGGGGCATCTGCTCTGGTTTGAGTAATCCAGATGAAAGCAAGCTGAGTCCAGCTCCCAGCTTCCTCAACCATCCATGACTGGGCAGGGTGTCCTTCTGACTGGGGGAGACCTTGTTACGTCCCACTGCAGCCGGGCAGTAAATCAAGCCGAGTTCCTCTTCCTCCCTTATTTTTAATGAGCATCTTTCCTGGGCACGCGAAGGCCCCCTTTCCCCCACTCATCGTCCATTTGCAAGTTTCCTTCTCCTCTCCTTTATCTATGGCAAAGGTCTCCCTTTATCTTCTCGGCTGCCACGTTCCAATGCAGCTGGTTTATGAACATTACGTTGTATCCTCGTTTTTCTTCCTTTCTTTCTCTCTCTTATGGGATCTCGTGCCTATGGGGGGAAAAACCCAACGAGCCAACCATCCCATCTGGACCACCATTAGGAGGCGGTGAGCAACCCAAGAGTCTGGCCCAAACTACAAATCTTGGAATGGGTCTGTCCCTATGGTAGGAGAAGGAATCCGACCAAGAGATCCACACAGAAGGAGAAGGGAGGGAAAATATTGTTTCCATGCCGGCCCATCCGGGTTAGGATTTGGCTACTTCTAACTCCTGGAGGCTCTTGTGAGAACTCCAAAGTTTCCTCCATCTATATCTTCCGTGGACAGAGAGATCGAGAGAGGCAAAACGCTTCCCAAGTAAGTGAAGGACATGAGAGGCTGGCACTGTCAAGGCCGTTTGCAGTCGTTGTGTTTTCATCCACCTCCAGTTTACTCTTTCGCTTCCAACTTGCTTTGCCTCTGCTTCCTGTGCAGAGCCCACTTTTGGGCATTTGCTTCCACCGCACTCTGGCGCGTTGTCGAGTTACTTGCCTGTCTCTTTGCTTTCCCACCTTACCCTCCTGGCTTTCTTTCTACGAGGGTTGAATGAAAAGTAATGCCTCCACCTTCATTACTTGGGCAGGCCCGGATTACCCATAAGGCCACCTTAGGCCATGGCCTAGGGCAGCAGCCATGGGGGGGCAGCAGATCCGGACCCTCCAAAAAAATTTTAAAAATATTATTTTTTAAAAAATTGATTTTCGGGCGCTTCTGCACCTGCACGCAGAGCGCCATAGGCCCTAGAGCAGGGATGGGCAATTACCGGCCCTCCAGGTGTTTTGGACTTCAACTCCCAGAAATCCTAACAGCTGGTAAACTGGCTGGGATTTCTGGGAGTTGAAGTCCAAAACACCTGGAGGGCCGTTAATTGCCTACCCCTGCCCTAGAGCCTCTGATGCGGCTTCCCGCCACCCCCTCCTCACGTCGCATTGTCGGCCCCGCCCCTCTTTCCTTCACTGAAGGAACCAGGAACCAGGGGCGGAGAAGCCCCGCCGCCCCCTCCCGTGTCGCGTCGCCGGTGTCGGCCCCTCTTTCCTTCACTGAAAGAAGCAGGGGCGGGGCCGACGCGAGGGAAGAGGAGGCGGAGAGAAGCCCCGCCGCCCCCTCCTCGTGTCGCGTCGTCGGTGTCGGCCCTCTTTCCTTCACTGAAAGAAGCAGGGGCGGGGCCAACGTGACGCGAGGGAGGAGGAGGGAGAAAAAAGCCCCGCCGCCCCTTCTCGCGTCGTGTTGTCGGCCCTCTTTCCTTCACTGAAGAAAGCAGGGGCGGGGGCAACGTGATGCGAGGGAGGAGGAGGCAGAGAGAAGCCCCACCGCCCCCTCCTCGTGTCGCGTCGTTGGTGTCAGCCCTCTTTCCTTCAGTGAAGGAAGCAGGGGCAGGGCCAATGTGACGCGAGGGAGGAGGAGGGGGAGAGAAGCCCCGCCACCCCCTCCTCACGTCGCGGCGGCGGCCCTCTTTCCTTCTCTGAAGGAAGCAGGGGCGGGGCCGATGCAAGGGAGGAGGCGGAGAGAAGCCCCGCCGCCCCCTCCTCGCGTTGCATTGTCGGCGTCGGCCCCTCCTTCAGTGAGGAGGAAGGAGGGCCCCCCCCCCCCGGAAGCGGCCCCCGCCCCCAGAAGCGGCCCCGCCCCCGGAAGCAGCGCTTCCAGAGTGTGGCCTAGGGCGCCACAATCAGTTAATCCGGGCCTGTACTTGGGTTTGGATGGGGATATTTTAATAAATCAAATGCAGAAATAATCCTTTGAATGTGTTCTTTAACTACCACAATTCACTTTTCCACATAATCACCAAACAATTGGATACATTTCTGCCAACGATGAACAAGTTTTCTGAAGCCGGCATGGAAGAAGTCGACACCTTGTTTTGGGTACCTGCCGTGCACAGATCTCTCAACGTATTCATCAGAAGGACAATTATGTTCCCGCAGATCTTCTTTCATTATCGGGAGCAGATGGAAGTCAGATGATACTAAATCTGGACTGTATGGAGGATGCCGTATGGCAGTGTTTTTCAACCTTTTTTGAGCCGCGGCACATTTTTTTACATTGACAAAATCCTGGGGCACACCACCAACCAAAATGACACAAAATGACACTCTAACACAGTAATACATATAGTTAATATGTTTTTAAATGTATTTATACACTCAGTGTGAAACCTGGGCCTGTTTCGATGAACACAACATAGATATGACTTCCTCTCACATATTTATACATGGCTATCATGTCTTCCCTCAGCCTTCTCTTCTTCAGGCTAAACATGCCCAGCTCTTCAAGCCGCTCCTCATAGAGCTTGTTCTCCAGACCTTTGTGAAATTTCACCCTGAGTGAAACTTGCTTCCAGTTAACTACGGATGCCATGAAGCTGTTATAAACAGTTCCTAGGGGGGGGGGGGGACTCTTGAACAATCCAGTAAAATAGTTAAAAAAACAAAATCCAAGCGGAGAGGCTCAATTTGTCTCTTGGAAACCCGTGAGGGGGCTGCTGGGGGAGTGCCAATTTCCCACGGCACACCTGATGATCGCTCACAACACACTAGTGTGCCATGGCACAGTGGTTGGGAAACACTGCCGTACAGTAGTGAGATCCAGTCTCTGAAGATCTGCTGTGGTGCGCTTTCATTTCAGGTGTCAGCATCCTGGATACCCATCGTGCACAGATCTCTCAACGTCTTCATCAGAAGGACAATGATGTCCCCACAGATCTTCTTTCATTATCGGGAACAGATGGAAGTCAGATGATACTAAATCTGGACTGTATGGAGGATGCCGTACGGTGGTGACATCCAGTCTCTGAAGTTCTGCTGTGGTCCGCTTTCATTTCAGACGTCAGCATCCTGGGTACCCATCGTGCACAGATCTTCCAATAGCCAAGCAAAGCAATAATGTGACTCACACGTTCTTGTGAATAATAGAGTAAAATAATCAATGTAATAACAACAATAACGTAAAATAACAAATATAATAATAATAAATAGAGTAAAATAATAAATGTAATAATAACAACCATAAAGTAAAATAATAAATGTAATAACAACAATAAAGTAAAATAATAAATGTAATAATAATAATTAGTGTAAAATGATAAATGTAATAACAACAGCACTAAAGTAAATTAATAAATGTAATAATAATAAAGTAAAATATTAAATGTAATAATAATAATTAGAGTAAAATAATAAATGTAATAACAATACAGTAAATTAATATATGTCATAATAATAAATAGATTAAAATAATAAATGTAATAACAATAAAGTAAAATAATAAATGTAATAATAATAATTAGTAAAATAATAAATGCAGTAATAATAGAGTAAAATAATGTAAATGTAATAACAATACAGTAAAATAATGTAAATTAATAAATGTAATAATAGTAGAGTAAAATAATAAATGTAATAATAATAAATAGAGAAAATAATAAATATAATAATAATAAATAGAGTAAAATAATAAATGTAATAATAATAAATAGAGAAAATAATAAATGTAATAACAATAAAGTAAAATAATAACTGTAATAATAAATAGAAAAATAATAGAGTACAATAATAAATGTAATAACAATAAAGTAAACTAATAAATGTAATAATAATTAGAGTAAAATAATAAATGTAATAACAACAATAAAGTAAAATAATAAATGTAGTATTAATAATAATTAGAGTAAAATAATAAATGTAATACTAATAAGAAATAGAGTAAAGTAATAAATGTAATAATAATACAGTAAAATAATGTAAATGTAAAAATGTAATAATACAGTAAAATAATAAATGTAATAACAATAAAGTAAAATAATAAATGTAATAATAATAATACAGTAAAATAATGTAAATGTAACAATAATAATAAATAGAATAAAATAATAAATAACTTTTGACTCGAGCATAAGCCAAGAGGGACATTTTCAGCATGAAAAAAGAGCTGGAAAACTAACCTTCTACTCGAGTATATACAGTATGTTTTCGGAGGCCAGGGACTGATAAAACTATTTGGGATTCTTCCAGTGCAGCCTCTAGTTGTGTTGGGCGCTTTTGCTGCCACATCCCACTGCTGGGTCCTGCTCGGAGGGCCTCTTCTGACATGTTCCGCAGCCTATGGTTGGGCCTCAAGGCCTGGTCCCGTATTTTTCTCTGTTGAATTCCATGTGTTCCTTCTGACCCAGTTTTCCATCCTCTCTCTCAAGGTTAGCTTTCCTTTCGTTCCTGCCTTCTGAGGCATTCGCTTTCTCTCCCAGTTGGATGTCATCTGCAAAATGGTTCAGGATTTCCTCCAAGCCTTTTTGTCCCTTGCGATGGGACATCGGTGGCCCTCGCAGTGCTGCTCAACCTTCCTAATGCTGCGACTCCGTGTTGTGGTGACCCCCAACCATAACATTATTTTCGTTGCGACTTCAGAACTGCCATTGTGCTCCTGTTATGAGTCATTGTGTAAATATCTGATCTGCAGGATGGATTCTCATTCACTGGACCACATTTGGCACAAAGACCCCATGCGTCCAAATTTGAATTTTGTCATTTGAGAGTTGCAGTTGCTGGGATTTATAGTTCCCCTACAATCAAAGCACATTCTGAACTCCACCAATGATGTAAATGAACCAAACTTGGAACATAGAACTCCCACAACCAACAGAAAATACTAGAAGCGTTTGGTGGACATTGACCTTGAGTTTGGGAGTTGTAGTTCACTTACATCCAGAGAGCACTGTGGACTCAAACAATGATGGATCTGGACCAAACTTGGCACGAATACTCAATATGCCCAAATGTGAACACTGGTGGAGTTTGAGGGGAAAATAGACCTTGACATTTGAGAGTTGTAGTTGCTGGGATTTATAGTTCCCCTACAATCAAAGCACATTCTGAACTCCACCAATGATGTAATTGAACCAAACTTGGCCCACAGAACTCCCACAACCAACTAGAAGCGTTTGGTAGACATTGACCTTGAGTTTGGGAGTTGTAGTTCACTTACATCCAGAGAGCACTGTGGACTCAAACAATGATGGATCTGGACCAAACTTGGCACGAATACTCAATATGAACAAATGTGAACACTGGTGGAGTTTGAGGGGAAAATAGACCTTGACATTTGAGACATTTGGGATTTGAACTCCAACAATGATGTAATTGCAAACTGGGATTTATAGACATTGACCTTGAGTTAATCAAAGTTCACTTACATCCTGAGCAACTCAAACAATGATGGATCTGGACCAAACTTGGCCCACAGAACTCAACAACCAACTAACACGTGGAGTTTGAGGGAAAAATTGACCTTGAGTTTGGGAGTTGTAGTTCACTTACATCCAGAGGCACTGTGGACTCAAACAATGATGGATCTGGACCAAACTTGGCAAACAATGATGGAATCACTCAATATGCCCAAATGTGAACACTGGTGGAGTTTGAGGGAAAAATAGGCTTTGACCAGTTGCTGGGATTTATAGTTCCCCTACAATCAAAGCACATTCTGAACTCCACCAATGATGTAATTGAACCAAACTTGGCACACAGAACTCCCACAACCAACTAGAAGCATTTGGTGGACATTGACCATGAATTTGGAAGTTGTAGTTCACTTACATCCAGAGAGCACTGTGGACTCAAACAATGATGGATCTGGACCAAACTTGACATGGATACTCAATATGCCCAAATGTGACCACGGGTGGAGTTTGAGGAAAAATAGACCTTGACATTTGAGAGTTGTAGTTGCTGGGATTTATAGTTCACCTACAATCAAAGTGCATTCTGAAGCTTACCAACAATAGAATTGGGCCAAACTTACCACACAGTACCCCCCATGACCTAACAGAAAATATTGTGTTTTTGGATGGTTTTTGGCGACCCCTCTGACACCCCCTTGTAACCCCCAGGTTGAGAAACACTGAGTTATAGGCTTGCAACTCCCACCAGTTCTCGAAACCAAGGGTGAAATGGATCAGTGGGGCCACTTTACCTCTCTAAAAGATGGGAGGAGTTAGTGGAGTACAACTCCCAGCAAGTATGAAGATCGTAAGGGATTCTGGGAACATATACATACACACAAAATATGATATAATAAAGTATAATAATGAGTTCGTTAATGTTTCCTATGTATTATTTTTCCTATTATATATTTATTATTTACAGTATTTATATTCCTTCCTTCTGGCCCCTTTCCCAACCAGTGTGCCGTGAGTGATCATCAGGTGTGCCGTGGGAAATGGGAACCTCCAATCCCCTTTCTTCCCCCTCCTGCCGAACACTTTTTCTTCTCCCTTCTTCCCAGCCTCACTCTGCTCGCTTTGCCTCGCTTTGCTCTGGGGCGAGTCTGCGCAGTAGCGCCCGCACAGGTCACGTCTTCCTCCCTCCCCCCCCCCTCCTGAACACGCTCACACTGCCCCCTCGGATCAAAATGGTGGCAGAAGCGGCAGTGAAGAAGAAAAAGTAAGTGTTTGGCAGGAAGGGGAAGAAAGGGCGCGAAGGGGGAGGGGGAAGAAGAGGTCTCTGTTGAAAGCTGGCATGGGCAAACTTAGACCTTCCAGTTGTTTTCGACTCCAACTCCCACCATTCCTAGCAGCCTCAGGCCCTTTTCCGTGTCCCCCCCCCCCTCAGCCACTTAAGCAGGAAAGGGCCCCAGGCTGTTAGGAATGGTGGGAGTTGAAGCCCAAAGCACCCAGAGGGCCCAAGTTTTCCCGTGCCTGTTTTAGGGACCTTCCAACATTGTGATTCTGGATAGAAAACAAACAACAACATAACATAACATCCACAGTGCTCTCTGGGCGTGGGTGAACTACAGCTTCCAAACTCAAGGTCAATTCCCAAGCAAACCCTTTCAGTACTTTCTGTTGGTAATGAGAGTTCAATATGCCAAGTTTGGTTCAATTCCCAAATGTCAAGAGTTCAAACTCCATCTGTGTTCACATTTGGCGTATTGAGTATTCATGCCAAGTTTGGTCCTGATCCAACATTGTTTTAAATGCCCAGAAACTGTAACTCCCAAATGCCAAGGTCTATTTTCCCCAAACTCCATCTGTGTTCTGGTCCTGATCCAACATTGTTTTGGTCCACGGTGCTCTCTGGATATAGGTGAACTACAACTCCCAAACTAAAGGTCAATGCCCACCGGTTCTGTGTGGGAAGGGCAAACCCTGACCTTTCCCCCATTCCTGCCAGGATGCCTCTCAACCAACCCGAGGTGGTTGTGTTCAGTAACTACCGAAACAGGTCCAGGTTTCACACTGAGTGTATAAATGTCACATTTAGAAAGTTCCATATTAACTGACCCTCTGGGTATTACCCTTTATTAGTCCTAATTTTCCTACCTTGGAGGTCTGGTGGTCTGCCCCAGGATTTTGTGCTGCGGCTCAAGAAAGGTTGAAAAACACTGCCTTAGGGGACTCCGAGCAGATTACAATGTACACATACATGGCAAACATTCAATGCCAATTCGACATACAACATATATAGGCAGACACAGAGGCAATTTAACAGTCCAGCTTTCCAGCTTAATGAGGGTATACTCAGTTTCGGCCATAGGGGGAGCTGCCGCTTCACTGTCCACTTGTGACACTGTCCTTTGATGGAGCACTTCCTCATTCTTACGCACTCTGCTGGATGGTTTTATGATGTCATAAATTAGTTAAATTAGCCTCCCCACCTAAAGTGGTACCTAAATTTCCTACTTCACAGACGCAACTGTATTTCGGGCTGTATAGGTCAACAGCAAGCTAGACCAGTGTTTTTCAACCTTTTTTGAACCGCAGCACATTTTTTACATTTACAAAATCCTGGGGCACACCACCAACCAAAATGACACAAAATGACACTCTAACACAGTAATACATATAGTTAATATGTTTTTAAATGTATTTATACACTCAGTGTGAAACCTGGACCTGTTTCGATGGAACACAACATAGATATCCTGGCAGGAATGGCAGAAAGAAACAAATTTCCCACACAGAACTCCCATAACCAAGGGAAAATACTATAAGAGTTTGGTGGGCATTGACCTTGGGTTTTGGAGTTGTAGTTCACCTATATCCAGAGAGCATTGTGGGCTCAAACAATGCTGGATCAGGACCAAACTTGGCATGAATACTCAATATGCCCAAATGTGAACACAGATGGAGTTTGTGGAAAATAGACCTTGACAATTGGAAGTTACAGTTTCTGGGATTTATAGTTAACACACAATCAAAGAGCATCATGAACTCTTGCAACAATGGAATTGGACCAAACTTGGCATATTGAACTCTCATTACCAACAGAAAGTACTGAAAGGGTTTGCTTGGGAATTGACCTTGAGTTTGGAAGTTGTAGTTCACCTACACCCAGAGAGCACTCTGGGCAGGAGGGGGAAGAAAGGGTATTGGAAGTTCCAATTTCCCACGGCACACCAGATGATCCCTCACGGCACACTGGTTGGAAAACGCTGAGCTAGACTATTAATGGTCGGGAGATCCCTCTGACCCGGGCTGGCTTCAAACTCATAACCTCTCGGTCAGTCATGATTTAATGCAGGTACGCCACAGCATGGTATGGAAAATTTTGGGATGCTCCATATAATAATAATAATAATAATAATAATAATAATAGTTGTTGTCACCGTTGTTCTCTCACTTAAAAGGAAGCCATTTTGAGTCCCTTTAGTTAGGAACGCAAAATAAAAATTAATAAAAGCCAATGGCACACTGTCCATGTTCAGAGTTCCTGTGATCCATTCATGCTCAGGGCCCTGCAGGATGTAACCTCTTCCTCCTCAACCTGCGCAAGCTCCTCCGCAATCGGCCCACATGCCTCTGCTGCTGCTGCTATTCTTAGTTGGAGATGACCTGCCAGAAGGATCTTTCTCTTTGGATCAGGGCAAGGGAGGTTTCCGGGCGGATATTGTGTGTGAGTGTGTGTGTACACATGCCTCGGTGCTTTCCAGGGAGTTCAAATCGACACACTCGCCTTGCCTGTGGAAAGCTAGGAGAACAAGCCACCCAAAAAAACGAACCCTGAGAAGTTAATATAGAATGCTAGCTGTCCCCTGCCACGTGTTGCTGTGGCCCAGTCTGTGTATATGTGCTTTGTGTGTGTATGTATGCGTATATGTGTACATATGTGGTTTTGTGCATGCCTTGTAATGTATTTTTTACTTTTTGGCTTTTTAAAACTCTTACTCTGTGTTTTTCAGTATTTTTTTTTAGTGATGGTCACTCATTGGCCTGAATGGTGTCCTGTGTCCAAATTTGGTGTCAATTCGTCCAGTGGTTTCTGAGTTATGTTAATCCCACAAACGAACATTACTAGTATATTACTATTACTAATATATAATATTAGTATATTACTATTACTAGTATATAAATTATTACTAGTATATTACTAGTTATTACTAGTAATACTAGTTATTACTAGTATATTATATATTCGTATATAATATTACTAGTATATTACTATTACTGGTATATAATATTACATTACTATTACTAGTATATAAATTATTACTAGTATATTACTATTACTGGTATAGAATATTAATAGTATATTACTATTACTAATATATAATATTTCAAGTATATTGCTATCACTAATATACTAAATTATTACTAGTATATTACTATTACTGGTATATAATATTAATAGTATATTACCATCACTAATATATAATATTACAAGTATAATACTATTACTAGTATATAAATTATTACTTGTATATTAATATTACTGGTATATAATATTAATAGTGTATTACTATTACTACTATATAATATTACAAGTATATTACTATTACTAGTATATAAATTATTACTAGTATATTACTATTACTGGTATATATTAATAGTGTATTACTATTACTACTATATAATATTACATTACTATTACTACTATATAAATTATTACTACTCTATTACTATTACTGGTATATAATATCAATAGTATATTTCTATTACTAATATATAATATTACTAGTATATTATTACTAGTATATAAATTATTACTAGTATATTACTATTACTGGTATATAATATTAATAGTATATTACTATTACTGGTATAAAATATTAATAGTATATTACTATTACTAATATATAATATTAATAGTATATTACTATTACTATTTTATAAATTATTACTAGTATATTACTATTACTGATATATAATATTAATAGTATATTACTATTACTAATTACATAATATTACTAGTAGATTACTATTACTGGTATATAATACTACAAGTATATTACTATTACTACTATATAATAATACTAGTGTATTGCTATTTTTATTGATATTGTATTGTATTATTAGTATTGTATTACATTATAATACAATATAATAATGTAACGGGAGCCCCCAGTGGCGCAGTGGGTTAAACTGCTGAGCTGCTGAACTTGCTGACTTAAAGGTCGGCGGTTCGAATCCAGGGAGCAAGGTGAGCTCCCGCTGTCAGCCCCAGCTTCTGCCAACCTCGCAGTTTGAAAACATGCAAATGTGTGTAGATCAATAGGTAAGGGTGCTCCATTGGCCACATGACTTTGGAGGTGTCTACGGATAATGCCGGCTCTTCGGCTTAGAAATGGAGATGAGCACCAAAGTCCCAGAGTCGGTGAGCTTCCACTGTTAGCCCCAGCTTCTGCCAACCGGATAGAGTTGGTGCCTTCCAACTAATAGGATTCTATGAGTCTAGTCAAACCTTGTCTTCCAGTGTGGTCCCTTCTTTGGTCCTTAGGCCCAACTAGCCAAGCCTTCTGCTCTTCCTTGAGGGTCTCCAGGGGATGGTGGGTGCCTCAGCCCCTCGCCTGGGCCCTCCTTCCTCCTTTGGCCGCCTCCTGCCTCTTCCTCCCTCTCTTTCTCCCCCTTGTCTTGTTTTGTTTTGTGTTTTTTTTCCTCTGCAGCATCAGCAGCATCATCAGCATCAGCAGCACCAGGGCTGCTATAAAAGCCTCCCCTCTCCTTCCTCTCCTCCCTTCCCTTCCCTTCTTTCTTCCCTTCTTCCCTTCCCAGGCGGAGGAGGAGGAAGGAAGGATGGAGTACTCCTACGACCAGGACCTGGATGAGCTGTGCCCAGTGTGTGGGGACAAGGTCTCGGGGTACCACTACGGGCTGCTCACCTGCGAGAGCTGCAAGGTAAGAAGACCCCCAAAGACCCCAGGACACACTGAGCTGGATTATATAGAGGGCAGTGTGGACTCGGATAAACCAGTTCCAAGCCCATCTTGGGGATGACCTGCCTTGATATCCTGGGCTATGTGGCTGTGTGCGTCTGGGCTTCGGAAACTTTTCTGCACTCCTGATAGGAAATAATCAGGATCCAAAAGTATGCGACACATCTTGTGCGTGGTCCGCCTTGATATAGTATTACTAGTATATTACTATTACTACTATATAATGTTACGAGCATATTACTATTGCTACTATATAATATTACGAGCATATTGCTATTGCTACTATATAATACGACTATATTACTATTACTATATAATATTACGAGCATATTACTAATACTACTATATAGTATGACTATATTACTATTACTAGTATATAATATTATTACTATTACTATTACTAGTGTATAATATGACTATATTACTATTACTACCATATAATACGACTATATTACTATTACTAGTATATAATATGACAAGTATATTACTAGTAGTAGTATATAATATGAGTATATTACTATTACTAGTATATAATATTACAAGTATATTACTATTACTAGTATATAATATTAACATAAAAGAATTCAATAGTTAAAAGCTAAAAGAATAAAAAGATTAATTAAAATAGTTCCAGTAGCTCAGTATATAATATTACTAGTATATAATATTACTAGTACATTACTATTACTGGTATATAATATTACGAGTATATTACTATTACCAATATATAATATTACTAGTACATTACTATTACTGGTATATAATATTACGAGTATATTACTATTACTAGTATATAATATTACTAGTACATTACTATTACTGGTATATAATATTACGAGTATATTACTATTACCAATATATAATATTACTAGTACATTACTATTACTGGTATATAATATTACGAGTATATTACTATTACTAGTATATAATATTACTAGTACATTACTATTACTGGTATATAATATTACAAGTATATTACTATTACTAGTATATAATATTACTAGTATATTACTATTACTGGTATATAATATTACAAGTATATTACTATTACTAGTATATAATATGAGTATATTACTATTACTACTATATAATATTACAAGTATATTACTATTACTACTATATAATATTACTAGCATATTACTATTACTGGTATATAATATTACGAGTATATTACTATTACTGGTATATAAATTATTACTAGTATATTACTATTACTGTTATATAATATTAATAGTATATTAATTAATATTACTAGTATATAATATTACTGATATGACTATTAATATTTCAGCATAGTAGTATAGTACAATGTGATAATATATCGTACTAATACTGTGCTATGCTAATAATCTATATACATATAATATGATTAATAATATAATATTTTTATAATACTAATACAACAGTATAATAATAAAATAATGTATTAATATAATAATAGATAAATACAATGTAATATATTATGATAATATATTAATATGATTATA
The DNA here is from genome assembly GCA_030556195.1 of Anolis apletophallus. NCBI lineage: Eukaryota > Metazoa > Chordata > Lepidosauria > Squamata > Anolidae > Anolis > Anolis apletophallus. The sequence continues at coordinate 11,632,689 of JARBWK010000018.1, forward strand.
AATACAGTCATATATGATATAATAATATATAAATACAATATAATATAATTATATCTTAATAATATATAAATACAATATAGTTTATAATATGATAATATACAATAATATTGTAATATAATAATACTCAACACTGCTGATTATATATTATAATAATATACAGTAGTAATAATGATGATAATAATAATAATAATAGTAAATCATGAGAATGACAGTCCGGAGAACTAACAGCTAGTCTGGCTGGTGACCCCTTCCACACAGTATGTATGAAATCCACATTAAAATGTATTATATGGTAGTGTGGACGCAGAAGATCCAACAATATCTGCTTTGAACTATATCTGAGTCCAACCTGCCACATATTCCAGTTCAGAGCAGATATTGTGGGATTTTATTTAGCTTAGTATTTCTGCTGTGTTGTGTATTGTTTGAGTGTGTTTAAAGCCTGTTGTTTTTGTATACCCTTTACGTTTTGTTCAATTGTGTTTTGCTTTTATTGGGAGAGCTTTTCTGGCCGGAATCATTGGGTTGCTGTGAGTTTTCCGGGCTGCCTGGCCATGCTCTAGAAGCATTCTCTCCTGATGTTTCGCCTGCATCGATGGCAGGCATCCTCAGAGGTTGTGAGGTCTGTTGGAAACTAGGCCAGTGCAGTTGATATATAATATCCCTGTGGAATGATGTCCAGGGTGGGAGAAAGAACTCTTTCTATTTGAGGTTGCCATTGCCCACCTTGGTTAGCATTGAATGGCCTTGCAGTTTCAAGGTCTGGCTCTTTCCTGCCGGGAAGGGGGTTTCCTTTGTTATGTGCCTTGATATCATAATATAATAATATATAAATGCTATATTATATTATATTATAATAATATATGAATACATTGATATAATAGTAAATACAATATAATATATGGTAAAATATATAAATTTTAATATATAAATCCAATACAAAATATAACATAATATATGAATATAATTATAACTACAATGTACTATATGATATAATAATATATGAGTATGATAACATCGTAATATATAAATACAATATAATATAAAATAAAATAATATAGAAACACAATCTAATATATATTATATATATATAATAATATATAAATAATACATATAATAAATATATAAATATAATATAATTATATCTTAATATATGAATATATGAATATAATTATAACTATGATGTACTTTATGATATAATAATATATGAATATGGCAACATAGTAATATATAAATACAATATAATATAATCTTAATATAATAATATATGAATAGGATAACATAGTAATATATAAATACAATATAATATAAAATATAAAAATATATAAACACATATAATATATGAATATAATAATATATAAATAATACATATTTATAATACAAATAATAAATAACTTATAAATATTATATCTTCATATATGAATATAATTATAAATATATTATACTGTATGATATAATAATATATGAATATGGCAACATAGTAATATATAAATACAATATAATGTATAATAGTATATAAACACAATCTAAAATATATGAATATAATAATATTTAAATAATACATATTTATAATACAAATAATAAATAATATATACATACAATTATATCTTAATATAATAATATAGGAATATAATTAGAAATACATTATACTGTATGATATAATATATGAATATGGCAACATAGTAATATATAAATACAATATAATATAAAATATAATAATATATAAATACAATATATTATAATTATATCTTAATATAATAATATAGGAATATAATTATAAATACATTATACTGTATGATATAATAATATATGAATATGGCAAGATATAAATACAATATAACATATAAAAATATAATATTATAATTATGAATAATATAGGAATATAATTATAAATATAATCTTAATATAATAATATATGAATATGGGATATAAATACAATATAACATAGTAATAATATAAATACAATATAATCTTAATATAAAATATATAGGATAACATAGTAATATATAAATACAATATAATATAAAATATAATAATATATAAACACAATCTAATATATTAATATAATAATATATAAATACAATATAATTATACCTTACTATAATATAAATATATATACAATATAGTTTATAACATAATAAAATAATATACAATAATATTGTAATATAATATTGTGTGGAAGGGCCGGGAGTCCCTGAAAAGTGCAAGGCAAGGGGGAAATAGGAACTCAGCATTAAGGAAGAAGGTCCTGAGGGTAAGAGCTGCTCCTCTAGCAGCACAATCTGGGTCTCTCTTTCCCTTGAGCTTTTTCGGCTGAGTGGTCATCTGTCGAGAGGGCTTGGATTGTGTGTCCCCCCCCCTCTCTTGGCTGGGTGGGACTGGGTGGCTCTAGGGTGCCGGAAACAAGGCTTTGTGTGCATGGAAGCCAGAACCCAAATAGGTTGGGGAAAAGGCTGGTGTGGAGAGATCTGCCAGAGTTGGCATCCTCTGATGGGGATTTATAGTCCTTGAAGGACGGCCGGGTTTGGAGCCTCGGTTGGGAGGAAAGAAAAGAAAAGGGGAGAAGGCGGCGGCGAGAAGAGTTCTCCTTGGTGTCATTCCCAACCTTCTCTTCTCCTTTCCTTCTTCAACTCTTTCTTTGCCTCCCCTTCTTTCCTTTTTTCTTTTCCTCTCTTCCCTTCTTTCCGTTCCTCCTTCCCTTCCCTTCCGTTTCCTTCTTTTTTTCTTTCCATTCTTTCCTTTTTTTCCTTTTCCCCTCTCTTCTCCTTTCCTTCTTTCCCCCCTTCTTTTCTTTTTCTTCCCTTCTTTGTGTTCCTTTTTTCTTTCCCTTCTTTCCTTCCCCTCTTCTTTCCTCCCTTTCACTCTTTTCCTTTCGTTTCCTTTCCTTTTCTCCTTCCCGGCTTTCCTTTCCTCCCCTTCCTTCTCTCCTCTCTTCACCCCTTTTCCCCTCCTTTCCTTTCTTTTCCTTCCCTTCTTTCCTTTTTTCTTTTCTCTCTCCTCTCCTCCTTTCCGTTCCTTTTTCTTTCCTCCCCTTTACTCTTTTCCTTTCGTTTCTTTTCCCTTCCCTTCTTTCCTTTTTTCTTTTCCTCTCGTCTCTTCTCTTTCCTTCCTTTTCTTTTTTTGTTTCCTTTCCTTTTCTCCTTCCTGACTTTTCTTTTCTCTCTTCACATTTCCTTCCTTCCGTTCCTTTTTATTTCCCTTCTTTCCTTTCTTTCTTCTCTTCTTTCTCCCCTCATTTTCTTCCCCTTCTTTCCTTCCCCTTATCTTTCCTCCCCTTCACCTTTTCCTTTCGTTCCTTTTTCCCTTTTCCCTTCCCTTCTTTCCTTTTTTATTTTTCTCTCTCTCTCTCATATTTTCTCCTTCCTTCCTTCCTTTTCTTTCTTTTTGTTTCCTTTCCTTCAATCCTCTCTTCACCCCTTTCCCCCTCCTTTCCTTTCTTTTCCTTCCCTTCTTTCTTTTCCTCCCTCCTCTCTTCTCCTTTCCTCCTTTCCGTTCCCTTTTTCTTCCCTTCTTTCCTTCTCCCTTCCCCTCTTCTTTCCTCTCCTTCACTCTTTTACTTTCGTTTCCTTTCCCTTTTTCCTTCCCTTCTTTGCTTTCCTTTTTTTACTTTTCCTCTAGTCTCTCCTCTCTTCTTTCCTTTTCTCCCTTTCCTATCTTCTTCCCTTCCTCCCTTTCTTTTCCTTTCCTTTCCTTCACTTCTTTCCTTTTCTCCTTCCCGACTTTCCTACCTTCTCTCCTCTCCTCATTCCCTTTCCCCTCCTTTCCTCTTTCCTTTCGTTTCCTTCCCTTTTCCCTAACCCCCTTCCCTTCTACCCTTTTCCTTCTTTCCTTTTCTCCTTCCCGACTTTCCTTCTCTCCTCTCCCCCTTTCCCCCTCCTTTCCTCTTTCCTTTCCTCTCGTTTCCTTCCCTTTTCCCTGTCCTCCTTCCCTTCTTTCCTTTCCTCTCCTCATCCCCTTTTCCCCTCCTTTCCTCTCGTTTCCTTCCCTTTTCCCTGTCCTCCTTCCCTTCTTTCCTTTCCTCTCCTCATCCCCTTTTCCCCTCCTTTCCTCTCGTGTCCTTCCCCTTTTCCCTGTCTCCTTTCCTTCCCTCCTTTCTTCCCCTCCTTTTTCCCTCCTTCCCCTCCTTTTTCCTTCTTTCTTTTCCTTTCCTTTCCCCTCTTTTCCTCTCCTTCGAGCTGCAGTTTCCACCCGCCTTGGACTCAGATTCGGTCTCACTCCGAGTTCTTCTCGCAGCCGGCTCCCCTTCCTTGCCTTGCCTTGCCTTCCTCGCTCCGGAGAAGCCAACGGGCTTGATCCGAAATCATAAACCCGACCGACAATGACCAATTCCTATCATTATCATCCTCGTCATTGTTATTCTCTTCCTTCATTATAATCATGATGATGATGATAAACCGGACCTGGAGCCCAGCCGGGAAACATAGGCTGCGTCTACACGGCCACGCGGGCACAGGGTAGACTAGGAGGCTGCTTAATCCGATTCGAATGCTGCTCAAACTGCCCTGTAGATGCCCGCCGGGTTTCCCCCCCCCCAGCCAGCGGGATTCCTTGGGCAAAAGGGGAGGCTGGATCTACACTGACTTCTAGCCCAGGTTCTGATGGTCAAACACCCGGGCAACCTCCCCTGGGCAACCTCCTTGCAGGCGGCCCATTCTCTCACTCCAGAACTGACTTGCAGTTTCCCAAGTCGCTCCTGACAGGAGAAAAATTATTATATTATATGATAATGGTCTCCTGGGCAACCTCCTTGCAGAAGGCCCATTCCCTCACACCAGAAGGAACTTGCAGTTTCTCAAGTCGCTCCTGACAGGAGAAAAAAAAAAGTATTATATTATATTATATTATATTGGTCTCCTGGGCAACACGAGAAAAAATATTTTATATTATATTATATGATAGTGGTCTCCTGGGCAACCTTGCAGAAGGCCCATTTGCAGACGGCCCATTCTCCACACACCAGAAGCCACTTGCAGTTTCTCAAGTCACTCCTGACATGAGAAAAAAAATTTTATATTGTATTTGTTATTGTATTATAATGGTCCCCTGGGCAATGTTCTTGCAGATGGCCCATTTTCTCATTCCAGAAATGATTTGCAGTTTCTCAAGTTGCTCCTGACATGAGAAAAAATTATATTATATTATATTATATTATATTATATTGGTCTCCTGGACAACACGAGAAAAAATATTTTATATTATATTATATTATAATGGTCTCCTGGGCAACCTCCTTGCAGAAGGCCCATTCCCTCACACCAGAAGCCACTTGCAGTTTCTCAAGTCGCTCCTGACACAAGAAAAAAAAGTATTATATTATATTATATTATATTGGTCTCCTGGGCAACACGAGAAAAAATATTTTATATTATATTATATTATAATGGTCTCCTGGGCAATGTCCTTGCAGACGGCCCATTCTCTCACTCCAGAAGTGATTTGCAGTTTCTCAACTCCCTCTTGACATTAGAAAAAAAATTATATTATATTATATTATATTATATTATATGATAATGGTCTCCTGGGCAACCTCCTTGCAGACGGCCCATTCTCTCACTCCAGAAGTGATTTGCAGTTTCTCAAGTTGCTCCTGACACGAGAAAAAATATTATATTATATATTATATTATATTGTATTATATTATAATGGTCTCCTGGGCAATGTCCTTGCAGACGGCCCATTCTCTCACTCCAGAAGTGATTTGCAGTTTCTCAACTCCCTCCTGACATTAGAAAAAAAATTGTATTATATTATATTATATGATAATGGTCTCCTGGGCAGCCTCCTTGCAGACGGCCCATTCCCTCACACCAGAAGCGACTTGCAGTTTCTCAAGTCGCTCCTGACACGACAAAAAAACATTGTATTATATATTATATTATATATTATATTATTATATTATATTATATTATAATGGTCTCCTGGGCAATGTCCTTGCAGACAGCCAATTCTCTCACTCCAGAAGCGACCTGCAGTTTCTCAAAGGAGAAAAACAAACTCCAAGATTATCCGTTTTGGAGTGGATAAGAGGAGTCTCCACTGCCAGATAATCTGGGATCAGAAGATAACCTGGGATCATATCCTGGGATAGAAGGCAGTGCAGATGCAGCCTGGGTTGGAGGCCCTTCATGGGTTCCTCTGATGTTTTGATATGTGTTTCTTACCATTTGGAAAGGCCTGTGATTTACGCTGAGTGCCATTGAAACCCTGCGGATGGCGGAAAACGAAAGTGAGACCATTCCCTTCTTCCCATTTTGAGCCTGAGAGACCCCCCCCCTTCATCCCCATTGTGATGATGATTGTTTATTATGTTTTCCTATTATTATGTTTGTTATTAAGGCTATTATTTTTATTATTATGTTTATTATGTTATCATTATTATGTTTGTTATTAAGGTTATTATTTTTATTATTATGTTTATTATGTTGTTATTATTATTGTGTTTATTATGTTTGTTATTAAGGCTATTATTTTTATTATTATGTTTATTATGTTATCATTATTATGTTTATTATGTTTGTTATTAAGGTTATTATTTTTATTATGTTTATTATGTTGTTATTATTATTGTGTTTATTATGTTTGTTATTAAGGTTATTATTTTTATTATAATGTTTATTATGTTGTTATTATTATTGTGTTTATTATGTTTTTTGCTATTATGTTTATTGATTCCCCGCTTTTGTGTTGCGACTCAATGCGGCTTTATGAAATATTATTATTAGTATGAGTACGGTAAAACATCAAAACATCCGGGTAACGTCCCCTGGGCAACATCCTTGCAGGCGGCCCATTCTCTCACACGGTTTCTCAAGTCGCTCCTGACAAGGAAAAAAAATAAATATTATTATTAATTATCAACTCCCTTCTTTCGTTCATTTTTTTCCTACCAGTTGCAACACACAAGAAAACTAAATTAACTAAATCAAACCTGCCGTGCCCATACGAGAGAAAAAAAATATTATATTTCCTGATTGATTATCTATTAGGAAATGTTTGATTTTAATAACTGTTTAATATAATATATTATATTTTTTCTCATGTTAGGAGTGACTTGAGAAACTGCTAGTCGTGTCTAGTGTGAGAGAATTGACCATTTACAAGGATGTTGCCCAGGAGACCATTATAATGCAATATAATATAATATAATACAATTTTTTTGTCGTGTCAGGAGCGACTTGAGAAACTGCAAGTCGCTTCTAGTGCGAGGGAATGGGCCGTCTGCAAGGAGGTTGCCCAGGAGACCAATATAATATAATATAATATAATATTTTTTCTCATGTCAGGAGAAACTTGAGAAACTGCAAATTACTTCTGGAGTGAGAGAATGGGCCGTCTGCAAGGACATTGCCAGGGGACCATTATAATATAATATAATATGATATTTTTTTTCTTGTGTCAGGAGCAACTTGAGAAACTACAAATCACTTCTGGAGTGAGAGAATTGGCCGTCTGCTAGGATGTTGCCCAGGGGACCATTATAATATAATATAATATTTTTTCAAATGTCAGGAGGGAGTTGAGAAACTGCAAATCACTTCTGGAGTGAGAGAATGGGCCGTCTGCAAGGACGTTGCCCAGGAGACCACTATCATATAATATAATTTAATTTAATATAATTTAATAATATAGTTTAATATAATTTAATAATATAATATAATAATATAATAAAATAATTTTTCTTTTGTCAGGAGCAACTTGAGAAACTACAAATCACTTCTGGAGTGAGAGAATTGGCCGTCTGCAAGGACGTTGCCCAGGAGACCACTATCATATAATATAATTTAATTTAATATAATTTAATAATATAATTTAATATAATTTAATAATATAATATAATAATATAATATAATAAAATAATTTTTCTTTTGTAAGGAGTTAGTTGAGAAACTTCAAATCACTTCTGGAGTGAGAGAATTGGCCGTCTGCAAGGACGTTGCCCAGGAGACCACTATCATATAATATAATTTAATTTAATATAATTTAATAATATAATTTAATATAATTTAATAATATAATATAATAATATAATAAAATAATTTTTCTTTTGTCAGGAGCAACTTGAGAAACTACAAATCACTTCTGGAGTGAGAGAATGGGCCGTCTGCAAGGACGTTGCCCAGGAGACCACTATCATATAATATAATTTAATTTAATATAATTTAATAATATAATTTAATACAATTTAATAATATAATATAATAATATAATAAATAATTTTTCTTTTGTCAGGAGCAACTTGAGAAACTACAAATCACTTCTGGAGTGAGAGAATTGGCCGTCTGCAAGGACGTTGCCCAGGAGACCACTATCATATAATATAATTTAATTTAATATAATTTAATAATATAATTTAATACAATTTAATAATATAATATAATAATATAATAAAATAATTTTTCTTTTGTCAGGAGCAACTTGAGAAACTACAAATCACTTCTGGAGTGAGAGAATTGGCCGTCTGCAAGGACGTTGCCCAGGAGACCACTATAATATAATATAATTTAATTTAATATAATTTAATAATATAATTTAATACAATTTAATAATATAATATAATAATATAATATAATAATTTTTCTTTTGTCAGGAGCAACTTGAGAAACTACAAATCACTTCTGGAGTGAGAGAATTGGCCGTCTGCAAGGATGTTGCCCAGGGGATCATTATAATATTATTATTTTTTCTTGTGTCAGGAGCGACTTGAGAAACTGCAAGTTACTTCTGGTGTGAGAGAATGGGCCGTCTGCAAGGACGTTGCCCTGATGTTTTGCCATCCTTGTGGGAGGCTTCTCTCATGTCCCTGCATGGGGAGCTGGAGCTGACAGAAGGAGCTCACCCACGCTCTCCCCAAATGTGAACCTGCGACCTGTCGGTCTTAATTCCTGCTGGCCTAAGGTTTTAACCCTTGTATAATCCAGATGACCTGTAGTGAACTGGATTATATGGCAGTGTGGACGCATATAGGATAATCTGGATTAGATGGCAGTGTGGAAGGGCTGGGCTCTCCTTCTGGGTCTCCCCCTGCCTTGGTGCCAGATGAGTCTCCATTAGGGATCCCTATTCAATGGCCGCCAATCAAGGAAGCCAGGAGACACCCATTATCTCCTGAGTGGAATTACATTAAATTGAATGAGGAATTGAATGGCCGGGTGAGTGAATGAATGAGTAATTGATTCCTTGATTGATTGATCAAGGCAATAGACATCCATTCACCTGTTTAAATTAACGGCCTCTCCTTTGTCCTGGGGAGAGGCAGGGAATCAATTGGGACCTCTCTCCGGCTTGACCCACCATTTCACTGGATTCAATGTGGCCCATTCACAGTACATAGCGACCCATGTGCCAGCCGGACTGATGACCGACAGGTCAGCCGTTCAAATCTGGGGAAAGCAGGGTGAGCTCCCGTCTGTCAGCTCCAGGTCCCTACATAGCGACCCATGTGCCGGCAGGACCGATGACTGACAAGGTGAGCTCCCGTCTGTCAGCTCCAGCTCCCTACATAGCGATCCATGTGCAGGCAGGACTGATGACCAACAGGTCAGCAGTTTGAATCTGCAGAAAGTGGGGTGAGCTCCCATCTGTCAGCTCCAGCTCCCTACATAGCGATCCATGTGCAGGCAGGACTGATGACCAATAGGTCAGCCATACAGCTCCAGCTCTATACTTAGCAACCCATGTGCTGGCAGGACCGATGGCCGACAGGGTGAGCTCCCATCTGTCAGCTCCAGCTCCCTACATAGCGACCCATGTTCAGTTAGGACTGATGACCAACAGGTCAGTGGTTTATATCTGGGGAAAGTGGGGTGAGCTCCCATCTGTCAGCTCCAGCTCTATACTTAGCAACCCATGTGCTGGCAGGACCGATGACTGACAGGGTGAGCTCCCGTCTGTCAGCTCCAGCTCCCTACATAGCGACCCATGTGCCGGCAGGACTGATGACCGACAGGTCAGCCATTCAAATCTGGGGAAAGTGGGGTGAGCTTCCGTCTATCAGCTCCAGCTCCCTACATAGCGACCTATGTGCCGGCAGGACTGATGACTGACAAGTCAGCAGTTCGAATCTGGGAAAAGCAGGGTGAGCTCCTGTCTGTCGGCTCCAGCTCCCTACATAACGACCCATGTGCAGGCAGGAGTGGTGACTGACAGGTCAGCGGTTCGAATCTGGAGAAAGCAGGGTGAGCTCCCGTCTGTCAGCTCCAGCTCCCTACATAGCAACCCATGTGCAGGCAGGACTGATGACCAATAGGTCAGCCATTCAAATCTGTGGAAAGCGTGGTGAGCTTCCGTCTATCAGCTTTAGCTCCCTACATAGCGACCTATGTGCCAGCAGGACTGATGACCAACAGGTCAGCAGTTCGAATCTGGGGAAAGCAGGGTGAGCTCCCGTCTGTCAGCTCCAGCTCTCTACATAGCAACCCATGTGCCGGCAGGACTGATGATCGACAGGTCAGCCGTTCAAATCTGGGGAAAGTGGGGTGAGCTTCCGTCTATCAGCTCCAGCTCCCTACATAGCGACCCATGTGTAGGCAGGAGTGATGACTGACAGGTCAGCTGTTCAAATCTGGGGAAAGTGAGATGAGTTCCCGTATATCAGCTCCAGCTCCCCATGTGTGGACATGAGAGAAGCCTCTCACAAGCATGGGAAAAAAACATCAAACTTCTGGGCAGTGTCCCCTGGGCAATGTCCTTGCAGACAGCCAGTTCTCTCACACCAGAAGTGACTTGCAGTTTCTCAATAATAATAATAATAATAATAATAATAATCTGGATTATATGGCAGTGAAGATCCCGCCTGGGACAGAACTATTGAAGTTAAAGTAGAAGGACAACACTCTCATTTTATCATTTTATACCCGGTACGCCCACATTTGAATACTGGTGGGGTTGATTTTGTTACTTGGGAGTTGTAGTTGCTGGGATTTATAGTTCACCTCCAATCAAACAGCATTCCATACCCCACCAACGATGGAATTGAACCAAACTTGGTACACAGGACGCCCACGACCAACAGAAAACACTAGAAGGGTTTGGTGGGCATTGACCTTGAGTTTGGGAGTTGTAGTTCCCCTACGTCCAGAGAGCACTGTAGACTCAAACTATTATGGATCTGGACCAAACTTGTGAAGAATACTCAGTATGCCCAAATGTAAACACAGATAGACTTTTGGGGGAAATAGACCTTGACATTTGGGAGTTGTAGTTACTGGGATTTATAGTTCGCCTACAATCAAACGCAGAACCCGCATGGCCAACAGAAAACACTGTGTTTCCTAATGGTCTTTGGTGACCCCCCTGACACCCCCCGTTTCTCCCCTTCGGCCCCTTTCAGCCTTTCCTTTGCCTCTTTCTTTCCCTTCCCAGGGTTTCTTCAAGAGAACGGTACAGAACAACAAGCACTACACATGTACGGAAAGCCAGAGCTGCAAGATCGACAAGACGCAGCGCAAGCGGTGCCCGTACTGCCGTTTCCAGAAGTGCCTGGCAGTGGGAATGAGGCTGGAAGGTGAGGAAGAACATGGACTGGGGGTGGAGTGGCCTGCTGGTTGGGGGGTGAGGGCAGGTGTCATCTTAAAAGGGTGTACAGCAGGCACGGGCAAACTTGGGCCCTCCAGGTGTTGTAGACGTCAACTCCCTATTGCGTAAGACTGGTGGAAAATACCATTCTGATGGACATGTGGTCACACACCTACTAAAGCAGGCACGGGCAAACTTGGGCTTTCCAGGTGTTGTGGCCCTCAACACCCTATTGTGTAATACTCATGGAAAATACCATTCTAATGGACATGTGGTTACACACCTACTAAAGCAGGCATGGGCAAACTTGTACTTTCCAGATGCTGTGAATCTGCAACACCATATTGTGTAATACTCATGGAAAATACCATTCTAATGGACATGTAGTCACACACCTACTAAAGGAGGCACGGGCAAACTTGGGCCCTCCAGGTGTTGTGGACATCAACTCCCTATTGTCTAATACTGGTGGAAAATACCGTTCTAATGGACATGTCACACACTTACTAAAAGAGGGCTGCCCAGGAAGTCGATCCCAGACCGAAGGAGGTCGATCCCACCCGGATGGGACGCTTCTCAGAGGGGGGCGGAGCCAGGCCGCGCCAAGCCCGGCCCCCTCCTTCGGCTTCAGCACTCCCAGCAGCTTCTCCAGGCTTGAGGAGGGGAGGGCCAAGCCAGCCTTGTGCTAGCTATGCCACCACTGGCTTGGCACTGCCATCCTCAAGCCTGGAGAAGCTGCTGGGAGCTCTAAAGCCAGAGGGGAGGGGGCAGGGCTTGGCGTGGCCTGGCTCCGCCCCCTCTGACTTCCACTCTATCAGCAGCTCCTCCAGGCTTGAGGATGGCAGTGCCAAGCCAGCCTCGTGCTAGCTACGCCACCACTGGCTTGGCATTGGCATCCTCAAGCCTGGAGAAGCTGCTGGGAGCTCCAAAGCCAGTGGGGAGGGGGGCAGGGCTTGGCGCGGCCTGGCTCCGCCCCCTCTGACTTCCACGCTACCAGCAGCTCCTCCAGGCTTGAGGATGGCAGTGCCAAGCCAGCCTCGTGCTAGCTACGCCACCACTGGCTTGGCATTGGCATCCTCAAGCCTGGAGAAGCTGCTGGGAGCTCCAAAGCCAGCGGGGAGGGGGCAGGGCTTGGTGCGGCCTGGCTCCGCCCCCTCTGACTTCCACTCTACCAGCATCTCCTCCAGGCTTGAGGATGGCTGCCAAGCCAGAGCTACGCCACCACTGGGGCATCCTCAAGCCTGGAGAAGCTGCTGGGAGCTCCAAACACCAAGGGCGGGGCTTGTTGTGGCCCCCGCCCACTCTGGTAGAGCTGAAGCCAGAGGGGCTCCATCCTCTCCAGGAGGTAGGTAGATCTTTCTGACTTGGTTTTATTATAAGTAGCTCGCATGCTGAAAAAGTGTGGGCACCCCTGCCCTATTGTGTAATACTGATGGAAAATACAATTCTAATGGACATGTTGTCACACACCTAATAAAACAGGCATGGGCAAACTTGGGCCCTCCAGGTGTTGTGGACGTCATCTCCCTATTGTCTAATACTGGTGGAAAATAACATTCTAATGCACATGTTGTCACACACCTACTAAAACAAGCATGGGCCCACTTGGGCCCCCCAGTTGTTGTGGACTGCAACTCCCGCAATTCCTAACAACTGGGAGGCTGTTAGGAATTGTGGGAGTTGTAGTCAGAAACTCCCACAATTCCTGGAGGGAGGGCCCAAGTTTGCCCATGCCCAGGCTAGATCTTATTGGTTGTCTGCTAGATTCTTTGTCCACCTTACCTTTCCCATACCAAAACTTTTCCAAAACTTCTCATCTGATCACATTCGTATCTTATTTTAAAATTACATCATATTTTTTCCCCTTCCCAACCAAGTCTGATGGTGAAAATGCTAAGTTTGGGATTTGTTGCGGCCGGCTGGTTGTCTGCGTAGGAGGCAAGAACTCCTTGGCTCCAAACAATAGAAAGTGGAAGCAAATTCCTTGGCGGAAAGGAGACGGGGAGAAGGGAGGCAGGGCCCAGCCTGGGATTTTGATGTGTGTGTCTTGAGATGTGTCTTGGACTGCAGCTCCCTATTGTATGTGTGGTGTGTGTGTGTGTGGGGGGCTTTGGGGGGAGAGCTAGAATGGTCTTGGATCCAAAAGGAAGACAAAACACCCAGTTCTGCAATCAAACCTGGATACAGTAATCCTATTTCTAGACTGGGAGCAAGTTTGGGTACATTGCCTCTCCTGGAAACCTCAAGGGATTAAAATAGATCAAAATAGAAGCTTCTTGCGGAGTTTCACATTTTAAAAGATTTGTTACACACACACACACACACGTGTGTGTGTGACCCCTGTAAAATTCAAGGTCCCCTTCAGCGACTGCAGCTAAAACAGTGGTTACCAGCCTGTGGTCTGTGGACTACTAAATAGTCCACTGTTACTACACTGTTGCAACAAGAGCAACTGGTCTCTTATAGTGCCCAAGCTTGTTAAGTAGGGTTTTCTGTGGGCGAGATGGCATATGTCCTGTATCAGAAACTAGAGCTGATGTGGTCTATCCCGGTGTTTTTCAACCTCTTTTGAGCCGCGGCACATTTTTTACATTTACCAAATCCTGGGGCACACCACCAACCAAAATGACACAAAATGACATTCTAACACAGTAATACATATAGTTCATATGTTTTAAATGTATTTATACACTCAGTGTGAAACCTGGGCCTGTTTCGATGAACACAACATAGATATCCTGGCAGGAATGGCAGAAAGACACAAACTTCCCACACAGAACTCCCATAACCAAGAGAGAATACTATAAGAGTTTGGTGAGTTTTGGACTTGTAGTTCACCTATATCCAGAGAGCACTGTGGACTGAAACAATGTTGGATCAAGACCAAACTTGGCATGAATACTCAATATGCCCAAATGGAGTTTGGGGAAAAGAGACCTTGACATTTGGGAGTTACAGTTTCTGGGATTTATAGTTAACACACAACCAAAGAGCATCCTGAACTCTTGCAACAATGGAATTGAACCAAACTTGGCATATTGAACTCTCATTACCAACAGAAAGTACTGAAAGGGTTTGCTTGGGAATTGACCTTGAGTGTGGAAGTTGTAGTTCACCTACACCCAGAGAGCACTGTGGACTCAAACAATGTTATGTTATGTTGTTGTTTGTTTTCTATCCAGAATCACAATGTTGGAAGGAGGCTCACCACTTTAAGGTCCCTAAAACAGGGATGGAAAAACTTCGGCCCTCTGGGTGCTTTGGACTCCACCTCCCACCATTCCTAACAGCCTGAGGCCCTTTCCTGCTTAAGTGGCTGAGGGGGGGAAAGGAGAAGGGCCTGAGGCTGCTAGGAATGGTGGGAGTTGGAGTCCAAAACACCTGGAAGGTCCAAGTTTGCCCATGCCAGCTTTCGACAGAGACCTCTTCCTCCCCCTTCTCCTTCGCGCCCTTTCTTCCCCCTCCTGCCGAACACTTACTTTTTCTTCTACACTGCCGCTTCTGCCGCCATTTTGATCCGAGGGGGCAGTATGAGCGTGTTCAGGAGGGGAGGGGAAGGGAGGAAGACTCGACCCGTGTGGGCGCTACTGCACAGACTCGCCCCAGAGCAAAGAGAGGCAAAGCGAGCAGAGCGAGGCTGGGAAGAAGGGAGCCCGAGTGGAGAAGAAAAAGTGTTCGGCAGGAGAGCGAAGAAAGGGTATTGGAGGTTCTAATTTCCCACGGCACACCTGATGATCGCTCACGGCACACTGGTTGGGAAACACTGGTCTATCCAATGCAGGTTTTTGAATCAGCACCCCAAATAACCAAACCCAATCTAAAGTTGACCACAACTGATGCGTAACTCTTTTGGTACTAATGTTAGAGAGTGTGTGAGCAACCCTGGGATGGCATATGTCTTGTATCAGAAACTAAAGCTGATGTTGATATCGTGCAGGAATTTGGGGGTCTTTGCCGTGAAGGCAGAGACCCGCCAGACCCACCAAAGAGGATCCGATTCAGCCCTGGCGAGATAGGAAGCACCCAATTAAATTTTCCCTGAATTTCCCCAAATAAAGTCTCACCAAGTTGAAGAAACGCCACCGAGTTATTTATTTCGTTCCAGCTGGAGCGAATGTCAAGCTGCAGTCGTTTGCCCAAAAATACCATTTTAATGGACATGTGGTTACACACCACTGGCATCCCGTAAAACGCAAAACATTACATTCTTATAGAAAAACAGAGCTGTCAATGTTCAAGCTTCCTGCCCCCTTTGCCGACTTCGCACTGATTGGTTGGAGTCATCAGCTGGCAGGGAGGCGTGGCCGGCTTTGCCACACCTCAGCCAATCAGGAAGCCAGCGCTGCATTGGGCTCTCGTCCAATGAGAGCGAAGGAGGCGGTCCAAGCGGGAAATAATGAACCGGGAGGAACTGATGAGTGGATTAAGTGACTTAATGTTTGTCCAAGTGCCGGCGATTACTCCCAGAGTCCTCTAGCTAGCTTTTGTATTGTCCCAAGTGAAGGAAATAAACATTTTTGGTTTGGTCCTTAATCCTGTATATGGGATCCATTGATGGTATCTTGTCTTTGGTTTCGGCCAAGGGGATAAAAACGAGTGAGTCAGATGGGACATCCAAAACCTCCCGAAGGCAGGATGTCCCCTTTGTGGGAAATGATAAGAATCACCATGGGGCACGTCCTTCAGATGGGCATGCTCCGATGTCTGAAGGTGCGTGCCCAAGGGACATGTTCTTCAAATGGGCCGACTCCGAGGTTTGAAGAGACGTCGATTGTTATGGTCCATGCAAGTATTCTTTGTTAAGTCCTTTCTTTGTTTAGAGATTACTAGCCCAGGAAATTCCTGAGCCTTGGCATGCTGGGGTCATGGAAAGGTGGCATTTCATATTTTCATATAGAGCAGTGCTGTCCAACTTCTGGCGGGTCCAGGGCCGGATAAGAGGTCACTGATGACCTGCGGGGCCACTCGGCCCCCCCAGGCCCCGCCCCCAGCCCAGGCCCCGCCCCCTCCTAAAGCCGCCGAAAAAGGAGGAGTAGGCGGCACCAAGAGCAGCGCGTCACAGGCCTGGCGTGACGCGCTGCTCTTGGCACCGCCTACTCCTCCTTTTCGGTGCCCCCTCCCTTCCTAGGCCGGGGAGCCGCCGGGCAGAAGAAGCGCGGCGCCAGCGCGCGTCAAGCCTGGCGTGACGCGCTGCCCCTTGGCACCGCCTACTCCTCCTTTCGGCGCCCTCCCTTCCTAGGCCGGGGAGCCGCCGAAAGGAGGAGTAGGCGGTGTTAAGGGGCAGCGTCACAGGCCTGGCGTGACGCACTGCCCCTTGGCACGCTCTCCTCCTTTTCGGCGCCCCCCTCCCTTCCTAGGCCGGGGGGAGCTGCCGAAAAGGAGGAGTAGGTGGTGTCAAGAGCAGCGCGTCACGCCAGGCCTGTGACGCGCTGCTCTTGGCGCCGCCTTCTGCCCTTTTCGCGGCTCCCCCGCCCTAGGTAGGGAGGGAGGCGCCGAAAAGGAGGAGCTAGCTCTCTTCCTCCTCCCTGCCCCCGCCTCCTCCCCCGGCCGCCATTTATTTAAAAAAATATCGATTTTTTTTAAAAAAAAAAAATTTTAAATGGCGGCTGAGGGCATAGGTGGGGCCGTGTCCAACAGGCTGCGGGGCCGGATCCGGCCCCGGGGCCGCCAGTTGACAGTCCTGATATAGAGGCACAGGGAAGGGGAAAGCATATAGGGAATACATTTATATTGGAGGGAAATGGGAACCATATCATCTCATACCAGCCCATCCCACCCACCAGAGTCCATTAGGAGTCATAAATCATGGGGAGAGTCCATGAGATTTGGAAAGGAAAAGTTCCTAAAAAGTTTCTGAAAGTCCTTCAACAGTAGGCAAAAGTCCCTTAAACGTTCAAGAAAGTTCACAAGTGTGGGTCACAGGGGGCATTGCTATGTGGGGCCGTGGGATGAGCCTTAGGTTCCCACATGGAGAGGGGGGGGGGATTCTGGGATTATTCCAGCCTGGTGTCCTTGGTAAAACGATGAATTCCTTGGTTTTGAACTATCTTTTACAGAGTCTGGGGGGAGGGGGGGTCACCTCCGATATCAATGTGGTCTATCCCAGTGTTTCCCAACCGCTGTGACGTGGCACAGTAGTGTGCCGTGACGGATGTTCTGCTGTGCCGCGAGAAAAGCTCTCTGCCCCCCTTCCTTCGCCTTCCTCCTGCCGAACTCCTGCTGCTTGGGGGAGGAGGAGGAAGGGCCGGGCGGCGGCGAAGAAAAAGAAGACAGTCCGGGGCGCCGCCTCCTTCAGCCGTTTCCCCAGCCAGCCTCCAACCCACCATGACTCCCGCCCCTCGCTTGCTGAAGCCGCGCAGAGGAGGAGCCCTGCCCACTGAAGCCTGTCCACCGCTCATGCTCCTCCTCTGTGGGAGAGCTGAAGCCAGGGGGAGGGGGCGGGGCATGGTGTGGCCTGGCTCCGCCCCCTCCCCCGGATTCGGCACTCCCAGCAGCTGCTCCAGCCTTGAGGGGGCAGTGCCAAGCCAGCATTGTGCTGGCTCTGCCACCGCTGGCTTGGCATTGCCCCCTCAAGGTTGGAGAAGCTGCGGGATAGCTGAAGCCAGGGGAGGGGGGCGGCATGGCAGGGCCTGGTTCCACCTCCTCCCCGGCTTCGGCACTCCCAGCAGCTGCTCCAGCCTTTGGGGGCAGTGCCAAGCCAGCAGTGTGCCGGCTCTGCCACCGCTGGCTTGGCATTGCCCCCTCAAGGTTGGAGAAGCTGCGGGATAGCTGAAGCCAGGGGGAGGGGGCGGGGCATGGCAGGGCCTGGTTCCACCTCCTCCCCCGGCTTCGGCACTCCCAGCAGCTGCTCCTGCCTTGAGGGGGCAGTGCCAAGCCAGCATTGTGCTGGCTCTGCCACCGCTGGCTTGGCATTGCCCCCTCAAGGCTGGAGAACCTCTGGGAGAGCTGAAGCTGGCGGAGGGTGGGGCATGGTGTGGCCTGGCTCTGCCCCTCCCCCGGCTTCAGCACTCCCAGCAGCTGCTCCTGCCTTGAGGGGGCAGTGCCAAGCCAGCATTGTGCTGGCTCTGCCACCGCTGGCTTGGCATTGCCCCCTCAAGGTTGGAGAAGCTGCGGGATAGCTGAAGCCAGGGGGAGGGGGCGGGGCATGGCGGGGCCTGGCTCCGCCTCCTCCCCCGGCTTCGGCACTCCCAGCAGCTGCTCCTGCCTTGAGGGGGCAGTGCCAAGCCAGCATTGTGCTGGCTCTGCCACCGCTGGCTTGGCATTGCCCCCTCAAGGCTGGAGAACCTCTGGGAGAGCTGAAGCTGGCGGAGGGGGTGGGGCATGGTGTGGCCTGGCTCTGCCCCCTCCCCCCCGGCTTCAGCACTCCCAGCAGCTGCTCCCAGCAGGCCACCATCCCCCAGCCATTCTTTACTGTGTTAGAGTGTCATTTTGTGTCATTTTGGTTGGTGGTGCCCCATTCCCCGGATTTTTTTAAATGTTAAAAGTGTGCCGCGGCTCAAAAAAGGTTGGGAAACACTGGTCTATCCAATGCGGTTTTCTGATTCGGCACCCCAAATAACCAAACCCAATCTAAAGCT
Organism: Anolis apletophallus; assembly: GCA_030556195.1. NCBI lineage: Eukaryota > Metazoa > Chordata > Lepidosauria > Squamata > Anolidae > Anolis > Anolis apletophallus. Next base: position 11,651,780 of record JARBWK010000018.1, read on the forward strand.
GACCACAACTGATGCGCAACGCTTTTGGTACTCATGTTGGAAAGTGGTCCCTGGTCAAAAATGTTTGGGAACCACTGAGCTAAAAGAATCTGATGGTGGAGGATGGAAAAGACTTTGCTCCGGTGTAGATCTGTTGCCAGTCTGAGCAGGCCACCCACTGTTTCCTGTGAAGGCGATAGACCACAACTGCCCTAGGCCACCAGCCAACAAGATAATGTAGAGCAGTGTTTTTCAACCTCTTTTGAGCCACGGCACATTTTTTACATTTACAAAATCCTGGGGCACACCACCAACCAACATGACACAAAATGACACTCTAACACAGTAATACATATAGTTAATATGTTTTTAAATGTATTTATACACTCAGTGTGAAACCTGGGCCTGTTTCGATGAACACAACATAGATATCCTGGCAGGAATGGCAGAAAGACACAAACTTCCCACACAGAACTCCCAGAACCAAGAGAAAATGCTATAAGAGTTTGGTGGGCGTTGACCTTGAATTTCGGAGTTGTAGTTCACCTATATCCAGAGAGCACTGTGGACTCAAACAATGTTGGATCAGGACCAAACTTGGCATGAATACTCAATATGCCCAAATGTGAACACAGATGGAGTTTGGGGAAAATAGACCTTGACATTTGGGAGTTACCGTTTCTGGGATTTATAGTTAACACACAATCAAAGAGCATCCTGAACTCTTGCAACAATGGAATTGAACCAAACTTGGCATATTGAACTCTCATTACCAACAGAAAGTACTGAAAGGGTTTGCTTGGAAATTGACCTTCAGTTTGGAAGTTGTAGTTCACCTACACCCAGAGAGCACTGTGGACTCAAACAATGTTATGTTATGTTGTTGTTTGTTTTCTATCCAGAATCACAATGTTGGAAGGAGGCTCACCACTTTAAGGTCCCTAAAACAGGCATGGGAAAACTTTGGCCCTCTGGGTGCTTTGGACTTCAACTCCCACCATTCCTAACAGCCTGAGGCCCTTTCCTGCTTAAGTGGCTGAGGGGGGGGGGGGGAGGAAAAGGGCCTGAGGCTGCTAGGAATGGTGGGAGTTGGAGTCCAAAACACCTGGAAGGACCAAGTTTGCCCATGCCAGCTTTCGACAGAGACCGCTTCCTCCCCCTTCCCCTTCGCGCCCTTCCTTCCCCCTCCTGCCAAACATTTCTTTTTCTTCTACACTGCTGCTTCTGCCGCCATTTTGATCCGAGGGGGCAGCGTGACCGTGTTCAGGAGGGGAGGGGGGAGGGAGGAAGACGTGACCCGTGCGGGCGCTACTGCGCAGACTCGCCCCAGAGCAAAGCGAGGCAAAGCGAGCAGAGCGAGGCTGGGAAGAAGGGAGCCCGAGTGGAGAAGAAAAAGTGTTCGGCAGGAGGGGGAAGAAAGGGTACTGGAGGTTCCCATTTCCCACGGCACACCTGATGATCGCTCACGGCACACTAGTGTGCCACGCACGGCACACTGGTTGGGAAACACTGATGTAGGGTGTTGCGGTGTTGCATTTGCTGGGATTTATAGTTCACATACAATCAAAGAGCATTTTGAACTCCACCTAAGATGGAACTGAATCGGTCTTGGCACTCAGAACTCCCACAACCAGCAGAAAATACAGGAAGGGTTTGGTGGGCATTGACCTTGAGTTTGGGAGTTGTAGTTCACCTACCTCCAGAGAGCTTTAAATGGTGGGCCATGCGTTTTGTTAATATTTTTAATGCTGTGTTGACTTGTGTTTTAACATTGCAAGTCCCAAGTATGCATTCAGGGCCTCCCTTTTGCAGTCCTGGTCAATGCTTCTCCCCTTTTTTGCTTTTGTAAATACGGAGGCAGGAGCAGCTGGGTCTAGCGCTGACCTTGGGAACACCTTGCGAGCAGAGATACCAAGTGGACTGTGTGTGTGTGTGGATGTGAATGTTACCTAGTGGGAAACGGGGAAGCTCTGCAGCTGATTGGGATTTCAACTCCCCCAAGTTTCAGCCAGCAAGACCATGTAATATATAATATTAATATTGTGTTATGGCAATAATATAATATATTGTATTTACATTTTACCTTCGGGGTGAGAAGGACAGCATATCAATGTCGTAAATAAATACATAAATAAGTCTAATGGTCAGGGACTGCTGGCCTTGACAACCATTGGCCACACATAATAATAAAAATAATAGTAATAATTATTATTATTGCGATCCCTGGCGACAGCAGGATTGAAGAGAAACAACTGGAAAAGCTGACACCATACGAGGATTTAAGGTGGTCCCAGTGGTGATCGGCACACTGGGTGCAGCGCCTAAAGACCTTGGCCTGAACTTAAACACAGTTGGCACTGGCAAAATGACCACCTCCCAGCTGCAGAAGGCTACCCCGCTGGGATCTGGACGCATTATTCACCGATACATCACACAGTCCTAGACACTTGAGAAGGGTCTTCGTTTGCCAAGACTATTATTTAATAATAATAGTCCTAGACACTTGAGAAGGGTCCGAGGTGTGATCCAATACAACAGCCAGCAGAGTGGTCTTGTTTGCTGTGGACTCACCTTGTTGGGTTTCTAATAATAATAATAATAATAATAATAATAATAATCCTAGACACTTGGGAAGGGTCCGTGGTGTGATCCAATACAACAGCCAGCAGAGTGGTCTTGTTTGCTGTGGACTCACCTTGTTGGGTTTCTAATAATAATAATAATAATCCTAGACACTTGGGAAGGGTCCGAGGTGTGATCCAATACAACAGCCAGCAGAGTGGCCTTGTCTGCTGTGGACTCACATTGTTGGGTTTCTAATAATAATAATAATAATAAAAATAATAATAATCCTAGACACTTGGGAAGGGTCCGAGGTGTGATCCAATACTCATCTTGTTGTGTGTCTAATAACAGTAACAACAACAATAATAATACTTTATTTATATTCCGCCCTTCTCCCCGAGAGGCTCAGAGCGGATTCCAGCGTATGAACAGGCACAGGCAAACTTTCAGCGCCTTGTTACAATGAGATTCAATGAAACACAAATACACAGGCAAAAGCTTCTTTCATTTCCGGCTCTGGAGGTGTCGAGCAGGCTCCTCCAGTCATGGAGAAAAATGTCTTAAGTTTCCTTGATTTGGGACTGAGCGGAGTTTGGGAGGGAGCACAGGATCAACGGGTCATCCATCCATCCATCTCCTGGCCGGGAGCAGGTTCCTCTCGAATGGTCCGGAGGGCCAACTTTGTTCCATGTACTGCTTGTTCCAGGCCCGGATTAACCCCTTCTGGTGCCCTAGGCCACACTTTGGAATTACGCCCCAAACCAACCTCTACCGCCCCCACCTCCTCCTCCTCGCGGTGCCGCGCGCCCTCCTTACTTGAGTCAAGGAAGGAGGGCGCAAGGAGGCAGGGGGAAGCCCCACCCCCGGGGCCGGCAGCAGTATCGGGGGCGGGGCTTCCCTTTGCCTCCTCCTCCTCACGGCACCGCCCTCCTTCCTTGAGCCATTCCCTCCTCCCCCACCCCCTCACAGCGCTCCCCCCCGAGACAGAGAGTTGCGGTTTTGTTTCAAACATTTTTTTGGTCTGTGGGAACTGCACTCCCTTTGGCTTGCGCCCCTAGGTGGGTGGCCTTATGGGTAAAGCCACCAGCCTCCTTGGTGTGCTGCATGCGGAGGGCCAGCAAGGCCTTGCCCTGGCCTGGCTCGACGCCCTTGTGCAGCTGGGCCAGGCAGGAGCCCAGAGAGCCGCTCCCAGGCCCCTTCCCGGCCCCTGGGCCTTTTGGAGCCGGCACCCAGGAACATTGGGGAAGGAGGCAGAGGTGCTCGCGCCCTCCTGCCGTGCGCGCATGCCTGGCAGCAGCCCTGGGGGCGGGGCTTCCCTTCCTTCCTCCTCCTCGCGCCCTCCTTCCTTGACAAGGGGCGGGGCCGATGGCGAGGGGGGGCACCATGGTGCCCCTCCTCCCCGCCCCGCAGCGCTCTCCCCGCCCCTCCCCGAGAGAGCGAGAGTCATCATGCCGCGCGTTGCAGTTTTGTTTCAATTTTTTTTTTGGTCCGTGAATTGCGCCCCCCCCCCTCGGCTTGCGCTCCTAGGCCATGGCCTAGGGTGGCCTTATGGGTAATCCAGGCCTGCTAGGAGTGTAGGGGGGGGGGATCCCTCAGCTTACCTCTATCTCTAGCCTAGCTACTCACTGAGGCCTAGAAACTTGACGACACAAACCTGTGCAGTCCAGGGATGAGACCCAATGCAAACAGAGGCTGGATGGCCATATGTTAGGCCTGCTTTGATTGTGCTTTTCCTGCGTGGCAGAAAGTTGGACTCGATGGCCCAGGTGGCTTCATCCAGCTCGATAATTCTATGAACGCTTATGGTTGCTGACACATGCACACGCACAACCCCCCTCTCTCTCTGGCTCTCTTTTCACCTTGCTTTTCTCTCCTTCCTCCCTTCTTTTCTTTCTAGCTGTCCGGGCAGATCGCATGCGGGGCGGACGCAACAAGTTTGGCCCCATGTACAAGCGCGACCGGGCGATGAAGCAGCAGAAGAAGGCCCTCATCCGCGCCAATACCTTCAAGATGGAAGGGGCGGCCATGGTCGTGCCTCCTCCACCGCCTCCTTCGGTGGCCTCGGTCGTCTCTCCGGCGCAGGCAGCAGACTACAGCGGCGCCCTCCCGGCCTCCCTCCACGCCTTGGCACATCACCACCACCACCACCACCCTCATCACCATCACCATCATCCCGGGGTGGTGTCGTCCTCCAAAGGGCCTCCTCCGCCGCCGCCGCCGATCAACATCAGCACCAGCGCTTCAGCCATGACGCCCGTCGATTATGAGCGCAGCCCGTACGGGACGCCCACTTTGGCCGGCCATGGGGTCGCACTCTCAGGCTTCCCGTACCCTCCGCCTTTCGCCAGCCGGCCCATCAAGTCCGAATTCCCGGACCCGTACGCGGCTCATCCCCACGAAGCGGCGGCCCCGGCTTACCCATACCCAGAGGCCTTTCCCGGAGGCGGGGGAGGGGGAGAAGGAGGAGGCCCATCGTCCCCAGCCGCCCCAGCCCCCGAGGTGCCGGAGGTCATCCTGAAGCTGCTGCAGCTGGAGCCGGACGAGGTGCAGGTCAAGGGTCGCATCCTGAGCTGCCTCCAGCAGGAGCAGGGCAAGAGCCGCCCCGAGAAGCTCAACACCTTTGGCCTCCTCTGCCGCATGGCCGACCAGACCCTCTTCGCCATCGTGGAATGGGCACGCAGCTGCCTCTTCTTCAAGGAGCTGGAGGTGAGCAGGGGCGCTGGGGGCGGGTTCAAATCCAGGGAGAGCGTGGATGAGCTCCCTCTGTTAGCTCCAGCTCCCCCCATGGGGATATGAGAGAAGCCTCCCGCAAGGATGGTCAAATATCAAAACATCCGGGCAACGTCCTTGCAGACGGCCAATTCTCTCACACCAGAAGTGATTTGCAGTTTCTCAAGTCGCTCCTCATATGAAATTTTTTTTGTACATTGTACAACGAAATGACATGCTTTCCCCTGCACGCATCACAAACAACACACCAGTCGCTCCACACTCCCACCACCACCACACAGCCTCCAATGCCATATCAATGCAAAGCTGTGGTGTTCAATATAGTTAAAGGCTGCCTCTCAGTCTGTTTGTCCTTGCCTTTGTCACCCTGTACCACCTGCCAGATGCTAATAATAAGACATTGTGAGGAAGGCCTTCCTTGCTAGAGCCAGAGAAGGGAGAAAGTAGGCAGGTGGGGGTCCCAATGACACTCAAGCAAGACTGGGCATGTACATAAACAGGCCTGGATTAACCCTTTTTTGCACCCTAGGCCAAAGTTTGGAATTACGCCCCCTATAAGCCAACCTCCCGCCACCTCCAAGGTCCCCATTCCCACCGGCTGGAAAGCTCCGCTGTGCTCCGAAGGTCTCCTCGGGAGTCGGGAGGCTTGGGGAGAGCGTAGCCATTGAGAGAGAGAGCGTGCACAAGAGAGCGAGCGAGCAAGAGAGCGCACGCATGAGAGCAAGCGAGAACGCGCGCGCAAGAGAGAGAGCACGCGCACAAGAGAGAGCGTGCGCAAGAGAGCGAGAGAGAGAGCACACACGCGAGAGAGAGAGCGCACAAGAGAGAGAGCGAGAGACTGGGGATGGAGCACAGACTTTGGGAGAAGGAGCGAGGAGGGGCATGAGAAAGGGGGAAAGAGGGGCGCAGACCAGTTTTGGTTTTTTTTGGTCCATGATCTGCGCCCCCCCCCCCCGGCTTCCGCCCCTAGGCCATGGCCTCGTTGGCCTTATGGGTAATCCGGGCATGTACATAAATACATAGGATAGGATAGTATTGTCAATGTACTATTGCACAGTGAAATTACATGCCTTCCCCAGCACACAGTACGACACAACACAACACACTCACTCTTCCACATTCCCACCACCACCGCACATCCCCCAATGCCACATCAGTGCGAAGCCATGGAGTTCAACATAGCCACAGCCCTAGGATAAAAGCTGCCTCTCCGTCCGCTTGTCCTTGCCTTTGTCACCCTGAACCATCAACCGGGTGGCAATAATTCAAGGATATGCCGGGTGAGATGGATCCCCAAGAACGCCCCAAATATGCGAATCCCCTCGTTGTGCGCCTCCCCCACCCTTTCCCTGAGCCATAAAAGGCGGCTGCATGGGCTTGCGTGTTAAATGAACTCTGGCTTTTATATGGTCCCGCTAAACCTCTCCCCGCTTGCTTCCTCCTCGGGAAGAGAATAAAACTGCCATCCTTGGCAATCGATGTGTGTAACTCATTCCCAGGCCTGGACAATATAAGAATCAGGTGAGAGAGAGAGAGAAGGACGCGGAGCCTGTTTCCTCCGGCAAGCAGAAGCCGGACCTCTGCTTTCTGCCACTCCATCCCTTCCGGCGTGAATGTAAGGGCGCTCCATGCAGTCATGCCCATGGCCACATGACCTTGGAGGTGTCTACGGACAACACCGGCTCTTCGACTTAGGAATGGAGATGAGCACCAACCCCAAGAGTCGGACACGACTGGACTTAATGTCAGGGGAAAACCTTTCCCTTTCCCTATTGTTGTTGTTTTGTAGTTAATACAGATACACAATAATAATATTAATAACAACAACAGCAATAATTAATAATATTAATAATATTAATAATTAATAATATGTTAATACTATTAATTATTATTAATAGTAATAATGTAGTATCAATAAATAATATAAATTATAAATAATAATAAGTAATAATATAGTATTAATAAATAAATATATTAATTATATTATTAATAATATTATGTTTATAATATTAAATAATATTAATAAGTGTCGGACACGACTTGACTTAATGTCAGGGGAAAACTTTTCCCTTTACCTATTGTTGTTTTGTAATTAATAGAGACACAATAATAATAAAAATAACAATAATTAATAATATTATTAATAATAAATAATATGTTAATCCTATTAATTTTTATTAATAGTAATAATATAGTATTAATTAATATATTACTTAATAATATCGTTAATATTAAGTTTATAATATTAATAATAGTGGGACAGGACTTGACTTAATATCAAGGAGAAATCTTTATTTTTACTATACTGCAATATTCTACATGACATATAATTATATGATTGCATATTATTATTTTGCAGTATATTATTTGATTCAATTCGAAATATACAAATATGCGGACATTAAATCAGGATTAAATGTAAACAGTATTTTAAAAAGCAATATTCTACGTAATACATAAGGAAAGGGAAAGGCAGTGTTAGGTGGCGGGTGAATAAAATGGATTGTCATCCCAGGGATTGTGTTTGTGTGCGTGGGGAGTCGGGTTCATCTCCTGCACCTGTTTTCAAGGCCAGTCCTTCGTGAGCGCTGGAAGGAACTTGCAGAAAGGCAGTCTTGGCCACGAGGTGTGTTGCTAAACCGCGACAAATGCCCTCTTCCAGCCTCTCCTTTCACAAGTGTCTCACCACAATGCAGAATTCCATGGCAGTGGAAGAGCATTGTCATGGCGCCAGGTCCTATCTGAAGCCATGTTAGCTCTGGTTAGGGCTTCGGTAGGAGACTGCCAGCTCATACCAGGTATGTCGTCGAAGGCAGTCATGGACGGAATCACTGGGTTGCTGTGAGTTTTCCAGGCTGCCTGGCCAATGTTCCAGAAGCATTCTCTCCTGACATTTCGCCAGAGGTTGTGAGGTCTGGGGAAAATGGGGAGAAAGAACTCTTGTCTGCTTGAGGCAAGTGTGAATATTGCAAATGGCCACCTTGATTAGCACTGAATGGCCTTGCAGCTTCAAAGCCTGGCTGCATCCTGCCTGGAGGAATCCTTTGTTGGGAGGTGTCTGGAATTCCTCTGCTTCTGTGTATTGCTCTTTAGTTAAAGTTTTGGAATACTGGTAGTCAGATTTTGTTCATTTCCGTGGTTTCCTCCTTGGAGGTCCGTTGGAAACGAGGCAAGCGGGGTTTATTATTTACTAGCTTGGGGACCGACGGTGCCCGGGTTATTTGAGAAAGGCATTGTGTGCCAAGGTTGGTCTTTGGTACTTCAAGTCCCATCATCCACAGTCCATCCTCCTCTAAACTGCAGTAGAAGATAGAGTGGGTCATGGGGGCTCTGTGTGTCACGTTTGGTCTTGATCATTCATTGGATGAGGGTTGCAGCGGTCTCGGATGGTGAGTGAAGGTATTTCAAGTCCCATCATCTGTGGTCCATCCTCCTTGAAACAGCACCAGGATGTAGAGTGGGTCAAGGGGGTTCTGTGTGCCAATTTTGGTCTGTATTGGTCATTGGATGAGGATCGCGTTGTTTTCAGGAAGTGAGTGAAGGTACTGCAAGTCCAATCATTCCATGATCCATCCTCCCTCAAACTGCAGCAGGATGTAGAGTGAGCCATTGGGCCTCTGTGTGCCGAGTTTGTGGGCGTCATTGGTGTGGGCCACAGTGCTCTAAGGAAGTGAATTAAAGTACTGTAAGTCCCATCATCCAGGGTCTTTCCTCCTTCAAACTGCACCAGGATGTAGAGTGCATCTTGGGGAATCTGTGTGCCAAGTTTGGTCTTGTTCTGTCATTGTTAGGGGCCTAGTCAGGAAAATCAAGTTGAGGAAGCCTTACTGTCAATTCAGGCCCTAAACAATATCCCATGACCTGAGGCCTAGTCAGGAAAATCAAGTTAAGGAAGCCTTGCTGTCATTTTTGGGCCTGGTCTGTGATTTATAGGTGCTACAGTGTTGTTTGAGAAGTGAATCAGGTGAAGGTACTGCAAATCCCATCATTCATGGCCCATCCTGCCTTAAACCACACCAGGTTGTGAAGTGGGCCACTGGGCCCCTGTTTGTCAAGTTTGGTCCTGATCCGTCATTGCTGTGGGCCGCAGTGGCTGACTGCCTGAGGCCTTTCCTTTTCCCTCTGAGTCACCTTAGAATGTTGGAATGTAGATGGCCAATCAGAGTCCTTTATGCAAATAATCCCACAGTGGGAACCAATCGAAACGCTGCCACATATTCCTCGCTCCGCACCTCCGCACCGCCGCAAACACTGACTTTTATTATATACATAGATGGATCGATATCCACATGGAATGATGTCCAGGGTGGGAGAAAGAAAGAACTCTTGCCTGTTTGAAGCAAGCGTGAAATGTTGCCATTGGCCAGCTTGATTAGCATTGAAATCAAGCTGGCCGAGCATTGAAACACCTCCCAACAAAGGATTCCCCCAGGCAGGAAGCAGCCAGGCTTTGAAGCTACAAGGCCATTCAATGCTAATCAAGGTGGCCAAGGGTTTTGAAGCGGAGGCTGGTTTGCATTCTGTGGGGAGAGTTCTCATTGTGTGTCCAGAGGTTTGGCCCTTGTGGTCTCTTCCAGCGCTATGACTCAGCCATTGAAGCCCACGGGATCATCTTGAGAAAAGAGTTTATTTATTTGGAATACTTATATTCTGCCCTTCTCAGCCCACAGGGGACTCAGGGCGGATGGCAATGCACATACACATGGCAAACATTCAATGCATCCAGACATACAACATATATAGGCAGACACAGAGGCAATTTAACATTCCAGCTTTCCGGCTTCTTGAGGGTATGCTCGATTCCGGCCACTGGGGGAGCTGCCGCTTCTCTGTCCACTTGTGACACCGGGTCCTTTGATGAAGTACTTCCTCATTCTTCTGCACACCGCTGGAAGGTTTTATGGTGTTGCAAATTAGTTAAGTTAACCTCCCTACATTTCCTATTTGAGAGATGCAACTGTCTTTCGGGAGGCATAGGTCAACAGCAAGCTAGACTATTTATTTTTCAGGAGCTCACTCCGACCCGGGCCGGCTTTAAACTCATGACCTCTCTCTTGCTCAGTCGTGATTTAATGCAGCTGGCTACTAACTAGCCGTGCCACAGCCCAGTCCAAAACCTTACAGCAACCCAAATGTGTAAAAAGTGATGCTGAATTGGGAAAAAGTATGTCTTGTGGCACTTTTTAGGCAAGCTCTTTTTATTTCAGCGTGAGTTTTCCTGGATGTCCTTACTTACTTACTTACTTACTTACTTAGGCTATCCCTCACTCTTGTAGTGTCTTGGTGGTGGGTGCGTAGGTGGCTGTGGGGCCCTATCCTTGATCCACATGTTCTCCCACAGGGAGGACATCGGATTCCAGGTGGAAGGTGGTCCCGGTCAGGGTTGGCTTGACGCGCCTTCCTCTTGGCACGTTTCTCCCTATCGCTCTCCATTCGTGCCTCTTTGAAATCTGCATCACTGCTGGTCACAGCTGACCTCCAGTTTGAATGCTCAAGGGCCAGGGCTTCCCAGTTCTCTCTCGGTGTCTATCCCAGAGTTTTTGAGGTTGGCTTTAAGCCCATCTTTCAATCTCCTTTCCTGTCCACCAACATTACATTTCCTCTTCTTGAGTTGGGAGTAGAGTCACTGCTTTGGGAGACGGTCATCTTCGGGCATTCGGACAATGTGGCCTTTGGTCCAGCGGAGTTGATGCCTTGGATGCCCACTTACTTGCGTACTGATCCCAGGAAATGGATGGTGACGAAATACACCCATTACTCTGTCTTTTATTTCTCCCTCAACTTCTCCTTAACCTTCTCCTTCAAAGCGGCGAATTGGGAAAGCGTTGGACGTTGGGTGTTGCTCTCGCAGCATCACCCCGAGTGTACGTTTTGACCAGGTTGATGAAATTCTCTATTAAACCCTCCAGGATGCCACGTCCTGGAGCCGGGGCGGCCGGAGCGCAATCCATTCCGCCTCGTCGTCTCCCCGTCACAAATCTTCCCACCGGCGCCTTGACACATCTCATCTCTGCTCACTTAGAGTGGGTATTTATGGGGGTCAAGGCTGACCTCCCGGCTCTCACTGCCTGCCCTCGCCACCGCACACCTCTCCCTCCATAAACAAGCAGGCAAAGACCCCTCCAATCCCCCAGCCCACCCCTGCCAGGCCTGGCCGCCTTGTTGTTATTACTCTCGTCCCCCGAAGGCCAGCCGAGCCTGTAACTCTCCGGCCGGGTGACACCACGGGAACGGCAACACATCACTCTTGTGGGTCCAGATTGGCAGGCGACTCTCGTTTGTCAGCGCCCCGACTGACAGAATTACTGGCCCTTAAATGAAACCATATATCTGGGGAGTTAAATGTGTTTCCAATCCAGCTGGACCCTGAGGGCGGGGAGGACGAGAAGCACTGCCAAGGAGTGCAAACGGATGTCAAGAGGCCAATTAGACCGACGCCAGGCAGGTCCCCACCCCTCTGTCCTTCGCAATGAGGCACCCCACATGCTGGGTGGAAGCACTGCCTCAGGGAACGGGCGGGCAACTGGCATCAGTCCCACAATAGGTTTCATGCCCAGGTTCACATTCGTCATACGTTTTGGAGAATTGTGATCTTTGGAAATGCATGGCCTTGTTAGAAATCGTAGCCTTTTGGGGGAAATGGTGTCGTTACCTTTCAGGAAATGGAAATCTCCATAACCTTTTAGGAAAATGGTGCCGTAACCTTTTGGGGAAGGGAAATCTCCATAACCTTTTGAAAAACAGTGCCATAACCTTTTGGGAAATGGAAATCTCCATAACCTTTTGGGAAATGGAAACTTTTAGAAAATGGTGCCATAACCTTTTGGGAAATGGAAATCTCCATAGCCTTTTTGAAAATGGTGTTCACCATCATTTTGGGAGAATCGGGAATCTCTCCAAGAAGAGTTGAGTCAACCTTCTCCTTAGTGGTAAATATACACTAGTATTCACACAAGGCATTTGGGTTTGGAAATCTCCATAAACTTTTAGGAAAATGGTGCCATAACCTTTTGGGAAATGGAAATCTCCATAACCTTTTGGAAAATGGTGCTGTAACCTTTTGGGAAATGGAAATCTCCATAACCTTTTGGAAAATGGTGCTGTAACCTTTTGGGAAATTGAAATCTCCATAACCTTTTAGGAAAATGGTGCCGTAACCTTTTGGGAAATGGAAATCTCCATAACCTTTTAGGAAAAATGGTGCCGCAACCTTTTGGGAAATTGAAATCTCCATAACCTTTTGGAAAATGGTGCCATAACCTTTTGGGAAATAGAAATCTCCATAACCTTTTAGGAAAATGGTGCCGTAACCTTTTGGGAAATTGAAATCTCCATAACCTTTTGAAAAATGGTGCCGTAATCGTTTGAGAAATGGTAATCTCCATAACCTTTTAGGAAAATGGTGCCATAACCTTTTGGGGAAATCTCCATAACCTTTTAGGAAAATGGTGCCGTAACCTTTTGGGAAATAGCCTTTTGAAAAATGGTGCCGCAACCTTTTGGGAAATTGAAATCTCCATAACCTTTTGGAAAATGGTGCCATAACCTTTTGGGAAATAGATATCTCCATAACCTTTTGGAAAATGGTGTCGTAACCTTTTGGGAAATTGAAATCTCCATAACCTTTTGAAAAATGGTGCCGTAATCGTTTGAGAAATGGTAATCTCCATAACCTTTTAGGAAAATGGTGCCACAACCTTTTGGGAAATGGAAATCTCCATAATCTTTTGAAAATGGTGTCATAACCTTTTGGGAAATGGAGATCTCCATAACCTTTTGGAAAATAGTGTTCACCCATCATTTTGGGAAAATCAGGAATCTCCCCAAGAAGAGTTGAGTCAACCTTCTCCTTAATGGGAAATATACACTAGTATTCATGCAAGGCATTTGGGTTTCTCAGCTGTTAGACTGATAGACCTAGATATCTCTTTGAACTGTTAGGAACAAAGATATGCCAATGCAACATAGATAGATAGATAGTATACACACACACACACACACACACACAAAAGCTGTCACCTGCCACATGTTGCTGTGGCCCAGTCTGTGTATATGTGTTTTGTGTGTGTATATGTGTGTGTATTTGTGTACATGTTGCTTGTGTACCGATTGCTTTGAAATTTGGGCACAACGTAACAATCAAAGAGCCAAATGTTTGTATGTATTCACAAACGATCATGCCAAGATGCTGGGTAGGTAGCCCATGAAAGCTATGCCTTCTCTTCTTGCTTGCCTGTCTGCCTTCTGCCAGGCTTTTCTTGTCCTGGGCGGGTGGGGAGGGGAGGGGATGAGACGAGAGGGTTGGGAAGTCCACTGCTGTCGCATCCAAAGGTGGTTAGCCTGTTATTAACACCTTCCCCTTATGAAAGGTTTCTGATGGTCATTGGTCCCTTCTCAATTGTCAAGGTGACACCTCTCGTCTCCACCAAATGATTGTGCCGTCTCCCCTTCTCCATGCAATGGTTGCATTCCTAACAGCCTCTCCAAGCCACGTGTGCATGTATGTGCACACCAGCCCGGCTTGAGTCATTGAATTGCACAGGCTTCCTTCGCTTCCTTTCTCCGGGTACTGCTGGATAACATGGCAAACTTCAGCCTTCCCGGTGTTTGGACTGCCGGCTGTTAGGGATTGTGAGAGTCGAAGTCTCAAACACCTGGAGGGCCAAAGTTTGCCCAGGCCTGTCTTAACAGCAGGATGTCTTTGAGAACAGGACAGGAGTCCCGTTGGTGGCCTTCCATCCTTCCCTCGCTCCAGACCTGGCCCCTTTCTCCCTCCACAACCCTCTGACAAGACTCCTGTCTCCAATTAACTGGGCCTCAAAACAATTTGCACCTCTCCAGAGCCACCTCTCCTTTCTTGCTTGCTGTTGATCAGGGACCCCCCCCCCCCTTTTTTTCTTCCTGGGGCTTTGATCCACAAGGGTCCTTGTTCAGGGGGGGCAGCCATTGTGAAACCTTCTTCCTGGCGTTTTCCGGACCAGAACAGATACTGTTTTGTAACTGCGGAAGAAGTAATTGTCTTCTTCAAGTGCAGAACATGAGTATCACCATTCACTCTTTCTAGTTTCCTTTCTTTCCTCCCTCCTTCCCCTCTCTCTTTCCCCTCCCTTCCTTCCCTCTTTCTTCCCCTCTCTCTTTCCCCTTCCTTCCCTCCCTCTTTCCTCCTCCCTTCCCTCTTTCCTTCCTTCCTTCCCTCTTTCCTCCCTCCTTCCCCGCTCTCTTTCCCTCCCTCCCTCCCTCCCCTCTTTCTTCCCTCCTTCCCCTCTCTATTTCCCCTTCCTTCCCTCTTTCCTCCCTCCTTCCCCTCTCTTTCCCCTTCCTTCCTTCCTTCCTTCCTTCCCTCTTTCCTCGCTCCTTCCCCTCTCTCTTTCCCCTTCCCTCCTTCCTTCCTCCTTCCTTCCTTCCTTCTCTCCCTCCTTCCCCTCTCTCCCCTTCCTTCTTTCCTTTCTTCCTTCCCTCCTTCCTTCCCTCTTTCCTCCCTCCTTCTTCTCTCTTTCCCCTTCCTTCCTTCTTTCCTTCTTTCCCTCTTCCCTCCCTCCTTCTCCTCTCTTTCCCCTTCCTTCCTTCTTTTCTTCCTTCCATCTTTCCTCCTTCCCCTCTCCCCTTCCTTCCTTCCCTTTTTCCTCCCTCCTTCCCCTCTTTCCCCTTCCTTCCTTCCTTCTTTCCTTCTTTCCTTCTTTCCCTCTTCCCTCCCTCCTTCTCCTCTCTTTCCCCTTCCTTCCTTCTTTTCTTCCTTCCATCTTTCCTCCCTCCTTCCCCTCTCCCCTTCCTTCCTTCCCTTTTTCCTCCCTCCTTCCCCTCTTTCCCCTTCCTTCCTTCCTTCCTTCCTTCCCTCTTCCCTCCCTCCTTCCCTCCTCTCTTTCCCCTTCCTTCCTTCCTTGCTTCCTTCTCTTTCCTCCCTCCTTCCCCCCTCTCTTTCCCCTTCCTTCCCTCTTTACTCCCCCCTTCCCCCCTCTCTTTGCCCTTCCTTCCTTCCTTTCTCCACAACCAACCACCCTGCTTCACCTCACTGTGTGGCCCCCAAGTTAGAATCTTTGCCCATGCCCGAGGGAGCCCCTTTTTCTTTCGCTAAGGATAGGTTGAGCCTGGCCCTGGGCCCATCTCTGTCCCTCGACAGACCTTCCCCTTGCCCTCCCAACCCCTTAGGAGTAGTACCACATTTCGGGCAAACATGCAATAAGACCCAAAACGACAAAAACCCAACACAAACCATAAGGAACAAAGACCGATCTTTTCCATGGGTTGCAGCCTCGCTGTGTACCGTTTCACATTTGCCTCCCACTCTTTTCTGCATGTAGGAATTCTTCCCTGTCTTGGTAGGGCAGAGTCCATGTAACACCCAGGAAAGAAAACTAGCCCTTGGACTACCGGAGTCCCCGAGTCCCCTAGCCATAGTGGGCAATGCTTTCAATGGCTACTAAGCCCTACAGCTGCATATTTGCTTCTGTGTATGTGTGTGTTTGTGTGTGTGTTGTGTGTGAGGCAATATGCCTCAGTTGCCAGGGGAACAAGAGCAGCAAAGTGCTGTTGGGCTCACATCTACGTGTGCTTCTTCCATGGACCTCGTCCTGGTCACGGGGCAAACTGAATTGGTGTTAGCGAGGATACGGAGGGAAGAGTCCTGGAATCCTAGAATCATGGAGTTGGGAGAGAGACCTGGTGGGCCATCTTCCAGTCCAAACCCATTCTGCCAAAAGGAGGAGAATCACAATCAAAGCACCCCCAACAGATGGCCACCCAGCCTCTGTTCCAAAGCCTCCAGAGAAAGATCCTCCACCACCACACTCCGTGGCAGAGAGTTCCACTGCTGAATGGCTCTCACAGTCAGGAAGTTCTTCCTCATGTTCAGGTGGAATCTCCTTTCTTGTTTGAAGCCATTGCTCCATTCCGTCCTAGTCTCCAGGGCAGCAGAAGACAAGCTTGCTCCCTCCTCCCTATGACCTCCCCTCACATACTTATACATGGCTATCATGTCTCCTCTCAGCCTTCTCTTCTTCAGGCTAAACATGCCCAACTCTTTAAGCCGCTTCTCATAGGGCTTGTTCTCCAAACCCTTGATCATTTGAGTCGTCCTCTTCCTCTGGACACATTACAGCTTGCCAACACCTCCCTTCAATTGCAGCGCCCAGAACTTACCACTCCAGGTAAAGTGGTCTAACCAAGGCGGAATAGGGTATGGGCAGCATGACTTCCCTGGATCTAGACCAGGGGTGCCCACACTTTTTCAGCATGCGAGCTACTTATAATAAAACCAAGTCAGAAAGATCTACCTACCTCCTCAAGGCTGGGGGGCGGGGCTTGGCGCAGCCTGGCTCCGCCCCCTCTGGCTTCAGCTCTACCAGCAGCTTCTCCAGGCTTGAGGATGGCAATGCCAAGCCAGCCTTGTGCTAGCTATGCCACCACTGGCTTGCATTGCCATCCTCAAGCCTGGAGAAGCTGCTGGTAGCGGAAGCCAGGGGGTGGAGCCAAAAGCCCCGCCCCTCCCCTTTGGCTTGAGGATGGCAATGCCAGCAGCTGGCACAAGGCTGGCTCACTGCCCTCAAGGCTTGTGAGCGGAAGCCAGAGGATGGCAATGCCAAGCCAGTGGTGACATAGCTAGCACAAGGCTGGCTTGGCACTGCCCTCAAGGCTGGGGAAGCTGCTGATAGAGCGGAAGCCAGAGGGGGGCGGAGCCAGGCCGTGCCAAGCCCCGCCCCCTCCCCTCTGGCTTTGGAGATCCCAGCAGCTTCTCCAGGCTTGAGGATGGCAATGCCAAGTCGGTGGTGACATATCTAGCACAAGGCTGGCTTGGCACTGCCCTCAAGGCTGGAGAAGCTGCTGTTAGAGCGGAAGCCAGAGGGGGGCGGAGCCAGGCCGTGCCAAGCCCCGCCCCCTCCCCTCTGGCTTTGGAGCTCCCAGCAGCTTCTCCAGGCTTGAGAATGGCAATGCCAAGCCAGTGGTGACATAGCTAGCACAAGGCTGGCTTGGCACTGCCCTCGTCAAGCCTGGAGCAGCTGCTGGGAGTGCCGAAGCTGGGGAGGGGGCGGGGCTTGGCGCGGCCTGGCTCCGCCCCCTCTGAGAAGCTCCCCATCCGGTTGGGATCGACCTCCTTCAGTCCTGGGATAGACCAGTCAATCGCGATCGACTTCCTGGGCAGCCCTGATCTCCTATTGATGCCGACCAAAGTCCCATTGGCTTTCTTTGCCGCCGCATCACATTGTTGGCTCATGTTTAACTCGTCCACGAGGACTCCGAAGATCTTGTTCATACGTCCTGCTCTCAAGCCATGCGTCCCCTATTCTGCAAGGATCCTGAACCGTCAGCAGTTCTTCCTTCCCTGAGGGCTTACTTACTTACTTTGTCCGAGTAAGATTGCCCTCCAAGTGCAGTGTCCCGATGGTGGGTCCATACATGACTGTGAGTGTCATGTCCCAATGACACTCAAGCAACGCCAGGTATATATACGAATACATAGAATAGAATAGCTTTGTTCTCATTGTACTATTGCACAACGAAATTACATGAAAGGGTGGTAATAAACGGACATTTCTCTGGGTGGAAAGAGGTGAGAAGTGACGTACCCCCAAGGTTCAGTTTTAGGACCGTTACTTTTTAATTTATTCATAAATGATCTGGATGTAGGAGTGAATTCTGAGGTAGCAAAGTTTGCAGACGACACTAAATTGTTCAGGTAGTTAAAAATGAAACTGATTGTAAAGAGCTCCAGAAAGATCTCTCAAAATTGAGTGAATGGGCAACAAAGTGGCAAATGCATTTTAACCTAAACAAGTGTAAAGTCATGCACATCGGGGGCAAAGAACCCCAACTACACCTACCAATTGATGGGGTCAAAGCTTTCCGAGACAAACCAGGAAAGGGATCTTGGGGTTTTGGTGGACAGCTCAATGAAGATGTCAACCCAGTGCGCAGCAGCAGTGAAAAAGCAAATTCTATGCTAGGCATGATCAGAAAGGAATCGAAAATAGGTCAGCAAATGTTGTATTACCTCTCTACAAATCAATAGTAAGGCCACATTTGGAGTACTGTGTACAATTCTGGTCTCCGCACCTTAAGAAGGATATAACGGAACTGGAAAAGGTACAGAAAAGGGCAACAAGAATGATCCAAGGGATGGAGCGGCTCCCTTATGAAACCAGGTTGCAACGCCTTGGTCTTTTCAGCCTTGAA